>JAOXOE010000602.1:12588626-12606353 GCA_028565055.1 Phoeniculus purpureus
TAATGTCTATAAATATGTGAAGGGTGGGTGTCAGGAGGATGGAGCCAGGCTCTTCTCAGTGTCATCTAGTGATAGGAGAAGGGGCAGTGGGAGTAAGCTGGAACATAGGAGGTTCCACATAAATATATGAGAAGGAACTTCTTCACAGTGAGGGTGATGAAGCATTGGAACAGGCTGCCCAGGGCAGTTGTGCAGTCTCCTTCTCTGGAGACATTTAAAACCCACCTGGATATGTTCCTGTGCGACTTGGTCTAGGTGATCCTGCAGTGGCAGGGGGGTTGGACTGGATGATCTTTCGAGATCCCTTTCAATCCCTAATGTTCTGTGATTCTGTGATTTGACTAGAAAAAATCATGACTAACACACTATTTTCATTCTACTGCCACAGTGATCTGTTACTGAGTTGCTGCCATTGTAAGTGAGAAAGTATCAATTGTTCAATTCAGGTAAAGTTAAACTTTACTAAATTACACCAAAAAATATGGTAGATGGGGAATAATCCTATGTTTCCCAGATGACGGGTTAAGTCACGGTCTAAGCCTTTTCCACTGTCTTGGTTACTTCTTGGTGGAGAAAATATTTTCTTGTATTTCACCACTGCGTAGCATTACAAAAAGTTTGGGAGAAAAGAGCTCCTTATTTTTTAGATGTCTTCAAGATGATTCTTTCAAGTAGAAGAAGTGCTGTGTTGATTATCAGCGTGTTCTTGGCATTGAAAGTTTGGAACTGCAATGCCGGACAGATGGACTAAAAGAGTGATGTTTAATCTTGAGAGTGGGGAACAATAAGAATCCATTATTTATTTCTCATAGATTTGCAAAGGACTAAAACAAGGGAGCCTATTTTGTCTGCTTTAATTGTTCTATACAGCATTGTTTTATGAGGATGGCAAATCAAAAAAAGGTGAGAACAGCAAGCTATAATAGATTTTCTTTGGTTTCTGTGATTCCACGGGGTGTTTTTATTGAGTAATATCTCTGTAACAAGAGGCTAAGAGAAACATTTTGAAAGCAATGTTCAGTATGTTCTTCATAATGAGATGAATGTTTCTACAGTATCACAGAATCACAGAACGTTAGGGATTGGAAGGGACCTCAAAAGATCATCTAGTCCAATTCCCTCGCCACAGCAGGATCACCTAGATCAAGTCACACAGGAACATGTCCAGGTGGGTTTTAAATGTCTCCAGAGAAGGCAACTCCTCGGCTCCCCCTGGGCAGCTCAATCCAGTGCTCCTTCACCCTCACTATGAAGAAGTTCTTTCTCATGTTTATGTGGAACCTCCTATGTTCCACCTTACACCCTTTTCCCCTTGTCCTGTCATTGGATGACACTAAGCAGAGCCTGGCTTCATTATCCTGACACCTGTCCTTCAAATATTTTTACACATTAATGAGGTCACCCCTCCCTCAGTCTCCTTTTCTTTAAGCTACAGAGACTCAGCTCCCTCAGCCTTTTGTCATCAGGGAGATGCTCCACTCCCCTTGTCATCTTTATGGCTCTGTGCTGGACTCTCCAGCAGTTCTTTGTCTCCTTCTTGAGCTGAGGAGCCAGAACTGGCCACAACTTTCTAGATGCAGTTTCGGTATGGCAGAGTAGAGGGGGAGGAGAACCTCTCAGATGTACAGGAACCTCTAATTGCAAGAGAATGGGGTCTACTTGTGTCCAAATTGTCTCTACCCTTCCATATTAGTGAGCAAGTACTTGTAAAATAGTTTTTTTTTTAAAAAAGTATTGCTGATTTGATTGGCATAATCAAAACTTGTCTAGGGCTCTGTTCCATCCCATATGGTATAAAAACAAAAATGGTGTGTGTTTATGTATATATCTCTTCTGATGATGAAGACTTGTTTGCTGAGAGTTTTGTGAATAGCATAATTAATTAAATATCTCCAGAAAACACATTACTAATAGCAAGGTCAAACCCTCTTCTGCTTCCCCTCTTGGAAAAAAAAGCTTCCTGTATAAAACGGGAATATGTAATTTGAATAGTAAATAATAATGTGGTTTCTAGGATTATCACACCCCTATGAGGCTCTGAGTAGATGTAGTTTTGATGGGATTTGCAGCTGACTTGTACCTATTGGTTGCTCTCTCTCTAGGGAGTGTAGGATCGCTTGACTTGCTAATGTTTACTGTGCAAATTTTGGTAAACCTGGAGCATGTTGTTGTGCTAGAAAGGATATTCTCTTTCTTTTTAATTTAGGATCTCAGAAGATCTCTCAGCATCCGTCCATCCAGATGCTGTGCAAGATTATTTGTATCCAGGCTGTTTGTTTTTCCTTGCTGTGATGGACTCACTACTAGACCAAAATACTAGACCAAAAGTACTGTGCTCTTACAAAAGTTGCCTCTTGAATTTCTGTTATCTAACAGTTCCTGGAAGCTAAATATGAGGAGTTACAGTATGCAATGGTTTATTTTCTCATATTTATGTGTGGATATGATGTCTGTTATTGCTCACAATAGTGTGACAATGGTATTAGAATTACAAGTGAGCTAATGAGCTCAGTGAAGCAGGAGCAAGTGAGTCTCTTCCAAATCCCAAGAGCTACTTACTATACAGAACTACGACATCCTTTGGATTGAAAAGATCAGGTCAGAACTGAGAAAATTTCTTTTTGTAATGGGACAAAAATATCTGGAATTGTGTCACTGGTCTAAATGTTACCTGGGGAAAAACCTTGTGTAAATGCAAAAGCCATACAGACAGTAGAAGAATTTATGATTTTTTGATATTTATTTGCAATAGACAGTTTCTCTTTCTTCTCTTTGCTTGTAACATGGAATTACTTGGTGGAAAAAATGTCCTTTTGAGAAAGGAGGAAACATTAGGAGTGCTTAGAAAGTGTAGCTCATTTTCACAGTTTCAGTTCCTCATTTGTGTGTTTTCATGCAAGTTCCTTTGTTTCCTCAGAGGTATCAGATGGCAACAGGGAATGGAAATGTGAAAGCCATTTCGTTCCAGGAATGTGGATTTCTTCTGTTTGGGTGTTTCTGGTTATTTTCAATTTGTTATTTAGACCGAAAGGTGTATGTGAGCATTGTAACTCATAAAACTTTCTTCCTTTATAGGTTTATAGGGACTGGTCTTTGGGAAGCTCAGAAACTTCCAGCTCCTCAAACTCCCTCCCTTTGGCTAAAGTGTTAGAAGCTCGAGCTTCTAGTGTAGTTCAGGATTTAGCAGAAGAAATTTGATCTGGTTTAGCAGAATTAGCTGTTATGTGAAGTTAGTCTGGCATCATGCCGTTGTTTTTGGTGGGGCAACTTCAGTTCCATGACACATCTGCCTGGATGTGGAGATGTGGGACTGCCTTCTCATTTTGTGCTACTCTTTTCCGACTTTCTCATCGCTGTACTGTTTTTTGTATATTTTTAGCCAAATGCCAAACCAGGTGATGCTGACTGTGACCACATTCCCCTGCCACTCTTAGGTAGGAACCTTCTAAACTGTCAGGGCTCTACCTGCCATTGCTATGAGAGACTGCATGAAGAGATAAAAATGTGGAGTATTTTCATACAGTAAAGGGACTGGTGGCTTACATGAGCAAGAGGAGGAGGCTTGCTGCACATATCCAGCACATCAGGAGCAGTGGTGGGGAAGAGCAGGAGGCTGTCTGGTTGTTTTCCAAGCAGCACATTTTTGCAATATAGAAAGTAACTTGCGTAACTCTATATCCAAGACAGGTATCACATCTTTAGCTTGTGACTCAGTGTCACTATCATCAAAGTATGAAGGGAAAGAACAGTCCATGAATGACTTAAAATAAGTGGAAATACTGAATTGATGGCTCAGTTCTCCCTGCCTTTGTTTTTGAGTTTTGGGGATTCAGATTTTGACAGTTTCTTGCTGTCTGGAAACCTATTCATGTGATTCTGAAAGGGTTGGGTTTTGAGAGACTATGCTCTATTGCAAAATTCCTAGTAAAGAGTTGCAATGCCACAGCGTTTCCAGACTTGTTCTTTGCCTTTCAGCATAGAGTGGTAGAAATAGCATTACATTTCTGTCACTGGTACAATGACACTTTAATAAAAAGTCTCACAGTGTATTTGGTTGGCTTATCTGGTGGAGTTGCCTTATTTCAAAGTAGAATGAGGAAACAAAACAGACATTTGTCTCAAAGTTTGTGTCTCTTCTTTCTAGCATGCTGATGACCCTGGTACCTATGTACACAAGGCTGTGACTCATTAAATCATCGAGGCTACAAAGGTTTTCTGCAAAATGTGGCATGGATGCTTAAGGATGCCAGAGCATTGGATGACATATGAAAATGTCACATAATCTGAGAAGAGAATTATAACTATTCCAACTACATGAACCTCAATTCTAAGACTCTATAGTATTCCACTGTTAATCATGGACACATATTTGTCTGTGAATGAAAGAAAGCTGGTTACTTATCAAAGTTGGAAATGGCTAAGGCTCTGCAGCAATCAGGTACAGTATTTAGAATTTAGGCAAAACTTTCCAAATAGTAAAAAGCTTTTGATGGGATCGTGTGCTCTTTTCTTTCAGAATGGCTTATGCTTCATTCCTCGTTATCTAAATGTGTGCTGTCACAATGCATGGACTCACAATATTTTTAAGGTGGAATATTTGAGTGATGCAGCTGGCATCTAGACAATATAAATTATTCCAATGCCTGAAGGCTTACATGCGCTAAACTTCTACTTTAATGAAAGTATCATCTGTTTCTCCTAACAAGTTAGTGAAGAAGTTCAACACAAGCTGTAATTTTGAGAGATGTGGGAGAGAACACCTTCTGGACACTATTTTTACATCAGAGTTGTTACATCTTGCTTTTGGTTTAAGGGACAGAACACATAATCAGCAAAGTTTTATCTATTCTTTTTATGGCAGAAACTTCCTGATTCTTTCCAGCAACTTACTGTGGGAGAACAAAGGGAGAGTTTGCATGAGAACAGTCAGTCAGAAAGGAATGCTAAAGCAAGGGAGATTACGATGACATTGATGTCTGAATTACTCTTGAGAATGTTATCAGATTAAAAGGAAAGATATAAGTCACCTTTGAAAGCTCTTCTTGAATGTTATCCCAGCAGATGCACGATCTGCAATGAAAAGAAAAAAGCAGGTTGCTTAAGGCAAGCAAGGTGGGAGTCAGAACTCGACTAGATCCTGTTTCATAATATATTTTGTGTAATTTGTTTTTTCAGTGTGTTGGATTTGCCGTCTTAAACGAATCCTTCAACAGACATTACTCAAGCACGGATGCAGTTGGGGCAATGATTAAGGCCAGCTGACCTGTGGTGTTCTGGTGAGAGTTAGAACAACAGGATGGATCGAAACAACCAGAGGCTATGGGTTTGTTTAAAACATGAATCTCAGCTTTGAATATAAACAAGAAATCTTGATTGAAATAAGACCCATATTGTGTTATAATAAAAATTGGGCAGAAAAGTTTTGGAGTTCTTTGAATAATGTGTTCCAAATAATACTATTTAATATGAACACACACATTTGAAGGCATCAATACTGATATATTTACCATAAAAATCTTATTTAACTGAGCTCTGCTAAATACTTTAAAAAATAATAATAAGATTAAGATCTGAAGTCCTTGCAGAAAAGAAACAAACATTGAATTTACTGAGTTTTGATCTTCTCTGTAACTGAAACAGAGAACATATACTTCTAGTTCCATGAATGGTAGAGACCACTACTACTGTAATGTAGACTTTATTTCATTTAAATTAATTGGATTATAAGGGATTTTGCCACTAGTAGTAGGGGAGCAGATACATTTTGATTATCACAGCTTATAGTTCTAATCACATAAATTACATTTTAAAAGTTCCAAGTCAGAAGAAATAAAGATGTGTTAACTGACACATTTGCTGAAATAACTTCTTATAAAATAAAATTTTACACCAATTAAAATGAGGAATCATGAAGAAAACATCCTGCTCCCGGATGGATAAGCTTGGCAAAACAGAACTAAAATAATAATTAAAAAAAGATGTAATAACAGTTTGTGCAATTAAGGGAATAAATGATACCTAAACTACAAAAGTACGGACTTCAGCCCAGGAAGCATTTGAGCATATGCTTGGCTGTAAGCATGTGGGAGTTCTCTCTTTAATGATACAACTGAGAAGTGAAATGCACTTTCAGGGCTGAGACCTAACATGGCACTATTGACTAGAGTATCAATCAATTAGGAAAGCAATAAAAAACTAGTGGTAGGTATGTACATGTTAAATATGTTCATTTGTGCTGTTGTGTCTGACAGATTTTCTTCTCTTTATGGACTGAGAAAATGAATCTTACTGTCATGAGGGAGATGGACCACAGGTTGGTTATGAAGCCTTCACTTCAGCTGTCCTCCCTGTAGCTATTTAAGCTATTACAGCTCTTCATTTAATCTCTCCCCATAGCTAAGGGGAAGAGGGACATTTCCATAAGCTGTTTTCCCTTTTATCATGCTTTGGAAGTACTAATTTCTCTCTTTGGCTATGTGACTTGGCTTAAACTAGATATGTTCAGCTGGTTACAGTTAGGTGAAATGAAGTGTCCTAGGGTCTGGTGTTAAAAATAAATAAGACAGGAGATGGATATAAGTATCAAGTTCTCTTTAACTGCAGTTGTGCAGATTCTGTCACTAATGGCTTCTAAAAGGTTAGACAGCTCTGCCTCACAAAGGCAGGAAGCACAAGTTACTGCAATCATTAAGTTGCTAGCCTGTATGTTTAGTACTATGTGCAGTCCTACTGATATAAAAATAATTTACATTTATAAAACAAAGGTAAGGATGAGATCAGAACAATGGTGGACAGATATGAGACTGAATCCTCTCCTGCCCCCAAAACAACATCCTTAAGCATGTATCAGTTAACTAAAATGTGTTCATATGAATGCACAGCTACTCATAATACGTGATGATGTCTGGACCCAGGAATACCTTGGATACACCTGGAGCCTGGCAAATGCTTTGCTGCTTTGGTGCTGACCCAATTGAGCACAGAAATAACTGGGAGGTGACTCATGCTGAGAGGTGGATGCTGTTGTTAATCCCAGCTTTCAAAACATACAGTTTGTAATCATTTTTCATTGTGGTGAATGTGCATGCCTGGCCACTTCTGTTTCACAACTGTCTGGTGTTTTTTCAGCTCATGTGCTTTTGAGTTATTGGCAGTTATTGAGAAAAGCAGTGATTGGCTTTTCACTTAAGAGGACATCATCAGGCAAAAATCCCTTCAAAACCAGTTTCACTGAAGAAAAGTCCTAAGCAGGAGAAGCAAATATATGAGGTAGGACAGACAGGAATGTGTTCTGACCCTGAAACATCTGCTCTTTTAGATGTGATGTCACAAATGTTCCACCAGTGTACATATTTCACTCTTAAAAGCTCAACTGAGGAGGAGGAGAGTAAGAGACAAAGAAAATGGGATGTGAATTATGTTTCCAGATGATATTGGGCAGTGAGATGCTGCAAAATTATAGATGATACTGTATAAGAAAAGGAATATGAAGATACTTAATAAGGCTGAAATTACAGGAAAAATGAGATGTACTTGGGACAGATACATGGTTGTATAACTACAGAAAACCACACACAAATATGGATGCTAAATGTAAAACCAGAAATGAATTCAATAAAATTGCTGTGTGGCAACACTAATATGCACATGCTTTAGCCTGAATATCTTGCATCATATCAGTGCACTTCTCTCTGTACAACTGCAGCACATGCCAAAGTATTTTATTAAATAGGATTAGTGTGTCTGCTAACATAGTCCAAGCATAGCATGGATTTAAGCCAGTTTCTGAATGAGAGCTTTTGTAATTGAAAAAAGAGAAGAAACCATTGTCATAACCAGCAAGAAATGCAGAGGCACCATCTTACAAAGCCTCACAAAGCGATGTTGACAGGTTCTCTGCCCACAGTTTCTAAGGCCTCTGGCAAGGCAATTATTTTTATTCCATGTTCTGAATGAACAGAAATAGTGCTGGAGCAGAAATGAGAAGCAGTAAATGAAATTCAGGAGGAAAAATCTAGCCTCGCGCTCTCAAGTAATAATCTTCAAGATTTTTTTGTTGCTTTAGGTTGCAACACTGCTCCCTGTGTGTGTGAAGCTCTGGAGACAACACTGGTCATCTGGAAAAATAAAGAGCACTTGAAATCATCTAGGAAGACAGGTAGGTTTTGGTACCATCTTTCAATTAAAATACGTGTTAGAGATACAAGTCTCCATCTTGAACAAAGACAAATGCAAGTTCCTTAAATACCTAAATTGTCTGCAGAGGACTAGTTTGGTCGATGCTGTACAAGGCACTTGTGTGTGTGCAGAGCAGAGGTGAGCTCCCACAAACAAGATGAGTGTGCAGAAGCAGGCTAGGAAGGAAGCTTCACCATCACTTGACCAAGCCTCTCAGAAGCTTGAGGGCTGAGCATTAGGATATGAGTAACAGTGCTGAGGTGGCTTCCTGAATTCCAGGAAGCAGAACTTTCTCCTGTTTTGCAAAGGAAGAGAGTATAACAGTTTCACAAAAGGTATTTGCACGATAAGTCTAGGAAAACATAACCAAAGCTTTCTTGGTGTGAAAGAGGCGGTCTTACTGCTGTGTACAGGAAATCCAGGATCATGAAAGGGGGACCAGGGCAGGTAAGGAGCAGGGTGCAACATCACTGTAAAGCAGTTGAGCCACGGATGAGAATAATTCCATGCAGAGTAAGGCAGCAGGTAGGCACATGAAGTGCTCTGTGAAGTCGTGGTTGGTTTTCACCTGGTAAGTGCCCTGCCACTGCTATGTCCTGCGGTGAAGATGCATGAAACTACTCACTCCACTGTCACCATTGTTCCTTAACTGGAACAGCCATCGTATGCAGCCATGCTGAATCCAAATTCTTTTGCAAATCCAAACCCATGTTAAAAGCTGCTGCCACAGCACACGCTAAGTTTTGTGCAAACTGTAACTGATTAACTATCCAAATGTTCTCATGAGACAAGGTCATCATTCCTGTTTTCGGAGTGACAGGGTGCGGTGAAGGCATTTCCCTGGTTCCCTTAATAGTCTGGTACAGTGCCGGATGAAATCTCCTGAAATTTCAGATTGCATTTTTAAATTCACCCCCAAGAATGCAAATGTGAAGATACAGGAATAATTTGAAAAGTACTTTTGTCATACGAATTTAGGAGCATGGACAATCTGTAGGGGCAGTTTATGGTACAAATCTATTGACACACGGAAGGATGCGATTTTGCCGTGGGATGAAAGACATCAGCAAACTCGCTGCCATCACCCAAGATGAATCAGGGCGCAGCAGCATCCCTCCGTGTGATGTTTCCCAACTTTTTCCACCCTGCCTGCCTCCTCTGGGCCAGGTTGCGCCGGGTTTCCCCTTGCCAGGGCGGGGGAAACCTGTTCAACAACACCCCTGCCCCCTCCCAATTTCTATCCCCCGGCAGAGAAAATGCCTGCAGAGCAGATGAGCCGCGGCCTCTTTAAGACTTCTCGGGGCGCGCTGTCTCTTTAAAAGGCGGTGGAGGGAAGGAGGGAGGTGGTGGCCGTGGTGGTGGCGGCCGTGGCCATCTCCTGCCCGCCGGGCTTTCCCCCCTCCTTTTCCTCTCTGTCCTGTCTGTTCGCAGCATCGCGTTAAAAGGAGGAGGCAAGATGGCCGAGCTGGGCAGCAAAGGGGTCACCGCCGGGAAGATCGCCAGCAACGTGCAGAAGAAGCTGACCCGGGCGCAAGAGAAGGTGAAGGGAGAAAGGGAGGAGGGGGGGAAGGGAAAGAGTGGGAGCGGATTTGGGGTCGCTTTTGCATCGCGCTGGAGCCAGCCTGGGGGTTCCCCCATCCCTCCGCACAAACATGGCATCGGGCTCGGCTGGGAGTGGGGGACTCATTGGCTTGATATAGGTATCTGGTGGTTGTTTCAGCGAGAGCTGCCTTCTGGGATGCTGGGATTGTGTTTTATCCTAGTATCGTTTGGGTTGGAGAGGACCTTTAGGATCAGTGTCCGAGTGCTGAGGTGACAGCACCAAGGCCACTGCCACAGCGCGGCCCTCAGCTCCTGCGCGGTGGCGGGAGCCTCAGAGCCCGGGGCAGAGCGAGGTGGGCTCTGGCCTCCCAACAGCACAGCGCGATGGTCTCTCCTCGGCTGCTGACCTTGAGCTCAGGTGTTGGAACGATGGTAGATCAAAACCCCACTGCTGGTGTCTCCTGAGGGAGGGGTGTTTTCGCAATGACGGGGGCTTTTCGCTGCCCTCCGCCGGCCCCAGCAGTACGCAGGGGATGCTGGCGTGGATGTGTGCGGCACCCTGCGCCTGCTGCCAGCTGCCTCTGTGTGGGGATTATCGCCTGTTCTACGCAGGGAACATCGGTCAGCTGCTTTTCTCTCACGCACGCTCATCTTGGTTTCCAGCGATTTGCTGTGAGATGACATTGACTGAATAAGGACTGGTGCATCTTCGAGGGAGGGAGGGTGCCCACTGCTGCTCGCGTTCGTTGGGAGTTATCTTTAGCAGCGAGGTTTAACCGAGGAGGTTTGGGATTGGATGCAGTGCTGGCCTGAACCTCGTTCCAACCGCCGACACCGCTGCAGAACGCTGCTGGGTCAGAATCGCAGTGCAAACCTGTTGGGCTTAACGGTGCACATGGTGCTGCCACTAGTTTGGGCTCATTTTGTGAGACAGGACCGTGACTTAAGCTTACCTGACTGCTTGGAAAAAACCCCCAAGTAAAGAGCAGAGCCAGTATGGAGCTGGCTGTGGTAACAAGGTCCTGGCTTCCGTCTGTACACGGGGGTGACCGTGGCCGTATCTGGTTTTTTTTCTCTTTACTGTGGTTCCACAAGGGGCAGGACAGGGAATCTCTCTCCTGGTAAATGGTCCACGCTGGTCTCATCGTATCTGCCGAATTCATTCTGCATTAGCCACCAGATGGCAACCATATTTTTAGTTGATATTAAGGTAGACTGTAAAGGCTGAGCTCCTTGGCCTGCTGATAAAGTTATTGTGTTAATTGGTACAGCTTGGAGCCAAGTGTGGCCTGCCCTTCCGTGCATCTTTATCGCAGTGCATGCAAGTTCTTTTCCTTGGGAGAGTTTTCCACAAATTCCTCTCAACTGGAGATCCAGTTCACTTCCTTGCTTATTCCTTAGTGGTGATTGCAGATGTGGGAATTACATCAGTAATAGAAAGCTGTGTGTTGTGGGTGATTTGCGTGATCTGAAGTCAGTGGGTTTTGTCTTTTTACACAGAAAAAACACAGCATACCTCCAAAACACTTATTAAATAAGTTTACAGCAATTCTAGGCTCTTCAGGTGTTGTTATCCTAGTGCAAACAAAAATGACTTTGGTTTCTGGTATCTAAGAAAAGAAAAAGTCTTGCTTGATTTATTATCTGACCTGCTCCTTCATACAGCTACAGCTCAATTCCTAGTAATTCCTCTTCTGTAGAGTGTTAGATATTTCACCTTTGTCTCTAAGGGACAGACTTTCACTGAGGCAAATGTGTGAATATTAGCTTTTCACTTGTGAGCAAAGATACAGCTGAATATGAAGAAGTGAGGAAGGTACTGGTGGTTATGGCATTATGCTGGTGTTAGGCTTGTGGTATTTATTTTTAAAATGTGAAACTGGATTTAGCGGGAAAGGTGAACCATGTGCCTGCAGGTAAGAATCAAGTGCTTAAAAAATAATGAGGAAAAAGATAAACAGAAGTATGTGGAGATACATCTGGGTATACTACAGACCAAGCACTTAAAAATGTATTAGATTTTGTGAAGGGATGCTGACTGTGATTGAACTTTCCTTTTTGAGGCTTAAACAAGCTGAGAGTGGTTCTTTAATGTATCTTCTTTTGATTTGAATCTAGGATAAAAATTCTTCTTTTAGAGTGATGCCTCCTTCCCAACTTGAGCCCTGAAGCTTTGATTTTAGGCAGTTTCCTTCATGGTGAATTTAAGCCTTGTGTTAAGCAAAGAATGATGTCTTTTTGTTCAATACAGAAACCACACTGAAGCACTATACACATCCTTTTATTCCTTCTGACATGGCTATTACATAAAGTATGTAAGATATTCCTTCGGATGTACTACTTGTTTTGAGTTTTTTGAGAAACCTATTGGCTGTTTTCGGAAGACACTTTTTCCATTCCTCAGCAAATATGGGGCAGAATGCCTGACTGCTATTTGCAAATGGTCTGTACAGTGTTTTAACCTCTTTCTTTATTCAAAGGTGGCCTCAAGTACAGTTCTGGGCAATAATTTGCCCGTTGTCCAGTGAAATGTATCACATAAGTTGATACCGTTGTCTGGAGGAGCCCACTTAGCACAATGGACCCCATGTCACCATTGCTAACCAATACATCATCCTTTGCAAATAGCCACTGGGAGATTTAGGCTTGCAATTGCCCTTTGTTCATCTTGTAGTTAGCTGAGGGGTTTTCAGAAGGAGACATATAGCTCTGAACCTTTCATAATTATGAACTTGTTAAGATGGAATAAAATGTCTCCAAAGTTGTGGTTCCTTGGAGGAAGCCTAGTGGGGACTTGAAGTTGTTAGGTTCCTTTTCCTGTATATCTGTAATCTTGATTAAAGTTTGTTTCTGCTGGGAGATCAATTTTTATCTTAAACCTCTGATATTTTAAAAAAATCTTCACAATTTCCACATTTTCTTTTTCAAATATTTGTTTCAATTTCTACAGTGCGTCAGTCTGCACAAATGTTTCTGCTTTGAACAAGTGAAAACATCATCTTGGTGACTTGAGGCATCCCTTGTGGGAGAGTGGCTCCTCTGCAAGGTTCCAGGAGGGGTTTGAGCTCAGGGAGCACTGCTTGGCTGGCAGTAAGGGTCCTCATCCTCTTTGCTTTCTTCCAGCAAGTTAGACAGAGATTTAGGTTGGGATGGTTGTATTGGTTGTGCAGGCACTGACTAGTGACGTAAATTGCATACAATGTTAGAGGAACATCTGAGGAGTTAAACTGTCAAGCTGTCATTGGAGAGAGATGTTTTTTCTGTGGACAGTAAAAAGGTTGAGCTTGTTTTTTCCCTTTCTAGACTTAGACTGAGTATGGTCTTTTGCTCTGTTTTCATTACAAAGCTGGGCAAAAGGAGGAGTCTGTGTTCTGTGGTGTGAGTAGGCTGTCAGATTTTTTTCCCCCCATTGTTTTACTCTGATGTGCCATCAAACCAAGGCATCTCCTTTTCTCCAACTCTGCCCCTAACTGAAGAAGGCAGCTTTGTTCCAGCACCTGGCAAAGTTTAATTTGGACTTCTAAATTCCCTTGCATTAGGGGATATCATTTAGTTTGTAGACTCTACCTCTGATATACCGTGCTGCCATGTCACTTCTGCTTTCCATTCTTGGTTTACGTTGTTTATCCCACTGATGTTTACCTACATCTTTGTTTGCAACATTTCCTTGATTAACTCTGCTGACAGAGCATAAGTTCTGCTTTACCCTGGCTGTTCAGTCCCTACAAGACGTGGAGGCTGGTCTGTAGTCCAGTAGCTTGGCTAGCTGATGCTTATTCAGTCTGCTACATGCAACTTGGAATTTGTATGCCAGTAAACCACAGATTTTGCTAAAGCATTTGGAGCCCAGTAAGGGGAAATAACCAAGGACACTGGCACCAAAAATAAGTGGCCTACCAAAAGCATTATGACCTGTTGTCCTAATTCTTTTTCCAATTAGTTTGTCTCATGCAATAATTGTAGCACAGACTGTTTCCAGAAAGGGTATTTTCCTTTCCCAGAACCTTTGGCTTTGTTTCTTTTCCCTTGTAATCCCCTGTTGGACAGGAGGAGGCTGTGGTTTTGGTGGAACAGAGTTTGCAGAAGGCATGGATTGCATTTTGAGTATGTGATGGTAAGACCTGTTTCTTCCTCATAAGATATGCTCCATGGCAGGTGAGAAAATCCAGAATGAAATCTCGGCTATGATAAAGCAGTTGAGAGTCTATACCAGTGTGCAAGGTCCCAGACACTTGAAAGAAATTTAAATAAAGGTGAC
Source organism: Phoeniculus purpureus (assembly GCA_028565055.1). Taxonomy (NCBI): domain Eukaryota; kingdom Metazoa; phylum Chordata; class Aves; order Bucerotiformes; family Phoeniculidae; genus Phoeniculus; species Phoeniculus purpureus. The sequence continues at coordinate 12,602,605 of JAOXOE010000602.1, forward strand.
TTCAGGATTCAGCTGTCGGGGTCTGCCTGGTCTGTAGAACCTCTGCAAATGAGGAGGGAGGCTTTACTTAAAAAATGGTACATGCAGGAAGCTCTCTTATTGAAACTTACCTACCTTCTTTGATGTTTTCGTTACTGGTTTTCTTTTGGAATTCTTCTGTCTCTTCAAAGCTTGATTTGTTTTTACTGTGCTTTGGTAGGGTAGGATGTTTTGGTGGCAATCAGCCTTGTGCTGATGAAGTACACATCCTGAAGAGCTACAAGAGTTGTTCTTTTGCTAATGTGGCATGAAACTGTTTTCCACTTGGAGAACTCCTCAGGTGACAATGAAAGGGCTTTTTACTCTCTCTCTGTTAGCTTGTTTTCTCAAAAATACAAGGCTTAGGTGATGGGTATTCTGAAAGGCACTCTGTACCTTAACGTTGTTGGAAAATAGACGCTGGATAGAGGAGTGAGATATGAATTAATGCCCTGAATGTTCAGATGATTGCAGTGTGAACTCAGACTGTGTTACTGGGTATCAGATAATCTGCGTGGGGCAGGGAGGAGGTGAAATAGGAAACCAGGCTCCACATGTTTCCTTGCCCATGGAATGGTTTGATTGATAGGATGCTTACAGTGCCCTGCTGAAGGTGCCCCTCTGTCTGGCTGTTGGCAGCACATTTCTTTGAAGAATCGGAACCTTGGGGATGGATTAATTTTCTGATTGAAAAGGCTCAACCCTATTCTTGGTCACTTGATCTTCCCTGTAATTTCTAGCCATAGTCAGTTGTCATCAGTGCGGTTCTTGTGAGATCAGGTTCATAAAGTAGGATCTTTTCAGTGAAGACTTGGTGAGCCTCTAGGCAGGACAGTGTTAGTTTACAGAACTCATCTGTCAGGGAGTACCATCAAACTCGTCTGTTCTCTCTCTGTTTTGTGTCTGGTGGTTGTCAAGCAAGGTTTTACTGTTTGCAGGCACAAATGTTCTTTTGCAACATCATAAATGCACTTGGCATGTGACTAGCCAAACCAGTGAGGAAAGCTGTATGCAGCTCAAGGTGTTGCGTCTTGCTGGATCAGGGTCTTTGGGAGTAAAACACATTTTCTTTGGTACCTGACTCTTTGCACAGAGACAAGACCCTGTGTTTTGGGACCAAATGTGTCATAAAAGTTCTGGTTTTAGAAATTTTGGAGTGACAAGAGGGTAGCTTACATTGACAGGTGTTAGAGTGTATATTTTTTTCTACTCTTGTGATGGTGACCAGTCACCAAAATGCCTGCTATACAAGTTCTACAACTTGGCAAGGACCGTCTTATGGTCCTGGCTATCTACCTGTACATGCCGGCATCAGACTGTCTTCTGAGAAGTACAGTACTGGAGACTTGACATTATTATGAAAATAGATTCAGTTTCTCTAAGTAGAACAGACTTGTAGCCCCATCTTCTTCAACTGGCCACAGTTCAGCTCAGCTTCCTAAGTCGGCTGGCAAATACAGCATGTGCAGACCAGCTGCTTCTGTTGTGGGATAAGACTGTATTAACGTTGACCAGGAGACTGTGCATGCTTTACTCCAGAGCAATGAGATAGAAATAAATATTAAAATATGAATAAAGCCTCCTTAGAGAGCTGCTAGCAAATGGAATAGGGCATCAAGTCTGCGTTTTAGCCTTCTCTTGAGGGACTGTATCTGCTTTTTTCCAACAACTGCAGTACTGAATATGTGAGTGACAGCAAACCATTCAGGTCTCGTACTGCCGAGCTACAAGAGGGCATATCTCATAGGATAGAGTTGGAAGAGGGAAGAAAGTCACGTGCCTTATCTTCCTAGTTAAAATAGACTTAAAATATGGTATTAGTTGACTGCATGATACTGTAGGTGTGTACAAGTGACTGATGGACCTCAGACAGTTCAGGTTCCCTTGGAACACCTGGCTTTGCTAGCCCCTGAAGCTGCTCAGTCTTCACAAAGCTGGCCTGTACTACTCTACTTTGGGGTAGATCTTTCCAGAGGATTATTTAACATACAGTTCCTAGATAAATAGGATTAGCGAATCTTGTGGTTTGTTTTGCTTTAAGTTACGTTTTCATTGTATCAACTTCCTTGCATAGTTTAGTTTCTACTCGGAAAGTACCTTTCTTTAGATTTGTACTTCTGTGGTCTGAAGGAACACCCCTGTAAAGGGGAACAGAAACTACCTTGTTTATTATTTTTACCCATTTATTCCCCCTCCCTTTTTTTTGGTAAGACTCTCCTTGTTTGTGTTGGGAGCTTACATCCAGTAAAGGTTTGGACACTAGTTAAATTCTGAAGAAGACTTAGAAGCCAGAGCTTGGGGCAATACACTGACCTAGACAGAGATCTCGCAGAACCACTATCAAACAGATTTATGAAATGAGAAATATGTACTGGGTTTGCTCAGACCTCTGCAAGGTCATGTAGATATCACTTAGATTCTTCCATGATTTAGGCTGTGCTGGAGTAAACTTTGCTCAGTCCTGTGGCTGGCAGGTTAAAGGTTTTGAAAGTCAGCGTTTCCAGTGAAGTGTAGTTGGGAGAGCTGTAACAGCCAGTGTTGCCTTTCTTTGTGTCTCTTTCTAAAGAGGAAAGGAGAAGTCTGAGCAGCAGTTTATCCTGCCTGGCAGCCTATATTAACAACAGAGAGTGCAAACTTTACTAGTAAAGAGGAAGCCATGGACTGCATTTAAAGTCTTGATGGTAAATAAGTATCACAGTCTCAAGTATTGGCCTGCCTGCAAGGATTCGATATGCAGATTCAAAAAGCTGGTAACCTGATCTGAAGTGATTTATGTTTTGGTAATTCTTTATTGATTATGGTTGTTTTTGTATCATAACTAGGTTTAGAACTTTCTGTTAGTACTGTGGCTCTTAAAGCAAGTTTATCTCAGTTCTTTTCAAGGTTAGCTTTTCAGGAGGGAGACTAGAAGTCGATGAAGCTGAAGTGCAGACATTTTTAACTGGGTGATTGCTGATACCTTGCTTTGACACTGTATCACAGATCTGCACTGCTTGTTTGTCAGCAGGAATGGAAATGGGACTTCAATGGTACAGTAACTACAGTGTCTGAAAATACAGCTAAAAGTGTTTGGATTCGTGGCTTTTTTTACCTTTATGTTACTTGGCTTGATTTTATCAGACCAGAAAAAATGAGAAGCATGACTTAGTCAGCTCAGAGCTGAGTTTGAAGATACTTGCGGAATGAATTAACAACTTATCCTGATGGATTTATTTGGAGTTGTTCCGGTGACAGACATGACCATGTACTGAATAAGGTATAAGGAGTGACATTTGAAGAAAACTTGCCTTTACAGAAATGCTGTGCCTGTAGCTCTCTAATATGATGTATACTTACGTAGATGTATACGTATCCCATTACTGTTAGTTACAGTGACTCTCAGCTCTGGGAATCGGAGCGTGGAAGGAACAACCTTATTTCCATTTCCATTATTTCAGTGATTGGAGGGGGTAGAATTAATATTTTTTTAAAAAATGCAGGAAATTCCTTTCCTGAAATTGGAGTGTTCAGCTCATTAAGTTTGAGTTAATGGCAGGCAGGCAGGCAGTCAAGTGGTGTCTTGGAGAGACTTTCTTCCCAGTCTGTCTGGGGGTACAACAGAATCCCTCTGGTCAATTGTTAGAGCCACAGAAATGATGAAAGGAGTGGAACATTTCCCTGATGAGGAAAGGCTGAGGGAGCTGGGTCTCTTGAGCTTAGAGAAAAGGAGACTGAGGGGTGACCCCATTAAT
>JAOXOE010000602.1:12607358-12641268 GCA_028565055.1 Phoeniculus purpureus
CCTTCACATATTTATAGACATTAATGAGGTCACCCCTCAGTCTTCTCCAAGCTGAAGAGACCCAGCTCCCTCAGCCTTTCCTCATAAGGGAGGTGGTCCGCTTCCTTCACCATCCTCATTGATCTACGCTGGACTCCCTCCAGCAGGTCTGTGTCCTTTTTGAACTGAGGGGCCCAGAACTGGACACAATAGTCCAGATGTGGTCTCACTAGGGCAGAGTAGATATCCAGGTTAGTTTTTAATAATTCTTATAGATTTAAAGTTCAGGCTTTCAGCCTTTGCTTGAACAAAACTTCTGAATTTACTAGCATTAACCTTGTAACTTAGAAAAAAAAAAAATTAGTTTTTACATTTAATACTTTATCTTGTAAAACTGAAAAATTGTCAAGCTAACAGAACAAGCCTGTAATCCTGGAAGAAATTTACTTCTCCACAGAAATCTTGGATTTGTATGTTATTTTTGTCTCTTGTCAGTTTGTGGTCTGTATCATGTGCTCTGTATGTGTAAGCAGTGAAAGTCAGGTCATTAGGAAGTAGGAATATTAATGTTTGGCTAGAGATAGAGAACTGTACAGCAATGTGCTAGAGGTGTGGGAGGTATCTCTCCAAACAGAACAGCATAGAATAGAACTGTTCAGATTGGAAAAAGTTTTTGAGATCATTAGGTTAATTTACCTAACTTTTAAACACCTTCAGGGCTAGTGACTCTACCACTACCCTGGGCAGACTGTTCTGATGTTTGATAACCCTTTTGGTGAAGAAATTCCTCCTAACATCCAGCCTAAACATCCCAGGTGCAGCTTGCAGCCATTTCCTCTGGTTCTATCACTTGCCACCAGATAGAAGAGGGTGTTCCCCTCCTCATTCCAAACTTCCTGTCAAGCACTTGTAAACAGTGATAAGGTCTCCCTTCAGCTGCCTCTTGTCCCAGCTAAACAACCACAGTTTCTTCAGCTGTTCCACATTTGTGCTCCAGACCCTGCTGAAGCCTTGCCCTTCTCTGGACCTGCTCCAATGTCCTTCTGGGAGTGAGAGAGCCAGAACTGAACAGAATATTTGAGTTGCAGCCTGTGTTGAGTACAGGCTTCTATTTGCCACACTTTTTCTAATACAAGCTCGGATGCCATTTGCCTTCCTGTCCACACCTATGGCTCATGTTTAGGTGGCTGTCAATCAGCATCCACAGGTCTTTTTCTGATCTGCAGCTTTCCAACCATACGTCCTCACAGCTGTAGCCTCCATGGGATTGTTATGATTCAAGTGCAGGACCTGGCACTTGGCCTCACCGAACCTCATACAATTAACCTTTCCCCATCATTCCAGCCTGTCTAGGTTCTGTAGAGCCTCTCTACTCTCCAATAGATTGACACATCAAAACAATTTGGTGCCATCTGCAAACGTACTGAGGGTGTGCTTTGGGAATGGTATTAGTCTTTCAAAAAATGAATACTGTATTTTTGACAGAAATAGAACAGGTTATTTTTCTCAATTTTAAGTCTCTTATCAAAGCTATTTGTACTGGTTAATAATAACATGCTGTTGACTCTGACATATATCTAAGGGACGTGAGACAACACGGTGGACTAGAGACATGGGGAGACATCTTATCTGATGAGGAGTTCCAATTTGCTTGGTAAAAACATGTAAGAGTTAGAAACCATGGTACCTATTTTCTAATTATGGCTCCTGCACCTACTAGCTGCACGTCTTGGAGCAACTATCTCTGCTGATACACAAGGCTGGGTACTGGTTATCAAGCTGTTCTTTTCTTGGCATGACTGACATTCTACTGTGGCAAAACAAGGTACAGTATCAGGGGTTCTGAAGGAAAGATGATGTGGTAAGGCACTGGTATGCACTGCCTGAGCAAGGACAAGAGGAGAGGCTAGAGAAGTCAAGTCCAGACCAGAACTATGTTAACTAGAGAAGCTGGATTTCAGGAGTATCAAAGAAAGTGATGGCTTGGGTAAGGTAGCAAAAGAGAGAGGTGCTCACTCTGGGAAATAGTGGGGAGTTGGCTGGATAGAAACTGGCTGCATCATTTTGCGTGTTTATTTTTCCCACTAAAGAAAGTCTTCAAACAGTTTAGTTGTTAATGTGTTATATTTTGTGTATAATAAAGGAATACAGAGGAATACGTTAGTGATCTCTCACAGGATAGAAGTGATCTGCTGAGTTGCTTGCATCCTTTACCTCTGGGTAGGTGTGGTATGCTATGCCTAGACTGGCTTCAACCAAAGTGATGAAGTGTTTCTACACGTCTATGGAAGTGGTTCTTGCAGATACTGTGGAAGATGCTGTCAAAAGAAAAAAATAAGATTTATGGTTGTTTTCATTTGAAGGTCAATCACAATGTGCAAGGAACACGATGGTATGTAGAATTTTTTTTTTGTCATATTGATGAAAATTTGACCTAGGATAGTTGAGATGGTAGGGATTTTAGACTGTTCATTAAAACCATGACAACATAGTTTCATCACTAAGCACACATTGTTAGAAAGACAATGAAAAAGGAAGTGTACATGCAATTGTCCTCTCATATAACATTTATAAATATATAAACAAGGTTAAATGGTTAAACTGATATCTCTCAGTTGGACAACAGAAAATTCTTGTCTAGAATGATGTGCAGGGGCATGTGTGCCACTCTGTGTGCAAGTCTGTACTTAAGCAGACTATCAAATATATCAAAACACAAAGTTGTTGAGGTAGCTCAATAGAATTGCAACTTCACTGAATCCTAATATGATCTTCCCTTAGGTAGGAATGTGTTTCTTTGAATTAACGGCAAAGTTACTTTTCTCACATACATCTGGCATGGTGGGTGTGCAAGGTTAAGTCAATACATTTTTGTTTTTTAAGTGAACACAATGATTCCTTTTTCATACACTGAAGGCTAATACACAGAGGTAGACCTTGAACTATGACAATCAACAAACTAAGTGTAATAAACCAGGATTTTTTTATTAAGGTGGACAGCAAAGCAGCATTCATGGAACAAATATTTGAATCGCATGTTTCAGATGAAAGGCTTAAAAAATCTTATATTTTAGAGACTGGGACATGGCCTTTTCTACAAAAGGACCTTTCTTGGTCCACAAGGGTAACAGCTGAGCCAGCTACAGCCTAACTCTATGGTCCAATGGTTCTTTTATGGTTCTGTGGGCCTCCTATGGTTCTATAACATTTACTAGTCACAGACTACCAAAAGACTAAGAAAAGAACTGTCTTAGCTGTAGAAATTTATCAGAGTCTCAGCATCCTCCTCTCAATATCACCATTTGCGTCAGAGCAGACAGTCTTTGCTATCAAAGCAAAACCCTGCTTACGGTGGAAATAGGAGTAGGAGTGGAAAAACAGAGGGAAGGATCTATGGCACTGATGTATTCACAACTAAATATGCTCCTAACTTGTTACTTTCTCTTCATGTAGCCATGGACCACATTATGGTCCAATCAAGAGGAAAATGGATGATATATTTAAAGAGAAGATGTGTTCTAGTGATTAAACATTTTTCTCTTGGGTTTTTTCAAATAGAGGAAGGTTTCTCCAAAGTTGTAGCCCTAGTTGTATTTTGGGCTGCAGTCTGCTGCCATGTCTTTTCCAATCTAGAATTAAAATGAAGGTGATGTAAAAATAGCCAAAATGAAGTCTTAGGAAATTAGGCAGAATACAGTTGAGGTTTAAAAGGGCTCTGTGAAGAATATTTAGCACTTTTAGACAAAACTCTCTGCAAATAACAACGAGCTACATTGTTGAGAAGGGAGAGAAGATGACATGCTATGTTTATGCCTTTTATTTTCAAGTAGAACAGTGTTTTTTTGGAGAAGGTGGAAAGTATTAGAGGTATTTTATGGTAACCTGAATGAGTATTTTAATGCTATTTTGCTTCTTTTGCATTAGCTTGGACTCCTTAAAGGGAGTAAGTGAGCTTGGTATCACTGTTCTTCTTCAACTGTACTTCTAACTGATCTTTACATTAAACAACTCTATATGGTACAAAAGCTTTTGTGGCAGTACAAAACCGCTTTTGTGGCAGTACAAAACCGCTTTTGTAAGTGTTGATGCTGTACAGCCAAGCATTACCAAGCATTAGTCCTCAAAATACTTGGGGCTGCTTTCTCAACCCTGCATATCCTGTATGGTATAGTGTTTTCTCTAGGTGACACTTTGTGTGACTGACTACAGGGCATTCACTATGTTCCATCTGTTTCTTACATCAGGGTTGAAGACACTACTGAGCAAAAATAGTTATCTGTCCTTAAGAGACTCCCAAAACTGAAGAAAGGGAGAACAGAAATGATGCAATGAGTAGTGTATGGATAGCAGTATCTAAAACAATTCTGCTAACTAAAATCAGGACCTGAAGACTTTTTGTATTTCCACTTGAGATTAATTGAAGGGGTGTGTGTATGTATACTCAACAGGAGATTTCTTCTGAATGCTCTGGCTGTCCATTGAATTAGAGTGCACTGTCAGCAGGTTTGCTGATGACAAAAAGCTGGGTAGTGTCACTGACACCCCAGCAGACTGTGCTGCCATTCAGCGAGACCTGGACAGGCTGGAGAGCTGGGCAGAGAGAAATTTAATGAACTATAACAAAGGTAAGCATAGAGTCTGTCATCTGGGCAAGAACAACCCCGCTACCAGTATAGGTTGAGGACTGACCTGTTGGAGAGCAGTGTAGGAGAAAGGGACCTGGGGATCCTGGTGGACAGCAGGATAACCGTGAGCCAGCAATGTGCTCTTGTGGTCAACAGGGCCAACAGCATCCTGGTGTGGATCAGAATGGAGGTGGTTAGCAGATCGAGCTATGTTCTTCTCCCCCTCTACTCTGCACTAGTGAGACATCTGGAGTATTGTGTCCAGTTCTGGGCTCCTCAGTTCAAGAAGGACACATTGCTTCTGGAGGGTGTCCAGTGTAGAGCAACAAAGATGATGAAGGAAGTGGAGCACCTCCCTTATGAGGAAAGGCTGATGAAGCTGGGTCTCTTTAGCCTGGAGGAGACTGAGGGGTCACTACATTAATGTCTATAACATGTGAAGGTTGGGTGTCATTAGGACAGAGCCAGGGTCTTCTCAATGTCATGTGGTGATAGGACAAGGGGCAATGGGTGCAAGCTGGAACATAGGAGGTTCCATATAAATATCAGAAGGAACTTCATAACGAGGGTGATGGAGCATTGGAACAGGCTGTCCAGGGATGTTGTGGAGTCTCCTTCTCTGGAGACATTTAAATCCTGCCTGGACATGTTCCTGTGTGACTTGGTCTAGGTGATTCTGGTGTGGTAGGGGGATTGGAGTAGATGATCTTTTGAGATCCCTTCCGATCCATAATGATTCTATGATTCTAATGTCCAACTACAGGATTAACTGTAAAAATGTACACCAGAGAAAGCTACTGCCAGTTGCAAAACTGTAGCCTTTACAGCATTAATGTAGTTGAGTTTATCTGACTAGCACATTAGTAGATGCTGCACACTCTCTTAACTTTAAAACAATAAAAAGCACTTCTACCATACTGTGACCAGCTGTTTTTGTGGAAGAGCGCGTACCATCTCTGCACTGATCTAGAAATTGCAATATGAATACAGTTTGTACAGCCGCACCACTAATGCATAGACGTGAAAAACAATAAGTATTGGGAGTAAGATTAAGAATTTTAAATTCTGATATGATATAACCTTTAATACATTTTGCTGAGCCATTTTACTGGTGTTCACTACAAAGTTGATTCCTGTTGTGCCCATTCTACTTGTTGACTTACAATCCAGGGACATCTGTTGCTTGGAGCCTTTATATTTTTGTGAGTATTGTTCACAGAACATGGTAGATTTAGATAGATTGGAACATTTCAATAGTTTAGATTGTTCTAGATCTTGTGTCACTCTTTCCTGCCACATAAATAAATGTTCTGGACTTAGGTCCTGCAGACAACTCAGTGCTTGGTGTCGAGATGGGCCTTGTTGTTCTTGTCCTCCACTGTCCCTGTGAGGAGATATGGAATCAGCCTTTTATTTACTATGATGATAAACCTGTTCTGAATTTTCCACCAGCTGGATTTCATGTTTTTCCCCACAGATATGTGTTTTATAAGTAACTGTGTCTCTCAAAGCATCTTTACATGAAGAAATAATGTAGCTACACCATGCAGAAATATAGGAGGAAAAAGGAAACTCCAGAGGTAACCTAGACCATGATATACCCAGACATGCCAGACAGATGATTCTCAGACCTGTTCTAGCCAAGTTTGGTGACAGCAATTTCATAACTTCCTGAGTACCTTGGCTAGCTAAGATACTCATCTTTCCAAGATGAAATAATCCTCTTCACCACCTCCTTATGTCATTTTTTAAAAAGCTTCTAATGTTTTCTGCTGATGGTCCTTGCAAGCATGGTGAAGACTATTTTAAAGGCTTTCATTTAGCTTAAACAACTGTCTATTTCATAGGCTTAAAGATTTTCTTACCACCTGCCTGTAGTATGTACTGCTGTATCTACAAAGACCAATGCATGTGTCTAACTTCAGAGGTAGATTCATTTTAGTGGAGTTATCAGTGGTAGAAGTAAGCATGTACACAAATCTTAATTCAACTGTAGCTTCAAAAATATAAATGTAGAAAAACAAACAGAAGGAAAACAAAGGCAAGTAACTTTGAAGCTCATCATCAGACCTACTGTTATGGTCTCTTCTCAAACCCAAGACACCTACTTTTTAGCAGTTTATTTATAACTAAATTCTGGAAACATGGATCTTCTTGAGACTTTTCTCTGTCCTCAAATTTTCTCTGAGCTGCTGACTCAGTTACAACCAAGGTAGTCTCTTCCACATCACTTCTGAAACTAATCAATGTTTTACAGGTTATCACTGACACCTTTAGAATTAGAAAAATGTTCAAAGACAGCACAAACACTTCTGAAAACGCAGACCAAACTGATCTATGGGTTTGAGTTCAAGTTCTCTGTATGTGGCTATAGATGTATGCAGCTGCATCAAGGGAAAACAATGTCAGAACACCATGCACAATGCACCCAGGGCACTGGGTACTTTCTCCAAAAGTTGACGCAAGGCACCTTTGGAGAGCATCCTGTCCAAAAGAGACACTGTTCAGCAGTAGACTAACATCCCTGGATACTGTAATTTTCAGGAACTGTAAGGTTACTGTGCAAAACCATTGCTGTTTGTATGTGGATACAGCTTTTTTTTTCCTCTATATGTTACAGGATGATGCATAGCCATGAGAGAAGTTCTTGCAGAAAATTGTCCTTTCTAACGAATGGAAATGAATTAATGCCGCAGGAAAAGTAGCCCTAAGCCCACCTTTTTAATGAAGGAGGATGGTGGGATAATCCTCATGTCAGCTTTCTGCCAAACCAATGGGGGAATGAGGGGAAAACTAACCTTTTGGCTGTATGCTTAATGGGTAAATTTATCCGATTCGAATTATACAAAATAATAGGTTCGTTCTATTCAAGTCTCATCCCAGACCCACCCCCCTTTTCCAGCCCTAGGGGAGGGAGCGTTAAATAATGGTCTGTGTAAACTGATGCTCATGCAGCCAGAGTTTTGAGAAGCGCTGCTTGTACAAGTCAAAGCAGGCAGCGGAGAAAGAGCAACCAAATAAAAAGCAGCTGCAGGAGCAAAGTGGGACCTTTCCGAAATCAGAAGACATGTCTTTCTTCACGAGGGTTTTGACCCTAAGGTGCAAGCTGGCGTTTGAATGCGAGAGAACTTACTTTCACCACGCGGTTCTGGTCAGCAGGTTCCACCAGCAGCCCAGGCTCTGCGGCAGCCAGTCCCTGGAGGTGCAGAACAACCCCCCAACTCCGGCGGCAGAGAACAAAGGCGGCGGGGAGATGGAGCCCACCGAGCTCCGGCTGGCCAGGGTGAAGAGCCTGCACGAAATGCCGGGACCCAACACCCTCTACAACCTCTACGAGTTCTTCTGGAAGGACGGCTTCGGCCGCATCCATGAGATCCAGGTACGGCTCGCTCGGCGATTCAGGGCTTTATTCACGCCCGGGTTGCTTCGCTCTTTTTCTCCCCTCCCTGCGGCCGCTGTCGGGGGCAGCCGGGGCTCGGGGGACCCATCCCCGCATTCAGCGCCCGAATCTCGCAGCACTTGCGAGGTTTTAAGGTTTTGTTTCAACCGGGACTCCGCGACCCCCTGCCCGAGATCCTCCCCGGTCCACGGGGGCTGCCCTCAGCTCTGCCCCGGCTCAGCCTGAGGCAGGTTCGGGACTTGTAGGTGGGTGCCTTAGGCTTGGAAAGCGGCGAGAAGAGTCCCTATTTTGGAAGGGAGCAGTTTCACAGACTTGTTTCTGGCGGGCGGAGCTGGGAATCGGGGGCTCTCCTGGAGCCCCGCTCCGGGCTATGCCCACCGCGAGGGGGGTCCGCTGCGACCATTTTGTGTCCTGGCCCCTCAGGGCTGCCCCTGCCCGCGTTACATAAATAGCCCCGCCCAGACAGGTCCCCGGGGGGCGGTGGATGCGCCTGGCGGCCGGTTTGAACCTTCGTGGGGGGCGGGGAACGGGGAGACTGAGGAGGGGAACGGCGGCGCTGGAGCTGCCCGGCCGAGCCCCGGCGGCCCCACTGGCCCGCGAGCGGGGGGCGGGGAGGCGGGAAGCAGGGCCGGATGGCGACGGGAGGTTGATGGCGGGACGAGGGGAGGGAGGGAGAGCAGCGGCTGTCACCTGGGGTGGGAGGGGGTGAGGCCTGTCCCCTGCGGCCCGGACACCGCCTCCGGCCAGGGCGCCTGTCCCTGCCTGGGGCTGCCGCAGCCGGCTGGACGCGCGTCCTTTCTCCGAGCCTTGGGTGCTGGCACGGGCAGCCGCCTCCCCGCAGGGCTGTCCCCGGCCAGAGGTGAACGTTTTGGTTTGCTTGGCTAAACGTGGGGTTCGTTCCTAAAAAGTCAACGCGCATCTCCCGGGGTCTCTTTCCTGGTCCATCCAAGTGGCTGTAAAGGGAGCTCTGGCATCCGAGGGAATCCAGCGGTGGTTTAACCCTTGTGCCGTTGCAGGCCGGTGACTCTTTCCACTGGCAGCAGGGAACTCTCTGGGAGTAGCCCAAACGTGGCATTTACTGCTCTGCTTTTCTCAGTGACCTTTCCCAGGTTGCTAGCAAGAGTTTTGCAGACAAGCCAAGAGCTTCACCGCCTGAAAGTCACTGAAATTAAAAAAAAAGAGAGGGAAATAAACACAAAAAGTAATCTGAAGCGAACAAGACAGAGCTTCCGATGGTTTGAGGATCAAAAATCGAAAGTAAAGATTTACAAAGGGAGTGAAAACAAAACAACGGGGGGAAAAGAATCACCTAAGTTGGTTGGTTTTGTCAGGCTCGGTTGTATTTGCCATGTAGATTTGTACAAAGCAGTGTTGGGCTCCTCAGTGTATGTTGTGTTTGGTGGCAGCCACACGAGACGGCTAAGGATGGTCAATTTAATTCCTTGCGAACCAACGCATGTGCAGATGCAACTTCATCATGGTTAAAGCTTTTTATTGCATCGTGTTTCTTTTTTGCTTTGCCTTGGTGGTGGTGTGCTGAATTTAAGAGGCACTCACCGTGGTCTCATAGTGAAAAAGAAATAACTACTATTGAATTCAAGCTCTTTCAGAACAGTGAAAGTTCCTCAAAATATTAAAAGGAACTCAAATAGTGTAGCTTTTCCCTACCACTCGCTGATGCAAATGCTTACCCTGTAAGGAAGAATAAGGAGGGGTTGTAATTTGAGACAAGTTTTCACTCTGTTTAGAGTCTTAGAAATCACTTTACAAGCAGTGAGTGCCCTGTTTGCAAACACACGGGATGCAAATCAGCACTAAGTGGATTAACAACAGTCTGTTACATTTAACAATACAGTGAACATCAGGAATGAATTAATCCAAAACCCTTTGGTAACCAGTACAGCTACTTAAACGATGTATGTTATTTGTTGATTTGTATTTATGTCATTTGTATGTTATTTGCAGAAGGGATTGGGAAGCCCGGTGGTTTTTCACAAAGAAGGTTCTGTTTTTTGTAACATGATTCCAGTTAGTCCTGGCCAAAGCACTAATGCTGACAGCAATTATGACAAAGGGAAAGTATTTTTAATTTTATAGACTTTGATCTCTTTTGTCTTAGCTGTGCTATTCAAGTATAAAGAAAGGTGAAGGGGAGAGTCTGGATGCCCGGAGTTTGCATTTATGACGTGTACAAGAGTGCCCGGTGTGAGAGTGGTATGTGGTACATCAACATGTGATATTTTTAAGGTTTGGAAGAAGGGAAAGAAAACCCATTGTTGTGACAGAAAATACAGCAGAGAAATTCTAGGCATTTCTTTAAACTTGAAGTTGCTACACTGAACATCGCTCTGTTGAAAGGAAGAGTCCAAATACCTTGTCCTTGTCTGTTTCTGGTTTAAAACTAATATTTAATTTACTTGATTGGATGGCTTGACACTGGATTTATCTTCTGTTGAGGTTTATCCTCTCATATAAACCTCACCATCAGTGGAAAACAAGCTATGCCATAAATCGCAGAATGTGTTGAACCTGTTTTTCTGTGACTGGTGACCTGTATCCCCTCACTGCACTGCCTTTTCCTTGCAGCATTTGCCCTCAAAGTCACGCTTTGTTTTAAAGACTCCTGCTCTCACTTCTCTCCAAGTTCAATCTCAATATCCCTAAAATATCTCCAAGGAAAGAGGTACTTTGGGTTTTGGGAGTGCTTGTTTGTACACTGGTCTGCATGTGGTGTTTAGTCAGCAGCAGGCCGAGCAGAAACACTAACAGTTGAGTTCCTACTGTAGCATTTCCCGCCGCAGGGTGACTAATGTGTGTGTGTCTCATTGGAATCCAGATGCTGATTTTTGAAAATGGTAAGGACGTAGTTGTCAGAGACCTAACTCTCTGTTAAACTTGACAGAGATTGGCCATTGTGTTACAAAAGTATTTAAGAGGAGACTGGCAGAGACCACAGTTGCACAACTGTTGTTTTATTTGGAAATCAGGCAAAAAGAGTTAGTTTTTCATAAGCACTCGGTACCATATGCTGAGGAGTGATTCATGTCTTAATCTTATTGTTGGCAATTAAACAATTCGTTTCTGTAACCAAGACTGACTAAAAAAATACTCCTCATAAGTTAATCTTGAGTCAACTCTAGACTTTCACTAGTGTAGTTCTATCAAACATCTTTGATTTATAATCAACATAACTCTGCAAGCAGATGTCTTTGGATTAGATGTAGGTAAGGTGTCAAAGTTAAACTGTGGTCAGTTTGATCTGCCTTGCTACTTTTAATAAAGGCTCTAAAATGTAAACATTTCTTTAATGTCCTAATGTCTCTTTAGTAACTACTTTGCAGCTCCTTTCGATGTACCTCTACTTCAAGTAAACTTGTGGAAGTTTCGTTTCATTACCATGTCAGAATGAAGTTTGAAAAATCAGCAAGGTTTCATGGGACAGAGATAGCTCAGGCTTCCTGGAAAAGCTTTGGGGTTTTTTAATAACTAATGTTTTCCCATTCTCTTTCTTAAGTGCCTGTTGCTTGTGTCTAGCTGGAATTGTACACCTTGTGTATCAGCCACTCAATAAACCTCGCTGCAGCAATAAGACTTCAACATTTCCTTCGTTTTGCTGAATTATCATGTGTCTTTCGGCAGTTCTCTGCTGATGAAGCTTGTCCCAAATTGACAGTGAAGCTAGCCTAGTGAAAAACTGCATCTTCCTCAGTTAAGAGAAACTTAGAAGTGGCTTTTTGTAAAGAACGAAATGGTAGAGTAAGTCTTTGTTTACAAAAGCCATTAGAAGTCAATTATTAATACAAAGACATAACTTGTTTTTACATTTTTCCAGACATTCTTTCCAACCTGTTTGATCTAAAGGGATGTGTTTTTAAGATCCCCAGGTCCATTCATCTTCTCAGTATTTGGTTTCACTGATGCTTTTGTGCCTTAGAGCTTTGGGCCTTTTCAGTCAGAGGCTCTGAGTGGTGTGACCTTTCTGTTTTCCTTGTGAGTAATTCACAGTGATGCTTGGATCCTTTCTCCTGACATTTCAACGTTCCTTCACTGGAGGGCTGAGGATCAATTTCTGGATATGATAGGTTGATTCACTGTGTAACAAATCCCCTTCCTTTTGTGATATTTTTCCTTAGTAATACTTTACTTCTTTTTCTTTTTGTTGCTGATATTGTAGCAAAAACACACTCAGGAATATGGAAAGATCTTCAAGTCTCACTTTGGTCCCCAGTTTGTTGTATCCATTGCAGATCGAGATATGGTTGCTCAAGTCCTCCGAGCAGAAGGCAGAGCACCACAAAGAGCTAACATGGAATCCTGGCAGGAATACAGAGCCTTACGAGGGAGAGCCACGGGACTGATTTCCGCGTAAGTTTGTTACTCCTTAATTTTCTTTGTTTTGTTTTAAAAGTTCAGTGATTTTTCTGAAGGCCTGTACAGGTCATCTGGGAACTCAGGCTTTTCTGTGTGGGGAAATTTGTGGGTCTGCTGAGTGTGGAGAGGGTAGGAATTTATGGTGGATTGTCTCTTCTGCTGTAAATTTTCAAAGGGCTGGTAATGATGCATGTTTGAATGTGGAGTAAGCTACCTTGCATAAAAAACATTCTTGGAGAATGTGTATTTAACTAGTGTTGCTTGAGCTGACTCAGTTACCTGGAAGCAGAATGTAGCTTACTAGCTTTGGCACAGTGCTGTGCAGATGTGGTTTTATTGCTTCAGCTCCAGACTGCTGCATCCACTTGGCGCTGCGCTGTGTGGACTTGTTGGCTCAGGCTGGTTTTAGCTTTATTGTTCACTGAGTGCCCACTCAGTAGATTAACACTGAGAAGTCAGTGTATGGTAAACTCACACTGGAATGCATCCTCACACAGATAGTTCTGTACAGGGCTGATGCTAAAAAAGAATTCTCTGTCTTTACAGTTTGCATAAGCTGGTGGTGTGTGTGGGTGTGGTTAATTGCCACTGGGAACTACTCACAGTACCCGCTGACATAGGATGTTTATTTAGAGGGAAACTAATTTCCTGAGTCATGGACAATGTTTCTTTCATAGTGGCAAAAGGCATTATGTACTGTGCTGCAGACTGAAATCTCAAGCTGGGGTTTAGAGTCAAACTGTC
The DNA here is from genome assembly GCA_028565055.1 of Phoeniculus purpureus. Lineage (NCBI taxonomy): Eukaryota > Metazoa > Chordata > Aves > Bucerotiformes > Phoeniculidae > Phoeniculus > Phoeniculus purpureus. The sequence goes on from JAOXOE010000602.1 coordinate 12,620,478, forward strand.
AGTTCCTGGATATTTTCTTAAATGAGATCTTAAATCGGTAGTTAGAGAATGTCTGTTAAAGAGATTAAATTGTTTTGTTAGCCAGTAACTATCTCTGACCTTGCAGCAGCATTGCTCCAGGTGAAAGAATTTCACATAGGGATTTAAAATAAATGCATGAAAGATACTTGCCTGTCTTCATAAAGAATTGAAAGATCCCTGGAACCACTGTTCCCAAATGCCCTGCTCACATGAAATACGCCAATGTGATATTTCAGTCATGCAGTCTTCAGCACAAAGATTTCAATACAGTCTAAGGGGAACCTAGCTGAAAATTGCTTTTGGCTATCCCATTACTTTGCAGGAATGAAAAATGTGTTCAAATAATTGATTTGTTAGATCTGAATGTGATACATTTCCTTGGTAATTAAGCACCAATTATAGGTAAAAGCCACTTGTCAGACTGCTGATTCAAATCATCATAGGATCAAATACTTATGTAAAGTCATTTTAATAAGAAAAAAATGCTAATTTATTGTGTTAACTACTACTAATGTAGAGACACTTGATGAGCTGAGAGTGCTGAGTGGACAAGCTCTGTGACTCACACCAGAGAATGATTTACACAAGTACATCCAGTTGTCACAATGAAATGTAATGATGTCATGCAATAAATACAGAATTTAAAATGTAGGAGCATAATACCAAACATACATTATCATCACTCTGGTGTCACCCCTTGCTTTCATTCAACGTGAAAAATCGTGCACAGTTTCATTGCAGAGCTCTTACACAGTTGACTACTGTTAAGGAAAATTGTGTATAGACATTAATAATGATTTCTTCTAGGGAGGGGGAACAGTGGCTAAAAATGAGAAGTGTACTGAGGCAAAAGATTCTGAAACCCAAACATGTAGCTGTTTACTCTGAAGGAGTCAATGAAGTTATCTCAGATTTAATTAAAAGAATCTACACCCTCAGAAGTCAAGAGGACGATGGAGAAACAGTGACTAATGTTAACAACCTTTTCTTCAAGTATTCAATGGAAGGTAAGATCAGGCTGTGTAAGATCTGTAGAGAAAATGGCTGTAAAGCAGTGCACATATGATTAGACGTTTTTGTCAAATCATTAGTGCCCTGTAATGATTAATCTGAAAAGGGAAGCTTGATATCCTGCATTCAGGTCTCTTCCCACTTGGTGCAGAGTTCCTTTGGGAGTCCAAAGATGTGACACTTTGTAGTAAGGAACAATTCCTGTGGAAATGCTGGTCTATAGGTAAAAAGTACAATCAAGGCTCTGAATATTTTCACTGCTCCATAATTAACGTATTAATTTCTCAAGAATAAGGGTGTTGACCTTCTATCAGTGTGACTTCTAAGCTATGTTAATTTAACAATGTACTGGCCAAATACAGGCAGGGAATCACTCTGTGATGTATCTAAAATCCATTAATAACTAAATGTGAGGGAAGATAATGATTTTCTCTCCTACGCATGCCAGGTGTTACTTTTGCCTTAAAAATAATCTGCCACTGGCTGCTGTTAGTGAGGGTATCATAGGATGGTTTAGGGTTGGAAAGTACCTGAGAGATCACCTAGTTCCAATCTCTCTGAAATGGGCATGGACACCTCTCACCAGACCAGGTTGCTCAAAGCCCCATCCAACCTGGCCTTAAACACTTCCAGGGAAGGGGCACACAGCTTCTCTGGGCAACCTGTTCCAGTGCCTCAGCACCATCACAGTGAGGAATTTCTTCCTAAGATCCAATCTAAATCTGTTCTCTTTTAGTTTTAAACCATTCCCTCTTGTCCTAGAATGCTAAATGGAACTCTAGCCTGAGCTAGTATTTCCTATTTTATACATTCCTTTATCTGACTCCGTACAACCTAATCTTGTTGTATGTAGTCACCTTTCAAAAGACTGATGCTCCTTGCTGACAGGCAGTGGAATTGTTTGAGATGTGCGAGAACTTCCCATATGCTCCCCTAGGAAGATGCTGTATCACACTGCTGGCTGCCCTTCGGATAAACTAACCTAAGCCTGCTCTAAATTAATAGTGGATAAAAAAAATGGCATTAAGCTAAGAGTTACTAATTTTATGGAATTTTTAACTCTGAGCTTACAGATTCCCTGTTACTGATGGGTTAGTTTAAATTCTTCACATTCTTTTAGCTTTCCCTTTATAACTTGTGCCTGGCACATACCTATTGCCTTATGAATTGCAGCTTTAATTAACTTGTACTGTCAACTACTCAGGAAACCAACGTATAATATTTTTTTGAAAGGACCATGTAAAGAGCAAAAGACTACATAAGAACTAGCACTTGCTGAAAGAGGAACAAGGGAAAGAAAAGCTACAGAAAGTATCTTCCCAGGGAGGAAAATTAGGGAAGGGTGAGTGGAAAATAACTACATCTCAAAATTACTTTGTCAAAGAAGAAGGACCTAAAGTGAAGAACAAGGAAAAAGACGTTTGTTTCAATATATCTGTATATCTACTTCAGAATTTGTGGGGAGTTTGATGGAGAGCAAGGTCAAGATTAAACATAATTATCTATAGTTCCTGTTTTTAACAGCAAAACCAGAAAACAACAGACTGGAGTGTTAGAAGACCAGTTCCTCTAGTTAACAATTATTCTGCTATTTCCTGGAAAGGTGTAGACAAACTATTAACTAATGAATTTAAGAGCATGACATTTATTTTAAAGTATTTGATTTGATGCAAATGGCTTTGAGAAATGAGCTGGATGCCTTTTTACGTTACCTAATCATGCCACTGCCTTTTAGAAGAATCAGTACGTATGATTATTTTGATAATGGGAACGCTTTTTATACCATAACATGTTCTATCTTAATAAATAAATAAACTGGAAAATGTAGCCGAGATTTTGCTAGAAACTGATATTCAGGATGCAACTAAGAAGTGGTTTGCAGTCAGTCTGGGAGAATATTTTGACTATGTCCAGTAGGGCATTTTCTGGCTGAGTTCTGTCCAGTATATAATAATCTGGGCATGTTTATAAAACCTGAGTTGAGAGATTGCAGGGACACTAATGGATGTGTATGAATTAATTTGATAAATGGAAGAAATAGTCCAGAGTTGAGAAGAAGAATGATTCGATAAAAGTACTTACACAACACTGTTACTTGGGCAGGGGGAATGGTATTTCTAGCACAGGAAAACATGTGAAAACAAGCAAGTCGGGAACAATAGAGGAGTCAATATTGTCACTCACAACACTGTCACACACTTGCTGTAATTCAGGGCCACGTGGAATATGTTGTGTGCAGTAAAATCACTTGTCTAGAGTGCAAACTCTATCCATTGATGCTTTATTAGTTTAGTCACTATTCATTTACTACAAGCTTATGACAAAGAAAGGCACAGCTGCTGCTAGAAACCCCTCTGTTAGCACGAGTTGTCAGAATTGTCTTTGGGCTTGTGTATTCAGAGGCAACATGCAGGCTCGGGATTTGTGGTGCAGTGTCAAACTTCAGCAAACACACTGGAGGGCTGCTCTGCTTCTGTTGGAATTTTTGGCTGTCTTCTCATGCTGAGCACTATTGACATAGTAAACCACTGTCTCGTTGCATCGTGTAGCTGGGATTTTTTTACTGTATTTTAAATTTCTATTTTATCTGCTCCCAACTGCAGCAGTAATATTGAAACGTTTTTGGAAGGTAGTGCCATTATGTTAGCATTTTACTTCCTTAACTTACCAGTATGTATATATGCATGTGTATAGCAAATTCTTTGATTTCATATGTGCAGGTGTGGCAACTATTCTGTATGAGTGTCGATTGGGCTGCCTGGAAAACAACGTCCCACAGCAGACTGTTGAATATATTGAGGCTCTGGAGTTGATGTTTAGTATGTTTAAGACCACTATGTATGCAGGTGCTATTCCCAAATGGCTTCGTCCACTTATTCCAAAACCCTGGAGAGAGTTCTGCAGATCCTGGGATGGACTCTTCAAATTTAGTAAGATTTAGTAGTAGAAAAGTTCGGCTGTATTTCTGCTGGTTCTGTGTGTGTTTCAACAGGACTTGCTGCATTTCTCTTCTAAAATTGTAAGATGACATTGTGACAAACGTAAGTTTCATGTTAAATACAGACTGGCCAAGGGGATTTTCTAAAAATACCCTATTGAAGAAGAATTTTACCAGTCACTTTAATTATTCTCCTACTTTTTACTGCTTTTTCTTTATTTGTCTTCATTTGTTTCAGCACCCAGTCCTCACTTCAGGTTCAAGTTCTTCGCCAAGGCTTTATCTTAAGCCACTCAAATTTGAATGAGCATAGTCTGGTTGACTTCAGCAAGTTTCTGGTCAGGCACTCTGACAAATAATCACTACAAAACTGACTAGACAGTTAAAAAATTAGACTCTAGAAATTAATTAAAGTCTTTGAAGTTCATATGTAGATGTGCAAACATCCAAGTGGACATAGAAGTACACTGCTATACTGCAATGTGGTTTTTTTGTAAATCAAACATTCCAGGCTACTTTATGAATCAGCTTTCATTTAAGTAAGGAGGAGTTGTCTTTGCAATATGCATTTTTTAATATTCAGGAGTGGTAAAAAAGCCCTCAACCCCCTTTGCCTGTCTAGTTTTAGAAAGCTGTATGCATTTTGAAATTTGTTTGATTAGCTCCATTTTGTAAGTGGGTCTGTGTATGCCTTCTTGAGATTAGTTTCTTTAGTTTGTAATATGCCTAATATGCTTAAATTTTAATATTTTTATAGGTCAAGATAAATAGGATCATTAGGGAATAAATTTAATGCTGATGCAAGTGTGCTTTCTGTGAAATACATTTTTTTCACTGCCACTTCTAAATTATTTCTCATTACAAAGTGCTCTTGTTCTCTTTTTTGGGTTAAAAACAACAGCAAGTTTTATCCCAACAGCAGCTGAAAAACTGTTCTTGAGGAAGTTGTTCCATTTGAAACTTTTCATGATGTTTCTTTGTACGATCCCTCTGTGAAAATAGAATTAGATGGTGAAAATCCTTGTTTGTGATATGTATTTTTGAAGGTTTCATAAAGGAACATAGTGATGCTAATTCACTTTTTTTGAAGTTCATTCTGAGAGGCATTACTTTTCTGAGGAGTTATTTTCTTTTTAGAGCCCTTGTTTCACTGAAGATGCTGTTTGTAGTCACTCAAGTATAAATGGGGCTGTGGATAAAGTTGCTCAAAATGTCATTCGCTGAAGTTTTTCAGTTTTTGTTATTATTGATGCTCCTCACATCTTCAGCGTAATTCAGTTCTTTAGCTTCAGCCTACTTGCTGCTGCTAGTATGTTGTATAGCAGTCTATGTGGAGGTGGAGCATGCTCTGCAGAGTCTGCCGCTTTTTGCACAGTCACTAGAAAATAATGTGGGTGGTTGTAAGAACTTGAGCTTCCTTCACTCAGTCAGAAACTGTAGTGTCTTGTGTCCTTTCTTTGTGCTCAGGATTCTCATGCTACCAAGGTTCTTGTCAGCTCAGTCTTCTGTGAGCACCCAAGGACCTTTACAATCATTCTATGACCTTTCTGTCCTTGAGAAAATAGGTGTGTTTGTTCCGTGTAGTGTAGCACAAAGGAGAAATGCCATTACTGAATGGAACCAGCAGAAAAATAGAAGTGGAGGCTTAAAAATTCTTATTTTGAATCCCAAAGGTCAAATCCATGTTGACAACAAATTGAAGGCTATTCAGTCTCAGTTGGACCAAGGAGAAGAAGTGAATGGTGGGCTACTGACATACCTCCTAGTGAGTAAGGAACTTACTTTAGAAGAGATCTATGCCAATATGACTGAAATGCTTCTGGCAGGAGTGGACACAGTAAGCTTGTTACCATTTTCCTTGTGCACAGTTGTTTTTGTAAACCAGTACCGTTTGCAGCTGTCTTCAGGGAGGGTATGTTGTTTATAAGGACATAATTTTGGGCACATTTAAGTCATGACGTCTTTAAAGTGATAGAAAATACTTAAAGCTCTGTGTAATCTCTTTTCTAGAGTGAAGGCGGTGTCCTGTTCTAGCTGTGTGTGACAGGAACTCATCGTTTGGGAGGCGGTTCCACAGTTTATTAAGCAGATAAAACAGCAATTGTTTATACATTCACCTTGAATGTAATACATTTTCTTTTACTAGTTTGAATATTGGTATTTGTGCTTCTGTGGGTAGACCACCATAGAAAAGGTTCCTGAAAGTTAGTGTAGAACAAAGACTATTAAAGTCTTACAGTAGGGAAGATTAAAATATGTAAAAAAGTAAAGTTGCTTAGGAAGTGGAACTGGTTGCCTACCTTCATTATACAAGGAGGAAAAACAAAACATTTAAAAATAATTCAATAGCATTAGGGTAGAAGTTACAATTTTCTTTCTTAAACGCCGTATGATAACTAAAGACAATGCAGGTGAGGAACAGGATGATTGCATTGTCACATTCTCTGCCTTACCTTCTCAGGAACACTGAAAACACATTTTTCATGGTAAACTTTGTCTTCGGTGATGTTTGTGAGGAAAAGGGGCTCAAGTGAGGTCATTTGCTTGACTTGAACATCTTGGGTTCAGCTGATACGAGAAACAAAATGTCTTGAGTCTCTCTTGTATTTGAGTGAAACAGTCCCTGAAATCCAGGTAGCTTAAACACAGGGACTTATGGTTAAGCAAACAATAAATATTGGATCACAAAAGCTTAGGGTTGAAATACTCTGTCTAGTTCCATATTAATACAGATGGAATGAGTTCATGTTCTCAGAATGTGTCCTAGCCCACAGATGTGCATTGAAGTACAATTTCTACAGCTAAGATGAAAGAGGGTTAGACAGTGGGTTCCTTTAAATCATCAGACTGGCTTCTGTCTCATGTTCTGTGTCTTCCTCTATACAAAAATGTTTAAAAAAATTATTTCTTACACAGTACTTTTCTGGGAGTCATGATGATTTTTCCTGTAGTCATGATGATTATTAGGATCATTAATTAGGGGGAGGTGTGTATTTTAACATTTTGGGGCCACTTATATATTTAAAGGTGATCCTGCTCTGGCAGGATCTTTCGAGGTTCCCTTCCTATCCCTAATGTTCTGTGATTCTGTGAAAGCTCCTTTTTGCGGTTCCTTAAGGAAGTTTTCAATAGGATACTGAATTTAAGTCAAGGGGGAATTTTCAAGAAGTGGAAAGTACCAGTTGTGGTGCAGCATTGCTTGCCAAAGGATAAAGTGTAATCTCAGGGGTGATAATACCCACTCTGTTGTGTGGATGCCCAAGAGACCACGATATGCTTAAAAGGGGTTGGTAATGATCTGAGTTGTGTTCTTCTATCTTGTTTTCTGTGAAAAGTTTTTCTTGGGTGGAAGAGTGAAAGACTCATTGGAAACTAACGATTAACTAAATCCATTGCTGTTTAGAGTGTTTATGTGGTTTTGTTGCATATGGTTTTTCTGTTGCTTTTTATATTTCACTGGGAAAATATCAGCATGGCTTGTTTTGATATGTGGGGGATTTTTAGATGGAAAAAGGGTGAAAGAGGGAATGGTAAAGTCTGACTACATTCCATTGAGTCCAGATGTGAATCATTGCCAGTCTGTTTTATAACTTTAAACTTACAAAACACATGGTTGAAAACTGTTTTTCTTGGCTTGAAATTATTTTTAATCTAATCTTGTTGGACTTGATAATGATGGTTGTGGTTTCTTCCTTAGACTTCTTTTACTTTGTCCTGGGCAACATACTTGTTAGCAAAGCACCCCGAGGCTCAACAACGTGTTTATGAGTAAATAGTCAATAAGCTGGGAAAAGCCCAAGTTCCTGTTGCTCATGATGTCCCCAAACTGCCTTTGATTAGAGCTGTGCTGAAAGAAACCTTGAGGTAAGTAGTGTGTAACAGCAATCCTTCATTAAAAAAATTAAATTCCATCTAGTCATAATGGATTTTGAATGCGTTTAATGTTTGTGTTTATTTTTTGTTACTACACTTTGTGGTTTCTCCTTTTATTTATTGTTGCAGTGTTGTGTCCAAGGATGCCTGAGCAATGAAATATGGTAGATGATATAATGTTTAATGTATGGCAGAAGTAGCAGCCAACATGTAGGACATGTCAGTTAAAATAGGTAACTGGAAGCTTGGTTTTTGCCTTTTAACTATTAGTCTGTATGATGGATTGTAACAATGTCCTCCCCCACACTGGTACTTTGCAGTGCCACTACAATAATTTTAAGCTTCTTGACTTAAATTGGAGGCATGTGACATGCTTTTCTTTAATATGTTTATATCAAATGTGCATAGTGAGGTGAGGGGAGTAAGAGGATTTTAGAGAAGGCACCAATAAGGCTTTTTCAGCTTCCAGTAGTGCCAAAAATGCCTCCAGCTTGACCAGTTGACTGCATGCTTGTACATGTGTACAGCAAATAAATACCAAGTAGCTCAACCTCTAGTTACTAGTAAGTAACTTTTCTCATGTATGAATTATATTCTTGCAGGTGATTTGAGGTCTTTCAATGAATCTAAACTTCTTAACTGATATTAGTTATTAGTGTTGAACTTACCATAAATACTTATCTCTAGGTTATACCCTGTATTGCCAGGAAACGGAAGAGTAACCCAAAAAGACCTGATCGTTGGAGGTTACTTAATACCTAAAGGGGTAGGTTCAATTTCAATCCTCTGCAGAGAAGCACAGTTTAATTTTTCTGTGTGAGATAATATATACTTCATTGCTGTCCAAAGATTTCACCAAGCTAGAGCATTACAAGGTAACTATCTCAATAAGGCTCATTTATATGACAAAACCTGATTTTATAATTGACATGTTGCTGTTGGTTTTTCAGATTTGGGTCCTGGCCTGCTGATCAAACTTACTGTCATGATTTGCTCTTAGTATTCTTGAGGATGGAGTCTATTAATAACATCTCTGTGCAATGTTACAATTCGATTTTTAAAAACGAACTTCAATATTCTCAGAGTTTTCTAGTTCTTTGGCTGTTAATTTCCCTTGAAGAATAACTTTAATTTCCTTTTTATGGATCTTTCCTTTATACTTTTCAATGACTACACAGAGATCATGGTAGAACTCTATGCCTCTATATTAAATGACAGCACTTCTGTGTTAGAGCAATGTAGCTTTAAAACAGTCAGGACTCTTAATTCTTAATATTATTTCACACATGTATTCACCCCACTTGCATTTATTTGGACACATGAGCCATCAGTGTGTGCTTGCAGCCCAGAAAGCCAACTGTGTCCTGGCCTGCATTGAAAGAAGCATTGACAGTTGGTCGAGGGAGGTGATTCTCCCCCTCTACTCTGCACTTGAGAGACCCCCACCTGGAGTACTGTGCCCAGTTCTGGAGTCCTCAACATAAGAAGGACATAGAGTTCCTGAAATGTGTCCAGAGAGAGCAACTAAAATGGTCAGAGGTCTGAGGCACCCTCTCCTATGAGGACAGGCTGAGTAAGTTGAGATTGTTCAGGCTCCGAAGTAACCTTTTAGCAGCTTTCCAGTCTCTGAAGGGGGCTACAAGAAAGCTGGGGGGAGGGCTTTTTACACAGGTGTGTAGTGAGAGAACAAGGGGAAAGGGTTACAAACTTGAAGGGGGGAGATATAGTTGGACATTAGGAAGAAATTCTTCTCTGTGAGGGTGGTGAGATGCTGGAACAGATTGCCCAAGGAAGTTGTGGCTGCCCCATTCCTTGAAGTATTCAAGGCTAGGTTGGATAGGGCCCTGAACAACCTGATCTAGTGAAGGTGTCCCTGGCCTATGTAGGGGGTTTGGAATTAGATGATCTTTAATGTCCCTTCCAGCCCTGGCCATTCTATGATTCTGTGACATGATTTTTTTTCCTTTCTCAGTTGTCTTTTTAAGACAATTCCTAATAATTCTGCTTCTTGTTCCCATCTCCTTCCTCACTGCATCTTCTCTAATATATCCAGCCACATATGAAATAATTCAAAGCTGATTTTATTTGACCAGTTGAGAAAGCAATCTGATTTTCTAGATGTCCTTTTTTTCCCTCTAGAATTACTCAAAGAGACTTGATTTTTATCATCTCATATTGCAGAGATACTTTATTTTGTTATGTGTGTTGGAGTTGACTAAATGTAACTCATTTCCTCAGACGCAGCTGGCCCTTTGTCATTATACGACTTCATACAGCGAAGAAAATTTCTCAATGGCGAATGACTTCCGACCTGAGCGCTGGCTGAGGAAAGACAATTTGGACAGAGTGGACAATTTTGGTTCCATTCCCTTTGGTTATGGTGTTCGAAGTTGTATAGGAAAAAGAATTGCAGAACTGGAAATTCATCTTGCATTGATCCAGGTTAGAAATATGGGACAGCATTACAAGAAGAAAAATGCATTGCTCTGATTCTTTTCTATGTCTACCATTTCTGGATATCTTAATTCTTTTGGAGTGTTGTCTAACATACTCATCTTGAAAAGGCTTTAAAAATTGAAAATAATCATGTTTGAAGTGTAGCATACCAGTTAAACTACATTGCAGAAGAAAAAATCTTCATAGTACAAATGAAGTCACATTGAAGGTAAGATTGTTAAGGAAATACATGGATTTAGTGCAGAAGGTCTCTGTAAGCAAATCGGAAGTCTTTCTTAATGTATATTAGAATGGCTACCCACTCACTTCCAACGTTTTGTTTGTGAAGAATGCAGTACCCACACAGACGTAAAATGGTTTTTACAGCCTTACCCTGATCAGTGTTTAGAATGTTTCTGTATTCTGCAGTTTTCTGTCCTTTATTTCTTCTAATTTTATTACCATTTTAGTTATGCATATTTTATAGTCATAGAAGTATGTATGCTATGTAAGTAGTTAGTACATATAGATATGTTATTTTCCATTGCTTCATCTCGCAAAGAAAGCCCTCCCAACAGCTGCTACAGTTTTTGTCATTTACAAGGCACCTTTTAACTCAAATAATGAGGTCAGGTTTGAGTACCAATTATCAAAACTCAAAGACTGGAAGTTGTTTATATTTACTTAACTATAAAAACATTTAGACCCCTTATATGTATTCAAAGCAAAATTTGATTGAATGTGTCTTAGGATTTCCTTAAGCATGGTCCTAGAGCAGTCCCTGAACAATTGGCAGCTGTCTTTCTGAACTCAGTGAGGTGGCTCTAAGGGGGCTGATTAAGACAAAGATACTCGCATCTTTTTGAAAAGGAGGCTTAAGGAAGTAATAGAGATCCTGCTTTTGTTTTCTGGAAGGAAACTAGAGCAAAATAGGACAAAAGCTATTTACAAGCACAGAGATAACCTTGAAGTGATTTAAAAACAGAAACATATGAAGCTGATCAGAGAGGAATTGTTTCAGACCACAGACCAGCCTGATATTCTCCTTTGACTTGATCACTTACCTTATGTGGTGGATATAAAAGACATCACATATTCTGGTTCAGGAAGTATTTTCACATACTCCATACATTGTTCTCACAATTAAATTAATCAAATTAGTTCCAGATGGAAGAACCTATAAAGTGCATGCATGCAGCTGGTCGAAAAAAGAAATATATTGAGTCAAAAGCTTGCAAATATTTGCTGTTAAACTGGGAAAGCGTTTAATTAAAATTCTATAAGAGTGCATGCTGCATTTGATTTAGGTTGGTGTTTTCATTAACAGTGTAAATGGTAGATTAGAGAATAATTATGAAGTTTGCATAAGGTACCAGGCTGGCATGAATTTAGTTAAAATCAGATGCTGTGAACGTAGAATTATGAAGCATGCTGAAAGATTCCAAAATCAACACAGGATAGTTCACCAAGGAAAGCTGTAAGTTACTGCTCTTGAGAAGAAACCAAATGCATAAATACATATTGCTCACCAACTGGTTGGGTCATTAATAAGTAGAAACAGACTGAAAGGATATAGTAAAAAATTGGTCCCTGAATACTGATGCTAATTCTGACAAGGCAGCATAATTCTTTGGTGTATTACCAGCGTATGTCAGATAGCACAGTGTGTATCAGAAAGGAGTTAAGTTACTCAGTCTTACAAAACACTGGTGAACCCCCAGCTGGACAGTGATGGACAAGCAAACCTGGGCACTATGTTTCGACAACAATATAGTAGAATTGGAGAAAATTCTGGACAGAACAACAAGATTGAGAGGTATGAAAAAGGGGAAGAATGAAGTAAAAAGTTGATCAAATATCTAACTTTGAAAAGATAGTTATGTATAGGATTCTTCACCGTGCTGACTAGGAGAAGGGTAAGAGAAGATTGCTTATTTTATAGAAAAAAGTGTTTGAGATTTAATGTTAGGAAAAGTTGGGAATGTAGTATTTCCACATGTTGAGGTATTCTATCTTCAGCTTCAAAATGGTTGCCCACAGTTTTCGTGATTTATCTTTGTAACTGGTTCTGTTGCATTAAATGTATGGAAATAGAGGTTTAATGTATAAAGAACCAGTGTGATTGAATTATAGTGGTTCTGTTCAGGAGAGGTTCTGATATTTGACTTCTTGAATTATGGATGTTTCACTTGGTGTAGTGGACAGCTGCTCTCTTATGTTGGTTTTGTTTTCTTCTACCTAGGAAGAGAAACATTTGGGATTGACACTCTTCTATTGCTTTGTTTTATAATTGCACATAGTGATTTATGTTATAAAAAGTGAGATAAAAAACACATAGAGAGGAAGCTTGCAAGGTTTGAAAGAGGACTCACTTTCTTTGATAGCTCACGCTGTTTAATCTAGCATGGAAATTCTTCACAAAGGACTGGCTCAGTCCTCCCTCAGTCAGAAGAGGAAGATTCCTAACTAATAGTTTTCACCTTGTAACAGTTATTTTCTTTTTCCTCTTTGGGAATCATAGCACTTCGACGCCCCAAAACTGGCAACAGAAATGTTGTTTGCAAGTCTGTTATGTTGTTTTTTCAAAAGCCTAATCTTTACGTGTGATTTTGCAGCTTTTCTAATACTTGTTCTGTTTATCTTCACAGTTGCTTCAGAATTTTGAGATCAAAATTTCTCCCAAAACTGAACCAGTTCATGCCAAAACCCATGGACTTTTGACTCCTGGAAACTCCATCAATGTGAGATTTTCTGACAGAAAGTGAGACTCTAATATTTTGGAAATACTAATTTGATTTTCCTGGGAGCACACTTGCATCTTATGGATGTTCAATCATGCTTGTTCTCTGGTTCTGTAGTTATTTGGCAAATTGATCAAGTATTATGTTCTGCCTTAAGTTCTAGCAGTACATAAGAGAAATTACCTCTCCTGTAATAGATAGTCACACACATGACAATAGATACTGAAAAATCCCTTCTTTGGCTGGTGATCTCGATTATACCCAGAAAGACTTTTGGTAATAATTGAAGAAAATTTCAGCATTCAGTTCAGGTACATCAGTGTCATTCGGTGGTTTTGTTACACTGCTTTATCATAAATGTCATCTACTCAGTGAGTCTTTTTGAGAGCAAGAGGATTACTGTAAATCAAAATTGGTTGGATTTATGAATTAGTGTTTTCCTATTTTTTGTCCTCCAGTGTTTCTTAAAAGTTTCCACCTAGCATTGCATTTATGAGGTCATTTTTCTCTAGCCTGTAAAGAAACCATTTATTCCATGTGTACTAATATTTACATCACTTCATCTAGATTCAAAATGCAGAACAATTAAAACTGTGTCTGAACATAGTCCCCCTAAATTGTTTCTATAATTAAAAAGAAATCATAAAAGAGAAGTTTGAATGTCACATTGTAAAGTCATAAACCCAGACTTTGTCCATGTCACCAAAGCAGAAGCTGAGTGGAATAGCACAAGCCACTTTCATTGTTCTAGCTATTATTATGCCAAAACAACATGTAAATAATTAATAATGAAGTAGTTGTTACATTTTTATCATTTAATTAAAACACTGTTAATTAGCTGTCTTCACAATTCTCCAACAGTTAGAACTGGAAACTTTCTTTTGTAACATGCTGAACCCATAGGCAGGTGCACAGTTACATTCTGTAGGATGGAAATGTTGACTACAGTAGTACTTGGGGATTTTTCACTATCTTGTATCTAATATAAAGGGTGGATATCTGAAAGGGTTTTCTTAATTATGATTTTATTTTTCCTAGCAGAAAAGTCTCTTTTGCATGATACTTTAGTCTTTAGATAACTTTAGTGTCACTTGTTTTTTGAGAGAAACCTTATTTATGCCTTGGGTCCACATTATGCCTTGAACAACTTCTCCAACTGCATATCCTAATATAAAATGAAGTCTGTAATTATGTGTAGTTAACTGTTTACATGTCGGGCTCTGACACTTTGTGACCTAGTTTACGTGTTGGTAATAGTAAACTTTTCTGCAATATGCAAAGTTAGAAAAAAGTTGTGCAACACAGTTTTTAAAGTGAGAGCATTTTTCATTGCAGATCTAGCTCTAACTTATCAAAGCAGGTTACAAATGAAATAACACACCTTAGTTTTAATGATTCCACCTAGGTAAGTACTGCAGTCACAGTCCTGTTGTGTTTTTGTTCAAGGTCTGAACAAAAGGAAAACAAAATATCTTCTTTGTATGGATGTCCTATATAAAATAGTAATGCTAAACAAAGTTGATTTGATCTGTGAGAACATGAAATGTTTACATGGTTACTTTAAAAAGGTAATTCTGTGTAGAGCATGTGTGTGTACTGTAACAAAACCAGGAACTCTGTGGTGGTGTCTTTTACTTGACAAGTTTGCCTTCTGGGGCTTCAAGCTATTTTAAGGAGAATTTTAAAGAGAATTAGGAGAGTGGCATTTGCCAGAGCCAGCTGACATCTGAAAGGAAAAGTTTTGTGAAGATCTGTTCAAAAGTCTACAGATTGAGTATTTGACTCCATAGCTCTGCCTGGTTTTGTTTACTTGGGGACCCAAGAGCCCAAGACTTGAATCTGAATTTGGATTCCATGGGGTGTTCTCTCGCTCGCCTTGTCATAGCATCATTAGAAACACCAGCCATTGCTGTGTTAACGGTACGTTTGCTGTTTGGTATCAATCCCCAATTAAAACATCATTGCAGAAGAGAGAAGAGGAATTCTAAATTGTTCTTTAAAGCATTTGAGTCTTTTAATGGAAACAGAAAGCACGTGATTTGTTTTAAAAGAGCATTACTCATTTGTCTTTTTATACGTAATAAAATATTTATACATATTTTACAAGTCCTGGTTCTTATTTTAACTGCTATTTATAATTGCATTTTTCTTTAGCATCTTAAAGTTTTTATCTCCTTGGACAGAACGAGAAATTTTATTATTACGTGTGAAATTACTAGTTCAGCTAGAAGAGATGAGAATTCATACAAGAATGTAAGGTATGTGTCATGATCTGGCTGAAGGAAAGATATATTAAGACTACAGTCATAATGGAGGAAAGTTACTGGCAATTTATAAAAAAAAATACTGTGGAACTGAGTCTAATGTTTTGATTAATTATAATTGCTTAATACACAGAAGAGTATTAATGATGTAAAGAGTGTAGGCATAAAGCATACAAAAACCTCAAACACCAGGACCCAGAATAGGAACGGAGATAAGTTGGAATTTAATAGCAAAACGTATGTATGTAGAGAATAAAAAATAACTGATTGCGTTTGAAAATGAAATGTGTAGAGGAAGATCTGGGTAATCCCATATGACTAGAAGTTGCAAGTGTATTGAAGTAATGGAAAATACAGCCTGGAATGTATGAAATGAAGTGTCTCTGACAGAGATTTGAGAAGACTTGATGAGACTATATCTGACGTGCTACGTGCATTGTGGCTATGCATTCAGAAAAGGTGGAGTATGATTTGAACAGGTAAGATTATCAGGTTAAAAAAAGTGAGTGGATAAAAGATTATACTGTGATGCTTGTTGTTCTGCCTTCTTGAGGTTTAAGCAGACCGCTCTGGCCCATGTAGAAGCTGTGTAACCATGGGCTGACAAGAAATTGTTTCTTCGGGCACAAAACTGTGCTGACTTGATTATAATCCTTGCAGTTGGATTAGAAAATAAACAGTAGAAACAAATATGTCTGCAAGAGGTTAAATGTATCCTCAACAGACATGCAGGTAGTTAGTCTAGAAAAGTGAATACCGAGAGAGGGGATAAATGTGCTCTTCAAATATTGTGAAGTTCAGTTGTTTTATCTTTTATGGGAAAAGGTAATTCTTGCCCAAAACAAGTATCACCAACTAGCAATGAATAAACTGGTGTAGGAAGAATAAATTAATGTATTGACTGTGAGAAATGGTGAAGAAAAAAAATCCACAACCAGCCATGAAATGAAGAGGCATATGAAAAGAATTTTATAATGCAATTGGTTAGCTAGAGTAGTCTGTATCGCCTGTTCAGTCTTTTCTTACTCTGTTGTATGTACATAGGTGTGGAAGGAATCTGGGAGGTCAGTGTTGAAGTAGTCACAACTCCAGCATGTGTGCCAGTGGTGAATGAAACTTCCGAGCTCTTTAAGCACCCCAGTGTTGATGTGGCTATGGAAACAGTGAGTAGCATGCCCAATGCTGTCAACATGAAAGAAGTAGGCACTGGGAAGCTGGAACTGGAGATACAGGCACACTGCAGCTATAAACAGAATTGCTGTGCTGTCACACAGAGGAGTGGGGAAGGAGAGTAGCAGAGAGTGGAGGCTTTGGGGCTAGATCAAATAGATAATCTGTGGAAGGTCTGATTTAAGGAACTGAAGATGTGAGCTGGGATGAGAAAAAAAGCATTTTGGACACCTGTGTGTGCTGTTTTCATCATATATAAGGAAAAATCCATGCCCCAGGCCGCTATTGGTTTTGATCATTGAGGTTTGTCCTTCTTGTGCTCTATTGACACATAATGTTCATAACTTTAAAAAAACCCATTATATAATTACTGAATATTTACACCTTTGGTAATGCTAAACTTCCTCTGTGTGTGCCCTGAGAAAGGCTCTAAAGGGATATAACAAGTCGCTAATTCTCGGTATTTCCTGGACAATGTTAGTTTGCACTGCTGGATCCCATGGAGGCAGATGCATTGGATATTTCTCACCTCTTGACGCATCAGTAAAGGATTTAAAGAGTGATTTGAAAAGCAGATGCTAAGATAACTTAAAGTTCTACCAAGTTCTAGTCACAATGCTCTACAGCTACTAAAGACACTTGTAAATAAATATGCCAGTATAATTGCTATGGAGTGCAATGTCTTCTACATTGGACCCTTCTGATTTTTGTAAGGCCATTATCTGTGTCATGGACTACATGTATGGAGGCCAGATAAAGTACAGTTCACTGGAATGTGTGTTGGAAGGTGTTAGGGAAGTGGTCCAAAGTTGCTGGATATTTCTTCATCCTATATAGGTTTTCATCTAAATTTTACACCAGCCATAGTAAATAATGAGGTTAGGTGGGAAGTTGTGAGTAGTACATATACATATGCACAAACCAAGGAAAATATTTTATCCTTTGCAATTAATATGCATACCTTCCATACCTTTTTTCCTTTCGAAGGGTATTAACACAGGAAATAATTAAATAATTTAGATTGGAATAGATCTTTACAATCTGAGTCCAGCCAGAGCTGGCATTATTTATTCATGCTCAGGATTAATTAAAACCCCCAAAATGTGTAGATGTCGTATTGATATTTTTAAAATAATTTCCTCTGAGAGTTTTACGTATGGTTTCATAGTTCTCATCAAGGAAACCACAGGCAATACTACCTTGTGGTTTTAGCACCACTAGGTGGTGCTGCCTTTATACTATTCCCTAGGAAAAGTCAAATGGGAATTTGCATGTAACAAATAGTACCAGAGTGTCCTGTTTGCCTCCTTAGAGAAAACCCAGCCTTTGCAGGTGAGATTTATCTTTAACATCCTTTGTTAATCATTAGGCTTTGACACTCTAACCTGTTACCATGGAAAATTCAACATAAAGACAGTTCCTACTCAAGAGACTATAGTCTGGGTGAGATAAGAGTGAGGAAGACTGAAAATAATTAAGGGGGATAATTTTCAGGTTTTAGACACTATTGTAAATCTCAGTCTTGCAGCACACAGTAGATCTTTTGACACCACTTAAAGGGACCTACAAAGTTTGAAATGTGCTGTTTGCTGCTAAGTTTTCTTCTAGTTGGGACAGTTACATTGAAGTGTAAACTCACTGAAGCATCTCACTTTACTCAGATGAAAGGAAGGCTGAATTTTGGAAGGAAGTGACTAATAGATAACAACTACAAGAGACTATTTGCCACAGTTAATTTTCAGGATAAGAGCTGCTTTTACTATTTAATGTAAAAGGTGTGAGCTGGTGGTTCAGATTGAATTGTTTCTGTATTTCTCAGATGAAAACAATTTAAAACCTTAAAAGTACGAATGAAACATCGTTCTTAAAGGAACAAGTTGTGTGTTTTCCCCTATGCTTGGCACAAGCTGTAAGTTTTCTCAAGTTAACCACTATTGTTTCGAGAAAGCGAGTTGCTCAGGCAACTCCAAGAAACCAGTGAGCCACAAATGGGATGCATTTAGAATGGGTTAAATTTCTCTGCAAAACGTAGATAAGGATTTGCTTCAGGTTGCCACTTGCCAGCTGATTTGAGGCGAGTTTGTGGGGTTCTTCTCTCCTGATGTGTACGAAATAATAGTCGTGACCTGCAATAAAGTACACTTAAGGAAAGTTGTATTGTCATAAGCCAGGAGCATGCACACAGGCAATTATCAAACTGACTGGATATGCATTATAGAATCACAGAACTGTGGGGGTTGGAAGGGACCTCTGGAGTTCATCCCCCCCAGCTAGAGCAGGATCACCTAGAGAAGATCCCACAGGAACTCCTTCACATTGGTTTTGAATGTCTCTAGAGGAGACTCCACAGTGTCTCTAGGAAGCCTGTTCCAGTGCTCTTTTATACTCACTGTGGAAAAGGTTTTCCTTAATCAATTGTCTGAATATAGCATTTTTGGGAGATTTGTACAATTGAAAGTACATGCTCTGATGTGAACTGGAAATAAGTATGGGATAAAGTGATGCCCATATAAAAGTACTTCATATAGGCTACATAAAAGACAAGCAAGCCATATTGAAGTAACTGTTAAAAGTGAGCTGAGAAATAGCATCGTGTATATGGTATAATTTCAAACACCAAATACTGATCTTCTTAAAATTAGAAAGCCTACCAAGACAAGAAGACCATATTTTTAAGAAATAGTTATGGGAGATGTTGAAGTGTAGAGAGAGAACTTAACTGACATGCTAAAGGAATAGTTGATGGAGACACATATAATACCTCAACATTGACACAGCCACAATTATGGCAATCTAGTCTTTAAAAAGTCAGTTTGTTTAGGATGAACTAAACTGAAATGTGGAAGATCTAGTGTATGTGATTAAAGCATGTGGTATTAAAAATGCTCATCTATGACAGAGGATAAATCTTTGACCTGGGTCTAAGAAAAGCTAATAAAAAGGGATGCTTCAGTACTTTCCTCAAATAAGTTCTTAGCTTTCAACCACATTTACACTAGCAGCTTTGTTTATTGGCAATTGGATATCAGCTGTTTGTTTTTCTAACTCCATTAGTGCTTAATTTTATTTACAAATGCAAGTGTAGACAAAGACAGGATTAAAAACATTTAGACAAGTCTTTTACTCCCAGTAGCTCAGCTTATGAAAGTCTTTGTCTCCTTTATGCAGACAGAGGTAACCACTTGAAGTTGCTGGAATATTCCCAAATATTGGAGATAGTTTAATCCCATATGGAAAAAGTAAGCATTCATTCTAGATGATTAGAGAATGGAATGGGTATGTGGGGAATTAGTAACTGGAAGGATTGCTTAAAAATCTTCATCTAAGATACCACTGAAAAGGCAATGTATGTATCACTACTACATTTATAGATGCTCCTTTTATGCTATTGTCACAAACTCATAGCTAATAAATGCACAGTAATCACGATAACTATATCAAACACTAGTGATTTTCATATCAAGTTGTATGAAATAACATGCAGTTCATGCTGAAAGAAGGCACTAAACTCATCCAAGAAATAATCATTTACTAATTGCTAGTTGGCTTAGTTTTGCGATATGAATAGGTATCGTCATGAGAATGCATGGGCAGCCATTTGCTCCACTTCTAGCCTAGCCTGTATTTTAAAGGCGGTTGCAAAAAATGGCAACTTTGCCAATCTTTGAGACTTTCATCTAAGCTGGCAAAGTTCTCTAATTCATATCACAATGCAGTTGATTGATCATCTTGTCACCAGCTAAGACTGGAGGGAATGGCCACATTTATCCATTTAATGGGCTCTGTGAGTTTAAGCTGACACTGGAAAGATCTAATTGAGCTGTGCTACTCTACCTAAGCAAATGTCTCTAATGTTTTTGTGTTTGCGAGATGGTAGAATTTTGACCTACAGTGAGAAGTCCGTGCATTGAATTTCACTTTATGTACCTTCTGATGTCAGGTCATCTTGATTGATAAGGCATTATTAGTGAATGAATCAGTGCCATAACAGTGGAGAACATTGAAATGCAGGAGCAGTAGTAATTGTAATTACTGCAATTATGTTGATTTTGTATTATGTACCTTTATAATTCTGTTTAGATGGTGGGGTTTCACCACCTACTACTATAGGAGAGAACAAATGAAATCTATTAAGTTATTTCTGGGTCCCTCAGTTCAAGGAGGACACAGACCTGCTGGAGGAAGTCCAGCGTAGAACAATGAAGATGATGAAGAAAGTAGAACACCTCCCTTATGAGGAGAGGCTGAGGAACCTGGGTTTCTTTAACTTGGAGAAGAGGAGACTGAGGGGTGACCTCATTAATGTCTATAAATATGTGAAGGGTGGGTGTCAGGAG
>JAOXOE010000602.1:12641368-12704179 GCA_028565055.1 Phoeniculus purpureus
GAGAACCTCAGCCTTTTCCATGTCACTTGTAACCACATCACCTGTTTCCTTTCTGAGGGGGCCCACACCTTCCCTAGGCTTCTTTTTACCATTCATATACTTGTAGAAATTCTTGGTGTTCCCTTTGACCTCCCTGGCTAGTTTCAATTCAAACTGTGCCTTGGCTTTCCTAACCAGATCTCTAGCTGTTCGAGCAGCTTCCATTCTAGCTGTCCTCCCTTCCACTCCTTGTGGAGTTACTTTTTGTGTGACAGCATGTTCAGGAGCTCCTTACTCAGCCAGGCAGGCCTCCTAGCGCTCTTCCCTGCTTTCCTCTTTGTTGACATACATTGCTCCTGGACATAGAGGAGGTGATCCTTGAATACTGACCAGCTGTCTTGGGCCCCTCTTCCCTCTAGGGCTTCATCCCATGATACTTTGGCCAGGAGATCCCTGAAGCAATCAAAGTCTGCACGCCTAAAGTCCAGGGTTGTAAGCTTAGAATACTTCCTCCTGGTTGCCATGAGGCTCTTAAATTCAACTGCTTCATGATCACTGCACCCAAGGCTGTCCCTGAGCCTCACATTGCTCTCCAGCCCTTCCCTGTTGGTGAAAAGGTCCAGCATAGCACCCTTTCTTGTTGGTTTCTCCACCATTTGGAGGAGGAAGTTGTCATTTATGCAATTCAAGAACATCCTGGATTGCTGATGCCCTGCTATGTTGTCCCTCCAGCAGATGTCAGGTCTATGAAAAGTCTTCTAATGGCTGCTCAAAAGCTCTTACAGAAGTTGATCTACAATACCATGCAGAACTGGTTTGTGGACAACTCGCTTTTTCTGTTTGTCTCTTTCCGAAAGCATAAACCCTCATTATACAGAAACAGAAATGATTATAGAATATGATCTTTGAAAATATTTGATGGAAAAGAAAATAATACCCTGGTCACCCTATTTGCCTGTAGAAAAGGTATATTCCATAAGTAAGCATTGCTTCAGAATGAAATGTGTACTACTTCAGGGTAGTGTGTATCCGTCTTGGCTACAGTGTGTTCTCTTTCTCTACATGCAAAATAGCAGTAAGTTCCCTAAATAATTAAAATTCTTTGACTTCTGTCATCTCTTCTTTTTAACATCCCATGTAATAGTGTATCAGTAATGGTTGAGTGCTCTAAGTAATTTGGAGGAAATAAATATTTTTCAAAAGCTTTGAAAATTGAGGACTCTTCTACCTAGTAATTTCTTGTGAAATAAGTGGAAACGTGAATGTGAAACTTAGATCAGTTTACTCGCTGCCAGTCTGCACAGACAGTACATTTTTGCAGTTTATCTTAATTTACTTTCACAGTGTGCTACAGTAATCAATTCAGTATGAATGCAGGCATAAAGTAAGCGTGTGGGAAGATAGACTTCCCAAGCTTTTATGCTGATGGGCTTGTTTGTGTTTTGGACTGTCCCCAATAACTTGAGCCTGCTTGCCCAGGAGTTTGCTCAGCATGAGTTAAAAATACTGTTGTTGCCTGAGCATGTAGACTTAAAGCTAAAATAATGAAATTATTTATTTTATTATCATTCATTATTTATTTATTAATATTATTATTACTAAAATAAGTTACATAATGGCTTTCTCACTGAATTTTGAAAAGGGAAGTAGAAGACAAAAATTATTGCAGAGTTTCTTTCAGTTGTGAATGTGGCCCTCTGTACCAAGGCGCGTGCTGCACTATGTGATGGGCAGAGAGTCTCGACTAATTTTTTCTGCTTCACAAAATTTGAGTGTTATTTCTTTGCTGGGCATGTATTGATTGTACCTCACTAGGTTAGTTATTTCTAAAATCTTTTTTTTTGTACAAATAATACAACAGGTTTCTATAATTAAAGGTTGGATACAGACTGTTAGTTTGACAAAACATTGAGTTAAAAGGCAATTTGAGTTGACCTACCACTGCACCATTCTTACAGAAGTACTCTTGAAGCACCATCTGTGATGGACTCAGTGGTTTCAGTGTGCAATTCATCATGATAAGTTACTTTTGGCACATAAAGAGCCTTTTTGAATTTCAAAAAACGGGAACTGTATGAGTATTTCCTTTCTGTGATGCTTGTGCTTGTCAGCCTATGGTACTCCATTGCCTTAGTTTTCTGAAGCAGAAAATTGTAGAAGTTTCTAGGAATTTGCCTCTGGAATGGAGGCATGCAAAGCATTACCTTAAGCCATATACTAGCAAGAAAACAGACATAGAGTGATCAAATTTTACATGCAGCTATACCTTCTAACTTTTTAACTACTTTTCTCTTTTTTTAATGATTCAAAGTATGGAGGACTATGGTTAAAAAAATAGCATCTTATGATCTTTTCAATAATAAATTTAATTCTAAGATCATTATTTAATAATGAGGTGTCACATTTTTGTAAGTAATAGACAAAAATTCTGTCTAACTTAAATTGTGTTTCAGGATCCTGCAGTTACCAAGGCCTCTAAAACTTGAAGATCTTGCAGCTAAAGCTAAAGTTGCTTTTGGACAGACTATGGATTTACATTACAGCAATAATGAGGTAATATTCGGTCTCTTCTAAATTCTTGGTGACTTGTACATAGATTATTTTAAGGCTGAGATATGCTCTTATAAGAAGGCAAGAAACACACATGTGGCAAAACTTATTCCCGTGACAAAACCTCTAATTGCTTATGCACGTGTTCTCAAATTAGGGTCGACAGAAGATGCATGAATTGTTTTATGAGGAGAGTCAGATTTGTAATGAATTATGTCTCAGACTTAATTTGGAATGGATAAATTCTCTTGCTGCTCTGCCACAGTCCTGTTGTGTGACTTTGGCAAAGTCTTTGCCTGTTTGAACTTTGTTGTGTTTGTAAATTGGAAATATGTCTACACTTTTTTTTTTATTTAACGATTATTTTTTTTTTTATCTTGTAATGATAACTAGAATGCTTCATGTAGTAATGTTTAGATGAGAGAACAAGGTTTAACTCTTGGTCCTTTTTAAGTAGCTTGTTCACAGAGATTTCTGACAACACTGCTAATGCTGTCAAAATAACTTGTTCCTGATCAATATTATTTCCAGCTTTCCTTCAGAAGTGGAAGAATTACTAATAAGGAATATATTTAGAGGTGCTGGATGCATTCTTACAAGTTCCTTCTGGTTTTTTGCCTTGAGTCAGTAAAGTTATGTAATTCATTCATGTGCAAGTATGCACAACGCACTTGCTCTATTTAAAACTGCATTTTTGCAAAAGAAGATGCCTGTAATTGATTTTTACTGTTTAATCACTACTTTATCAGGCACTTCTGTGAAACTGATCCTCAAAATGGATTCCAACATTAAGGTTTTGGAAATGAGGATGGTCAGAAGAAATAGCCATTCAAGATGCTTCCTCTAACAAATTTTTAAAACACTTGAGCAGGTGGTTTATTTCGTTAGCTTCTGTACAAGTTGGCAAATCATCCCATCATCTTTCGGTAATATGCTGGTAGTGACCTATTGTCAGCATTAACGCTGTTACTTAAAATTAAGGGTATGCTTATTTGTTATCAAGACCTTTCTCCCTCCTCTTTTTGAATAAAAATGCTGTATTTCAACTGATGATGCATTTTGAGCATCACTGAGACTGCGTAGATTTTTAAAAGTGTATTGAGTTGTTCCTCTGCAGAAGTTGTAGTTTACAGTCCTGAAGTGGAAGCCTAGTTTTAATCATAGAACTTGGATCTCACGTGGCATCATATGAATTTATTCATATTACTATTAATCTGAATTTACTCAAAATAATTAAATCCAATATGTGGGTCACATCATGTCTGATACATTTTCTTAAAAAATTCTGGTTTCCAATGAAGAAGTTCTGTTAGTGAAGCAATTTCGAACAGAGTTGTACCCTGTTTTTTGATATACCAAGTGTGCTTAATGCTTTTTAAATAGGGCTTTTTTTAATTTATCTTGTAGACGTGCGTTAAATTAGACAATGGCAAATACACTGACACTGTTGGATGTGTTTCTCTGAAATTTGTAGGTTATTAAGTTGTACTATATGTAAAATGGTTGTTCCTTCATTGTGAAGACTTGTTCCACCATGCTGTGTCAGTTGAAGGTATCTGAAGGAAGAGTTACAGTTGAATTTCAGACGTTTTTATGCTAACTTAAAGCATTACTGAAGTTACATTTTCACGTTGTTTGGAATGGAAGCACAAGTTTCTCTGCACTTGACTTGCTCATGTTCTTCTTGTGATCTGTTTAACACATCATTTTTATTCCTTTCCCCCTCTCTCTTTATGTAGCTTGTCATTCCATTAACTACACAGGATGACCTGGATAAAGCTATTGAACTGCTTGACCGTAGTGTTCATATGAAGAGTCTCAAGATATTACTTGTAATACATGGAAATACACAGGTATGAGTTGGCATGTTAAATGCCTTTTCCCTTGATTTTCATACTGAACTGTCTTTTTTACAGATGACATTTTTCCATTTAAAAATACTGCTGATCGCTTCTTCAGTTCAGTTTAAGCATCTGTTAGCATTTTCTCTTGGCTCAGTTTTAAGTTTTTCATGCATCCTTTTCTATTTGTTTGCCTTCCTTACAGTAGTAGAAAGATGTTTCTCATTTGGATGATGATGTGATGCCAATTTGAGAAGCTCAGATAGAATTTAAGTAACTGCAGTTATTGAAACTGTCCTTTAAATCATATGTTGATGGCACTCTTGTGACGAGTTTGTTGTAGCAAACAGTAGTAGTAGGCTGCAGGCTAAATGCAGCTAATACATCACAGTCATGATACTGATACGATTTATATGTGAATACATACTGAAAATAACTTTTTTAAGTATTAAGAATGAGCTGCAAAATTAGATGCCTTTTGATACCAATTAACAAACTTCTTTCTGACTCTTTGATAAAAGGAATACGCTAGACAAGGCCTATAAAATTTGTGAGTTTCAGTGTCTGGATTGAAAACAAATAACTGCACTTTGTAATATGTTTACATTTTTAGTCATCCTGTGTAAATAATGTGGAACCTGTGCCCTCACTGGAAGATTTAGATAATACAGCGTTTAGTGTGACAGACAGAAAAAGGCGACTGTCTGTAATAGGTAAGCTACATATTTTGATAGTTTTAATTGTAAAATCTTCTAATTTTGTAATGTTTTCTTCATTAAGTTCTTGCTCTTAACGCAGACTGTTTGAGTTTCTTACTCATCCGTGATTTTATAGTAGAGTGTGCATGTGGAGTAGTGGATTTTGAGTTTTAAGTTGCTCGTGTTTCACACAGAAAATTAACCAGAAAAGTAGCACAAAAACCTGGGTAGAATTATTTGAGGTAGCTTGTTTTTTGCATTGATGTAGCATTTTGCTTATTCATGTTTTGAATTTGGTGTGATGTTGAATTCTCTAGTTTACTTGAGAAGTTAATGAATAATTTTTTAGGGAATGTAATTTATTATGGTAGAGGTATGAATGTACTTGTAATCATATACTCTACAAAGAAAACCTGAAATTCTCAAGAGTTGGGAAGGATTTGTTGACATGGGTGAGATGGTTTGGATTTTTATTTTGTTTCAAAAGAAGAAATTTGTTCAGCAAGATGTGCGTGCAAATAATTCTGTTCTTATACAGTGACATTTTAATGCCATTGAGGCAGCCCTACATTAAATTTTTCATAATCTGTGCATTACACATTAAAAATGTTTTATGTAAACCTTGTATTGCATAAACATCTGGGAAATTTCTGAAGCTAAAGTGAGCCAGGCAGGCTGAATACCTACGAGACATTTGAATAAAATCCCAAGATTCTGGGTTAGTGAAGAGACTCTGACTAGCCCTTTTCTTTCATAAGGTTCTAATACTCGCGATAGGAGTTCACCTCCTCCAGGATACATTCCAGATGAGTTGCATCAAGTGGCCCGAAATGGGTCCTTCACCAGTATCAACAGTGAGGGTGAATTCATTCCAGAAAGTATGGATCAGGTACGTGAGTGATTTATTAAAATTAAATTCATTGTTAGGGCTGTTTATGAAATACTGCTGTTCAAAAAGGACATGGAATTGTTAGGAAGACGAGGTAAAAAAATTATGACAACCCTAGAAAACATGAGCTGTGAGAGAAAGTTAACTGTGGTTTTTTTAGTCTTATAAAACTTGTTTTTAGTCTGTAAGGCTTTTTAATTATTTAAATATGTTGCTACAAGGAGAAAGATAGTATTCTTAAATTACTGGAAGAGATGTCTGCATTTAAAAGCACAAACCCCTTTATTTTAATGACAAGGCTGTGTAAGCAGGACTGGTTTCACAACTTTCACAGGTAACTAAATGAGGTTTTAAAGAAGAGATTATATCTGTAAGAATTGTTTGGACTTGGTTAATACTGTGTTGGTATAGAGGCAAGGGGATGGTGATGGACCTGGTGAAAATAGGCTCTGAAGTACTTTTCATTGGCACATCTTTGTGTGAGGATCACAAATGTATGCTCTTTTGTTCTTGTGATTTATCTGCATTATTGGTGTGAGATATCAACACACTTTAGAATAAATAAAAATCCTGCACTCTAAATATCAAAATTGCCCTTACAAACAGTGGGGAAAATATGAAGGAATATTATGGCTCACAGAATTGGCAATGGAGAAGGATATTTTAAGGAGGGGGAAAACATAAAAATGCTATGTATCAAAAATCAGTTCAAGTTCTTGTTGACATTGGCACGGTATTCACAAATGGTGAGAGGCAGTGGTTTTTATAAGCTGACTAAATGAGAGACAGATGATAGAACAAAAATAGAGGCAAAGAGATTGCACAATTTGTTGCACAATTTTAATGACTGAGCTGGAAATAGAGACGAAATCCAGACCAGAGTGTTATCTGTTGTAGCCATGAGATTCATGGATTCATTCAGTGGCTACTTTTGGCCTGGGCAAAGTAATCTTCAGTCGCTGACTGCTTAGATAGATGATCTCTGATGCCTAGGATATCCTCTCACTCCAGAGTATTCCAAGTAGTATCTAATCTGTCATGTACGCATTGCTACGTAAACTGCCAGTAGGATTTAAATACAGGAATTTTAGTTTCACAGGAAGCCAAGTTATTCCAACATAAGGGTTGTCAAATGCCATACTGGGGTGTTGGGAACTCACCACCTCAGTTTGCTCCCTTCTCCTGAGTTGCCATCTGACCTTGACAAGTGTAGACCATGCTGCCTACATCTATCAGTCTGCCCAACAAAGACAAAAAGGGAAATGGAAAGTGCTTTGCTCTGCTCTTCTGTTGATAAGTCTGAGCACAGCTATTCATGCTCTGACAGCAGACCCCACGCTTTATTAACAGAAGAAATGATGGATTAGATAGAAGTGGTCAATGGTCTGCCAGTTGAACCATACTGCATTACATTTACTTACAGAGGTAATTAATATGGCAGCAGAGGGGCTTCTTTTCCTTTTCATGACCTGCTGCTCAGCATGTGAAAAGAGGAACATACATACTGAGCTGATGGAAAATGTTGTCTACCCCGATACATAATTTATTTCAGTTTCCGAGTTTTCAGAGTGCAAACTAACACTAATTTTTTTAATAATACCCTTTTTGGTGTTTGGCTAAGTACATGCCCATGTAAGATGCCCCACAGACCATGAAAGTTGGAGGGGTAGCTGATTCTGGTGTCCAGTTTGTCACAAAAAATAGACATTATACTGAAACAAACTTTATTTTAGGAAGGAGCACATTTTAAGACAACAGATGAGCTTTCCTTGCTGTTTCGGGAGGCAGACTGGTAAAATTTTCACATTCAATAAATCAACTTCTAGACTTTTTTCCACTCCTTCCAAAAATATATCTGTATGACATTTCAGGTTGCTTTACTGCAAAACAGAATGGAATGATGTTTGCTTGTCTTTCAACTTAGAACAGTAAGGATGGCAGTGTGAGATAAACAAAACAAATGTCAACCCAGAGAAATAGCTGGTAGTCAAGAGAATGCCTTTGATTATAAATTTTTTTTTTAATTGGAATTTGAGAAACTGCAGAGAAAGTGTTGATGATTGTTTTCATTATGTAATAGATCTGGCCCAGATTGTTTTCAGACTTTTTCAGACTGATACATGGCAAATTGCACACAACTCATGAGCATGGATTTCTTAAGTCATCAAAAGTGGTTTAGGAAAAAAAATTAACCCCTGGTACATCTGTAAACTCCACTTGCATATGAAAGCATTTTATTTGTGACATGGAGGTTTTGGGGGGTAAAAAGGGAGAGTGTTTACAAATTTTATGCATTCTTTCTTTCTGTTTTCTCTTCCATTCTATTTAAAAATCTGTGTAACTCACTTGGAGCCTTAACCAGAGAGAAATGTCTAAAAGAATTTTACAGCATTTGATTTCAGCTGTTTTCTGTGACAGCTAGTTGGTCAAACATAAGCCACTACAGAGATTATGTAAATGAGAAAACTGTCTCAGCTCTTTATCCTTTAACAGAGCAATAAAAATAAGGCTTTTAAGCTACTCCCATGCAGATATTTCTATAAGGTACGAGACAGGAAGAATGTAGCAGTACAATTTGTTATGAACAAAGAATGATAAACAATGGTATGTCTTAGCTATATTCTAGTTAAATGTGAGAAAAAGTCCAGAGTCCTTTCAGGATTGCAGAATGCAATTCAGGTTCAACTATAGTAGCTGTCTCTTTCCTCTAGTAATTAATATTTCTGCAATGATTTTGGTTTTTTTAGTAGCTTTTCAAAGAAGGAACCTTGAAGTAGTTTAAAAAATAAACAACCAAAAATACCAACAATCAAAAACTTGAACTTCCTGGTCTTTCTCTGTTTGTTATTAGATGCTGGATCCATTGTCTTTGAGCAGTCCTGAAAATTCTGGCTCAGGAAGCTGTCCCTCACTTGACAGCCCTTTAGATGGGTAAAAATGACTTACGTTCATTTTTTATCTTTTTTAGATTGCATAACATATCAGTTTTAACATAACTCTCCAGCGACAGCTGTTACTGAACTTCTTCTATAAGTTTCTCTGAAAGTTACAGAACATTTGTGAAAGCTTTACTGAAACATAATTGCTTACTAATGCATGGAAAATAGAAGTAGCTTGCTGCTTTTTTTTTAATTTGCATTTGAAACACAAAATTTAGACTTCAGATCCTGCAAAAATGCTGAAGATTTTTACTGAACTTTGCTAGTCTTTTACATATATGTGAAGCATATTCCCATTAGACTTGTGTTTCTTTGGTACTGCTATATGACAGAGTCTTCCGTTTTCTGAGGTAGAGGATACTCAGTTCAAGAGGGTAAAATCATTAAAATACTTGAGTAGACAATGCTGTTTTCATTTGCAATTATCATCCATTCCTCATCCCCTTATTCCCGTTGCAGACTTTCCACTTGTGGACTGTGGTGGGTCTGGAGACTTGTTTTGGTTGACGTGTTAAAGATGTTTTAGGCGTTTTGGGAGGATCACTGTCCTCTGTTCTTAGCTACTAGGTAGGCCAAACAGAGTATACTGCTGTTTGGCTTATGACTGGTCACATAAATAACCTCAAGTCTTAAGCTATAAAGATTGGCTACTTGTTTATTTGGAATTGCTGTACAAATAATACTGCTAATTAAAAATTTAATAGGTAGAAAAGTAAAAAGTTGGAAATCATTGTCTGTGGCAATTAGTGAGAGCTACAGTATTCCATAGTACTGTTTTATTTGCGGATATGTAATTTGAGGACACGTGTGTTTAGTGTAACAATAGCATTTTTGAGTTAAATAATGGTTGTCCAGCAAGAAAACAGTTGATAAGTGTGTTTTGTGGTTGAAGTGTGATAGGTTATACACGTATATAGTTTAATGTAGATACATAGGATAGAAATGCTAAAAATTGCCAAATTTTTAGGTTTTTTTATGGGGTAGGGGTGAGTGAAAGAAGGGGAAACAATGCAGTCGTAATTTAAGTCATGTTTCTTCTTCAAAACTTCTTTGGGTTGTTTTTTATTTACTTCATTTGTCACCTCTACTTAGTTTGTTTTCCTTTTTTTTTTTTTTTTCTTCTCCATTCAAATGCTTCCTACAAAGATGTAGGTTTTGTGTCTCCATTTAGCTTCTGTTACCCATTAGAGAAATTCTTACCAGAAAAAGGAGGACATTGTTTTGGTAT
Source organism: Phoeniculus purpureus (assembly GCA_028565055.1). NCBI lineage: Eukaryota > Metazoa > Chordata > Aves > Bucerotiformes > Phoeniculidae > Phoeniculus > Phoeniculus purpureus. The sequence goes on from JAOXOE010000602.1 coordinate 12,651,493, forward strand.
GTTTATGGAAATATACTGTAATCGGTTGCTCTGACTGGCAATCCCATCCATTCCTTTTGGTGGCTGGGAGTTACATACCAACTGTAGGTAAGAAACAATGTGATTGTATAAGAACCAAAAAGTTCTTCATCATTCTGTAACTCAATAAAATTATTCTCTTAATCCTATGGCTTTCATGGAGAGAAGAGGAAATACTTTGAGATGTTAAAAGGTTCTACTTTTCTTTGGTTAAATTTCCTCAGTAGTTTTTGTAGGCTATATAAAAGACTTTGCCAGTCTATAAAACTTTCTGTTTAGCCATAAAGATGTTAAACATAACAGAGGTCCTTTGTGGCTTTACTTGTGATAGTTTGTTTTTTACTAATATCATTGCTCATTAACAGGTTCTGTTGCTTTCCTTCTACATTAAACTCGATAAGCAAGCTTTTTCATTGTTGCTCATCTTGAATTGCTGTTGATGCCTGTTTGATTTGAATTTTAAAATTGGGTTCCACATTTGTAAACCAGTGCAGCAACTCATGCAGCAGTAACTTTGTATCAGTCATAAAAAATTGTGACACAGTAAGATTAGATGTTTAAGTACTAGATTAACAGCAGTTTTTAGATGCTGTGTTTTGGGGTTTTTTTGCCTTCAGAGACAACTATCCTAAATCTCGGATGCCAAGAGCACAGAGCTATCCAGATAATCATCAGGAATTCTCAGGTAGGCAAAAATTGCTCAGTAGAAGACATAATGAAATGTAAATCTTGCAAATATTTTCTTCTAGATTATGTGTACAGTATAACTTCCCTGCTTCTCTGAAAAGAGTAAACGATGCAGTGGATAGAGGCATGCAACAGTTGGTGACATCGGTCAATGTATTACAATACCATCTGTGTTGGTGCATAGGCTTAGTAAATTTGTTTGATTTTGGAGTCTTGTGATTTAATCCCAGTATGCAATCACCACCCACCTGCTCTTTCACTTCTCCACAGTGCGATGAGCAAGAGAATCAGGAGAGTAAAAGTGAAAAGCTCTTGTGGATAGTTAGGATAAAGACAGATAAAAGCTGCGCATATAAGCAAAGCAAAATAAGGAATTAGTTCGCTCCTTGCCATCAGCAGACAGATGTTTAGCCATTTCTGGGAAAGCAGGACTTCATTACACCAAACATTGACCTGGGAAATGTCATCAGTCTGAATGTCCGCCCTCATTCATTCTCACAGCTTTATATGCTGTGTGTAGTGTCATAGACATTCCTTTGATCAGCTGGAGTCAGCTGTCCCAGTTGTGTCCCTTCCAAAGTTTTTGCACATCCCCATTTACTTTCTGATGGGGGTATGTGAGAAACAAAAAAAGCCTTGATGCTGTGTGAATAGGTTTCAGCAATCACTAAAACATCCCGATGTTATAAAAGCTGTTTGGGTCACAAATCTAAAACACGGCACTACATGAGCTACTTTGAAAAAACCACAGCTATATCCCAGCCATGTACAAAACCAGTGCATGGAGCCTTTGTTTTCTCCTGTGTGAAATGAGGATCACTTTGAAGTGTTCATGACTTCTGTAATTGAAAGGATGGAGGAAAACAGTGTGCAATGCCTATAAATAATCATCACCACTGATTTGGTTTTCATAAGATACTCTGGCTTGGCTCCAATTTATTGTGCATGGTCTAGGATACAAAGTGCAGTGGGTAACCTTGAAAGTGCTTTGAGGTGTTTTTCAAGGATGTGCCTTTGCTACAGAATTTATTTCCTTTTAAGGATTCTAGAGTGCTTATGGATTGCATATATTCTAAAGGAAAATAAAACTGTGTATAAGAAGAATTTAGGTGGCAAGATAGATATAAAAAATCAGAAATGTCAGAATTTCCTTTGCTTATGGTAATCTTAATCTAATTTGCTTGTGTTTGGTTTTTTTTTGGTTACATTTTTAACAAGAGGATCTGACCATTTTTTTTCCCCTACTTTTCTATATCTCTGGGATGCTCTGGTATTTTAACAGCATGTCAGCCAGCAATTATTAATTCTATATTCAGTATTCATTATCATGATTTGATGTGTAACAAAATCAGAAGAGTATATAGAGTCAGAAAAAATGTTCATCTAGCCTAGTATTTTCTCCTGCTACAAGCAGTACCAGGCTTCTGTTGAGGAGCATGTAGAATGTATCCCTGGTCCTGTGTAGTTTAAGGATTCTGCGAATGCAAGATTCTCTTCTGTGATTTGATGGAATTTTTTTCATGCTCCGTATTTTTTCCCATGTTTATTTCATTTTGCATACAATTTTGCAGTATCAATAGTATTTGGTGATAAGAAGTTGCACAACTCGCTGTGTTTTATGAAATACGCCCTCTGTGATATTTTCCATGGGAAAAAAACCAAAACCTTTATGTGTCCCTGTTAACCTGTTGCTTTTGTAGTCTATGGACACCCACATTCCTTATGGAGAAACAAACTTTTGTCTTTTGTCCTATCCATGCTTCTAAATCTTTTCCAGTTTTGCTAAAACCTTGGAGATTGAATACACTAGTATATCTTAATGATTTATAGCATTTATTTTACTTCTAATCCATTACAGAGAGTCCAGTTTCTGCTTTATTTGGGCTCTCTATCAAAAACTTTTACACTAACCTGCATTGGATTTTATCTGTCTCTTTAACATCCAGTCACGTAGACTGTGAAGGGCTTTCTGTAATTCTTCTGTTCGCTTTGCTTCTCAAAATGATTTTGTCACCTCACTATTCATTGTTCTGTCCAGAGAATTCATGCATAATTAAACTGCATGAGTTGTAGCCGGAATTTCTGTTGAGCTGTTGCCCATTTACTCCCATTTTATGCACTTACCTTCTAACCAATAGTTTATGCATGAGGGATTTTTCCCCTTGTCTTATGAATACTTTTCTCCTTCAATAATTTTTGAAAGACGTTCTATTGAATGTGTTTGAGTAATTCTCTTTTCTTCGTATTTATGCATCTTTTACATTTTATTCTTTGTAATAGTTTCTGATAGTTTTCCTCTAGAAACTATGTTTAAAACTGGAGTAATGAAGCATGTTGCAGTCCTCTGACATTGTTTTAAACAAGAGGTTACGAAACACTTGAGCTATTTGATTTTTGATCCTTTGGAACTTTTGTCCTTTTAGTTCTGATGATTTGTTAAATTTGTAGCTTTTGTTTATTACCTTTTTTGCTCTAATATGTCAATGTAAAGTATCCTTTGATAGGCTTCACCAGTTTAAGTTTATAATACCAAACTGATTGAGTATGGTTTTGTCTCATGTATTGTATGTTGAAACATATGAAATTTTGTTTTCTAGTAGAGTATGATATCCCAATATTTGAGAAATTTGGAAAGGGGGGGACTTATCCCCGAAGATACCATATTTCATATCATCAACAAGACTACAATGATGGTAAGTTTGAATACTGTAAGAGTTCTACTTTATTTATATGGGTTTTTTTCATGTTGAAAAGAGAATAAATTTTAGATCGTAAAGTCTTAATGCAAATATTGAAAGAAGTTGAAAACTTACCTTCTTTCCCCAAACACGCTTGCTAAACTTCTAATGATTGATAGACCTGCTCAACAGTCTTTACTTCCAGTAAAGTTATGGCTTGTAGAATTCATGACTCATATGCACAGTTATGAAAATGTTCTCTATCTTTGGTCACGCATTAGTCATCCTGTATTAGCTTTTGACCTTCATGACCTTTTCTCTCGAAACTAGGTATGTCACTGAGATTGTCATTTCTTATTTTACTTAATTTAAAAAGAAAAAAGAAAAAACCCAAATACAGTGGAGTTCCTTTTAAAAGTTTCTCAGAGTAAAGCTAATTAAAGTTGAAGAGCAGTGATTTTTGAATTGAGAATTAACAACTAGCTGATGAACTCAATTGTTGGAATACAAGACAGCACCTGCTGTTATGGTCACAGAACTCATTTGGACAGTAATAACATTTATGTAAATTCGACACTTGTTAAATTTCCAAAGGAAGGGAAGAGGCATAGCTGAAGGAATGTGTGACTTGAGCGTGTGTCAAGCACTAGCTGAAAAGTGTTAAGAAGAAATTTCTCCAAAGACTAGATGGCTTCATTTGTAGTGTGGAATGAGCACAGCAATAAATGGAATTGCATTACAGAAAGCACAGCAATGCCAAGTTGAAGGACTGCAAGGCAGCTTTGATCCAGTCCCTTGCTGGAATTAGAGGCAAAGATCTGTCACTGATTTCAAGTAAAAATTAAATTGACTTTAAGAAATAAGTTTTCTTTATGTAAGTACATTTCCTTTATATAAGTAAAAAAAGATATCTCATAAATTACCTTCTTCTAAACCATTTTTCGTGCATGTTAAGCTAGTAACTAGTTACTCCATTGTAACATGAAAAATTAGTCAGCGTCCAGATATAACGCTACATCTGTTTTCTTATTTCAAGCCTGAAGCTTTACCGCAAGATTTTGTGCAGGCCTTTTTTTTTGTTTTTGCACTGATCTCTTCTCCATTTTGTAGCGGCTAAGGCTTCTCTCACAGCCACTTTATGTATGATATAGGATGCAGTCGTAATGCTTGTACTAATATGTTCCAAAATGACACTGTTTTCATAATTGCCACACTGATTGCTGTTAAGTCTGTGGTCTGTCATAGTTCCTGTATCCTTTTCCACATGACCTTAATCCAAATGATTACTTTACATTTTGTGGGTTTTTATTTGATTTCTTTCTTCCTTACGGAACTTCTTGTTAATTTTGTAATCATTTCCAGGTTACTAATAGAATTGTGAATCTTGATTTTTATATTTAAATGAACTTACAGCCATGCTTACCTTGCTGTCATCTGCAATATTTCAGTGTACTATGTTCCATCCTGTCTACATCATTGGTTATAATAGTGTGTGGAAATGGACTGAATGTAAACAGCTGTGGGTGTCCATTTAAACTTTCCTCCTCCTTGAGAAAGCACTGAAAACTGCATGGACCTGTGTTGAGCATAGTGTTGGCCGGTGCTACACTGCACTAGTTAGCTTATGAGAATGGCCCAACAAAATGGGGAAGTTGGATTAACTACACATGAGAAACTGATAGCTGATTTATTGCCTTATCTTCTCAGTGGTTTATAAAACTGATTAATAATTTGTTTGCATATCTTGGAATTTAAATTGGCCAGACTGGTATATAAATCCGAGTAATTTTTCACACTTGTGTAACTGCTTTCTTCAGTTCCCTGGTAATTCCTGTGGCGTGTACGTAATGAATCAGACACTCCAACTGTAGGATGAATTCTGTAGGATGAAACTTCACCAAGCTATGCCAACCCAAAAATATTCATATTAATGCAAATTGTGTTAGTCATCTAGGTTAGGTTGGAGTTGTTCATCAAGTAGTTATGTTGCAGTTAACCATTTTGAAGATCAGGGGATTTTTTTATCTAATGTTGTAGCTGTACATGAACAGTGCATTGTGAATTTTAAAAAAATTATTCAGTGTGCATTTCTTCCAATTTTTTTGTGCACTTCCTGTTGATTCCTTGTTTAGGTGTTTCACTGCATTCAATTCACATTAGTTTACAGGATGAAGATGCCAGCCAGGGCGGCACTGGAGTGTAAACATACCTTTTGGTCTTCTATTTATCAGAAATATGATATTTATTCTTTAATAGAGTAATAAAAGTAGGGGCAGGACATTTTCCTGTCTTCTCTCAGTCCTCGAGGTTTCTGAAGCATTTCATAACAGTTGCAGAATTTGGTCCTAATTTCAGTCAATTAAATGTAAACCAGTTTTTGATTCAGTTCTAGTCCTCATGTACATTTGTGGTGAATGTTCAGTGTTTTTGTCCTCCTAGGTGGAATTAAATTAGTAAATGTCCTTATTGTTATGTCATATCACACACTGTTGAAACTTTGAGAAACGTTAGAACTGCATTGTGTGGAATTCGTAGAGTATTTGCATACGCACATTGCGTAGCAGGTGGGTTTTCTGTAGTGTAATGGTATTCTTTGTGTATATCATGGAAGGTCGTAAAACTTTCCCAAGAGCCAGAAGGACTCAAGGAAACACTTTCCGATCACCAGTTAGTTTCAGTCCCACTGATCACTCACTGAGCACCAGTAGTGGAAGCAGTGTCTTTACGCCAGAATACGAAGATAACCGAATGAGGAGGAGGGGAAGTGACATAGACAATCCTACCCTGTCAGTCATGGACATCAGCCCACCCAGTCGCTGTAAGTTAAGGCATTTTGTGATCTCCATTGAAAAAGTCTCTTACCTTTCCAATACATCAAGTAATGTAATAATACTTTTTTATCTCTTTAGTAGGAAAAAAGTCCAGACTGTATGTTCACCAGTTTTCCCTTGCTTGCTGTGCCAACTTTAATGTAGATTTTTACATCGGAACTGCATCTATGATAACAGAGCACTATAAGAATATTTTTCATGGTTCATTAGACAACTCTTGAGGACCCCAGAATGATTTAGGGAGGTTGCAGTTACTATTTAGTTTTGCAGATGTTGGTCAAGTTTTCTGATGAATTGCAGACCTCAGGTAATGCTGTTTTAGATTTGTGATGACATTTCCGAAACAAAGATTTGTGATGTCTTCAGTACCTAGTATATTTTCACTGTGCCTTGATTATTCAAAAAATGTTTTGAAGTTCTTCTTAACATAATTTTTCTGTTTTTCAGATTAGCTGTTGGTAGTTTTTAATACGTATATTTCTAGCATAAGTTAGTTTGTAAATAGGTTTAAGTACCTCATGTTTTTCATCTTACAGGAAGCTTTATTGATCTTTGTAACTTATATGGGGAGGTTGAGAACACACAGCCTCTGTTGTTGAAAAACAGTCTTTTAAAACTTATTTTCTGTGTATTGCACTTTATCTCAATCAGTTGAATAATAAACTCGTTTGAAAACCAAAATATGCTTATATTTTCAGCACCACGAGCTCCAACTAACTGGAGACTTGGTAAACTGCTGGGTCAGGGTGCATTTGGCAGAGTATACCTGTGTTACGATGCTGATACTGGAAGAGAACTGGCCGTTAAACAAGTTCAGTTTGATCCTGAGAGTCCAGAGACCAGCAAGGTGGGTGATATTGAAGAAACAGTTTATAAAAGTCTTCTGTGGAAGTGCTGTGTTCTGCACTAGTCCGTTTACTGTAGAAACTGTTCTATACTAGTTTCTTTCCTTGAAAAGGATGATGCTTTAAAATGTAACTGTGCTTTCATGTTCTTGTTAGGAATCTCACAGAATTAGTTTGATTACCTGATGTTAATGGTACATCATTGTGGGTTCATTGTTTCTCTAAAATTGAACTTTTCCTCCTTTAAATCCTGGACACGAGAAACTATTTAGAAGTTGCACAGGATCTTCTGTTTCTTTTCCCAAACCATACTTGCTGCTTTTTATAGGATGGAAAGAGAATTAGTACTTTTCCTGCATTAGGACTGCATTCACACTATGGGGGAAACAAGGCTGGGGAAACAATGGGTGTACGCATCAGTGCAGAACTGAGTGGCTACCACCTATAGTTGCTGCTACTAGTGATGTGTAGATAAAGGAAGAAAGCCAATAATCATTTGTACTGTAGATTTTTAGTGTAGTTGTTGCTGTTACTTTAAAATGTAACAGAACAATTGATTATGCTTTGAAAAAGTTAAATATAAAAAGACCCCTGTAGTCTCTAATGTAGCAATGGTTTTTTGCCCTTACTTGTCATAGCATTGCATCATGTGTGCCTCTGAGAGTCAAAAAAGCCTTTCCCTTCTAACCTCAATAGTGTGAGGGTATCAGTAATAGCCCATAAGAGATAAAAAAAAATTTTGATGAAAAATTTGTAATCCAATCAAGTTTGAATTAATGAGTTAGTATTGCTTCAGCCTCTTACTGTACAGTGTTTCAAATCCCTTACTTCCTGTTTGCAAGTTTGTTAGCGTTTTGGATAGCTCTAGAGAAAGCACCATAAGCATTAATATTTTTCTCTATTACATTTCATTATTAAGTGGTTCTCAAAGGCATTTTTTAAAGTGTGTTCTGGGATTCTTGAAAAGTTAAGCATTAATGCTAATTATTCAACTACAAAGATTTAATTGCGTTCTTCTAATTATTTTTTTACCTAGTTGGAGGCTTGTGGCATGTTTCATAATGATCACAGGCTTTATATGCAGAGTAATACTCGCTGTGCTCTGATAACTTCAAAATGAGAGAAATAATACAATAAAAGAACTCTGAAGTTAATTTATAGAAAAGCTGTAGATTTTTTTTTAATGGTGATATTTTGTTGCTAAATACTGTATAAACTTTACGTAAGGTGCAAAAGTCCATTGTTAGTTAATTTGCACAGCATTTCAATATGTACATATAATCCTGGTTAAAACCATTATTATCACTACCTCAAGCATAGTAAATTTTGTCTGCCTCTTTTCTTTCAGGAAGTAAATGCACTTGAATGTGAAATTCAGTTGCTGAAAAACCTGCTGCATGAAAGAATTGTTCAATATTACGGCTTCTTGAGAGATCCACCAGAACGAACGCTCTCTATATTCATGGAATATATGCCTGGGGTAAGCAAGAGAGCCTGTCCACTTCAGCCACCATTTCCACGCAATGCAATGAGCACCCAAGAAGGCAGATGTTGCAGTAGTGCACACAGATATTAAATATGCAAGTTAAAAAGTAGCCAGAGATGGGTGCTGACAAGTGCTTACAGCAGTCTGTCTTCTCTGTTGCTTGTCTGGTTTTTCAGAATTAATGGTTTGTTACAAAAGTTCTTTGCATTTGATTTTTAGTGTATGAAATGCTTCGCAGTGTCTTTCAGAAGATGTTACCATTAGTAAACTCTTGAATCTTTCTGCATGTCAATGTTTCTTTTGTTGTGCTTCAGCTTGTGCTGTTGCATAGTCACCATGTTACGTGCGCAATTAATTCAGGAAAAGAAAAAGTAGTTAAGATGACTGTGGGCATAAGTGCATGGAGAAGATAATCTTGGTGTTTGGATTTTGTGTGACACCTAGATACAGCTGAAATTTTTTCTGCTGTTTGGTTAAAAAATACTACAAGATCAAAGAACTGTAGATTTTCCCACCAAGTGGGTTTAGCAGACATGCTAAAAGAGAGATAAATGTGCTCATATGAAAACATAGGCTCTGTAAGTAGTGACAGTGTTTTACCATGAGAAAAATAGAAGAAAAGTGGGTGAAATGTGGCAGTAGTTGTGGGGTTTTTTGTTTGTTTCATTGGGTTTTTATGTGAGTTCCAGGCTTTGTTTTGGGGCTCCTTGAATTTGTCTGAGATTTGGAGGACAGCGTCACATTCTTAGCAATATGTAACCGTGTGATAAAGTCAGAGCCAGGTTATATAACAACACTTAACAAAACCACACACTTTCAATTCAGTGTTATTTTAAGCCAGGACACGCTTGCCTCTTTATTTTAAAGCACCATCCTCTAGCAGGTGGTAATTTAATCCTGAGTATAAACTATGCAGTGGGGTTTTGTCAAACACAAGTATTGCCATTTAACCATCAAAAAATTTGAGAGCAGTGGTGCAGTCAAAGTACCTTCTGCTGATAGCTTTTTGTACATCACACTGTTTATGAACTGTTCAGCTGCTTAACAGTTTTAAAGTTAATAGTGTAGCATTTCATGTATTTCTCTGTCCAATCTCCTATTTGTTGAAGTTTGTATTTTTCCTCAGTGGACGTAAAACTGTATCTGTGCTTTTACGTTGATCAACTTCAGAGGTGTGCATTTCAGGCATAAATTTAATTGAAGTTCAACTGCCATATTAGCCCACTTGCAATTCCAGAAATTTTAGAGCATTGTATTTTTCTTGTTTCCCATAGGGTTCCATCAAAGACCAACTGAAATCATATGGAGCACTCACAGAGAATGTGACTCGTAAATACACACGACAGATTCTGGAAGGAGTTCACTATTTGCACAGTAATATGATTGTCCATCGAGATATTAAAGGTAGTGATAGTTCCGTGCACAGTCCAGTGCTCTTTGCTACAGATTCTTTCTTGTGTGGAACACTAAAACATAAACTAAGTTTGAAATGCCATACTACTGACTTAAAATCAGTGGTAGCTCTGCATTGTTTACTCTTGTTGCTATTGAAACCTGAGGAGGGGGAAAATAAGCAACTTTGTGGTGTTCTAGCAGACTTCTGATGCTGTTGCTGTAGTCTTCTGCAAAACAATCATGATAAATGTCTTTATGTTACTACTAACAGCTTTGAGCATGTCAAATTACATCATTACAAAGAGAACGTGCAGACAAAAGCATCATGACTCAAAAGTTTATTTTTACGGTTTTGTTTCATCAGTTATATGGAAATTTCCTGGCATTTTACTGGTACAAGAAATAACTGGCAGAGGACTCAGACTTATTCTATATTTACTTTTTGCAGATAGATGCAGGTGCCTTGCAAGTGCTGCACAGCCAAGTTATGAGTATGTAGGAAGATGATGATATGCAAAATAGGTGTGTTCAACACAAGGCTGTCGTATTCCGTAAACTTTTAAAATTTTATAGCAACACTCTTTTGTTCCAAAAGAGATTGAGATGTCACTGTCAATTTGTTCATGCTTATGCAGATACTGTTTTGAGTAAATCCGCAACAAAGTTCCAGATTTTGCTTTAATAGAGTATGAAGATGTTTCCAGTTGTGCGGAAACATCTTTCCTGTTTATTTACCTTTACTTTGTAATGCATGTCCCTTATTCTGTCAGGGAGGCTTTATGAAGTGGCTGACACTTCCTGGAAAAGGCCAAGGGTGCAAATCAATGAGTACAAGTCATTGTTTTCTGAATCTAGAAATAGAGTAATGAACAAAGTAAATTCTCTGGCTTGAAATACTAGACTGATCTTGCATTGTATCACCAAATCCAAACTCCTGTTACTGTTTTCCACACCAAAATGCTAACTAGCCTTTCATGAGACCTCATTATTGCTCTTTACAAATACCTGAAAGGTGGTTCTAGAGAGGTGGAGGTTAGTCTCTTCTTCCAAGTCACTAGTGATAGAACAAGAGGAAACAGCCTCAAGTTGTGTCAGGGAAGGTTTAGATTAACATTAGGAAAAATTTATTCAGTTGGTCAAGTATTTGAACACGCTGTCCAGGGAGGTGGTGGAGTCATCGTGCTTAGAGGTTTTCAAAAACACGTAGATGTGGTGCTAGGGAACATGGTTTAGTGGGTATTGTGGCACTAGGTTTAAGATTGGACTTGATGATTGGTTGGGAGGTCTCTTCCAACCTTAATGATTCTAAAAATGTAACTCTGTGTTCCCTTTCTTGCAGGAGCAAATATTCTGCGAGATTCAGCAGGCAATGTGAAGCTTGGTGACTTTGGTGCCAGCAAGCGACTGCAGACTATCTGTCTCTCTGGTACAGGGATGAAGTCTGTCACAGGAACTCCATACTGGATGAGTCCAGAAGTTATTAGTGGAGAAGGGTACGGCAGAAAAGCAGACATCTGGTATGTTACAAAAAAACTTATCTACTGAAAGTTGTCTTTTCAGAATGGGCTCTTTTTCAACAGAGTGTAGGTGTTTGTTTTCTGAATTTGGAGTGTTTCATTCTGGGGTTTATGCTGAAGAAGGTGGTAAACGTGAGCACTGACAGTCATATTTGGAGAGAAAACACTTAAATTTGGGAAACTTTCATTTGGCAGTTCCTCAGCCCATTCATATAGGGATGATAACAGAATCCTTACAACCAGCTTTGCATGAAGTCAGGGTTACTGGATTGTTTGTAAATCCTGGAAATGCACTGGATAAAATCAGTATGTGAGCTTTGAGTCATCTGTTAAGTCAATGTCCACTAATGAAACTTTATCAGTGAAGTATCTTTGATAGAAGGCAAAAAATTACTCACTGGTCCTTCAAAAGATTCTCACATGAGAATGAGACAGACTTTAACTGGACATACCAACAAATAATTTAAGTTGTTTGTAAGTTGTTAAGAATTAAGAGGGAAAGGTATTTTTCCAAAACAAAATGTTTTTGATGCATTGTGTAATATGACATACTCTAACATAGCTCCAGCTATGATGATTTCAACTGTTCAGATTACTTGTGGTACAAGGAGTTTAACACCTGAAATAACAAGTAGTCAACAGTAGGTGTGCAGGAGTAGTAACACTGTGTGTGCTTGAAAAGGAGCCGTATTGTTTCCAAGTAGTGGCAATACTTTTAATGTCAGGTAAATTATCCTGCTTCAGGTCACTTAGTCATCATTCTTTATATTTGAATAATGGAACAGCCTTACGCATTTCAGGCAGTTAACTTGTTCAACTTTGAAGTATTTGTACCAAGGCTAATGCGTGTATTGTGATGCAGAAAATCGTGGTTAAGTGTGAGGGAAAGGGTTGGAAATCTGAAATCACTTCTGTCAGTCAGTGATTACTTCTTGTGTAAAGAAGTGTACCTCTGTATAGCCTTGCAATACAGCCTTCAAACTTGTTCAAGTATTTTCAAAAACCATAAAACTTCCTGAAAATTGGAAATTTATTCCAGCCTATTTGTATCACAGTATCATTTGCTTGTTATTGGAAAAGGCAAATCTTGAAGGACTTGAGTTTTCTGACCATATGCATGCCCTTCTGCTTTTATAAATCCTCTAGACATAGGCTTTATATACAAAGATTGTTTAGGATCTTAACATTTTTGATGATGATATCCTTAACTATAAAGAGGAAGACACCACTGAAGTATGGTTTTCAACTTTTGAGCGTCCATTCATTGGTGATAACTTGCGTGTTTGTAAGAAACTAGCAATACGTGCAGTACGCTCAAAGCATTTCTATTGCATTGCATTTCTGTTGGGCCTTAATAAGCAAAAATGTTTTCAAGTGCCTTCAAATCCTTCCTGGTATCTGATGGGCCGGGGTGCAGTGCTCATGGCCTGTAGCATCCTTTTGAGCACTGAATAGTGGCACTACTGTAACGCGGTTGACATTGTCTAGATAAATAATGATGTCTTCACTGAGGTAGTAGCTTTTGGCCCAATGGAATACTAAGGTGAAGATGTCAACAGTTATTTGTGTAAATTTGCAATCCAATACATGTACATACATTATTTTGGTAAACCTCTGTTTTCCTCTGAATTTGCCGTGTAGAATTATGTGAGCATGACTTATTCATGGAACTGTAGTTGCTTTCTGCTATTTCTTGTTTTCCTAGAAGGGCAAGAGTCTGTCATAACTTACTGTTTCACTTCTGCCTCTGTTTCAGGAGCGTAGGTTGTACAGTGGTAGAAATGCTCACTGAAAAGCCCCCCTGGGCAGAATTCGAAGCCATGGCTGCCATCTTTAAAATTGCCACTCAACCAACCAACCCCCAGCTACCACCTCACATCTCTGACCATGCTCGGGATTTCTTGAAACGGATTTTTATCGAGGCCAAGCTACGACCTTTTGCAGATGAACTGCTAAGACACACGTTTGCACACTATCACTAACAGCCTGCCTCAACTCAGCTTGCATCTACTGCATTTATTTTCTATTTGACTGCACTTTTATTTTTGTTTTTTACAAAAAAAGAGAAAAAAGGACAAGAGAGAATATTCTCTTGAATCTTTATTTCACTTAGATTGTAAACAATCTAAATTTTGTATGTAAAATGAGAATCTTCTCTCTCCCACCAGGACTAGAACTTTTTGTTCCTGTAATGTACTGATGTGGTTCATGTAGATAAAGCACTTTAGTACATACTTGTTTCTTATTTAAAGGGGGGGAAAAAAAAAAGACAAACGCTTGGACAGTCAGGAACTGTGTGACTTATTCTGACACCGCTGACTGACTCAGGGTGCAGGGGAAACAGACATGCAGCTAAATGACAAGAGGGTTACTTCTCTGTGATTCTGCTTTTGTGTTGTAGGTACTTGCTGCAGAGAGTTTGAAATTCTTGCTGTATTTAGCATTTTAATCAGTTTCTGGATTTTACAGTTTACAGCTGGAACACAACAGTTCTGAGAGTTAATGGTAAAGCTGGAAGAACTTGGAACACTTTGTACAGCAGTGTGTCTAACCGGTACTTCTGTGTGACCAAACAAAAATAAAAGAACTCGACACTGCTGTACCACTTACATTCTGGTGCAGAACTGTTGTATTACCTTAATAGGAAAATAGTTACAGGTAAACAGATTATGGACCCAGACTCCTAGGAATCTGCTGTACTGCAAGGGGAAAATTTTCTTAATAGACAAGGGTCAGCTGTTGGATGTAAATAGTTTGGAGAATGCCTCCTGCTGTATCTGCCAAAGAGATATATCTATTGCATAAGTTTGGAAGGAGACAGTTATCTTAGATAAGAAAAAACAGTGATGTTGAAAGTTGATTCTCCTCCACAAACCCATTAATGGCTTAGGTGAAGAGGAGCAGCAAACCCTTGTGCAGTATGCGAGTTACTTCAGAATTAGATGTAAAAAATGGTTTTGATGCTGTCAAGAGGCGCTAAGATGGAATGTACGTCAACATCAAGTGCCTGAATAATATAAAATTCTTCCCATTGTGCACTAAAAAGTTTAACACAGCTCAGTCATCGAGGATGTGTTGGAAATTAAGTCACTGAGAAATATAAGACTCCAGTTATATTTTTAATAATGTAGCGATGATGAATCCACAAGAAGGAGGCACAGCGCAAAAGATTGTATCGTGACTAGGCCAAGAGTACGAAGAGAGCCAGACATTACGTAACATGAGAACGATTGATTACTCCAGCCTGATAATCCAGCTGATTGGTGTTTGTCAGATTTCCAGCAGTCATAAAACATACATCAATCACTTTTTCTGTTTCTGAAAGAGTATAGTAAAAGAACAAAAGTAAAACTCTTGAATTACTGGCTGCTCAATTGAGAAATTCAGGTACCGATTAGGTGTAGTGAATAACTGACTTCTCACAACAGGAAAGTCAAACTCTTATTTTTGTAGGAGAACACAATATAATTTAAAAGGGCATTTGGAAATAAACTTTTGGACTACAGAACTGAAATCATGTACGTTGGTTTGGATGATTCATTGCTTGATTTTGTTGCTTTGTAAAGGCAGAGCAGGCTGGTACTGTGAACCTTGTCCTCTCTGACAAGGCTCTACCTGTTTTGCTTCGTTAGAGGACTCTGAGTTTCGAAGTGCATGGAGATAGAACAGTAGGTTTACCCATTCCCACAGTAATCCCCTCATGAAATTTCTGAGTTTATTCTACTAACTTCCACATTTTGTACCAGAGCTTACGCAGGACTATGGATCTATTTTAATCATTTTACCTGTAGTAGAGTGGCAATTCTTATTTGTTTGAGGTCATATCTCCTGAGACTGAGCGGTGACTCTTGTTTTAAATATTTATTTTTCTCAGTCAGGGTACAAAGTTCTCTGAGCATGGGAAGAAGTAATTGGACCAGAGCGAGTTTAGAAGGCTGGAAGTTAGCCTGTATTGACTTCTTTTTCTTCTTCTCTGTCACTAGATAAGCAGCCTTCAAGAAGAATTGATATGTACTCTACTGCGAGGGACCTTTGCTTCATAAGCAAAATTTTGTGACAGCTGGGATGGGATGTTTGGTGTAGAACCTGATAGTTTATGTAGGTAATTTTAAAGATCTCTTAATTGAAATGGCTCATTTCAAACAGATTAAGAAGGTACCAAAACCAAGGTGAAAATGTATATAAACACTAGTGGACAGTGATCTCTGCAAAGAAAGGAAGTTCCAAAAACTCCTTATTACCAAAAAAGGACATTAAAGGGAAAGTTTAACCAGGTTTATCTGTAGCATTCATAACATGTAAATATACTACTCTAAAAAATCCCCTGCACTCTCTGAAGTTTGAAAATCATCAGAATCTAGTTTTATTATAACACGTCCCTTTTGTAAGACAGCGCTGGCTCACGTATATTGCAATGTCACTTCTGTATGGTGATTTTTAATTACTGAATAATCAACTTTGTTGCTTTTGTGCCTTTTCTAAAAGATGGCATTCAGTCATGACAACGGTAAGCGCTTCAGAGCCAAGAAAAAAACACATTTGCAGAATGCCTTTTCTTTTGACTTATCAGAAAGCTGGCAATGTAAAAAGACAGTGCTGCTTACATGAAGACGGCATTTGTGAATTCTAGAGATTCTAGTAAAATGTTACCAATTTAACAAATATAGGCTTGATCTGGTTTTTATAACCCTGTGGAGAACTTGGCTACTGTCTTAAGCGACATAGGTTAATAACCATGTAAGTATTTTGAGCTAGAAAAAATTATGAAGTTAAATGACACTTTTACCAAAACATTGGCTAATATTTATCCCCTGTCAGGGCAATGCAATAAAACAAGCTGCATGAAATAACATAGTCTCTCTGTAGACAATGTGTGTAAAACACTTGTATCAGCTACTGGCGTGGTAACACAAACACCCTAGTTCTAGAATTTGAGAGGGCACACAAAATTGCATGCTTAAAGCTCCACTGGGGGAAGGCTGCAGAGCCAAGATCCCCACTCACAACTTCTAATTCCTTACAAAGATGCTGGCATTTTAGAATAATGAGTTACTCTTAATTGTTTAATCCAATCGCTAGAAAAAGCCAATGAAAGCAATACTGTTGCAGGGGATTGTTTTGCTTTTCTATAAATGCCATGATGAACCTGTGATCTCAGAAAATAAGGATTGAGGCTCACAGTGAGTATGCATGTTTTCAGAGGACTTACTTATCTGCAAAATGATTTGTTACTCTGCTTGCCTCTGTTAACTAACAAAGTCAAGCTGCTTCTGTAGTATGGTTTTAATTTGGGTAACTGAAATACTCACACAAAGACTTAAGTTACATATCTGCACAGTTAAAATGTAGTCAATATTTTTATTTGATGAGCAATTTGATTTGTAGCTAAATGATCCTTTCTGTAGAGCAAAATGAAGAGTTGTTTGTTGTTGGGTTGGTTGGTTTTTTTTAGCTGGTGCCTTTTTGTCTGTGTGCCTTAATTTTGTTCATATTTGAACACGATGAAATATGTCATACAACTCCATGTCCCCAAAGTATGGGTTTTTTTCCAAAGTGCCCAAACCAGAATTCTCCTAACTGCATTGAAAAGGATACTGTAGTTATAATCTGCTGCAGACATTTAAAGGAAGACTTTTAATAAGTGATTGAGTTCTTCCTGAAGGCTTCCTATGCAAATGCATGGTGGTGTATTTGCATTTTTGAGATTGTACACTGATGCATATACCAGAAAAGAACTTCTCTGCACCTAGTAGAAATGAAATTAGAGTGCAGGTTTACCTTCCTAGCTCTGGGTACTAGACTCTGAGTTTACTATAGGGACCACAGCAGAGTTCTTAATGGACTTGAAATTATTGCTGGTACATTTGTACACATGGTACTGCATTAAAAGCTGTTTACTTTCAGTACACAGGAATACAGTGTGTCTAAACAAATCCACAGACTTCTGGGTGAGCTAGCATCATGCCCCTTAATTCTTTCCTGTGTCTTCTGGGTAATCCTAATCCTACCGTTGTCTTGACTGAAAGCCTTGTACCACCTGTAGGTACATGCAGTGCAGCAAGCCATCCTTTTGGACAATATAGAGCTATGTCTTCAGAGACTTAACACATTGGTCAGGTCTGTAGTCATAATAACCAGTTCCTTTTCGATCTTGAAAGTCTTTGTTGTGCATATACAATTTGTGTGCTTGAATGTCAGTCCCTATGGTGTTTCTGGAAAAGCAGAAAGTATTACTGCCAGTATAATTTCTTCTTGCTGGTAGCTTGCTGTCTTGTGTCAATGACAAATCTGCAGTGTAAAATCACATACAATTACCAAAGCTTTTCTGTCACCATATATGTTATAGCCAAAAGTTCCATGGGTTAGTACTGTTACTTACACATACATATATATATCCATCAGTAAGCTGTTGCTGAGTAAAGCAGGTACTAGTAAAAAGTGATAGACGCTGCCCATATTTAAGAGATTTGGGTGTTTATAGCTGCTGTTTTGATGTTGAAAAGTCATGCCAGCATTAAAATGAAGAGTTTGATTTTTAAAACTCTTTTTACCTTAATCTTATTATTGTCATGCTGAAATCAATGCATAAGCTTGGTGACTAAACCTGGTGACTTTTATAGCCAGGTTTGAGCTTTGGAACATTTAAGGGATGCTGTGAGGATGAGTACATTTGTGAGCTGAACTGTTCTGTGCACCGTAGTGGGAACATTCTGAAGTTGCTGGGAAGCAGTCTGTTTGGTGTGACAACCAAATGTCACTCACACTTAAAGGGATGCTGATGCTTTCAGGAGTCACAAACACACCAGCAGGAACAGGCAGAATGGCTACAACCCAAGTCCTTGACAGAAACAAAGGAGAGCCTTTCTCTCATTTCTCCCACTTGTCCCGCATGGATTATTTTCTTTCCTCGTTCAGGTAACTTAAATACTGCATTAGGTGGTGGCCACTGACAGTTCCTGAATAAGGTTCTTTATATAACAACTTTATGCTGGGGCCTGGTCACTTGAACCCAGGATGCCGTAGCTCCCTGTTTGGTGGAGTAACCCGCTGGTTTTCACTAGCAATATATACATGTGTGTGTTTGAGGGGGTAGACGGGATGGGCAAAATGAAATTTGCAAGCACCAATGCTAGCAGTCACGCTTTGGCTAGGTCTTAGTTTTCATAGACAATTTTAAAGGGAGAGGAACTGGATTAAAACACATTAAAATTGTATCTCATGGTTCAGCCCTTTTGTGGAGTCCACCAATGAGGACTGGAGATCAGGGTCTGCTGTTGAGAGATAAGGAAAAGGATACTTTTAACCCCAGGGTGGATATTTGTGGGAAATATTTCAAAGGTTATTCAAGTCTTTTTACCCCCAAACTAGATGATCCATTTCCCTAGAGGTTATATAATGTGGATTTAAAAGCAAGGATTGCTTTTGGGTTTTTTCTGAACAGGCTTAGATTGTTGGTTCCCCAGTGTTTGTTTCTCATTAATAGCAGTCAAAGGTGGTCCCATCCTAAAAGCAAAGTTGAACAGTTTATTGAAGCATGGTGTGTGTCATCTCAGACCTCGCAGGAGTCTTATAATGGAGTGTCATTGTAAATATGTGGAGAAGACTTAGGTGAATTGGAACATAGGCTTTTAGTTTTCATGAAGCTATGAATAAGAATTTGTAAATTTACTCAATCTAATGTACATTTTTATGTAGTCATTAAATCCTCTATTTAATCTATCAGTTTCTCACTGTAAATGTTTTTACTCTCAGTTGAATGCTGGGCACAGTTTGTAATGTATGTACACAAAGGTGTTTTTTTCTATCAACGTTGACTTTTTTGCACATTTTTGGAAATATTTAATTTGTACACTGATTTAATACTCTGACCAATTGTCGATAGATGTATGAGAATCACGTGTGTGTGCAATGTACTACTGTCTGGATGTATGGGGGGGGGGTTTATTACTTTTGAGATGTTGCTGTCAGTGACCGCACTGCTGTTGCTGCTTTACATGGAGTATCTTGTCTATTAAAAAAAGATCAAAACAATTGAAATAACAATTAGCCTACGGTTATCTTGGTTGAGAGACTGAGGAGCTGAGAATTGCTGACTAGTTCTATTTGCGTAACGACCTTCCAAACTCAAAAAGAAACAAAAAAACCCCCCCTTGTAATTCTGTGTATGCCTTGAGAGTGTGTGTGTGTGTGTGTGGATATATCTCCCAGTAATCTTATTCCACGGTTTCGTTTCTACATTTTTATGAACTTGTTTTTTAAGGGTACTATGTTTAGTTAGAATAATTAAAGATATAAAAGCTTTGAGAGATTATTTACTAGATAAATATATTTTCAGCTGGCTGATGTTCAAAATATTTTTTTAATTTTTGTTTTTAACCATTCGAAATGTATTTGTATTTCCAAAATCAGACACGAATTGTACTTAGAAATATATTAAAACACTCTGTAGGGACAACAGTGTCATTTTTCTTGTACTAATTCTGTGCTTTACAACTGCGTGGAACATCACCCTGCCCTCACACAGAATCACTCAGGTTGGAAAAGACCCTTGGGATCATTCAGTCCAACCATCAACCCTACTCTACAAGTTCACTCCTAAACCATCTCCCTGAACACCATGTCTAAGTGACTTTTAAACACATGCAGAGATGGTGACTCAACCACCACCCTGGGCAGCCCATTCCACTGCCTCACCACTCTGTGAAGAATTTTTTCCTGACGTCAAATCTAAACCTACCCTGTGGAAGCCTGAATCCTTTCCCTCTGGTTCTGTTGCTAATTACCTGTGAGAAGAGACCAGCACCAGCATCTCTACACTGTCCTTTCAGATAGTTGTAGAGAGCGATAAGCCGCCCCCTAAGCCGCCTCTTCCTCAGACTAAACAGCCCCAACTCTCTCAATCTTTTCTCATCAGACTTCGTTGCCCTTCTCTGCACTCACTCCAGCACCCTGGTATCTCCCTTGTACTGAGGTGCCCAAAACTGGACCTAGTACTCAAGGTGCGGCCTCACCAGTGCTGAGTGCAGGGGGACAATCACCTCCCTACTCCTGCTGGAGTTTCTAATCCAGGCCAGGATGCCATTGGCCTTCTTGGCCACCTGGGCACTGCTGGCTCATATTCAGCCTCCTGTCGATTAGAACCCCCAGGTCCCTTTCGGACAGACTGCTTTCCAGCCACCCTGCCCCAAGCTTGTAGCGTCGCAAGGGATTGCCGTGACCAGAATGCAGGACCCGACACTTGGCTCTATCGAAACCCACAACTGTCCTCAGCCCCTCGATACAGTCTGTCCAGGTCCCTCAGTTCCCAGCGGCCCTCGTTTATTTTAAATGCGCTTTGCTGATGGCTGGATTTTCTATTTATTAGTGTTTTAAAACGACCCAACGGCTCCCCGCCAGTACGAGGCTGCGGGGCGAGCGCTAGCCCTCACTTCCGCCGGACCGCTGGCCCCGGCAGCACCGACGGCTCTCTGCGGGGCGGTGCCCCCGGCGCCTCCTCCCCTCCCGCGCGACGGAAGTGACGAGCTCGCCGGGCGCCGGCGGCGGTGGCGGCCATGGGCAGGAAGGAGCGGGGTGAGAACAGCGGGCCGGGCAGGGGAGGGCAGCGGGGCTGGCCCGGGGAGGCGAAGTGGGGTCTGTGCTCACGGCTCCGGCTTTGCCTCCAGACAAGAAGAAGTCCAAGAAGCGCCATTACGATGACGACGATGACGATGAAGACGAAACCCCCGGGAAGGAGCCTCAGGAGGCAGTGCCGTCCGCGGCGGGGAAGCAGGTGGAAGACAGCGGGACCAAAGTGGACGAGTACGGGGCGAAGGACTACCGGCACCAGATGCCCCTGAAGGCCGATCACAGCTCTCGGCCCCTCTGGGTGGTAGGTGCGGCCTCGCGCCTTTGCGTCGTGGGGGGTCGGAACCATCGAATTAAAGAATGGCTTGGGTTGGGAAGGGATCATCTAGTTCTGACCCTCCTGCCATGGGCAAGGACACCTCTTAATAATCAGGTTGCCCAGAGCCCCAGCCAGCCTGGCCTTACACACTTCCAGGGAAGGGGCATCCACAACCTCTTTGAGCAACCTGTTCTAGTGCCTCATCACCCTCACAGTGAGGAATTTCTTCCTAAGATCTATTCTAAATCTGCTTTTTTCCATTTGCCCTTGTCTCTTGGCAGCCGCTTGGAAAGCCCAGCTGAAGTGATCCTATCCAAGCAGCCTGCTTACAAGCCCCTGGCACCTTAAGACAGATATTTCTGTGAGGGAGGTAAAGTGGTCTGTGGAAGTGGCTGTTTTGGCTAATGACACAAGCAGGATCTGTTGCAGTGACACAGCAGTGGGGGTTGTGTGTTGGAACGAAACTATCAAGACAGGCTGGTCTCATCTTCTGTAGCTGGTGCCATTTGTTTTCTCTTTACTCAAAGGGGCCTTAATAGGCCTGTCCTGCTCTTGGCCAGTAGTACAGGTCTATGGTGAAGAGGTGGTTGACCTGCCACTGTCTGTGAGGTGTCAGTTACTCAACCCTGATAGAAGTACCGTCTTTCCTCCTCTGTTCATTCTGTGTAAAATGAGGAGTTTTGTTTCAGGGCTGGCAGCTCGCCTCTGCCTAAGCCGTTTCCTTAGCTTTTTAACAAAATACCCAAACATGTCAGTCTGGAAAAAGTTAATTGGTCTCTATGTGTGTTGTTATTAGTGCTGTCAGAAACTTGACACAGATAAATGAATGTCTGGATGCTTTCAGAAAATAGAAGTTGTACGTTCCTGAGTTTCC
Source organism: Phoeniculus purpureus (assembly GCA_028565055.1). Taxonomy (NCBI): domain Eukaryota; kingdom Metazoa; phylum Chordata; class Aves; order Bucerotiformes; family Phoeniculidae; genus Phoeniculus; species Phoeniculus purpureus. Next base: position 12,673,707 of record JAOXOE010000602.1, read on the forward strand.
TTTCTTCTTTTGTCTGTACCTGTGTGTTGAGGCAACGCTGTTAGTTTTTTAAACCCTGCGATGCGCTCCTGCCTAGTGGACTGTCTCTCCCTCATAGTGTCTGCTTTATAAGAACTTCTTTATTTTCCTTTGTTAATGCTTTTGTGCCTTAAGCATCTTTTTTTTCTTTTCTGTAGGCTCCTGATGGCCATATTTTTCTGGAGGCCTTTTCTCCGCTTTACAAATATGCACAGGATTTCTTGGTTGCCATTGCTGAGCCTGTGTGCAGACCAACTCACATCCATGAGTACAAGCTGACTGCTTACTCACTGTATGCTGCTGTAAGCGTTGGCTTACAAACAAGTGATATCACAGAGTATTTACAAAAACTGAGCAAGACTGGTGTCCCGGATGGCATCATTCAGTTTATTAAGGTAAGGCTGTTTTATGGGCATTGGAAATATATCTGCTGCTACTAGTTACTTTCCTGCTGCCTCGCTTAACTGATTTTTGGGATTTTTTTTAATCACTCAGTAGGTTTTTTTGGTCTTACTGTATTTTACTACAGTTTCAAGAGACTAGAGCTTGATTTTTTTGTCATTTTTTCATAGTATATTACTGTACACATGCAGTTTTCTCAATATATCCTCTGTGGGGCTTATACCCTTTAAAAAATATGTACCTGAGCACAGTTTGAGCCAGTAGGAATTGTACGTGGAAAAGGTTTCCTCAGGTTTGCTCTGGAAGACGACTCTGAATGTGGGAAGCAGTCTGGTATAGCCAGTTGCCATAAGATGCAACCTGCCTTGTTCTTCTAAGTATGTTCTTGCAGTCTTGAAAGCACTTTAGGTGTAAAAAGAGAATCTGTGTGGCTGATCTCCTTCCTCACAAGATGTGTGTTTCTTCTAAAAATACCTGCGCAGGTTTGTTCCATAGGCAGCACAGCGCTGCAAGGGGATGTTTTAAGCCACTGTGGTTCCCCACAAGGCCTACAGTACGTTGTACTATTTGGTTCTAAATGCAGAATCGCTCTTTTGCATGTTCCTAATCACTGCTCATGTTTGTTTGTAGCTCTGTACTGTCAGCTACGGGAAGGTGAAGCTGGTACTGAAACATAACAGGTAAGTAAGCAGCTTCTTCCTTAACTGAGGTGTCCTCGAAGTGTGCAGCCATGTGACAACAAGTGGTCTCAGCAGTGGCTGAGTCTTACAGGTCCCAGCTGACTGCAGTGTCTTTCAATACAAGATCACTTTTTCTGATATGGATAGTGTTCAGTACGCTAGTCAGTGAATTCACTTTGGTTGCACAGAACTGCTGGTTACCTTTACGGTGTTAAAATTAGATTGCTAATTAGACACTCTGGCTTGTTTCTTTATTGCTTGGACTTTGAATATGTTCTTGAGGCTTTCAGATAATTGCTTCATTGGTTCCTTTCTAATTTACCTGAGCCTGGTTAGACAAGTTTTCTTGTAGCTGTCTTGAAATTTTATGTATTCTGATTTGTAATCAGTTATTCAGGAAGGATAAGCAAGTCCACTGGCAGGGGGTTTTTCTTGTTGCTTGACTGAATGTAATTCATTTTAAACCTGGAAGATAAGGTTGTAAGACACCTTGGGAAATCAGCTAGTTTAGACTACCTGTGATTCTGCAGTAGGGAGAGGGAAAAGAAGGAGAAACCTGACACCTATGTCTGTACCTTGTGGTTTTCTCTTTATATTTCTTCCACAAACATCTCTGTTGTCCAAAAGCCACAGGTAAGCCCTGGACTATAATCTAATGCTCTGTTTGTGCTGTGACTTTCTTTCAGCCTGCTGCTTTTGGTAGAACTGATTATAGTATTGCTAGCAGGCTTTTGTCCTAAGTGTTTCTGAGAAAAAGATGTTTCCCATGGTATGTAAGTCTCTCTTGGCTTGTTGTTATTGATGAATTTCCAGGGACAGAAACACAGTCAGGATGGACTAATTTCAATTTTTCGATGGTTTGCATTTCGGAGGGTTTGCATTTTGGGGTTTTGGGCTTTTTTTGGTCCCATGGGTCTTCAAAATAGCACATACAGAGATTTCACAGACTCACCTCAGTTCAGTCTCAAACAAAACGTGTGTCACATGTCACAAGTAAAAGGTGTATGTGAGAGCTGTCTCTAGGCAGTTCTGCTAGAGTTTTCCCATTAATGTTACATTAGAGAATAGTTGAGCAGGTACCTGCAAAGTACATTGTGCTTTGGTATAAGGTGTCTTTTAATTATGTTGATTGCTGTAACTTCTTTATTTTTAGATTATTGTCCCCAAGACTAGGTATTTGAAAGCGCACGTGGCATATATTGAAGTACCTACACTGCTTCTCCTGGACATTTTTCATTTGATTAGTTCATTAAAATGGGTTTCTTTGTTCTTGAATTGTAGGTATTTTGTGGAAAGTACGCACCCTGATGTTATTCAGCAGCTTCTGCAAGACCATGTAATTAAAGACTGTCGCCTGAGAAATGCTGAGGGTGAAGAAACAGAGCTCATTACAGAGACGTTCACCAGTAAATCAGCGGTATGTTCGAACGTGGTTTAAACTTACTGAATTTACAGTAGATAAACTCATGAGTGCTTTTAGAGTGGTTACGGTTTGTCAGCAGTTGCTTTATGTTGTCAGCAATACTCTGTGCCTCCTTAATGAGCCCAAATTGGTGGGAGGGATATGGAGTGTGTCTTAATGAAACCCTTTGTGAAAATTCCTCTTCATGTGTTTCAGATTTCCAAATCCCATGAAGGTGGCTTTGGTCCATCAACATCACAGGGAACAGATGCTCAGAATAAGCCAGATGTCCCAGCTGACTTATTTGAGTTTTACGAACAGATGGACAAAGATGAGGAGGAGGAGGAGGAAACACAGACAGTGTCTTTTGAAGTCAAACAGGTGTGAATACTTCAATCTCTGCACTTGTAGCTTTGGGGAGTGTGCCCAAGGCTTGCATATAAGCATCAGAACTTTAGATTACTGTGGCCCTTTGATAGAGCAGAATCATAGAGTGCTTTGAGTTGGAAGGTATGTTCAGAGGTCATCTAGTTTAGCCCTACCTAGCAGTGAGCAGGGACATCTTCAGCTAGATCAGCTTACCCAGAGCCCTGTCCAACCTCACCTGGAAGGTTTCCAAGGATGAGGCATCTGCCATCTCTCTGCACAACCTCGTGGTGCCAGTGTTTCACCACCTTCATTGTAAAGTATTTCTTATCCAGTGTAAGTCTACCTTCTTTTTGCTTAAAAACATGATGATCCGTGGAAGTCATTAACATTTCTGTGCTTTTAGCTTCCAGAATTCTATAATCTTCCTCTTTTGTACAGAAGGTGGCAGGCTGGGCCTCGTTTCTTCCTATAGTGCTCACAGGCAAGAGAGGCTCCAGTGACTGAGGGAGATTCCTGTCATGTGTGGCTTACTGTTGCTTTGTGCATGATCAGTCAGAATTCAGTGGAGGACAAATCTGCTCTCGGTTTCAGAGCTTTCTTAGGCATTTTTTTGTTTCTGTGATTCATGTTTTGCAGAAGGAACTCTTGGTGGTTCTGATTTCAGCGCTTGAGAAGGGTAACTGGAGGTTGGTTGGAGCATGGTTCTGCCTTCACCTTCAGAGAGCTTTTGTAGAATTTCTCAAGTTGCTTTTGGACATGGTGATTCTGATGACGCATGATAGAGGGAAACAGTCATTTTTAAGGGGGATAACTTAGTATCTGTTTTGTTTATTCTTAAAATCCCAAACCAACAACTTCCTGGTGAGGGAATCAACCTGTCACTGTGGCAGAATAGCTGCATCACTGTTTTCCAGATAACAAATGTGCATCTTCCGTTGTTCCTTCTGTGTAACACAGAGAACCTTTTGTGTCTGTAAGTGAGCTCTTTGTGGCAGGACAGGATACAGTTTAGTTACTTCCGGATAAACAGTGCATCTGAGATTAATTTATCACGAACTATAACAAGGGCAAGTGTAGAGTCTTGCGTCTGGGCAAGAACAACCCCAGGTACCAGTATAGGTTGGGGACTGACTTGTTGGAGGGCAGTGTAGGGAAAGGGACCTGGGGGTCCTGGTGGACAGCAGGATGACCATGAGCCAGCAATGTGCTCTTGTGGTCAACAGGGCCAACAGCATCCTGGTGTGGATCAGAATGGGGGTGGTTAGCAGATCAAGAGAGGTTCTCCTCTCCTTCGTCTCCTCCCTCTCTGCTTTGCCCTGCCCTGGAGAGACTGCATCTGGAGTATTGTGTCCAGTTCTGGGCCCCTCAGTTCAAGAAGGACACACAACTGCTTGAGAGAGTCCAGCACAGAGTAACAAAGATGATTAAGGGAGTGGAACATCTCCCTGATGAGGAAAGGCTGAGGGAGCTCAGTCTCTTTAGCTTGGAGAAAAGGAGACTGATGTGTGACCTCATTAATGTTGATAAATAGGGAAAGGGTGGATGTCAGGAGGATGGAGCCAGGCTCTTCTCAGTGGCATCTAATGACAGGACAAGGGGCAGTGGATGTGAGCTGGAACATATGAGGTTCTACATAAATATCAGAAGGAACTTCTTCACAGTGAGGGTGACAGAGCACTGGAACGGGCTGCCCAGGGAGGTGGCGGAGTCTGCTCTGGAGATGTTTAAGACCCACCTGGAAATGTTCCTGTGCTGCTTGGTCTAGGTGATCCTGCTGTGGCAAGGGGACTGGACTAGATGATCTTTCAAGGTCCCTTCCAATGTCTAATGTTCTGTGATTCTGTGATTCCATCTACCGAAATGGCGCTCTGTAGTATTGACTACTACTAGTTATTTAAAATGTTTGAAGGAGCTACAGTGATCACAAATAGTTTTTGGAATAAATTTTACCTCTTGTAGACTTCACGAGCATAAAACAAGAAATGTAACTTCACATAGTGTTACATAATCTGGTTGGTTGTTAAAATAAACAAACACATTCAGATGTGGAGAATTTACCAACCTGAAGCTTTGTTTCCTTTTAGGAAATGATCGAAGAACTTCAGAAGCGTTGTATCCATTTGGAGTACCCCTTGCTGGCAGAATATGATTTCAGAAATGATTCAGTGAATCCCGATATTAATATAGACCTGAAGCCTACAGCTGTCCTCAGGCCCTATCAAGAGAAAAGCCTGAGGAAGATGTTTGGAAATGGGCGAGCCAGGTCTGGTGTTATTGTCTTGCCATGTGGTAAGTTTGTGAGTTGTATTTAGGGAGTTTGTCCTTTATTCTCCTATAGTAAAATAACTTCCAAATACAGCAGCTGCTCTGCCTTCGTACAGTAGCGGGGTCTGTTCTGGGTACCAGAATGAGAAGTCCTGTTGAATTTTAATGAGTGGGTGGTGAGGGAGAGCCCAGCTAATAGAGCCATCAGGCATCAGCTTAACAGTGCTGTCAGCATCTATCTAGTGACTGAAGAACTGATGTGAAGTTGTGCAGTTACCATTTGTGCTTTTGCTGCTCCCTCTAGGTCAGCTCTGCCAATCTTCCAGTGAAATGCAAAGCTGTTGGCATTGGGACCGCTTGTTCCTTGTTTGGGAATAGGGAAACTAGGGGGAACTGGGAATACAAATACAATATTAAGGCAGGTGCAAAGAAGAAATGAGCTTGTTCTGGGCAGGAAAGCTGGAGAAAGAGAAGAATGTGGAGATTCAGACAGAATGTGTTGAAAGCAACAAAAGTATCCTTGGTAGTGGTGGTGGGAAGGGCACATGGGTGATACAGCAAGGGCCTGAGAAGAGTGTGGAAGAGGTACTGGAAGAAGTATGAGGGAGAAATAGATTAAGGACTTGCTGTGTGGGGGTGTGGGACAGATCACCTCTGGGGGAACCTTTTTGTACCCACCTGGAATTGAACATGCTTTTGAAATGAAGAAAGCATTAAACCAATTGCTTCTGACTGGTCATTGTTTACAGCTTACAGTGGTTTGCCTGAGAAAATATAGTTATGTGCCCAGTAGATAACCCAGCTGTTTTTTCAGAAGGCAATACTCCCTTTCTCAAAGACAATTACAGTAAAGAGGATTTGCCTTTGCATTATTTCTTATCCTTTCAGTTTGTTGTTGTTTCCTTTCTACTCCAGCCATATCTGAGAGATGACTAATGAACATCACTCTTCTTCCTCTGCAGGTGCTGGCAAGTCTCTGGTTGGAGTGACAGCTGCATGTACTGTTCGCAAGCGATGTCTGGTCCTTGGTAATTCTGCAGTGTCTGTAGAGCAGTGGAAAGCCCAGTTCAAGATGTGGTCAACCATCGATGACAGCCAGATATGTCGGTTCACTTCTGATGCCAAAGACAAGCCGATTGGCTGTTCTATTGCTATCAGCACATATTCCATGTTGGGACACACAACAAAAAGGTCCTGGGAAGCAGAAAGAGTCATGGAGTGGCTTAAAAGTCAAGAGTGGGGCCTTATGATACTTGATGAGGTGCATACTATCCCTGGTAAGGAAACGGTGTTCAAATGGTTCATGTTATGTACAGTTTGTGTTAATCTGCTCTTTAAGGAGTGATGCTTCTTTGCTGACTTTCTCATGATTAATTTAATGAGTAAACTTGTGACTTAGGATCCTGAGACAAGTAAATTACCTTGTTCTACTTCGTTTTTTCTTTTTTCCCCCAATAATACAGAGTTTAGCTGACCATTAGTTTTCAGAAACCCTTCAAATTAGATGCTGAGTTTTCTATAATGGCAGTGTAAAACACAACTGCTTTGTCCTTCTCTGTAGGTTAAGAGCTCTTAAGATACCTGAACTGTATTTGTATAATTTTGCTGCAGACAAATTAGAACAGAAATTTGCCTTTTCCTCTTTAGTGGCACTGTAGACTAGCTGTTAATATCTATTTCTACTCAGAAAAATATGAGTAACCATAGTGATTACTGTCCTGAATGCGGTAGTCTGCCAAGAGTTCGTCATGGTTCTTTCTACAAAATACTAAATGGCACAAAACAAGCCCTGTAACTTCTACTTTTCTGTTGGGAAATGTGAAATAATAAAAGATGCCAGAAGACTCACTGGGGATTTTCAAAGTATGCTGAAGATGTACAGTAAAGCTGCAACCAGTGTGAAGTTTTGCTGCAACACAGATTTGTGAGAAGTGTGTCTGAAATGAGGTAAAACTTCCCAATGCTGGGCTTGCTTTGTGTTCAGGGGGTGATGAAAATGCTGGTTTTACATTGCAGTATTTTTCTTCTAAATCCATTCAGGAAAGTAAACGGTAAACTTGTCTTGCATTTCTTAGCGAAGATGTTCAGACGTGTGCTCACTATTGTACAAGCACATTGTAAGCTGGGGCTGACTGCTACCCTGGTCAGAGAAGATGATAAAATTGTTGACCTGAACTTCCTGATTGGACCAAAGCTCTATGAAGCCAACTGGATGGAGCTGCAGAACAGTGGCTACATTGCTAAAGTCCAGTGTGCTGAGGTGATGCTCTGCTTTATGCTCTGCTCTTTGGTACTACTGTTTTAGTGTGCTTATACTTTTTTTTGTTGTAGGGAAGATGTATAAAATTGTAAGTGTTTAACTGGTTGAAAACAAGTACCTTTGTGACTTTTCATTCACTTTGTAGCTTTGGCAAGGCTGTCACTTCTCAGTATGAGCATGTGGAAAATCCAGGAGCCGCATGCTCTTCATAGTGACTTCAGCACTCTGTGGTGATCTGTTTTCCAGGGCAGTATTTGGAAGTACAGACAGCAGTGTCAGTATTGCAGGTGTAGTTCAGTGCAGATGCCATTCAAGTTGTCTGGCTTGGTACTCTGTGGTGACAAGAGACATTGTGTTGTGATAAGCATCACAACAGGTGGTAGGTATGCTGGAAGCTGCTTTTTAGAGACTCCAAGTGATAGACAGTCGGTAGGATTTTGAGGAAAGTTTTTATAATTTTAAAGCAAAGAAGGATTGTGAAAAGTTTAAGGAACATAAGAAATAACTTGCTTATTTCAGGCCTGAATGCATGAGGCTGATAACTGAAAACATAGGACTGGATCTTACTATTTCTTTCCAATATAATGATGTGACCTCTGGTTTTTCTGGCCTAAAGGTGACAGAGAAGTGGAATCTTTTCACACAGGCAGATTAAAATGTTAAACTAATCTTCCAGGGTCAGGCTGAAGATCTGACTTGGCCATTATCAGAAACCATTTATTAACAATGATGCTTAGGGAAGAATATAAAAGCAGGACAAACATATCTGTTCCTTGTCCTGATACCTTTTACAATCCTCAGTCACGGTGATGGCTTCTGTTTCACTATCAGTGGGTTTCATTTTCATTAACTTGTTCAGGCTGCCATTGAGTGGAAGTAAAGCTTTAGCAGCTGCATGCTGTGGAAGAATTTCATAACGGTCTCCTCATTTTTCCTGAGGGTTTTTTTGCTTTCTTTTTTTGATTTTCTTATTGTTTGGGGGCATGGGGGTTGTTGGTTTTTTTGTTATTGTTGGTTGATGTTGGGATGTTTTTGGTTGTTTGGATTTTTTTTTTAATCTGACTTTGGTAATCTGACTTCTTCCTATCTGTGGTACTGGAATAAAAGATGCAAATGCAGATTAGCTGTTCTCCTTTTTAACTTTGTGCAAGCTGCAGGTTAGTAGAACAGAAAAAAGTCCACATTACTTTTGAATAATAGAATGTAAATCAAAAATTACTTTTGAGTAACAGAATATAAGTTGAGAGCATCTAGAGAATAACTAGGTTGAAAGGAGAGTCTACAAACTCAGGTTTGAGTGTTCAGGCATTTTGCTTAATTCTGCCTTGGGAGCGTAATGCTTCTCAGTCCCTGAACAGCCCCTTAGACATTTAAAAGTGCAGCATGGGCTGGCTTTGTTCTAAAAAACGTGAACATTCTGTGAGGTTTTATTCTTTAAGCCAGTGTTTTGAAATAACAGTTGATGGGACAACCAGAAGCCAAAGAATCAAAAACTGAATAGATAACAAATCTGATGGATGCATAGCTGTGTTGCATAGTAGTTTGGGTTTTCTTGATGTGTTGTTGAAAAGTAGAATCTTAAATCCATTTGGCTTATTCCCCACAGCCCGGAAAGATGTCTGGTTTGCTGGTGAGTGCTTTTCTTTCCAGCTGCCCATAAGGCAGGTCATGGCAGATACTAGTCTTTCACTGCTGTGAAAGAGAACAGCACAGTTTAAAAGGTTTTTAAAGGGAAAATTTAAAAAAAAAATTTAAAGGAGACCAAGGTTGGTTTTAACTGTATTTTCAGAGTTTTGCAATGTACAAATAACTTGCCCAGCTGCCATACAATTGTTTGGCTCATGTGGGTGTCCTGCATAAAGCAAAAACTGTAGGATCACTGGGATGAGAAGTAGATCATTACCACATTAAAATAGAATCAGTTTGGCTTGTAGTAAGAGGCACTGAGCAATAGATGAATTATTTTACCACAGTCAGAGTTCAGTATCCTTATTTCATTCTCACCTTGAATTACTCTATTCTAAGAGTTTTAGATCCTTCATATAGACAGCATACCATAACAGTGGTGCTTATTCAGTGCCCAAATGTGTTAATTCTGTCCCAAGAGATGAAAAAAGCCTCTCCTAGTATTTAACTCACTGGAAAAAATGTTTTGAAACAAAATAGGAGTTCTTCACAATACAGAGCAGTTCAGGTTCTGAACTCCTGTGAATTGTCACATAACTTCCTTAGCTGAGCAGTGTTACAGAAGTGCTCTGTTCGTTTGTACTGTGCCATGGATATGAGGGAATAGCCCATGTACAGCAGAATGACTCTTCTAAGTTCGATGTTCTGCACATCATAGTGCCACTGTATGCTATAGAGTGTCATTACCATTGCATTAACCTAATAATTTCTTTTTCAATGCTGCAGTAGAAAAAATATCTCAGTAAGCCTAGACTTGAGCAATACATGTTATATATATATTACATAATATATGTATACGTAGTATATTCATTATATATTTATAATATAAGCATAATAAAGTAATTGCTTAGCAAAATCTGTTGAAAACCTCTAACAAAGCCCAGTGTTTTGGAAGTTAGACTCAGTAGCTGTTGAAATAAAGGTCACTCCTTTGTGGCTGTATGAAAAGATTGGTAAAATTTGATCTGTAATGCAAACTAATTGTGCCTGCGTTAGCTTTTGGAATACAGATGAAAAGTAATTTTTGTGGAAAAACCTTCGACTGCTGTGAAAGGGCAAGAACGTGGTTCATTCCCTTCATTTTACTCTGTAAGAAATAGTAATTTAGTTACATTACTAAGTATGAAGCATAAAGTAAATATCTTCCAATCCTATTCCAATCCCAATGCCTCTTTCTCGTGTCAAAGTCACTGCCAAAGCATTTTGGAAGGCCAAAATATGAATGAGGTTATGCAGAGTTTGGCAGTATTGGACACTACACCAACTGGTAGCTTTCTGTTTAGCACAGAAGTTACCGTGCTAGAATTTGAGGCCTGCTATACAAAAGTTATGATGCGTTAACATATCCTCAACATATTTTCAATTAACTTGAGAATAAAATAAGTAATGGAGGGTTTCTCAGTGTGTATGTTTTTTAATTCTAGGTTTGGTGCCCAATGTCACCTGAATTTTACAGAGAATACGTAGCTATCAAAACAAAGAAGCGAATCCTGCTGTACACCATGAACCCAAATAAATTCAGAGCCTGTCAGTTCCTGATTAAGTTTCATGAGCGACGAAATGATAAAATAATCGTGTTTGCTGACAATGTGTTTGCACTGAAGGAGTATGCAATCAGACTTGGAAAGTAAGTGTTCACAGCCAACAACAGTGCTGGTGTTTTCATCCTGCCTTGTAATCTTGCAGCTGTCAGTAGGCTTTAGGTATTTCTTACTGTGCTTTTTAACTTGACTCCAAACCTCCTGTGTAAAAGATGCTTGGAAGGGTATTTTGTGGGATGGATTTTAGTGGCACTGTGACATTCGGAGGAATATGGAGGAATTGTCCATGCAGACAGGGATGAGGTTAGGGAAGCCAGAGCCCAGATGGAATTAAATCTGGTCAGTGACATCAAGAGTAATAATAAAACCTTCTGTAGGTATATTAGTGAAAAAAGGAAAACAAGCTAAAATGTGGGCCCCCTCCAGAAGGAAACAGGTGATCTGAGAAGCTGGGATAAGAAGAAGGCTAAAGATGCTCAATGATTTTCTTGCTTCAGTAGTCTTCACCAGAAAGCTGTCAAATTGTACTACCCAAATCACTGAAGTCAAAGGCAGGGACTGAGAGAAGAAAGTACTAGCCATGATAGAGGCAGATCAGGTTCAAGAATATATTAGGAATCTGAAGGTTCAAAAGTCCATGGGACCTGATGGGGTTCCTACACGGATTAGGAGGGAACTGGCAGATTAAGTTTCTAGGCCATTATCCATCATCTTTGAGAAATCATGGCAGTCTGGTGAAAGGAAAACATACTCCCCCCCATTTTTAAAAAGGAGGGGAGAAGATGACCTGGGGAACTACATGGCTTCACTAAGGGTAGATTGCTGTGTAGTGCGATTTAACATACTGCAGAGAAGGGAGGCCATCCAGAGGGACCTTGACAGGCTTGAGAACCGGGCCCATGCAAACTGCATGAGGCTCAATGTCCCAAGTGCAGGTTCCAGCATCTGGGTTAGGGTGATGCCACGCACAAATACATAGAATCATAGATTGGAAATGACCTCAGAGATCATCTAGTTCCAACCCTCCTGCCATCAACTGGGACATCTCTCATGAGACCAGGTGGTGAAACCCACAACCTCTCAGAACAACCTGTTCTAGTGCCTCACCACCCTCATAGTGATGGATTTCTTCCTAAGATCTAATCTAAATCTACCTCCTTTTAGCTTGAAACCATTCCACCTTGTCCTGTCTCTTGAGTCCTTTGTAAAAAGTCCTTCTGTAGCTTGTATGCCCTGTTCAGGTGCTAGAAGGCTGCTGTAAGGTCTAACCAGGACCCTTCTCCCCTCCAAGCTGAACAGCCCCAATTCCTTCAGCCTGTCTTCATGGTAGAGGTGCTCCAGCCCTCCGATGATTTTCGTGGCCTCCTCTGGACTTGCCTCAATAGATTAATCTCTTTCTTGTGCTGAGGATGTCAGAACTGGACAGGTGATGGAACTAAGATGATCTCTGAGGACCCTTCCAACCTAAGCCGTTCTATGATTATTTTGGTGTACAGCTGTTTGAGAAGAATTTCTGTTTAGCACTTGTCTCAGGAGTTTTCATCCAAGATTTCTGTGAAAGACGTAATGATAAAATGCGTGTATAAATACTACTAAAAGCCAGCTGAAAAATGAGATGCTTGAAAAAATATACAAGAAGTGTTTAATGGATCGTAACTTCCACTGTGTCTCTGAGACAAAGGTTTTCACATATACCTTCAGGATCTTCAGGGTTCCAGAGTGTTCCTCTTCAGGTTCTCAGCAGTTCTTAACCTTGTCTAAAAATACTTAGGTTAATAATTAGACAAACTTTTTGGGCATCTACGCTGTACCTGTGTGCTGCCTGGAGCTACTGTGATCATTTAATAAATGAAAGTGGTATTGTTTGCATTGCTTCTCAGCTACCTTAAAGGACTAACATGAGTGCAGTTACAGAAGGTTGTACAAGTAGAGTTTAATGAGGGGTTAGTATCAGTGTGTTTATTGGGTTTGTGGAGGAAGAGTGTTTGCCAGGATCAGGCATAAAGCAATTAGCAGGGAAAATAAGCACAGTAGCGGGCTTCTTCCTTCCTTTGAGAAGCCCAAATGACACCTTGCTTGCTGGAGGCTGTGAGGCATTTTGACTGCGCATGCGAATTCACATCTAGGAATTTGAGTTGTATTTCTTAGCAAAGCCACACGCTGGCTTTACACTTTACAAAATTCATGATTGGTTTTGACTGTAGTTTAACAGCCATTTTGTGCTGGCTTTGCTGTGACATCAAATAAGAAGCCGAGCTAATGGTGCTGGATGAATTCCAACACCCATGGTCTCTTTAATCTTGGGGTTTTTTTTTTAATCTGTCTGGACAGAGATTAGCTGTAATGATGCCTCTGGAATGTCGCTAACAGTGTTCAGTGCATACAGAAAAAGCCTCTAGCAAAAGTGATGCTGGGAGAGGATACCTGCTAGATAGCACACTCTTTGTTAAAGGGGGTAGATGCCATAGAAACACAGCACAAAAACCAGCTGAAGAACTAGTAGGTGCTTGCTTTTCTTGTTCTTGAGTGAATTCTCTGTTCCTGGCATTGTGCTTGGAACTCCAGGTTATACAGCTGTCAGTGTTAGAAAGAAAAGAGGCTTGCAGTGCTGGAGAAAGGTGAAGGAGTCTTTCCTATCTATGAGCATGCTGAAACAGAGGGAGTTTGGGCGGCGCAGGAATTCTGTGTGCAAGGAGGAGAGAGCAGCACAGCAGGTATCATGGTGGCTGAGAGTGTCTGCCCAACCAGTTCTATGCCAGTGAGAGGACAGTTACAGCTGCTTTTTCTCATGACCTGGTTCAAACATCCAGAGTTTGAATCAGGCTCCTGGATGGAGGGAGAGATGGCCATCATCTGGCTTTCTCTGCCAGCTCCTCCCTTACCCCTTTCCCTTGGTACTAGGAGGCAAAGACCATGTATATTACAGGAATTATATCTTTACTATAATTTTGGGGGCTATGGAATTCAAATTTGCTTAGCCAGCTTTTATTCTGCTATGAATCTGTCATCCAGTTATAGCTCGTGCTGACTGTTGTTTACTGGTGTTATTGATAGGATGAAATCACTGTTTCTGAACAACTGTGTCTCTATGGTTTTGACAGCCACATCTGTCTTTGTAAATTCCTCTGATGTCTATGCAATGAGAAAAACAAGTCTTTTAAAAAAGAAAGTCAGTCTAGCATTGGATGTTCTGGGTTTGGGAAGATACACAGGTGTGTTACTGAATCATTGGCAAGCAGGAGCTGGGAGGGGTTAAGATGGAAGATTGATAGCCAGGCGTTCTAGGTTGATTTGTTCTTAGTAAAAAAAATGTCTTGGAACCTTTTCTTGGTGGAGTTAAGAAACCAGAGGCTCACAGTGCTTTAGTTTTCAACTTCAGTCTGCCATGTAAGTTTAGTTCAGGACTAAAATTGTCACAATTTAAATATTAAGTGAATTTTCAAATAGGAATTGTAGAACTTGGTTCGTGTTGTTCCTCAATGCTTGTGAATGAGCCTTTGGAAAAACAGTGCAAGAGATGAAGCAGCAGTGGCTATGCATTCCCACATGCTTCTCATTTTTCACGTGGGCTTTGCCATTTCTAGCATTTTAGGACTTTTTGGTTTTGTTTTGTTGGTTTGGTTTTTTTTTTTTTCAGATCTGCTTAGACAGGAAGAAACCAGCAAGACTCTAGAGTCATGGAAAGTTGCTAGTAGCCCAAGTTACTCTTGGAGTCAGTGGGTGACTGAGTTTGTGTGACTCTTCTGGATTGAGATGTTAAATATTCCAGGTGATTGACCGTCAGATATTAGAAACCCAAGGTTAAATGCTACTGTGAGCTGCTTGTGGCCATGGAATGTTTGGGACCTTGTTCTCCTTTCAGTAGGTCCAGAAGTTGTTAGGAGTGGGACAAGAGGTTAGCTTCAAAAGCAAAAATAATACTCTCAGGAATAGCAGCCAGCTTGTGACAGCCTGTGGAGTATCACTGAAAGAGAAGCCTGGATTTTGAAGTGTTTAAATAGGAAGCAAAGGTTGCAGCTGTCAATGTGCTAATTCAGTGGATTTGAGGGGAAAAAAGTCTATTATTTTAACAGCTGCCTTCAGTCTTTCATGTAGGCTTAGGAAATGTTTTCAGTCTGCTGATCTACAGCCTCATTGAGGCACGTAATCGCAAAACATTTGTAACTGTCAGAGTTTATTTCTGATTGACTGCCTTGCTGCAGAGGGTTCCATAAGCAGCTGGGTGGCTGCCAGAGCCAAACAAGCTAAAAGTAAACTGTACTGTGATCTGTTTTGGTTTTGTATCATTTCAGATGTGCACTGTGCTCTGCCACGGTATCTTGGTACCTCAGAAGAAATGACTGAGAAATCTTGAATTGATTTGATTTGCATATGTTCTGTTCTTTTCAGACCCTACATATACGGTCCCACTGCTCAAGGAGAGAGAATGCAAATTCTGCAAAACTTCAAGCACAATCCAAAAATCAACACTATTTTTATTTCCAAGGTAAGTGAGGACACAAGTGCTCTTGTGTCTTCAGAGTGAACTTAAAAGTGCATTACGTGCAAGTTGTGTATTGGACACCTTTGTGTTGCAGCTCCCAAAGATGGTAGGTTAAGTCTTTGATTTATGAAAATAAGATGCTGGTCATAAGCTGCTTCTCTGTTGTAGGTAGGTGACACCTCCTTCGATCTACCTGAAGCCAATGTTCTGATTCAGATTTCGTCCCATGGAGGGTCTCGAAGACAGGAGGCTCAAAGACTGGGGCGAGTGCTGAGAGCTAAAAAAGGTAAATGGTTAGTTGGGTTCTAGGTCTGGCATCACAATGTAATAGAACTGCACAGATGGTGCTTGTTTATATTGGCCTTGGATGCATGTTTCAGTCCAAGGGAATACTTTCCTTGATACCAGTGAATGACAACAAAGCACTTTCTGGATGAGTAAAGCTTTGTATTGGGAAAACTTCCAAAGGACAAAAAATGCTGATGCAAAGTGAACTTTCTGTTCTTTCATGGCTCTTTCACTTTCTCATTCCTCGATAATTTTCTCAACATAAATAATTTTTAAACCCTCCTAGGATTGCTATAAAAGACCAACCTCCAGAAAGCATGGCTTTAATACTGCCAAGTACTTGATTTTTAAAATGAAATTTGGCTTCCAACTAGTTGTGTTTTTGCAAAACATAATGAAGGAGTTTTTTCTTTAGAAAAATTATTCTTAAAACACTTTCTTTTTGCGCTTAACATGTGCCTTCACTTGTTTTATGTTCGGTTTGTGCAGCTACAGCAGAAGGTTTGTTTGGTGGTCCATACCAAAACAGTGTTAGCGGATTTGCAAAGTCTTAAGTCTTAGAAACCTTGAGTTTTACAAGACAACCTGGTACTGTTTGGGTAATTAACCACTGTTAAGTTTAAAAAACAAATTATACTCAGCCTGGTACAACGTGGACTTCATATCGCCCCACAGATTTGTAGCTAATACCTTTGTCTGGCCTCTCACTTCTAGTGCTGAAGCACTGCAAATTCCAGTTTACATTGATAAAACCCTTTTGTCTTTTTCTGTAGAACATTTTTGACATGTGTTGTGATCCTTGTGCATGATTTTTCACTTCTTTGTGTAATAGACTCGATTTAACCTTTTGCTGCGCCTAGCGTAGTAAGCAGGCTCTTCTCAGAGCACCAGGGTGATTGTGTTAGTCTGCATTTTCTTTTTCATATTATCCTTTTCACCCATTCTCAAGTTATTCAGTGACCTGTTGGAGAGCAGTTTAGGAGAAAGGGACCTGGGGGGTGCTGGTGGACCATCAGCAGGATGACCATGAGCCAACAATGGGCTCTTGTGGCCAAGAAGGCCAATGGCACCCTGGGGTGGATCAGAAAGGGGGTTGGTTAGCAGATCAAGAGAGGTTCTCCTCCTCTGCTCTGCCCTGGTGAGACCACATGTGGAATACTGTGACCAGTTCTGGGCCCCTCAGTTCCGGAAGGACGTGGAACTGCTGGAGAGAGTTCATTGCAGAGCCACAAAGATGATTAAGGGAGTGGCACATCTCCCTGATGAGGAAAGGCTGAGGGAGCTGGATCTCTTTAGCTTGGAGAAGAGGAGACTGAGGGGTGATCTCATTTAACTTTATAAATATGTGAAGGGTCTGTGTCAGGAGGGCAGAGCCAGGCTCTTCTCAGTGTCGTGAAATGATAGGACAAGGAGCAATGGGTGTAAGTTGGAACATGTGAGGTTCCACATAAATATCAGAAGGAGCTTCTTCACAGTGAGGGTGACAAAGCACTGGAAGGGGCTGCCTGGGTTGTGGAGTCTACTTGTCTGATGACATTTGAAACCCACCTGGACATGTTCTGTGTGACTGTATCTATGTGATCCTGCTGTGGTGGGGAGATTGGACAAGATGATCTTTCGAGGTCCCTTCCAATCCCTAATGTTCTATGATTAAAAACAAGAGTAGGAATTTTCATGCTGTTGTACTTTCTCTGTTTATGTAAGGTCTGGGTGCAGCTAAACTTTGCAGATTGTTTTTGTGGAGAGGCAACTTATTTGAACATCTGTTTTCAGTATTAGGGCCTGCTTTGTTCCTGGTTGTAGTGTTCCAAATGGAACTAAGTGCTCCGTATCTTTGTCTCCTAGGCATGGTTGCAGAGGAATATAATGCGTTTTTTTACTCTCTCGTATCCCAAGACACTCAGGAAATGGCCTATTCAACAAAGCGACAACGGTTTCTTGTAGATCAAGGTTATAGCTTCAAGGTAACTGGTCCTTTCTATTTATTTTCCTTGTCACATAAGGATATAACTTCTATATTCTTTTACTTTACTGTTAGGTCAAATACTTGAGAATTCCAGTTGTGGGGGGTACTAATGAAAGTTTTGCTCACAAGCAAGTTCCAGTGTTGTTTTATCACCTATGTTACTGTGAAGGTAGACACAATTACTTAAGTATAGCTTCTAGGAAGGTAAGTATTCTAACCTCAAACCAAGCACCCTCTGGGGAATGAAACAGAACATAATGTGCATGGTTGGTTTATGATTTCATGTTCAGTTGTCTATCTGTGCAGCCTCCTGTTATCATACTGAGTGTTCATTGCAAGTCCCATATGATTTCTACAGAATTCCCGTCTCAGACCAGTATTTCATTATAGAGGGAAAATCCTTGTGGCCAAAGAGAACATTCAGCAGGCAGGATTCATCTTTCCCTACATTCATACCTCATATCCTGGATCTCACAGTTAGATGGGTCTGATTCCAGAGAAAATACGTTTCGGGGATCTCTGTCCACACACTAATCTTGTGCACCATCTCCACAGAGGATGCAGGCATGTGGGTATAGTGGCTTTGTTAGCAGAGATTGTTCTGGCTTACGGAGATCTTCAGAGCATGCTTATGTAGCTTCTTGTCTGCATGAAGTGCATCACCAGTACTACTGTGTTGAACAGGGATTAAGAAATGATACAATTTCCTGTGGGAAAAGGCTGTTGCATAAAGCTCCCATATCTGCCTTTGTGGAACAAGCTCAACCTTATGGTGTTGACAGAATCACCCAAAGATTTCATGAGGTGCAAGAGCAAACAGCCTCTGCTGGATTGCACTTGAGCTTTGCTGTTGAAGAGCTTTTCCTCATGAGGCATCCACACAGCATGGGAATGCCTATGGGTGTAAAACCTCTGTGAGGAGCAGCTATGCTGAAGTAAAGAGTTGGTCTGTAATTACTGGCTTTAATGAGAGTTCTTCACACCGTAACAGATGTGTCACAGTCTTTATAGGTAAAAACCTTGGCTTGCTTTGTAGTGAATTATTTTGAGAAAATCATAGATCAATACTGAGCTGCAGCTAGTAACAGCATCTATGTCTGTGGCTGCAGCCAGGAGGATTAGAGAAGTCAGCTTACTTACATTTCAGTGTCTTGTCGTTTAGAATTAAGAACAAGGCTGAAACAGAGGGATTTTATTT
This sequence comes from Phoeniculus purpureus, assembly GCA_028565055.1. Taxonomy (NCBI): domain Eukaryota; kingdom Metazoa; phylum Chordata; class Aves; order Bucerotiformes; family Phoeniculidae; genus Phoeniculus; species Phoeniculus purpureus. The sequence continues at coordinate 12,692,265 of JAOXOE010000602.1, forward strand.
TCCAAGGATGATCTAATCCTAGCAGTTCCAGTGTAGTATGTGAAAAGAAGCTGTGCAGGTGGTAGCTGTGTATCTGGAACAACAGTACTGGGATGTTCTTTATTTGCGTTTTAGGAACAAAATGGTAGATTATGTATCTTCTTCTGTTTGCCAGACTGTAAGCTTCAGTCATAGCTGGCATCAGAGAATAATTAGGCTGGAGGAAACTTCCAAAAACTATCTATTGTGTTTCATAGAATCATGGAATACTTTCAGTTGTGAGGGACCTTTTAAAGGTCATTAAGTCCAACCTCCCTGCAGTAAGCAGAGACACGTTTAACCAAATCAGGTTGTTCAGAGCCCCATCCAACTTGATCTGGAATGTTTCCAGGGATGGAGCAGCTACCTGGGCAGCCTGTTCCAGTGTTTCAGCATTGGCATTGTTAGAAAAAATCCTTCCTTAAATCTTATCTAAATCTTCCTTCTTTTGATTTTTAAAACTACCACCCCATATCCTCTTTCAACAGGCCCTGCAAAAGACATTGTCCTCACCTTTCTTACTGATCCCCTTAAAGTACTGAAAGGCCACAGTAAGGTCTTCCTGGATCTTTCTCCAGGCAGAACAACCCTAGGTTTCTCAACCTGTCATAGCAAAGTTGCTCTAGTCCTCTGATCTTTTTTGCCGCCTCCCCTAGACCTGCTTCAGCAGGTTAATTGTGCTCATTGTGTTCATTGTGCTGAGGACTCTAGAGCTGGACACAGTACTACAGGTGAGGTCTCACCAGAGTGGAGTGGAGCAACAGAATCATCACTCGTGACTGTTGGCCGCTCTTGACTGTTGGCCACTCTTCTTTTGATGCAGCCCGGGATATAGTTGGCTTTCTGGGCTGTGAGTGCACATTGTCAGCTCAATGTCCAGTTCAGTCACTAAAACTGAAGCAGTTTGCTGATTGCAGTGCAGGATTGACTACAATCATAGCGTCATGTGTGTGTCATTCACAGCATGTTTACCTTCTTGTTCTTACAAACACTGGAGACTCTGCCTCATCCTTGGGTAATTATTTCAGTGCTGGTGTCCTGCAGAATTTTTGTTCCTGATGCCCAAATCCACTAAAATTACTCCTCTTAAAAGGGTAACATTTCTCATGGGGGTTTTTTTTTTTTGGTAGGACTTTCTTCTTGCCATCTCTCAATATCTCCATTCTCTGTCTTGCATCAAAGAGGACTGGGATTTCTGCTAAATCACTATTTTGTCTTTGTTTCTTAAATAGGAGCCTTGTCATCACAGTTTTCTGCTCAGAGTAATTATCTAGTGTGTTCTTGGTTAGCTTACTATAGCTATTCACTGTATTTGGTTTTTTATTTAGAGGCCTGGTGTAGGATATATTAAATTTTAAACAACTAGAAGAACTCTTGAATACATGAGAGAATTGGGGATGACTTTAAATTTGGCATTTGTTGGTCATCTGTAAAAAATTATGCTACAGTGGGAATGACATTAGCAGTTTTGCAATCACAACTAGAAACAGACTAATGCAATTTCAAATTGCTTTTAATGCCCTGGGGGGTTGTGGAGTCTCCTTCTCTGGAGAGGTTTCAAACCCTCCTGGATATGTTCCTGTGCGAGTTGGTCTAGGTGATACTGCTCTGGCAGGGTGATTGGACTAGATGATCCCTTCCAATCCCTAATGTTCTGTGATTCTATGATTGTTACCCCCTTTGCTTTTGGACTGATCATAATACCTTCTACATAAACAAGGGGGACCATGATGTGCCATCAGCCACATAGTAGTACAGCTTGTTTCCCTGAATAGATTCTTAAAGTGAGGACACTTGTCCAAAGACGTCCAGTTTTTAGTTAGAAATTGCCACTGCCAGCAGCCTACAGCAATGATCATTGGTTCCGGCATTTCGCCACCCTGTTTTTCAGGGTGCCTTCAGCTGTATTTATATTGTTGTATCAGTCTTTGTGATCAGGTCCAGCGCAGATTAGTGAGGTAACTAGTTTTCAATTGTACTTTAGAGATCAGCTGGAAAAGGAAGACAAGGAGAGGAAGTGGCTGAATTGAAACTCTACAGCCAGTAGATGGCACATGCCCTGTGTCCATAGCTATCAAACCAGTTACCTAATTTCAGGGAGAGCAGACGGCAGGGAAGGTGCTTTGTGTCTCAGTACACAGACACTGAAGAAGTCCTGTTCTACTGCTGGTGCTGGAATGCAGTTTGTTGCACTGTCTCTCAGCTGATCATATGTGTCAATTCATTTGCTTGTTTTATCCCTTATTGATCAGTGTTTATGCTGAACACTGATCTGGAAAGCTATTTGTGTTGAATATCAACTCCTGGTTACTAAATTAGAGCCCCACTGCGTGCTGCTAACCTTGCAGTAATTTAAATAGGTATCTGAACTGTGTGCTTTGGTGAGGTTCTTGATCAAGCTGGTATGGACAGTGTTGGGTTGACATCTTCTGCCTAGAGCTTTTCTGTTTTCTCCCACTCCACCAAAGGTTTGTATTTGCATTTCTGAGTAGAATATAACAAGGGGTATGTGTGGGTGGGTGTGTGTGTGCACCACTTAGCAAGATATTGTGTTTGTGTGCGATCTGTAGCGTTAGGCTGTTCAGACCATTACTACAAGTTCAAGGCAGTTCCAACAGCATGTGGAGTCACAAATCCTTGCCTTGTTTTTGAATAGCTAACGGTGAGATGAAGGAGCCCTCACCTGGTACTGTGCTCTGGTTTTAGGTAATAACAAAACTTGCAGGCATGGAAGAAGAAGAACTTTCATTTTCAACCAAAGAAGAACAGCAGCAGCTTCTCCAGAAAGTCCTGCAAGCATCTGACCTGGATGCTGAGGAGGAAGTAGTTGCTGGAGAATATGGTTCAAAGTCAGCTCAGGTAATTAGCCGACCATAAATGTGACAGAACTGGACCATTCCATTTCAGTTCTAAAGGTGTTGCCATCATTGATGCCTTAGTGTCTTTGTGAAACTGGAGACCAGATGTATTTTTTTAAGCTGCTTTAGCAAGTAGCTATGTGAAATATTCACTTGTTGGGCACTAGAAAGAAGTTAGACCTTCTGTCCTTCTCCATCATATTTGAGGAAGATGGTGACTGATCTATTATTACAGATTTTGAAGTAAAACTTTAATGTCACAAACAATGGAAATATTTCAAAACATTTTAAAACATTTTAAGATATTGGTATGTTGCAGCACATAGGCTTTTTGTGGTGGCAGTGTGCTCCTTGAACCATGTCCTGATTTACTCATGCCCAGAGGGCAGAAGCATCAGGGCCACTTCTGTTTATTTTAAGGAGAGTGCTGTTGTTGTAGATAAAAGTTTTACATTTTCAGCAACAGATTTAAGAAAAATAAATACCCTGAAACATGTATTGATGTATGAGTTGAAGTCAGCGTACAGTGTGTCCCATATTAACCTTGCATGTGTTTGTATGCAGTGGTGAGTGGCAGGCAGTGACATTCTCTGTAGAAATTTAATTAAAAAAAGGCAGGCTTTTTGACTGTGGGGTCACTAGTTGAACACAGCTGCCCTGTAGCCACGGGCATCAATAGGTTAGGCCTGGTCTGTCTAATCACACATGAAACATGTGTTGTTTCTCCCCTCACTTGCAGGTGTCACGTCGTACAGGCACAATGAGCTCTATGTCAGGAGCAGATGATACAGTTTACATGGAATACCACTCGTCACGGAGTAAGGCATCTTCAAATAAGCACATCCACCCACTATTTAAACGCTTTCGGAAATGATGTCCTTGTGCACGTTTTGTTGATACTGTGGATTCAACAAGCAGGTGAAAACCTGCTTCCATAGCTAAAAATACAGAGTTTAAATGCCTGAGGGGTCCTTTAAAAGGCATATTTTTAATGCATTTATATAGCCACATACTTACTTGGCAATGTATGTGCATCCCTGGGTGTATGGGAAAGGAGAAAAAGGAGCTAAATCTCATCACAGGAAAGATATTATCTAGTGAATGGATCCTGATTCTACCTGTCTGGTTTTCAGGGTAATTAATAGAATTTATTTTTATCAGCTAAAGACCCTTTTTCAGAAGAGTTTCTGAAAAAGTTTTGTAAATAAAGTTTGTACCGATGTTTGAAGTAGTATTTATCTGATTATTGTGTCTGCTTAGCAAAATACTGTGGGATTTTAATAAAAACCATTAATGTAGCTGAAAAAGTCCTGATAGAAGCACTTTCCATAATAAACTGGAAGCTAGCTTATACTGAGGACTTACCTTGACTTAAAGTTCTAATGTTGATTGGAAATATTTTGAAGTTCAAGGAAAAAGAGGGACTCTGTCTCAAGAGTAAAGTCAAGGAAAGAATTAGTAAATACAAGTACATCCTGTGCTCTGTTTTTCTGATTTTTTTTTTTTTTTGCTACTATTGAGAAGCCGCTGAAATAAAAGCTGTTTTCCCTTGTCATTCTGTTTATTAACAGTGCAATAAACCCATTGTAACTGCTAAACTGCAGTGTCACTGCAGAAGTTATCACTGAGTCAGAAAGCATTAGGGCTTGTGCGTTTGAAGCCGAGGTGTGAAGGAATGATTCCTGAGTTCCAGGTTTTTTTCCTTAATGAAAACTGCAGTACATATGTAGAAAATCTGAGGAGGGGTAGAGGTGATGTTTTATAAATCATGTCTGACTAATGGTGATTTAACAGTGTGAGCTGGCAGTGTCTGAGTGCAGCCTAGGGGACAACCATTTTCTGGGCTATATCAAAAGAAGTGTCACTAGCGGGTCAAGGGAGGCGATTTCTTACTGTGAGGGTGATGAGGCACTGGAACAGGTTGCCCAAGGAGGTTGTGGATGCCCCCTCCCTGGAAGTGTTCAAGACCAGGCTGGATGTGGCCCTGGACAACTTGCTGTAGTGAGAGGTGTCCCTGCCTAAGGCCAAGAGGGTTGGATATAGAAGATCTCTGAGGTCCCTTCCAACCTAAACCATTCTGTTGTAATGGTTATGCTACTTGGTGCTGTATTTTGAGGTCTTTGTGGGTTTGATTGCAGAGAGTTTGCAGAGCTTCAGGAACAAACTGTGAAATAACATTGATCTTGATCTGTTTGTTCAGAACAGGTCAGTGTAAATCTGCTGTACTGTAAGGAGTATGTATGGTAGAAGTGCCCTGGTTATATGACAAATGTGCTTCAGAAAAACACTGCTTCTGTTTCTTACCAGCATAAAATCACAAATTGAGGATGTAAAAATATTGGAAACATAATTCAGAACACACAATGCTTGTTTTGTATCTCTGTATCAGTCAGGTAATTTTGAAAATGGAATTCATCTGGTTGAGCTTAAACTTCGTTGGTTTGAGCCCTGTGCCATAATGCCTGGTTCTTTCACTTATTCCAAGTCTTCTGCCTCACAAAATGGGATCAGCCACGACAGTGTTCGAGGGGGAAGAAATTAATGCATGATATTGTGATGCCAATTTCCTCTCCCCAATTTTAAAGCATTATTTACTTCAGTAGTAGTTTTGGACCAGTTCTTGTGGCAACAATTAGTAGAAGAATTTGGCAATTTGGTATAGTGGGAGGGTCTGTGGCAGTGGGGTAGTGGAGCAGGTCAGCCAGTGCCCCTCTGTAATTCTCTGTAGCACTGTATGAATGGCTTTGGAACTGTTCTCCACTTGCCATAAACTTGAGAAAAAAACCCTACTAAATGTGGATTTGGCTTAACAGTAACACTGGTCTTTGTAGCACTATGGGCTGGATTTAGGACAGCGCTCTAGTTCTAACGTGGTAAATCTTGGCTATGATAACAAATGATTGTACTCATACAAGTAATGGGTCTGCGTGGGATGCAGTAGTTTCAACATTAAATAAAACAATAATTTTACAAGGTAAGAATGGCTCCATGCTTCAGTGATAGTATGTTGGTATTCAAACATTAATGACTTTGATAAGATTACTGGAGTAATTACTGCCTGCTGTTACTCCAGAGTGTAGCCACAAGTGTCAAGACTGGAATGCATTTAGTCACTACAAAACAGCTGCTGCTACACATGGTAGCATCTGCAGTGGAATATTATCAGCCCTGTTTTCCAGACAGGGGTCAGTTGCTGAGAAAAACAGCTGGATCCTGGGGTTTCACTATACTGGCCCCTCACTACCCCTGCAGCCCAGCAGCGCTCCTCATCCAGCTGTTGCAATAGACTACTCCAGAGTTAGTCTGTAATCCCAGACCTCTGGGAAACTAAATTGTCTTGTTCAGTTATAAAACTGAGCACCATCTCTTCATGTGAATCAGTACTGCAGACTAAATCACAGACTCACAGAATATTAGAGATTGGAAGAGACCTCAAAACAACATCCAATCCAATCCCACTGCCACAGCAGGTTCACCTAGACCTAGTTACACAGGAACATGTCCAGATGGGTCTTAAACGTCTCCAAAGGAGAAGACTCCACAACCTCCCTAGGCAGCCCATTCCAGTACTCCATCACCCTCACTGTGAAGACGTTTCTTCTCATATTGATGTGGAACCTCCTCTGTTCCAGCTTACACCCATTGCCCCTTGTCCCATCACTACATGACACTCAGCAGAGCCTGGCTCCATCCTCCTGACACTTACCCTTTCCATATTTATCAACATTAATGAGGTCACCCCTCAGTGACCTCAAGCTAAAGAGACCCAGGTCCCTCAGCCTTTCCTCATCAGGGAGATGTTCCACTCAGTCATCTCTGTGGCTTTGCACTGGACTCTGTCAAGTAGTTCTGTGCCTTTCTGGAACTGAAAGGCCCAGAACTGGACACAATACTCCAGATGCAGCCTCACCAGGGCAGAGTAGAGGGGCAGGAGAACCTCTCTTGATCTGCTAACCACCCCCTTTCTGATCCACCCCAGGATGCCGTTGGCCTTCTCACCCACAAGGGCACATTGCTGGCTCTTGGTCATCCTGCTGTTCGCCAGGACAACCAGGTCCCTTTCTCCTACATGGCTCTTGAACTGGTCAGTCCCCAAGCTGCTGCCCTGTAGCCTGAATCTGAAGAATCTGGGACTCAGCCTTTGCAGTGTGCAGTCAGGTCCTCTTGTGCTTTATCAGACTCTCTTGTTGGCCATTGCTTCTCTCGCACAAATTGGTAGTGAGATCTTTTGCCAAGTAGACTTTGGAAACAACGTGGCTCAGAGCTCCATGTTTGCCTTGAAAATGGTGCGCGTGAAGACAATCTTGCTTTCTGCCATTGCACTGCTGCTTGCGTACCCTTCAGAGATGCTGCGTTTATATCCCTGTGGGAGCAGGCTTGCACGGCACTGTGTAGCTCCCAGCAGCTGCCAGGTGCAATACAGTTCATGGAAGGATTTGTTTGCTCTAGGTGTTTCACTGAAGTGGAGGCAAAATAACAGATTGGTTTGGCAAAACTGTTTCAGATCATGAGTGATGGCAGAAGCAGGTGAACTTTGGGGCAAGTACACTGTTTCTTGGAAGTGTGTGGACAGGAGATGCGATTTTCTTGGACTTAATTCAGGTTTTCTTGCTGAAATAAAAGATTTTACTCTGCTCCTTAGTTAGGCTGAATTCCATACAGAGGAAGCTTAATTTTCTTGAGGAATTGTAATTTTTTGATACTTCTTTGCACTTCTGCAAATACTGAAACTTTTGTTTATGTGCTCTTCCTCCTTATGGCAAACCAGTGTCTGCTGGCTGTGAAGGGTTTAACACTAGAAGGATAATGTTATTCATTAAGATGGCCTTCTGGACTTCTAGATGGACACTGTGACATTGGGGTGGCAATTTCAGCAGCATTTGCAGCGTATCAAAGCACTAAATTGCACCCTATTCCTGTTGTTCTGTTTCCTTACACCCTTCTGGTGGTCATAATTCTTAGTAGTGCCTTGATTTTTTTGCATTTGTCATAGAATCATCATTATGGCTAGAAAAGACCTTCAGGATCATCAAGTCCAGCCTTCATCCCCATATGTCCCTGACCCCTAGACCATGGCCTCAAGAGCTCTATCTACTCATTTTTTAAACACTTCCAGGGATGATGACTCCACCACCTCCCTGGGCAGCCTGTTCCAGTGCCCAACCACTCTCTCAGAAGAAAACTTCTTCCTAAGATCCAATCTGAACCTCCCCTGATGCAACTTGAAAAAAGGCCATTTAAAAAATTGTGACTTAAAGGAAAGTGTTTCTCAGGACAACCCAATGTAGTACACAATAAGAAACTCAGGATAAGGACCTAAACCTAATAACAAGTCTGCAAGTAGAGCTGAACTCTTGTTGCAGGCACTTCTTGCAGCAGTTTTTCTTGATCATGAAACAGTAAGTGACGCACAGTGCTGTCAGTACCTGGCACAGGCCAGCTTGCTCTGACTTAAATACCTTCTTTTTGTATAGCATTCAATTCGAATTTTAACTGTTCTCCTATGGTTAAGTGAAGCCAAACACTGAGAGAAGCTGTCTTCCCTTTTCTTTTAGTAGTGCTTCAGTAGTAAATTGCCTCTAAGATCTGTTCTCACCTCATAGTCTGTTCAGTTCAAATCTGACCCCTTTTCAGGAATAAATCATTTGAAATTCCAAAGCAGTAACTTCACAAACTGGAAAAGATCTTCTGGAAGATGGGTTTGAGGATAGCCAGAGCTTTTTCAGTGAGGAGGTGTTTCAAACAGCACCGAGAGGTTTTGCTTATGTTTCTGATATTTCAACACTGTTTTTCAGCTTCTCTTTCTTGCAGATGTTCTGAAGAGCTCACCTGTAGAGTCTGAACTGAAGGTGTTACTTGGGCCAAGCTAATGCTTCTTTCACTTCTGTAAACTATACTTACAGATGCATCAGCTATTTAAAGAGTGATGTGCAGCATAGAGTAGATTAATTACTATACTCTGTAGCATAAATGAATGTTCAAGGAATTACAAGCCAGGTATAACCAGGACAATTAAAAAGAGAGAATAATTCTAAAAAAAGAGAGAATTCCTGGTAAGATGATAGTGTCACTGCTGACTCTGAGTACCTCTGTTGTTAGGACACAAAGAAAGCTTCAACTGAACTTTGTCAAAGTTCATGCAAAGAGGAGGGCAAGTTTAAATTTGATTTAGAAATAACTGAGTGAAGGTAACAAAGTACAATTAATGTGACCCCACTAGGGGGTCCAGACTGAAAGCACAGTGTGACTGGCTTTGGAGACAAGTCATCATCCAAAAATAATACATAGTCCAAATTATCAATAGCCAAGTTTATACTGTGATCCCATTACATACCAAAGCTTAACTAAAAATGAAACACTTCCACTCTGGAGAGGCACGTGCTCCAACTTATTTGAAATAACAGGAGTCCAAAGCGACTAGTTACACAAACCAACTTTTCAAACTCAGCCAACCGACAGAGGAGGGTAAATGTTATTGCTTAAATGTAAAGGACTGTGAGTCTTGAGTCTGTGTTAGGATGTCTCATAAATACAAATGCTGGAAGATCTCAGAAGTAGGAGAAAATATTTATCTTCCAAGTTGCACAAATGTGTTGTGATTGGCTGGTGCCAGTGGTGCAACTTCTCCCATCTGTACTGTGTGGTGGTTTACGTGGCTTGGAAGGTCTTCTATCATGGCTGCTACACTCATTGTTATTCCTGGGAATTCTGTCGCAATACTACAGGACTTTTTTGGTGCCTGAAATAAGTCTATGATCATGTTTGGGAGGAAAACTGCATCGGGCAATGCTGATTCCTCCAGCCGTTTAGGTTACACTATGTAAAACTTGCTGCTGCTCTTTCAAGTATTTGTTCACTTCTTTCCTTTACTTTCCTTTACTTTTCCTTTCTCTTTTACAAGGGTACTCTAGGAAATTGTTATTTCAGCTTCACGTCTCTTGTAGCATAAATTTTGGGGTTTACTCATAATGCTGATTATTTAATCTGCTGCATTTTAAGTTTGACCTCCAACTCAGATTCCACAGTAGTAAGTACAGCTGCCCAGTGTGTCAGAAAAGCAGGACATACATACATTAAAAACTTGGTGACACATACATACATTAAAAACTCTTCATTTGAAAGTCAGATAGAACCACACCATTATGATCTGGCGCAGCAGAGAGAAGCAAATAGTTTAATTACACATCCCATGCTGTGGTAGCCCACATGTATTCATTCACATTCATTAAGGCTCCCTTCCTGTAGTTGGTTATTTAACCACCACACAATTTAGCTACTGTTGTCTGGAGTGTTCTTTTCCTATAGCTTGGCTGAAAAAACAAACTTGTGCTGATGGGTTGCTGTGGTGCTGTTGATGACTACTGGAGTGTTGTGTTCCTGCATCTGTTAGTGGCTCTGCTTTTCTATTTCAACTAAGAAACCACCTAAAAGTACCTATTATAAATAATCACTTTTGAATCTTAAACCTGGGTTATTTGACACCTTGTTTTGTGACCTTTCTGTTACTCACTTAAGAGTAACTACAATACATCAGCCTTTTAGGCTCACTGGCCCTCAGACCTACTACTGGTGTGCCACCTGCACTATGCAAGCATCACATTTCTGTGGATGTCAATCCACTCACAGTTCCTTTTGTCCCTTCTGCTGCAGATTTATGGCGCAGCACTTGTTAAACTTTTCTTCTGTTACATGCAAGAAATGTGGCCATTTTCATCCTTAATGCAAACTTTTACTTTGTGCTTTCCTGTTTATTTCTGTTACATCCTGCTGCTGCCCTAACCTACTTCAGAAATTCTTCAGGGTGGGGTAGTTTTGATTCTGTTTCTAAATCACTCATGGTAGCGTCTAATAAAGATACAAGACAGTAAGCAGTCATGGAGACGCTCTCTGATTAGGACTCTTTTATCAAATGGCACCTACGTTCTACCTTTTCTTTAAAGGCAGGCAGCCGGTAAGTGTAAAACCTTATCAGAGTTAGCTAAGTACTTTGAGGCTTTGCTGTCATTTCTGGTTTTCCTTTTATCCATTAACAAGTGTTTGTGAATAGCTGGAGAAGCTGTATTTGGCTTTCTATTGCTGAGCATGGAAAAAACAGCAACCAAGTGTATCCAGACAGCAGAGAGACCTCAACAGACGAAAGCTAGAATTGTTTCCTAAAAGAGAACTACTCTGATTGCCTAAGCTGAACATATAAATTTGATAGCTGGTAGTCACAGAATACTTGACTAATGATAAAGAACTGCTGAGAATTGCCAGTAATGAGATGTGAATGTCTGCAGGTTTTTTACACACTTCACCAGGTTAGCTCATAAATGGAGATATATGTGAAGGCGCACCGGTAGCCATTAGGTTGGAAGACAGACTAGTTAGTGAGTAGGGTAACTATTTAATAACAGCTTGGCAAGGTAGAATTTACATAATGAGTAATGTTCCAGAGACACTACATAGATCAGAGCTGCCTTAGTTTCAGTTAAAGATTAGGCAGCTTTGCTTTATAGTATTGAAATCATAGCACACCACTGTCCCTGTCCTGTGTTGCTGCCTTGTACATGGTATGCAAGTGCTATGAAGTGTCTCCTGAAGTGAATGCCATATGGATGATTATTGCTGCCTTGGGCTCCCTGTTTCACTGAAATTGCATATTCCATGAGTATTTGTCTGCTTATTTTAACTGGGATCTGTGTTTCATACCATTTTAGTGTAAGCAAGCAAACAAAAAATCTCAACTATAGTAAACTGCCTAGAAAAACTGAGTGAAATTAGGGTTATACAACACAGCTTCTCCGCTGGGACTGCTGCTACTTCCAGAAATTCCTCAGAAGGAGAACAGGTACTGTTCTAGTGAAATATAAGGCAAAACCCTCTGAAGTTCTTTTTTCAAGTAGCTTGGCGAGAAACACACTCTCCTACAATGATTTTTAATGGAGAAGAGGTAATGGTGGCATAAAGAGTGAATGAGAGTTTGAGAGTTTGTGGGTGCGGATCAAGGGGCAGGCTGGCATGGGTGACACTGTTGTGGGTGTCTATTACAGGCCACCA
>JAOXOE010000602.1:12718372-12744878 GCA_028565055.1 Phoeniculus purpureus
CATGACTTTTGGAATATAATAGAGAGGGGTTTAGCAACCTCATCTGCCAGTTCTCTCAGTACCCGTGGGTGTATCCCATCGGGTCCCATGGACTTGAACACTTTCAGGTGTTTCAGGTGATTACGAACCAGATCTTCACTTGTGATGGGCAGATCTGGTTTATGACCAGAATGCATCTGAAATTCTCATGCGGACATTTCTGTGTTTCAAAGAGAAGAGTGCACAAAGAGAGAAGTTCACACCAAGCTGCTGTCTTCCCCACAGCTTATGAAACAATTGCTTCTGGCTGGAAACTTCTAGTTGCATGCAGTTCTTCCTGAAGGATTTCCCACTTAAGTCTGGACTTGGAAAATTTCACCTCTGTAAACAAGAATGATCCCTGCGGGAGGGGTGTTTGTGGAAGGGGTCGTGCAGAGCTCAACATGGGAATTCCAGTCCTAGTTTGTCTCAGGCGGACAGAAGTTGTTTTGATGGGAGCATTAAGCATCCTGCAGCTTGATATAAACTGATGGACTCTTGCTTACTCTTGGCATTTACTCTTGCAAATGAATCACCATTACTTCCGCCTCTCTGCCCACCCCTCCACTTGGTTCCTTTTTAATTTTACAGCTTCCTGATCTTGACACTGGGAAATCGATAAGTAATTTAGAGCCCAGTAAATACACATGAAAACAAGTTATTTTGTACCTTTATAAATATTTGGAAACCAAAATTATCTAAGAAAACAGGTGCTCAGTTGACTCAGCAGCCCATCCATCAGCATCACACAGTTAATTGCATAAGATCATAAACATTTATAATTAGAAAGCAAACAAACAAGAATTTTATAAACAGCCCTCTTGAATCAGGCTGCACATTAAATATTTGTGATAAGGTAATTAAGAATGGATTTACAATCCTGGCTCAGTGTTTAATACTTTGGAGAATGGATTTGATTCTGTGGAGAATGTTCTACAGCCAAGGAGAAAACATTCAATTTCAGCTCTTTTATCCGAGGCTTAAAGTGGTCTCACAGAAACATGGGCTCAGTCATTGATCAGAGTAGAATTTCAGTCATTACAGATCAGACATCTCATTATGTCTGTGTCCAGTGTCCCTTGTCATGGGCTGATCCACTTCAGGCCAGCTTCAAGGCACTGTATCCTTGTCCGGATCTGCAGGCTTTCCCTAAGTGCTGCCTTTTATGGTTGATGCTTTGATCAGAAGATGGCAAAATTCTCAACTCTGTTTCAAAATAGGGAGGAGAACCCACATTTTTCTATAATGATCTCATGGTGTTTGGGTATGAGAAGCCGGTACCACTATGGAGCCAGAGCTGCCCTGTCTCAGTGGTCTGTGGGAACCAGAGACAAGACCTCTCTCACACTGTAGTGCCCATGCCATATCCTGTCCCAAAACAGACAGACCTGCATACTTCGGCTGTCTGATGTGCTGCAGCCAGTGAAGGCTTTGCACCCTGTTACAATGAATGTGAGAGTCTTCCTGAAGCTAAGCTGTGATCAGGTCAGAAGGGCTCCTAGATACGCTTGAACTAGAGAGGCTAGAAACTCAATCTGCACTGAAGCTAGGGTTAAAACTCTGTAAAGTCAGAGTCAGACCCTAAGAAACCAGGTGGCTGCATCCCATCACTGAGTAATGGGAAGTCCAGCCCTATGGGTAGGATGATCTTCAGAGACTTTGTTTTATGATTTGGCACGGGCTTGGGAAAGGTGGGTGGAGGGTAAAGCCGTAACACTTGATTCATTGGGGATAGCCATAACCCACTTCATTCTGTGGTGACCATCACTGTTCCATTCATTTCTAGTCAGGACAGTGGCATCATTTAGACGTGATGTTGCTTCTTGTTTCTTGTGGGTCTGTTGTTCTTTGCTGTTGTATTTATGCGATTGCAGCAGGCAGGCAAGAGAGCAGCTCTTCCTAGAAATGTTTCTGGTTAGCTGGGTCTGAGGAAGAGTGGTGGAGCCTTTGTTATTAAGAACAATGAAGCTGTCCATGTGCTAACTCGCCCAGTCCTACCTACAGGTCTGGCTTCAGTTACATGGGACACAGAGCAGACAAACTGCTGCAAAACAAGTGGATTCGGATCTCTTGCATTCGGCATAAAGCCCTCTCTTCAGAGCTTATCAATTGTATTACAGGGTGTCAGCTATACCAGTCTACATGAAATGGTGCAGCTTCCTCCACTCCCAGTGCTGCAGTTCCTGCTGAACCTAGCGCTTGCCAAGGGTCTAGCCAGAGCCGGGCAGTTTGAGCAGTAACAGCTTAATACTCAAGTACTGTCATCATCTAAACATCTAATATTGTTTAATCCTTCAGTCCCTGGGCAGAATGGCAGAAACCGCTGGGAGGTGACCTAACTGCTGGGAGGAAGGCCCTGAGCTTCTCACTCTCAGAAGTGGAGACCATTGTAAGCCAGTTGTCCTGCAGCCCGGTGCTGCTCAGCAGACACCAGCTCTCGCACATGCAGGAGGGCAGCAGGACACGGGCAGCACGTGCACTCTCAGCACACTCATGGTCTAGGCTCACCTGCCCTTTTTTCAAACATGCTGTTTTCCTTTGTGGAAGGAAGCAGTCATGTGCAATGAGGTTCCTGCTCTGCAGATGAGCAGAACTTTGCCTACACAGAGAAGCCATTTACAGGTCCTGACAGATCCTTTCTGTGCTCCTTTGTCACCTCTGGCCTCCATCTGCTCTGCTGCTGTGTGTGTGGGGAGAGGCTCGGGCTGTGCATACACATGACGTGGGTGCAGCAGACGTCACGGGTACGTCAGAGCCAGCTACACCCCCTCCAAACACACACCGTGAGCTGGATGAATCATGCCTGTGCAGCGCTCAGAGCCGGTCCAGCGACAAATAAACCTCGGGCGGTTATTGGTAAACAGATAGTGTTCTGAGCATAACTCGGTCTGCTGCCCCTACGATCCGTTTATTGATTGCTGAGATAAAACTGTAATCCTTTTAATTCGGGGGAAAGGGATCCAGCAGAAGAGCAGCATGGGTGCTCTGCTCATGGGTGATCAAAATACACGATTTATGGCTGAGGGAGAGCTGAGCTGGCCAGTTGGCTTGGGGCAGGATGCTGGGGTAGGTTTATGGCTCTTTCTAAAGTTTTGCTTTCTGGTCTATGTTTCTTTCTTTCCCCCTTCCCTCCAGGTCTAATAATACACGAAGGGCCCTCGGTTTACCGGATTTTTAAAAGGTGGCAGGCGGTCAATCAGCAGTGGAAAGTGCTGAACTATGACAAAACAAAGGACATGGAGGAACAAAAAACAGGGACCAGGACAAATCAGCGCCCCTCCTCCCAAAACACCCACTCGTCCTCCACTGGTGGTACAGCCACTAACTCCGCTCCAGCTGACAGCGGGGCACGGGCTGCCGGCCATGCCACAGGCACCCTCTCTGACCACCACTGTGCTTATACCATCCTGCATATACTCAGCCACCTGAGGCCTCACGAACAGAGGAGTCAGTCTAGTAGTAACAGAGAGCTCGTCATGAGGGTCACGACCGTCTGAGCCGAGGAATTCAGGAGGCCTTAACATGAAGCGGAGGAGACAAAGAACTCACAAAGCAGAGGAGCATGGTGTGCCTTTTTCTTTCTCTTTCCTTCTTTTTTGTTATGCTTTGTTTTTCCTACTCTCCTTTTCTGTCTTGGTAACTGCACAAGATATAAGAGGCGGCACCTGGCCAGCTGAGGTAAAAAGCAGGTGGAGGGAGAGCTGCACACTCATGCTAAAGAGGTTAATGGTTTCCAACCAGTCTGAAAAAAAGAATAAAAAAAAAAAAGCAAAGAAAAAAACCTAACTACACAAATCACAAAAAACTACAACAAAACAAGTGCAATACAAACTACAAACTGAGTAGGCAGAGTTCTGGGGAAGCAGAGGAACAGATGGTTTAGCATGTCTTACAAATCCTATTACCTGGAATAGGTAACGCTCTGTACCCCCCCCTCCACCGTACAAACACGCTCGTGCACGTGCACACACACACACACACACACTCTCACAGTGTGAGATTGATGAAAACAAGGAATGGAACAAAAGATTTGAAGTATTTCTTTTCCAGACTGTGATTAACAGGGCTGTGAGTTGTTTTGTTTCCTGTGTCACTCTGGAACCTCATTTGCTTTACTGTAGGGTACCTGAAGGGAAATGGCTGGGCACTTTCAGTACTGATTTACAGAAAGAGAGGTTGAATCATCCCACCAAGAAAATCTAAAAAAAAGCCCCAGGCAGATACAAATTTCACCAAAAATCCTGGTTTTTTTTTCATAATGTTCCTTACAAGGGGTTTGTGAGGGTGGAATTGGGAGGGGGGAGGGTGGTCCGTGACCTTTGTTTGACATATAGACATTTTTGGCAAATTTTGTACAGACACCCCACAGGTGTTTCAAGCACAAGTACTGGTGTGATTTATCTTCATAACCCGAAATCCAGCATCCACATCTTGCCCCCCCACACACGGCATTTTCCACGCAGACAGTCCAGGTTAAATTCCTTCTGTTTCTACTGTGATCACAAGAAGCTGACCCGTGCCAGAGGGTTCCTGCTTCCTTGCTGATTCACACACTCACGCATTGCAGCCGTACATGCTTGATTTTTGTTTTGGTGTCTGTATCCCTGCTGCTCAGTTTGCAACAGTCTCACTCAGTCTTGCAGGCTGAGCTTTCCACATCCAGCCTGTTAGTTTGTGACAGAGTCTATTCCATTCACTCATTCAAGAGAGAGTTAGTCTGAAGAGGGAGCACAATTGCTAATTGAGTACGTACCACTTCTGATAAGTCTCCTTCTCTGGGATATAGCCTCAAAGGTACCGGTTGCTCTTCAGGAACATTCTCTTTCAATGCACAATGGCTGAATCATTTGTGGATATTAAAGGGACACTGTCAAGTACTTTTTAAATAGTTTTTAGGGTTTGGGCTATTTTTACTCTCCATTGTTTGTAATATTCTCTTACAAGCTTGAAAATAAAATCTCTTTCCCTACTGATTTTGTCCTTTTCCATTTGGGCATGTACTGTTCTCTCCACTCACCCCATTCCTTTCACCACCCCTGTCCTTCTCCCTACCTTTCTTCTGTGACAGGAGGAAGTCCATGCTGGTGATTTCCTGCTGACTGTCCTTGCTGGTGTGTCCTGGCTCCACGGGGTTGAGCTGTTTTGTCAGTGCCACAAGGGACGTGTAAGAGCAGGAACCCTAAAAACACAGAGATTACCTAAGGGAGGAGCAACATCTCAGCAATCCCAAAACAATGAACTTGTTAGTAAGCCTGAACTTGGCTCCCCAAAAAATTAAGATACTGACTTCAACCAAACTGCTTCCATGTAGCAGCAGTGCTGAGCAGCATTGCACAATGGCTGTGTCCAACTGCCCTCCATCTCTGCTCCAGCACCTCTCCCATCTTCTGACGGAGCCAGGGCCAATGCAATCCACCAGCTCCTTTGTCAGCTAGATGGTCATGTGCCGGGTGGTTCTGAGACAGAGAAGGTGTCAAACTTCAGCCTCTGGTTTGATCGTGTCAGCCATTCTGCAGTGCTGAAGGTGGAAGTTAGCATCTTAACGAAGGTCATATTTTTCACTTCAGCTACTTGACAGTGTCCCTTTAAATATCAGAATGCAACAGAACAGGTACTTCCCTGGCAGAGAATGTGGGAGATGAAACACCAACCAAGAAAGCTGACTTACTAAGGACCCATGTGAAACAGCATGGTTTCTGAAGCCACTGTACTTTTATCTGACCAATTTTACTGTCTACCAAAGAGTGCTTTTGGCAGAGGAGAGGGAAAGGATGTTGGTTGGGTGGAGGGAGAGGGAAGGGGAAATTCCAGCAGTCTCTAAAAGCAGCTACCCCCAGAATGAGGGTGTTGCAATGAGCACTGAAACTCTGGAAGAACCACTTCTGATCCACAGTAGAGAGAAATCTGGCCAAAGCAAGCAAACGCAGCAGCCTCTCGCCCCCATGCCTGTCCTGGAAGCTGTCCTCATTCCAAAACATGAGGAGTTATGGTGGGTTTGGGAAAGGGGAAGTATACACAGACAGAGGGACAGCTATCAGATGTGATGTTGTTTCCCTTCCTGCCCTCCACTCACTTAACACGGAGGAATCAAGTACCTTTAATTTGTCTAACAGCTGAAAGTTTATGAGGTCAGAAGCACAACTTGCCATGGAAGAGGGGTGTGACCTAGTACTCTGAGCACACAGGACTCTGCATACTCTCACTCCAGCTCTGCCACCGACTCTGTAGCCTTGGGCTGTTTGGCTCAGTCCCCCCTCCACGCAAAGGGGGAATAACAATACGTACCTACCTCACAGGGGTGTTGTGAGAATCCACGTTGGTAAAGCCTGTTGAAGTGCTAAGTCTACCATCGGTAGTCATGAAGTGCGTGGTGGGGGTGAGCAGCGCTGCCCTTTTGCTGGTTACAGTCCGAACCACTCAGCGGGAGTCCCAGCGGCCCTCTCCTGCTTGGAGATCCTCCTTGATCCGAAGCAGAGGGTGTTGTCCGATTGCCCTCTCCTCCATTGCATGACATTTTAAGCGGCTGTGAGGTGCAGGGTAGTGACAGACATGAAGTCCTACTTGACCAGGGATTTGCTACAACGTTTTCTATATCTGTGGGGTTTGTTGGTTTGGTTTTTCCATATATTGTGCTTAGAAATAAACTTTCCACTTAGGGCTGGTGGTTCGGGGTCTATTCTGTTGCATGGCAATGTATACAAGTCTTATTGTCTGTCTTACTGTGCAAACGATCCCGCAGCCCGGTTTCAGAGATGGGTACGGTCTGAGCCTTTTCATAGCGGCCTAAGACTCAGAAGCCTGTCTAGACTGTTTAATATTTAAACAACACTATGAACTTGTCAATTGTATGTGTTCTGTGCAATACGAAGCATGTCATTAGCTGGCTTGATGGGCAGAGGGGCTAAAGGAAGGTCAAAACTTGTTCAAAGAGCTTCATATATGTGCCAGCATGAAGCCGAAGGGCTGCCACCAGCAAAGCAAACTTGGGGAAGCCATCTGAAACTCTTTTCAGAGCGGTTCACTTCAGAACAAGGTACTGCTGAGTTTATGAACTTGTAGGCTGCCAGCCTGAGAGAACAAGTGCAAATTTAGTTTGGGGTTTGGGGTTTTGGATTCTCTTTTCCGTTCCTCCCCAAGGTATTGATGGCACAAGTACTGATGAGGGTCTCTTGCTTTCCAAAGCACAGTTCTCTCATCTCCCACAACCTCCTTGTGCCATCCCCTTTGTGCTACTATGCAGGACTTTAAAAGGTGCAAATGGAGACAGTACACTCCCAAGACATGCAAAATATATTGTGTGTTGGGGGATTCTAGCAGACAGAGAAGATGGGGCAGAGCTATGCTTCAGAAGGCATCGCTTCTTCCCCACGTATTTCCTCTAGTCTTGTCTGCCAGGTTCCTGAAGAGACATTCTTTGTATTTTGGTACAAAGCAGTTCGATCAGCTTCTGCCAACAAACAAAGCTTGCAGAGTTTGGCAGCTGTTTCTCCCAGTGGAGAAAATTCTGGGTCCTATTATTGTGAGGACTCCTCAGTTCTTGGGCTTTGTGGTCCTCCGACACCATTTGGGGATGGTCAGTGTGGAGGATTGTTCAGCCACCATCAGAAATCTCGTGTGTGGTCCTGCTCATTCTTGTGATTTTTGCTAGTCCTCTGATTTTCCATCAGTTTTGACAGGTCTTTCTGGTGATGCTCTTCTGGTTATGCTATTCAGAGGTGTTCTGCTCTGTGTCAGTTGCCAATGCTATTCTTGCCTACTGAAACATCAGTGTTGGCCTCCGGCTTCCACAGCTCTTCCAATCTTGCCGTTCAATCTCTTGGTAAATTCCCACTACCAAGTTCAGACCCTCTTCCTCTGTGCCTGCAATGGCTCGATACATGCACTAACCCTAGGGTCATCAGAGAACACAGGGACAATTAGCAGTCTGTATCAATAGTCAGACTGCATAACCACCCACCAGTCGTCCTTGATATTTATTCATTTTGCCAGTCTCAGTGCCTGCAGTTAATTGCTTGCAACAAAACACCCCCCATCATTCTAGCAAAACTCACCTAACACTGGATTTCCAATTTCAAAGGTCGGAAGTGATGGACTTCTCTTCAGATAAATCAGATGTGCTCTCTGTTGTGGTTTTTCGAGCAAGGTACTGAAGATCTCCATGTTTTACCTCACCATGATGGACAACCTAAGGAAAGAGCAAGTCAGCAGCACAGACTGCAGTCAGGAGGGACATCAGCTGTCCATTTTGTTTTCACTCGGTGAGATAGGAAAATACTACTCGTGTCTGCCAGGTCCCTGACCCTTTTCAAAGTCCTTATGCTGGAAGCAGTAAAATGTCAATGTCTGTAGATGGAGGACAACCACAAAGACCATCGCCTACCCACATGTGGCGGTCATTCAAGCATCTTCTCTTTGTTTTCATCACGAGGAAAGAAGGTGATTTTGTCTAAGCAAACTACTGCTGCTTTTCAGTGCAGGAGGAAGCTGCATCATTGGCACTCCAACCTGTAGTTCATCCATGAGGACTCCTACACGCCTCCTTGTGAGAATGGAGGGCAAGAAGACCTATGCTTTGCTCTCACTACTACACATAGGTCAAGCACTTGGAGAGAAATAGCAGTGCAATTGCCTTAGTGACTACTGGCTGAATATCCTAAAATCTCCTTCAGTGTTACTTCATCTGTGACCACTTCTTCTCATTCCTGAGCCAACAGATGCCTCATCCCCTCTGCCATCCCTAGACTCCAGGCCTGAAGATCTGAGCAGACAGACAGGGTACTCCTCTCAGATTATTAATTTTAGAGTCTTCTACATCTTTCACATCTTCTGACAGGCAAATTCATTTCATTGACAATGACATATTTGAATCCTGAGAGAAGAACCAAGCATAGGAGCTCATTGCATTGACCTTCACTTCTTCCATGTTGAAGAAGACAGAGTGGAAACACGAAATGGTTACCGTATGACAGCAGTGAGCTTAAGGCTCTAGGAATATTTCCCTCAGTAATAGGGAAGTCTGACTGAAGCAGTTACTGAAGAGAGTCTTTGATCTCACATCTATCATGTTGGATACAAGAAGAACAGAACCTGACACTTCCACGCTGTTTATATAAACATCAAAAAACATCGTAGTTCATTATTCAGTTTACCTCCAGGTCAGGGGGTGAATTTCTTCTTTGATGAAAGAATGTTTTCTCTTCCAGAGCTGGAATCACAAGATAAAATATAGGTGCCCATAAAGATTTATAAATGTTGTCCTGAAAACATAAAGAAAAGAAAAATACCCAAATAAACCTGTAAAAGTACTTGTATTGAGAAAGTGTTGACAGGAGCTAGGGAGTTGCTGGGTGGAAAGTGTGACATAAGGTTTAACTTCAGGCAAAGTGAAGGCAGAAGAGGGGAATGCGTTTGTGTGACCGCTGGCCCGTCTCTTGTTCACGCTCATTACTGCACAGCATTTAATTAATGCAGAAGTACGTGGAAAACAGGGGCTCCACTCCAGCAGCAGGAAACAGCCTGAAGACCCCTCAAACTCATCTGAGCCATACTCAAACAAGCACAACGATGCAAAAGCACAAACACCTGCCATCACAACTGTTTAAGAAGAGATGGATTTCTAAACAGGAGCAAGGACTCAGAGAAACTGTTGTCCAAGCCACAGACAGCATTTCTTTGCAGCTTGTGTATTTCCTTGTATTAGCCCGTTGTCTACAGTGCATCGCAGGAGGAAGGAAAAGGAAGAAAAGGAAAACGATTAAAAAAGAAAATTAAAAAAAAAGGAGGATTCTGATGCCCGGGACTTAAAGAACTAAACAACAGCAGAGAAGAGGTACAAAGGGAAGACGCTCCTGTATGTGTTACATTACGCACCAAGGTGTGCTTTACCAAACAGAATTAGGACATCACATCCACTGCCCTGCTTGCTTGAAGAAACTCTGAGTTATGGAGTGTGCTTGTCATCAAGGAGCTTTCCTAGAGCGTGGCTGCCTACAGCAGACCACAGGCTCTCTCTGGATGGGACAGCCGGCATCAGGCAGAGATGTTTTGCCTCCAGTTGTGCCCCTTTGTAGCAGGATGATGGCCTCTTGTTAGCCAAGTCACTGTTGGACAGCAGGAGCATCTGTCAGCCTATACAACTTGTGATATCACTGATCACCAGAACTGCACAAGCCCAGTGTGCCCCCACAGGTGACAGGTCTCATTCTTTCGCAGCTGAAGTTAGTGACAAAGCTTCTCTGCAGTTTGTTCTTCATTAGAAGACGGCTCTCCTTTAAAATACAGCGTGACACGCTTCTCTGGAGTTGTTCCATGGCACGTTACAGAGGTTTATTTCAGTCTTTTTTCCTAGAAGGGTGAACAGACCTCCAACCAACCCACCTGATCTTCTCATCCAGTTAGAGAGACAAAACCTGCTGTTCTCTGCTCAGCTGATCTCTGCGCCTGTGTTCTTAACACGATTATATTCTCCTTCCCTTTTCACTCACTACTAAGCAATCTTCACTTTCCTTTGGAAAGGGGCGATTCATTGCTACTAAACAGTGGAGCATCTCTCTGAGACGGGAACGTGGACAGCCCTTCTACTCCTTGCTAACAGGCACAAAAACCTTCCTCCCATACCTCTAGACCGGTGTGGCCAGCAGAACCCATTTTCTTGGAGTTTACCTTCTTGATCTGGAAGAGCAAATGCTTTCAAACATCTCTTTCACCGCTCTCGAGCTGTGGGATAATGGCATGGGGAATCTTTTTCTTAGCCTCAGGGTAACTAAAGCAGATGACGTAACTGAGCCAAAAACACGGTGAGGACGAAGCACTTGCATTTCATATGATGGTAGAACTGGGTCAGGTCTGCACTGATGACAGGGGAGCAAGACTCTTTGTCAGATTTACAGCATCAAAGCCTTGTCCCTCATGTTTTTGGCTCATATATGTCAGCTCTCCATTATAAACAAACCTTCTGTAGGCAATGCAGGCCAGGCTTGGAGAGGAAATCTTCCTCATTCCAGAAGCACAACCAGCCCATAGCTATGCATCAACCCTTTCAGGACTTTTACCCCCAAGAGGCTGAGAGTAAGAAGGGAAGTAGCTATCAGGGATGGCAAGAACATTTCCCTGTATGTTCATCTCCAGCAGGCAGAGTGCTCAGGAGGATAATTCTGTGTCTCTGCAGGTGAGTCTCCTTTGAAATCACCTTCAAGGACTAGAGTCTGATCCTTCACTACCACAGAGTCTGCCCAGGAGCAGAAGCAGTGTCTCTGCATGGATCTCCAAGGTGTCTTAATAGGGTCTTGAGTCAGGTCTGGAAGAAACTCCTACGTTCTCTGAGAGATAAGCCAATGGTGTGTCCATGCAGAAATGCTCACTTTGGGACTTCTACAGAGATGTCTGTGGGGCTGGGGAGAAGCTGGCATTGTTCAAGGCAGGAAGCATGGGGAAGGGGAGGCTGCGATGTAAGAAACAGCCAGCCACAAGGGAGGGGTTGATTAAGAGGAATGACCATGTCGACTGTGTTACTGTCCTGTCATTCTCCTGAATCCAGAATGGAAACTTCCAAGTGCTCTTCATGAGCTTACGTTTATTAGAAAACTATTCCTGGGTGTTCAAGGTTGTTTTCTAACGAAAATATACATAATAAAAAAAAAGCAAATGAATGACTCTTGTAATCTTTTCCTCTCCTCTGTTAACCTGTAACACACACTGTGAAACTTAAACCTCCTTCCTTGTTTGTTCTCTGCCACTTCTGGTCAATTGAACCTCTTTCTTTCTGGTCACGATCCACAGCAGGGCCTTATACAGAAAGTTTTTGTCTTCTGCCTACACACCGGAGGTCAAGCTCTCACGTAAGGGATTGGAACACAACACCATGGCTCAGTGTGTTAGCACTGTGGCTCCTCATTTGTTTGTAGCATTAAACAGCAAAGATTGTTTTCTGAGCATCGCTATAAGGTCCACACGTAGTGCCCTCCCTGGGCATGAGAGAGAGAAGCTCGAGGCAACCATGGTAAGGGCAGGCACTGAAAAACCTGTCTGTCTTCACAGGACCGCTCTGGCATGCCTGGGACAATACAGAACCACCCTTGACAATAAACATCTCCCATCTGAGCAGAACTGGAGCCAGCCTTCACTCCAGGGTTTTGTCTTCTGCAAATTGCTGTGTGAACTTTAAGCCACAGAAAATGCTCAAAGCAAGCACGCACAGACCAAGGGAGGGTGATGGAAGCAATCACCGATGCCATGCTAGGAAGGGATTGGTAGAGAGCTAGACCTGATCCATAGCTCCTCTCCTGAATGCTAACACATGACAGCAAGCTGCACCCCAAGACATCTTTTGAGGCTGCCTCTTGTTTCTGTAGTAGCCACTGAATGCCTAGGGCATCAGTTTCCAAGGCAGTGGGCCCAGAAGCAACCTGCCTCAGAAGGAAAGTAGGACCAGTGATTCACCAGGCAGACATGCAGGTCACAGAAAGACAGTCAGGAGAAGCTCTGAAGTTCATTGGTGTGACAAAGGGTCACAGATCTTTCCCGTCTTGCACGTGTGAGTTTCCTGCCCTGGAGAGACAGGCAGGAATGTTTCTAATCCTTTCCCTGGAAGCCAGGTGAGCCCTTTTCTTATATCTCTTTTTTTCCCCCCTTTTTATTTCATTATTTTTTTGAAATACAGGCCTGTTCCTGTATATATATATATATATATATAAAAATAGAGAGAGAGAAGGAAGTGAAGAAAAGGAAATGTGCAGTACAGGGATCTGCTTGGAAAGAAACAGCTGTACTAGTCAGACATGGAGCAGGGGCTGAAGGCAGAAGATAGAGAGCAGGGAAAGGGCTGAGAAGGGAGATGTGAAGAGGCTGGTGGCAACTATTGATAACTGCAGCGGGGACACTGGTGATTTGGAGAAGAGAGAGCAAGACAGACCCCAGAGTAACCTCAGGGGAAGGAGGAAGAAAGCATCAAACACTGTCAGACCAAACCTCAGTCTTCTCCAACCAGCGTTTTGAGTCCAGGACCAGAACTGGATCCTCCACTATCTGCAGCCTGACAAACACCCTCTTGTTAGATTACATGCCCCATTAACAAAAACCTGCTTCATCCAGGGTAGGCAAACACAGATGAACTGCACACACCATTTTACCTGTACATCAAGTATTCTTACTAAAGCATGTTGTTCCTAATCCATGGCAGTTTTATCCTGTAAACACAGCTACACTGCTGACAGCTGTGGTGTACCCTGCACCTGCCTGGACCAAGTGTAAGTTCCTATACCAGCCAGCCGAGGCTCTGCTGCACCGTAGCAGCGATAACAAGCTGCTGAAACACTGGGTTGCTCTGGAAAAATAGAAGGTTGTCTGTAAAAGAAGAAGGTTTCAGTGATACTGCAACCCGGATTCCCTCACACAGACAGGAGCATTGCCAAGACACTGGGATCTGGGCTCAAGCTGCAGAATTCACAGGCTTGAGAGAAAAAAGCGTTTCAAGGCAAGGTGGTGGCGTGAAGAAGTTTCAACCCCTGGGAACATTAATCTGTTTGGTTTGTGTGAAAATTTCAAAACCTACTCTGTGATCAGTGTCAGTGTATCTGGATAGGGAATATATTTACCTGAATCGTAAAGAGAAGATAATCCACATGAGGATTTCAAACGGCAAGCAAGCGTCTCCCATACAGAAGTTACTGGCCACTTCTGGACACAGTACAGCAGCTGGCCACTCAATGGCAAAAGGATGCCAGTCTCTGAAGAAGATAGACAATAACTGTCTGCAACTACAGGATAAAATTCTCAGTGCAATGTGTGTCTATCACACAACTAGCTTAATAATTTTCAGTGTGATCACCTAAGGGCTTGAGTAGGCACATAGGGTCAGGACACTGCTACACCTGTCCTCAGTCTCCAGTAACCAGCTCGATGAGTTGAGCATTGCTTAAAGCCATATAGTTCCACCTGCCTGGGGGGTTGTGGGGTCCCCTTCTCTGGAGGTGTTTGGAACCCACCTGGATGTGTTCCTGTGTGACTTGGTCTGGGTGGTCCTGCTCTGGCAGGGGGATTGGACTGGATGATGCTTCGGGGTCCCTTCCAGTCTCTGGTGTCCTGTGATTCTGTATGTATTTAATACAGACATCTGCAGCTACTGCTCACCTAACTTTATACACCTAAAGGCTGCTTGGCAAGTTCTGAACTGCTTTAGTAATCGTCAGAGAAAAGTAGACATCGCCTAGGAATTATTCATCCCAGTTGTATTCAGTTGTCTAGGATGATTTGAGATGCTCGGCCGGCCTCCACTGTCTCAATTTTAAACCGACACCTATCTCTCATGTTACAAAAAAAAGCACCCACCCCTCTTGGGCAGGTTTTGGGTAGTTGGAAGCCAAATTGGTCATCTTTCCCCTCACTTTATCAGTCAGAGGAAGCAAGTCAAGCTGCCCAGGCTGACTATGATACGCGGTCCCCAAAACACTGCTTTACGCACTCCTCTTACAGCGAACGGAAGAAAGAACCTAAGGGCTATGTGAGGTTTTTCTACCATCCACAGTCAGTCTGAGACTCCAGCCCTTAGTGCAACACACCTTGTGCTTACGGTCTACAGCTCATGACATGCAGCCTGTCTGCTCAGCTGTTGTTCTGTGTTTGCAAAAAGGAAACACTAAGAAACCACCTTCGATCAGGGGACGTTTTCAACTGAAACCCCACTTTTCCTAAAAAGTACGAAACCACTTTTCTAGGACTCTCAAAATACAACTAACTCCTGAAAACTCTACCTGGATTTCTAAACTCTAAAGGGAAAAGCAACTTTTTTAAACAGCAAACTCTGCAAGGCTGTCAGTGAAGCCTGGCAAGAAGCTGCTCTCTACAGCAAGGCACCTAGTCCTGAGATAGTTGGGGTGTGTGACTCATGATGCTGCAGAGAGCTCTCATCAGTACAGAGCATCTTTTATCAGAAGCATCTTTCAGAGCTTTGGGGAATTGCTTGTTTTCTTGTTTAAAGACTGCAGGAGACAGAAAAAAAGATCCTAAGAAAACATAAAAGGGAAGGTAGAGAGAGGCTGAGTACCCAGGCAGAGTGCAGTGAGTACAGCTACCACAGCCAGCCAGGGGACCTGATGGAAAGAAAGCATATCAAACATAGGAATGGGCTACTCAGGAAAGTGGTGGAGTCACCATCCCTGGAGGTATTTAAAAAACATTTTGTGGTGCTTAGGGACATGGTTTAGTGGTCACCTAAACCATGGCAGTGCTGGATTAATGGTTAGACTTTATGATCTTAAAATTCTCTTCCAATCAAACAGATTCTGTAATTCTGTAACAGCCTCTTGGTTAGAAATCGTCCCTGAAAAGGTTTAACTAAGGCATTTGTCTGACAGCCAAAGCAAACAAGAAGCAGCATATAGGGGTGTGCTGGAGCTTTAAAACATTATATGCAAGGCTGAAGAAGATCAGGGGCCATTGTATTTTCCAAAGTAACAGACCTGTGAAAGGCAATCATGACCCCACACCATGAACAGCTGATGTTTTTCAGGGATACTGCCGCACTCAGGAGATGTTCCTTGGACCGCCTTTCTCAGCCACCCAAACAGAAGTGCTCCTTTCCCATCAGTTGACTTGCAGCCTCTCTTAGTCTCCCCTTCTGGAAACCCAAGACTTGCTCTTCTTCTGCAAAGCAAGCATAGCTGTCACTCACTTCCCATCACCACGAGCCATCCCAGTGGACCACAACCGCAGGAAGCTATGGTGGGATCACTAATATACTTCATATGAACATCATCAAAAGGGACCAGCAACTCTGTTACTTGTCTTGGGCTTGACTTGAACCCGTTATGTTGCATTAAACTGCAGCCGAGGAGGCATTTGAACCATTCACAGTATTTCTCTAAGACCACTGTTACTATGTGAAAGAACTCCCACTACTTTACCTCTCCAGGGAAAGTGCACTGCTGCCTTTGGCATCTGACTCCACACCTTTCTCTGGGCTTGTGGCGGTGGTCATACTGGCTGCTATTACTGAGGTGCATGAGATTACGCCTCTGTCTAGCACTTTGAGTTCATCAAACTAGGGGGGAAAAACTGCTCCAACTTCTATTAATAACTGGCAGCCAGCTCCCTCCCTCCCTCCCCAAATTCCTAGAGAAGGAGGACCACAGACAGATCCCTGCAAGCACAGATCAACAGCGTGACGGATCAATAACATCCATGGAGCCAGTGAATTCTGGATAATTAATCTGCCAAGGAAAGACAATCTTAATTAAGAAAAGCCAAGCTGTTTTTTTCCCCCACACCTTTCCATTAATAAATCCACAGTATTGGTTTGGACAAGGACTTTGGTCTAAATGTTAACGGGATTCGTGTTTCTACCAAGTATTTTGAACACAACCAAGCACACAGGCAGTGGTAGAGCGAGTCGTCAAGTCACTCTACATGTTTGTGTAGTCAGTCTCTACTTTTGTCTTCTTGACACCACACTAAAAGTCAACGATCTTATTATTTAGGATGGCCTCAGTGCTGAGGAGAAGCACTGTCCCCACAGCTTGGACAGACAGTGCCATGGCCTCACCTTGAGTGCTGAGTACAGAGGAACAGTCACCTCAGGATGCTCAAGACCTTTCTCTGGTGCTGAAGCCCATTGGTGCAGACTCAGCCAAGTCCAAATTCGTACTCCTCAGGGCAAAAAAGGCTAAAGAGTGGCCACATCTCACCTGTCTATTGCTCCTTACCTGTGTAAACTCCTGAACTATGCTGGGATCTCTCATGGAAACAGCCTGGGCCAAAAGCATCTCGGAAGCTATGCTAACAATTTAGCAAGATGACTCCAATGCTGGGGAGTGTTTCCTGGGCATTCTGATGGTGCAGGACATGCCTCAAATCACTTTGGTAGGGCATACTCAGGAAAACCCACAAAACTCCTCCCAAAGTGGCACCATTCCCCAGCAGGGACTTGGTCAGCTGTGAGCAAAACCCTCCAGCAGCAACCTGCACATCCAGTTTTGAGGGCCTGAGAAGGTGAGTTCTTTCTGATTACATAAAGAAGGCTGTTTTGGTCTCTGGAACGTATGAAACATCACCTTTCTGTCTTACACAGCACAAACAGACAGAAAAAAAGTCCAGGATGGGATGTTTCTGGGGGCTTTGGGTAAGTGACATGGAGATGCCAGAGACTTTCAAGTGGAACTTTAATCTCATCAGCCTTGCTCGCCTTTGCAGGTCACATTCTACTCACCTCTCTGCAGCCAAGGAAGGCCTCCATCCTTATTAGCAAAAATTAGCATTTTCCCTAACGGTATCCTGGATACAGGATAATTATGGCAAAGGCTGATGAAAATCATTTAACTCCTGCTATGGGGACTGCGTGATGGCAACTGGATTAAAGATGTCCTTTATGAACCACCCCAGCGCAAGAGAACACGATAATGAATGAGTTAATTACTCCAGCATTTCAGGCTAACAGGACCCATCTGCCGTTTTGATTAATTAAAACTCCAATGGACAACAGCAAGGCCCCTCTCAGTTCTGACAGCAATTAATTGCCAAAGTCCTCAGTAAATCTAACAGCATCTTCTGACTGAACTGGCAGAGGAGACCACTTCGAACAGCCCCACAGCAGAGGCAGCAAAGCTGATCATGGAGTCTGAAGTACCCCCAGCACAGTACATTAATCTTCTCATGTCACCCTGGACCCAGCAATTTTAACTTCTTCTTTAATCTCCTTCCTTCCCACTTCCTTTCTTTCCTCTCAGGATCAGGGGCAGGGGCAGTCTCAGTCAAGGACATGAAGAGGTGAGGAGATAGTTACGAAGACGTTGGCTCTCTTTGTCCTTTGTCCAGACTCTGTGTAATGAATGGGTTAATTTTCGCTCGAGTGTCTGTTCTCTTCAGACCAGTTGTAACCAGTCCTGACAAAGCAGGATTTTGGAAATGCAATGTGGAGCTGAACTCTTCCAGTGCCTTCCCAGTTTATCATTGAAAGAATAACAAATGGCAGCAGCTGCCCAGCAAGTGCTGGCAATCAAATCCCACTATGGGCAGGTCAAGGAAAGACTCTGAGAAACCAGACACAGACTGCAGGGCTCAGGACCAAAGGCAGGGCATGAAGAACAGAAGGTGAACCTGATGATCAAAAGACTTTCAACTAGAAGAAATCCTATACTGCAGAACTACTCTCCAAGACAGGCAAAACCAGAAAGCTTAAAAGCCAAACAAATCTTGTCCATATACTGCAAGGAAAAATGGCCACAGCCAGTAGAGAGGGGAAGAATTAGTGGTTTCACTTTTCACCCTCTGTCTACACTGATCATCAGCCTTGCAAACTGAAGCTCAGCTGGGACACATGATAATTTGAGGGGACACCATGACAGACCACTTTCTTTTGCAGCAAACAGGACATTGGCACCATCTTCAAAGCTCAAACGTTTACTTTGGAGACTGTACACTACAAGGTGCTGGTTTTTCAGGGAGATGGGGGAAAAAACCCATTCTACTGCTTTTGTCCTACTTAGGCATTCTGAAGCAGCTCTTGCACTTCATCTTGTACAGCTACAATGGAGGAACTAAAGCTGCTTCATACTACAGATCCAAGACAATGATTAAGAACAATTATCAGCAGTGATTAGCTAATATGACCATAATACAACAATCCCACTGCCTGCCAGTCAATTGCAGGCATCAGCGCATTGGAGCGTGACAGATCTTCTCATTAAACGCTGCCTCATTCCTGAGGACACGGGAGAATCCTCTACAGCAGCAACAGCAGTCTCAGCAGAGCGTGATACAGGCTGAGGCTTCCTGTTCTGCAACAGGGCAGGAAACAGTGAGTTTAGACATGTTGAAGTCAATACAGAGATCACTGCCCTATGATCACATTAGAGAGGGTAATTATATCTTGGATGCACAGCTCTTGCTTGTTGCTGGGTCTTCAGTAGCTGAAATGGAACCATGCATGAACGGGTAAACCAGGGTAAGTATGCAGGGGACAAAAGGGTTTACTTGCTGGGCTCCTTTTTCAAATTACAGGAGCTGCTTCAAGTGTTGCACAAGGGTTCACTATGGAAACGAACTTCTAACATGCAGGTACGGTAAGCAACAAACCCCTTTCTTCAGGTACCGAGGAAGAAGAAGATAGTCAAGGAAAGAAATGGACCTGAACGGGGGAAGGCAGGAAGGCACTTTACAACAGATGAAGTGTTTGTCTGCAAATACTAATGAACTTTAGCCTCCATCTAAACAATGGAGGGTGAGACGCAGATGCCACATCCATATCTAGACTTCTCAGGAGAAGAGTGGCAGAGAAATTAGGGCAGATCAGGTGTTCAAGAATTACAATTTTTTAAGAGTAACTGAAACACGTCAGGAGCTGCTGCTACTGCACATCTGCCTCGAGGTATGTCTATACCATTCAGTACAGAAGCATACAGATGTGCCCTAGGCATCTCAAGTACAGTCAGATAGGGCAGCCATGCGAGTATCTCTTGGGAGCACCATGCTCTCCTGAGCCTAAAAGGCAAGAGGAGATGAATGTTCTGCCAGTGAGTTTTAAGCTGTCTTCAGGAAGCAGATAATGCAGCAATATCTCTGCAGATCTCAACAGATATGTACAGACATGTGCATCCACTGTGGAGTGAATCCATCATTCAACCCAAGATTTGGGTCAGAGTTTCTGACTCCACCATGCCAGCTCAGCTAAAGGCTACTCAAAACACCAAAGGAACAGGGATAGCGTGGGGGGGCCATAAACAGGGGAAAACTCTCTCCATTTCAGCAACCAATGGACTGTAGGCAAAACATTTCCTCCACTGATATCTGAGGTTCCAAAACTCCCACTCTCTCTTCAACACGTTCCAAGGGCAAGATGGCTGCTGTGTCAGCAATGGGCCTTTGTGGCCAAGAAGGCCAATGGCATCCTGGGGTGGATCAGAAGGGGGCTGGTTAGCAGATCAAGAGAGGTTTTCCTGCCTCTCTACTCTGCCCTGCTGAGACCACATCTGGAATGTTGTGGCCAGTTCTGGGCCCCTCAGTTCAAGGAGGACACAAAGCTGCTGGAGAGAGTCCAGCACAGAGCCACAAAGATGATGAAGGTAGTGGAATGGCTCCCTGATGAGGAAAGGCTGAGGGAACTGGGCTTTTTTAGCTTAGAGAAAAGGAGACTGAGGGGTGACCCCATTATTTTTTATAGATATGCGAAAGGTGGGTGTCAGGAGGGTGGAGCCAGGCTCTGCAAAGTGTCATCTAATGATAGGACAAGGGGCAATGGGTGTGAGCTGGAACAGAGGAGGTTCCACATCAATATGAGAAGGAACTTCTTCCCAGTGAGGGTGACAGAGCACTGGAATGGGCTGCCCAGGGGAGTTGTGCAGTCTCCTCTGGAGATGTTTAAAACTCACCTGGACATGTTCCTGTGTGACTGGATCTAGATGATCCTGCTATGGCCGAGGGATTGGACTAGATGATCTTTCGAGGTCCCTTTCAATCCCTAATGTTCTGTGTTTCTGTGGTTCTGTGTCCAGCCCAGTGACATGTGCTCCTCTCCAAACAAAGATCAGATGAAAAGTAACTCTCCACCAGAAGCAGGAAATGGGAAGCTCCAAACTACTGTTGCCGGTTTGCAGAGTCAGAAACTCAGCTTGCAATTCCAAGCTGCTTTATTACAAGTTGCCATAGTAACTCCCCAATCCCTCAGGCCAAGAAATCCATTCAAGCCACAAGAGTATATAAACCAGCAAAAAATGAACTCCAACTCCTACCATTTTGATCTTTGTCTGAGATCTGCATTCACAGATAATGTTTCTAAGTATTCATACGTGTCTGGAGTTGACCATAAAGTCTGGTCCAGTAAGAACTGAGTTCTTACTAGTAAGAACTGAGTTCAAGACACAAAAACACCATTTAGGTTTGAAGGAATTAGAGCTAGTATTTTTGATTCAGGAGCAACTCTGCCTTGAACTGATTTTTCCACTCACCCGTGTACATGGTACATCTTTTAATATCTTCGTCTCCAACAAAATTATTACACTTATCTCATGCTTCTCCATCCCACGTACTTAACACTGCATTTTCACAGCTCCTTCACAGGTGGCCTTTGAGCCAAAGCACAGAAAGGGGAAGGATGGCTGTCCAAGAAAGTGTAAAAGATGGGCTGAAGCTACTGAAGGGCTCAAGGACTGAGGAGTAAGTTGCTCTCAAACAATGGAGCATTAAAAGGTGGAAAAATCTGAGATTAGAGCCAACATCCCCCTCGTACAACAACTGAATAAAGTAAAGTCAGCAACAACAGACCAGCTCATGTGCTGAGCAGCACTGAAAAACTGCACTGAAAGTCCTTACCCAAAGCTGCTCTGTTCAGACAACTGACCTGAACCCCCTGCTCCTGGGGAGAACTCACAGCAAAACTAAAAGTAGAACCTAGAAGCCCCAATCACAACTGCATATAAAATATTGCTGCTAACACATAGGATCCTTGATCTGGTGTCATAAGCTTTGATCACCAGGCACTGAGCAGCACCACCGCTGATTGTACATTCCCACATTGTCCTCTCCATCAGCCAAGCTAAAGCAGACAGCACAACCAACCTCTTGCACTAAAGTACTTGCCTTTGGAGTCCTCTCGCAAGCTCCTACAGAATTAAACATAAGTAGACTATGAGATTATTTTAATTGTCTTGGAAATGTTCTTTCAGACCCTTTAAAAAGCTATCAAGGGAGCACAGCCCTCATTGAAAAGGAGCATGGCTGTTCCCTTTGGATTGAGGTTCATGGGCAGCTGCCTGAGACAGCAAAGCCACACGTTGGGCACCAGGGAGCTGCTGTGGAGTGGAACACCCTGAGCAGAAAGCAGTGTGGGCTTTCTGTACCTCCTGCTTTTTAACTGCTCCATCTTGCCCAAGAGAAAAGGGCCACACACGTGTTGGCTTTTTCTAACACAGCATCCTGCTTAAGATGCTCTACGAAGGAGCAATGAACCTACCTTGCACAAAAGTGAGATGCTTTTTCTTTTGCTATTGACAGCGTGGGGGGAGTGCTTCCCTTTCCTCAAGTTCAAGAGCTTGCATTAGTCTCAGCCAATCCATGCCAGCAAAGGAGATGAAAGTATTGCTCACAAAAAATCTGATGCAAGTGAAACTGCTGAACACCTCCCGTCCTCCTTCTTCCTCGCTCTAGTGGGCAAGCAAAGGTTTGTGCATAGTGGTGCATTTCTAACCTCAGAAACAGCAACTGGCTCATTTGACTTCTCCACACCCCTTAGCTCCTTCGGCTAGTCATGAGTTTCCCAGAAAGGTATTGATGGCACTGATTTAAAGGCTTCAGGACACAGGAAAATCCAGACGCTTTCTCGGCATTTCAACCTAAGCTGTCAGAGTAGGGGACCAGGTCTGCTGTTGTTGCTGCTTTTAATTATGCAGCCTGGAGCAAATCACTTGCCTGTGCATTATAAACCTCAAAACCAGGGCAAAAAGGTTCCTACCAGCCCACCAAAGTGCAATGAGATCGACACAAGAAACGTGGTGTCAGTTAACAGCAGATTGTCTAGAGTTCAAACACTGTCTGCAAAGTGAACCAGCACTCAAATGGTTACTGCAGACGAACACACCGCTCAAAATTCGGATTTCCCTGGCTAGTCAGCTGTCTCTCACAGCTACAGCCTGTGCCAAACAGGGCAGACAGCGAGCCACGCTCACTGGCAAAGTGCATTCCATGAGACTTTGCTATGCCATCTCCTACAGGTGCTTAGG
Source organism: Phoeniculus purpureus (assembly GCA_028565055.1). Lineage (NCBI taxonomy): Eukaryota > Metazoa > Chordata > Aves > Bucerotiformes > Phoeniculidae > Phoeniculus > Phoeniculus purpureus. The sequence continues at coordinate 12,741,094 of JAOXOE010000602.1, forward strand.
TAGCAGCAACAGGGTGAGTTGGTAAGAAGGTTTGGCTTATATTAGGCTAAATGAGATTAGATTGGAGAGTTATCGAGGGCTGCATTTTGACAGGAGATGACAGGACGATGCTGGTCTCAACACAACGTGTTGTGAACGACAGAAACACTTTCTGCGGCCAGAACAGCAGGATACTTCTGTAGTCAATCAGAGTCTGCCTTCTGGTATGTCCTGTCGCGCTCCTCTTCAGCATCTCACACTTCCTAAACCTTTTCTCGCTCCCTGCAGTGCAGGGGAAGTCTGGATTGTTGCAGCATTTGCACCCCTGAGGACACAAGGTTTTTCAGTTGTTCCTGCAACTTTCCCCTGAGAAAAAGCACTGGAAAGCATCTACTGGTAGAGCAGAGCCCACTGCTAAACATGGTGACCCCACAGAAAAGGTTCCAGAGATTGGCCAGATGCTTGTCTTTTGCAATCCACATGCACAGGACCAGTCCCTTAACAAACTAGCAGCAACAGTTTGTAGCCACCTCAGCTGACTCCAGGAAGGAGTCCAGTTTCTGCTCAAGAGGAGCATGGATAAATGCTTGCTGAATGTGAGGTGTGCAGCACCTGTGGCAGAGCTCAGAGCAGAGTTGAGCTCTCCTCTACTGTAAAATGTCCTTTCTATCTTTCCAGTCCATTCCCTCCACCTTCCCACTGACACCCCTCCTGAAATGCAAAACACAGAGTTCATTTACTTACAATGCAGTCAGACACACACTGTCCCCACAGCAAAGAGGCTCTTCTCTAAGTAGCAGGTGGCCTGGAGGGGACCATGTCTGCAAAGGAGGCTGAGAATGTTCCAGGGAATGCAGCTTGAACTTGGTCACCCTCTGATAGCGGGTCACGCAGCGAGTATCACACTTTATATAAATGAGCACATCTTCAGCAGTAAAGACCAAGATTTGGGATTAACAGCCAAGAGGAATCAGGTAAAGGGTTTGACTTTGAGACTCCAATGTTGTTCAGAAAAGGCTTTAGCCTCTTGACTAGGACGGGCACTAAGGTGGTGAGGGAACGCAACAACCAGCCTGTCTCCACTAGGTATTTTTTTTCGGATCCAACCTATTTTTGCAGAAATCATCTGAGGACACCTGCTCTTAAGCCTGCGGGTGATGAACTATTTCTTTGTTAATTCTGCAAGAAAAGCACTGCAGCCTTGGGACATTGAAGCAAGCACACGGAGTAGCAAGCAGAGCACAGCCTCTGACGCTGACTCTGTCATGGTCCAAAAGGGACACCTGCAAAATCCTCCACAGAAATTATCTCGCTTTGCCAGTGTCTGTATTTTCTGCCATGGCTTGACCCATCTGTGTGGATTTTGCCTCTTCACATTATGAATCATTCAGCTGAAAAACAGGAGCAACACTTAATGTTCTTCTGAAAACCCCAGAATTAAGGTAAATTACTGTAGCATTTCCTGTGCCACTAAGCTATTAATAACACAAAGTCCTGACATCTTTTCAGCACGCTCTCACTGAAAATAACCAGCCTGCACACGCTGAGAACACGGCAGCAGAGGAAAGCCTCAATTCCCCATCATTCAAAGACATGTCTGGAAGTAAATTGAAAACATGCTTAAACACTAGGAGTGCTTACACAGCAGTACCAAGAGAAAGTTCTTCTCACCTTATCAGCCAGAAGGATGTTCTATTATATTCTATTGATCACGAGGAAATTCAGAGAGAGATAATTACAGGTCATCAGGTTAAAGATGGCCCCAGAAAGCTGAGATTAGCTGTTGAGCAAGAACTTTATGAACTATAATGGAGCACTTTAGGACTACACAGGACAAACTGGCAGAAGGTCTACCACACAGCACCGACAATACAGGTACGATTCCAAAGAATAGTGGTTTGAAGCTTCTTGGTGTCCTGGTGAGGTGAATTTGGAAAAGCCATTAGAATCACAGAATGGCTTAGGTTGGAAGGAACCTCAGAGATTATCTACTTCTGACCCCCCTACCAGGAGCAGGGAGACCTCTCACCAGACAAGGTTTCCCAGAGCCCTGAACACTTGCAGGGTGGGGGCAACCTCCCTGGACAACCTATTCCACTGCCTCAGCACCCTCACAGTGAGTAATTTCTTACTAAGATCTAAATTCTCCCCGTACGGGCCACCAATTCTCCGGGAGTACAAAATGGACAGTCACATGACGATCAATATGATCAAGCGAATGCCGTTTATTAAGCGTCAGCTTAACCCTTTCATACACAGCCAGGCGGTCCACGTGACACATGTACATTGCTGATTGGTACAGCACGTCTGTCCATCTGTCTTAAAAGCTACTGCTGTTGGTTAAGTACCTTTTGTCCACGCACCGTTCGTGATAGTTTTCATTCCACGACCTGTTGTTTTCCTTCTGCGTGCCAACTTTCTCACAGACCTGCACATCGCTGACCTTGAGAAACTTTCTGAGCAGGCTTCAAAGCCCTTAGCTCAGACTCCGGCTAAGTTCACAGAGCTGGGACTGCTCACTCTCTACAAAATACATCCCTACACTAAATAACTCTCTAACAGTTTGGAATCATTCCCCTTTGTCATATCACTAGAGTCCCTTGCAAAAGGTCCTGCTCCAGCTTTCCTGTAGCCTCTTCACGTACTGGAAGGCTGCTGTAAGTTCCCTCTTCCAGAGCCTTCTCTTCTCCAAGCTGAACAGCTCCAATTCCCTCAGCCTGTCTTCATAGGACAGATGCTCCAGCCCTCTGACCATCCTTGTTGCCTCCTCTGGAATTGCTCCAACAGTTCCATGTCCTCCTTGCATTGGGGGCTCCAGAACTGGGTGCAGTACTCCAGGTGAGGTCTCACAAAAGCAGAGTAGAGGAGAAGAATCACCTCCCTTGACCCACTGGTGATGCTTTTTTGACACAGCTCAGGATTGGCCTTCTGGGCTGCACTCACACATTGTTGGCTCACATTGAGCTTCTCATCTACCAACACCCCCAAGTCCTTCTCCTAAAGACTCAATCCCGTTAGAAGAATATGAGGAGCCTCATTCCAGTGCCCGGGAGTCTGAATCAGATGGGAAATTCATGCAGCCATTGGATATGCCTCTCAAATCTGCCAGTGCAGCAATCAGTGGTGATTTCAGCTGTAAGGTAAGTGCTGAGAATTAAGCACAGCAGAAGAACAGGCTGGAGGAAGCAATCAGATGATCAGAGCTGGAAATACCAAAAAAGACAACAGTAAGTGGGCAAAGCTGGATGGACATCCAAACACCTATAGCCAAGTTCTGTCTCTGCTGGGGTGGACGCACAACAGAGTTCAAGAGCAATGTGCAAGCAGTCAAAGACGACAACAAGATACTTTACTAACACAGCTAGTTCCCTTCTATACCCTTTCTGCACTCAGGTGTCCTTATTTTGTTGGTACAACACATACATAAACAAGTGGCCATTGGCGTTTCAGCTTCATATGGCCCTTGCTCCATCTCTGTGCCAAGTTTCTCCCAGTCCAGTCACTTGTTTACATTCTTCAGATATTTTTGACTCCTTGTTCTCATGGGTACACCTTAATCTGTCCAAGGTCAAACTCAGTCAAAGGGTCTATGGACCCACCATAGCCCCCCCCGCCCAAAGTTCAGAAGTGCTTGGTAGGCAGTGCACATTGTGCATGCAGGAGGCAGGGGATCACATGAGAAGGCACCGTGCAAAGGAGACAGAAATGGAGAAGTCAAATGAAGAAATTGGAGATGTGACAGTGGGAGGCTGCCTGGGGTGTAGTGACCACGAGATAGTGGAGTTTTCTATATGCAGGGAGATAGA
>JAOXOE010000602.1:12744978-12766614 GCA_028565055.1 Phoeniculus purpureus
TCTCAGAATATATAATGGCATTGGGGAACACAGTTTCTGATGGGCTGCATTCCTGCACTAACTTGCTTGACATTTTTTTCTGTACATAGTTTAAGAGTTAATAAACTTTTCCTCTTTCAGTTTCCTAAGATATCCATTGTCTTGCAAATTTATCCGAGATATCACTGAGACCTGACTGCTTTGGTTTCCTTTCCCCTTAAAACCTGGAAGCAAAGCAGTTTCTTAGTTTCAGCCCGTTACAATGTGGAAGGAGGGGGCTGTGTCTACAGCCAGGCCAAAAGGCAGCCCCCTCAGACAAAGAGCTTTGGGGGTTTCAGATGTGCCTCTTAAAGGGACTGTGCAGCATTGCTTTGTGGCTCTAGTTGTGACCCAAGGACAATAGGGTCACTCACCAAATCCCTGGTGGGCTGGCTGTAATGACAGTAGAAAGGGGTTAGGAAAATGGGTGAATTTCTAAGGCCTGCTATGACATCTGAAAGGAACAGTGCTGTGGCTGAGGTCGCTCCTGAGGCCACTGGTGTGGCCCCAGGAGCAGCCCCAGGTGCTACAGCTGAGGTTCATCAGCATGTTCCACCTCTGAACAGCTCTTGGACTCTTCTGTCTGTGCTCTTACTGGGTAACAAGCTTTATCCTCTGTCTCACCCCTTTTCTCTCTGTGCAAAACTCATACCCCAACATGGCAGAACAATGGAATTAAAAGATTAAAACTAACAACTCCAGTTTTTGGTGGCTCTAGCTGGATGTGAGATACTGGATGGAAGTTCTCAGGGTTACCAGAGGAATACTTTATTACTTAGGTTGGGGTTTTTTTTTTCTTTTCTTGAAAATATTTAAATCTTCTGCAAGCTGGTTATTTTCCCCAGTGTTCAGCTCTGACTCATTTACCTCTTTGCCAGAGGGTAATCACACCCCAGTGCCACCTCCTGAACAGAGTCAGGACTGCTGCTCTGTGTGTCACTGTCACTTAGTGCCAGAAGCTGAGGGAGAGTCACCTACTCCCTGGCACAGCTGATAGACTCCAGCCTCTTCATTATCGCCACAGCAAATGTCCCAGCCAGCTGAGCAGTGTCAGGCAGCATCCCCACCTGTGCTTCAGCCCCTTTTCCCAGCCAAAGAGAGTGGGCTTTGAAGCTTGCCCTTGGGTATAATTCCTCCGTGCTCTGAGCCTCAGCCCCTTTCACAGCGTATTTGTCCTACCCCGAGCCTCCCTGCCTCTGCAAAGCAGTGATGCTGCTGGTGTGTGGCTGCTAGTTGTAGAAAACAGCTCCGTCTTATTTTCTCTCTTTAATCACTAACTTGGAAGGACCTGTTGCCACCACAGGCCTTGCAGTGTGCCAGACAGATGGTGAGGAGCCAGTCCATTACCTCCTCCTCATGAGAGAAATGATGCAGAATGTTTTGGCTGGCACAGGCACCTGCGGTCAGCACGAGGGAGCTGCAGTAAAACCTTTACATGCAGCACCAGGCTTTGCGCTGACCCCCTGTGCTCACATCACCTTGGCATTTGCCAGAGTTAGTAGAAGGGGAGGTGAAGTCTGGGGAAAGCTACAGGGCTGAAAGTGCAACCCCTCACATGTACCCAAAGTGTGTTCCTGTCACATGCCTCAGGAGTCCTGAGCTGATGGCACTGGTTACGAATTTGTCCTACATCTGCTTATGGTGCGGTTGAGAACAAAGCTGAAGAGCTGATGGGATGATAGCTGCTGATCCCACCCTCAGAACCCTAATTTGGGAACCATGGGCACTGGGGGTAGCCTTTGCTCGCTCTTATGTCAGAAGAGGAGTCACACAGTTATGCATCTCCAATGAACTCCAACACCTCCACATCTAGTCTTGACCCACTGCAACTGACACCACCAAGCTTCCAACTCTAAGAGAAGGGCTGTTCACTCCCTCAACTTCTTTGCGGCTGGATTTGGTGGAGGTGTGGAGCAGGTCGGGCTTTGGCACAGTGGGAATGGGCTCTCAAAGAGATAACTAAGCATCCCTAGTGCTCGATGTTTGCTTTTGGCTGGGCCAGCTGCCTGGAGCAGATGGCAGGAAGGGGACTGGAGATAGCTGAGCCCAGAAAAGGGGTAGGGATCAGCTGAGTGCAGTCCTGCTTCAGCAGGGAATAAACTCTCTCCGCTCAGCAGCTTTATGGCCATCTACTTTGTGGCCAACTAACAATTTCAAGAGCCGGTACCACCCACCTCAATGATGCTGCACATCCCTGACATACAATTGGAGGGTTCAAATCTTGTGTTGGCTTGAAAGCCAAGGAGCAGTGCTGGCAGAGGCAGACACTTCAGCTCCCCTCTGTGCCAAGCCATGCAATTGCCTTTCAGCTGCAACCCACAGACCTTGGCCTCAGGTTGAAGCTCTCCAAAGCAACAGACAAAGCCCTTTGCAAGGCAGCGCAATCAGTTCCGGGGTTTGACTGTTGGACCAGTAGCAATGCTATGCGTGGCTCTACCAGCACAAGTCACCTGTTGTCCTTCTTGCCCTTTAATCAGGGTTCAAAGTCCTCCTTATCTCCCCAAACTCCTGGCTGGCCTGGGCTTTAAAGAGGGACCCAGCAAACTGAACTCCCTTCTTGCCCTGCAAAAAGGATGGTGCAAGGCTTGACTGGTGACCCTGCCATCACAGGATACGTTTGACAAACATTCAGGGTGCTGAGGGATCACTGGAGATGCCACTTCACAGGGACATTGAGTTTAGGATGAATCCAGGCTAAAGATTTTCAGTTCCTCTTTGTCCCTTACACACCTGCAGGAGGTTGAAGTGCACCTTTACTTTCCTTCTGCCAATCCCACTGTGATTTCAAGGGCACGTGACTCACAGCTAAAGGTGGCCCATACCCTTCAATGCCAGAAGGGACCGTCTCTCTCCCTAGCCTGTTTATGCGTTTGGTTTCTGATTTGCAGAAGGGGCTACTGACCACATCTCCAATACTTGTTAAAGCAAGGAATTTCTGTTCCTGGCTTTTATGGGGCAGCTCTCTTGGTGGTGTAAATCTGAGTGGGAAGATTTTATGCTGGATGACAGAGCAGAGTCCAGGCTTAGGCTATTTATAACGTAGCTCATACAAAGCTACTTGACATAGTGAATGGATTGGGGGGAGTTATTTCTATTTTTTTCTTCTTCCAAGGAAGAAGCATTGATGTTTACCTTGGAACACAGCCTGAACGTGTCATCACCTAAAGGCAGGGTATCCTGACCACAGCAACTTGTGCTGTTAGTAACAGGTTTTGTGGGATGTGCATTGCTGCTCTGAGCTCCTACCTAGTGGTGTGATCCTGGCAGATCTCACAAAGCGGCACAGAGCCAGCTCATAGGAGGCCTCTAAAGTATAGCTTTGCTCTCTGAGACAAGGATGCTGCCTGGCCTCTATTTGAGGTAGGAATTGAATGTCCTGGTTTGTGATGGTCATCACGGACCTGCTGTCATGGGGATGTGATTTTTGGTGTCTTGAGCACAGTCTATCCTGCCTCCCTTCGGTCTCTGCTTTCCTGGTAAGATGCAGGATTCCTTTCCGCTGCCTTTTCAGCAATGCTGTCAGGAAACATGGGGCTGTGCACTGCTGAATAATTGTCATGCTCTACCCCAGGTGTGAACCAGGTACAAGCACCTATGTTCATGGGTTCTTTTGGAGACATCCAAAACCACCACAATTACGTAAGCCAGCAATGTGCCCCAAGTAACTAATCTCTTCTTTTTTTCCTTCCTCTCTCCCCCTTGCCCCTGTCCCCATTGTCTCCCCTTGCAGTGGCAGGCCATCTCTCTGACAGTCATTGAGAAGGTTCAGATAGCAGCAGCAATCCTGGGTTCCCTCTTCCTCATCGCCAGTATCTCGTGGCTCATCTGGTCGACCTTCAGTCCTTCAGCCAAATGGCAGCGCCAGGATCTGCTCTTCCAGATCTGCTATGGAATGTACGGCTTCATGGACATTGTCTGTATAGGTGGGTGATCATATCTCATGGCATGGCCAAGGTCACTCGACTGCTCACCTGCTGAGAGAAGCGGGAGACAGCATGGAGTCCCAGCTGGTACAGCTCGGCCCAGGTTGAGCCTCACCAGCTTTTCCTCCTCCTTGCTTTCATGGCACCTTTTAAACAGTCATCTCTGCTCGTCTGGGTAGCCTGAGTGTCTCTTTGGCTAGGCTGGTAGAGAGACCTGCAGCAACCCAGAGATAAACAAACCCCTCTTCACAGCAAGAAGAGGATGGGGAGGTCTGGGGGAGGCTGGGGAATGTAAGGCTTTTGAGAAATGCCATCCTTTCTGGAATAGCTAATTTAGGGAGTCTCCCCACGGTTGGTTACAGCAGAGTCTCTCCACCTGCAACTCTTTGGGTCTCCAGCCCAGTCTCTCTGCTGGGCAGGGGCACCTGCCCTTTCTTTGGCTCACAGTGAAGCTGCAAGTCCCAACCAGCCTACAGTCCTTGTCAGGTTGCTAGTACAGACAGCCTCTGAGGATTAAGCTGCCCCACAGTAAACAAGCTCAGACAGCACAGTAAATATTGTGCCCCCTGCAGGGTCACCCTGGGAGCTCAGGCTGTAGCCCCATTATAGGTCTGCAGGCTGGGAGATGTAGCTGACAGCTGTGGGCAGAGGCACTCACCAACAAGGCTGTTGAAAGAGCAGTGATTACCAGAATAGTCCAGTGAGCACCAGGCACGTCCAGACATGCCCCTGAGCAGTGTCCACCCAAGTACAGGCCACCAGATCACATCAGTTCAAGTGACCCTGACCAAAAGCAAAGAATGTCCCAGGCAGAAGAAGCCTCCCAGAAACTTGGCAGGATAATACAGGGCTCTTGACTTGGTGGATATATGTTTGTGTGAGCAGAGCCACTCTGGCATCAGGAAGAACAGGACAGACTAAATAGGGATATGGTCTAGCAGTTAGATACTAGGATAAAGGTTGGACTCAATAACCCTGGAGGTCCTTTCCAGCCATGATGATTCTGTGAAATCACCAAGCAACACTTGGTGAAACCGAGGTACAGATGTAAAACAAGAAGCCTAGATTGCACACCCCTAGGTTCAGAATGCTCTTGGCTTCAGCATCCTTCCAGCACAGGCCTGCCGAAACCCAGGCTGGTTCCTTCCACTGCTGTCACCACTGTGCTGACAATAAGATGGGAGCTTGGCCTGTAGAGATCATTCCGCTCTGTTATCAGGTGCTGGCAGATTTACCACATCTCTTAATGAACAAAGGGTGGCACAGGAGGTAAAAGAGTGATGGGCAGCACCCACGAGCTGCTAGTGATGTCCTCATGCTGGTGGAATTAAGAGTGGAAAAAAGTTATCTCAGTGTGGTGTGCGTTTGTGTAGCCTTGTTGGCAGAGGACAGAATTGAAGAACCCTGGCCTGGGCTGACATCAGTAACATGATTTGATAAAGCTTCGAGAGCTGAGGGGAACTGATTAGCTCATCTGTTAATTGGATGTAAATCCTCTCACATGGCAAAGAGCAAACTGCACCAGCCATGAACTGAAGGGGAACTGGGCAGACAGATTTTGCCTTGAGGTTTTTTTTTCTTGTTCTTATTAATTTAAGAGTCCAGCCTCTGTTTCTCTTTCGTACCTTCTTGGAGAGAAAAAAAAAAAGGCCCGTTTGAATCTCCACTGGTCTCACCATTAAACTTAATGTCCTAAGCTGGGAGCTTTGACTTTTTTTAGCCAAAGAGCAAGCACCCATTCCACTCCCAGGAACATTTCACAGTCATGGCTTGAGGCAGCCCCATGTCTCACTGTCTTCCCCACACAGCTGGCAGTCCTGGTGGGCCAGGCTTGCTGGCTTTCCGACAAACTCAAAGCTCAAGTGGGAATCACTACAGATGCAGAGAGTTAACATGTTTTTATGTGGCTGAAGCAGGTTAAAACTAAGAAACTGCTTTGGTCCTGGATTTTCAAGACCACAATTAGAGATAAAGGAAAAGAAAACAAAGCAGTTAGGTCTCAATGAGATCTTGGATTAGAATTTACCAGACAATGGATAGCTTAGGGAAAATGGAAAAGGGTTTATTAACTCTGTAACTGTACACAGAAAAGAAGAAAAGGTTAAGCAAGTTAGTGCACACGAACTAGAAACTGTGCCATCACATATTGTGAGAAAAATACAATGGGAGGTCACTATCGTATCGGTCTTTGGGTCTTTTTTCACATCAGAGATCTGTGGGAAAAGAGCATGTCAGTCATGTAGAGACGAGCAGTACCACCCTCTCTATTATTCAAGCATCACCCCTGCCTGCAAACAGCAGCACTCTTGGCTGTCCAGACTGGTGAATGGCCGCGTCAGCAGGGGCCCCCCAACACTCCACAAACGTGGCTGAGAGGGTTCCATGACCCTCCCCTCTTCTCTCTCCTCCTGTCTCAGCTCCAGGGGAAAAGGGAGAAATTCCTTCAGCTCACCACAGGTTGCTGAACAGCTGCTCCATGGTAGGGGGGGAATGGTAGATCAGCCCTTAGGTCATGCTTCTCTGGTGTACGGTGCCAGCTCTGGACTGGGCTCGGTTGAAGCTGGTGCCGCTGCTGCCGAGCCGGGGTTGAGGCTGTGCAGAGCTGCTGCATCCCTCCCCGCGGTGGAGCGGGGCCAGGGTGCGAAAGCAACATAACTTTTTTCTTCATGAAAGCACAAATTTATACATCTGAAAATTTGGTAATTTTCAAACTGCAACAGTGACTTCTCTTGCCCAGCACATCAGAAGCTACCCAGAGACAGCTCCATTTGGGCTGTGTGCAGCATGTCTGCCTGTGGTGCCAGGCAGCCCACCCATACTCAGTCAGGAACGCTGATGTTCTGGACCATGTGAGCCTTTCCCTGGGAAAGCTCACATGTGATAGCAGCCAGCCCTCTGCCCTTGCTGCGCTCCAGCATAAGATTTGGTTGCAATACCCTTTGCAATCCCAGCTGCTGCTGTTCCCAGGGCTGCAGTGAAGGGAAGGGAGATCTAGCACTGCTAGCTGAGGTTTGGTGTTCACTTTCTTTCTCAACTCCTTCATTGTCTGTCCAGCTGAATGGCACAAGTGTAAAATGAAGGCTTCATGGGGAGCTGAAACTCCCTGGCTGTTCATACAGCCAGGTCTCTTCTAAGAGTAATTTCCTTCCAGCCCTGCTGATTTCAGAGGGCTGGCATTAGTGCAACCCTAAAGGCTGGTCTGTCTTGTGGACATTCATTATAGCCTTGCTTGACTGTGATGGCTGCAGCAATGCCAGCTTCCTAGAAGACTTGTGGCGAGCTCCTCACTGTGGAACAGCTATTGTCCCTCTCCTTTATCCTTTTTCCCAAACCTTGCAGCCTTGCACAGGGTCTTTGATCACAGCTTGGCAAGGCTGGCTCTGGACTGCCAGCATAGCCCAAAGCCTCTCGTTTCTCCTTCTTGGGCTTTAGTTCCACTTCTGCAAGTTCAGGATGAAACCTCTCATGGATAATTGCAGTGACATTGCTTGTTGAAATACCAAGGTGCTGTCTTGTCCTCCACAGTCCATCTCTTTTCTCCTTTTGGTTTCCAGCCTGTGGGTAGGTAGGAAGGATTTAAGAAGTAAGAAATGCTCAACGATGGGGAAAGAGCGAGACATTAAGTGCACTCAGTTCTACCACACTTGGGTTTTTTTCAGCTAATATAACACACACACGCAACGTGTGTGCATTGTTTGGTAACAAGCTGGGCAGCCTTAGCTAGCAGAATGTTACCCTGTAGGTCCTACTCTAACTGTAAGAGTTCCAACTGTTCCTGTCTGCAGTTTGCCCATGAGTTTTGCTTTCACTGGTAGAGGAGCAGAGGTTTGAAAGACAAGATATTTCCTAAAGAGTAGATGTGCTGAAACAGCTCCTCTGTGCAACTGGTTGCCACTTCAGTTGTCCCTGGATGTCTCATGACCATTGAGTAGCCAGCAACATTTCTCTCTAGGGTCAATTTACACATCCCGATACTGGAGGTGCTGCTCAGCAGGACACTTTCTCTGGCACTGTAGTGTCTGAGAGCTGGAGATGACACCAGATATGCAGAGATCCTATCATCAGACAGGGAATACACAACTTCCCAGCTGCCCTAACGGGATTTAGGTAGCAACTTGTCAAGACAGAGAGATAAGGGGCAATTTGCATGGGCAATCCCACAGCAACACTGTCCTTTCCAATGTGGAGTCAAAGGTGAGGGCCCCAGTGCTCACTTGCAGTATAGCTCCCTAAGCACAGATCATTTGGATGTTATCTTCACTTGAGCTGCACTTGATGTCAAATAGTCAGGTCATGTCCAGGCTGAACTCTCAAAATACAGCTGTTAACTCAGAGACTATTGATCTGCACATCAAAACCCAAGGGTCTTGTGTTTGACCCGTATACAAGTATTATTGTCTGCAAGTATTGACTTACATACAATAATACTTTAGTTTCCTTTGGTCTGTGCTAGCTCCTTGCATGCTCCACAATAACAGTTCTAAGAAACAGACACCATTTGCTACCCCCCTTTGCCTACCATGGAAACAAAACCATAACCAAAGTAAGCTGCATCTGCTCCTCAGGACAGATTGCATGGCCCCAAGTAACAGAAGCTACATCCCTCTGGGCAAGGTGGTCTTTCAACATTGTTCTCTCCCTTGTTCTCAGACATCTAACAAGAGAGCAGGAAGCCCTGGAAAGTATTTGTGGGAGTTTCCAGTACTGTGGTAGGGTTTTAAGAACCTGGTGGAAAACATATGTCAAGAAAAGGTTACAGAGGAATGACACCACTTTCTGAAGAAGGAGCACACTAAATGCTTCTTGGTATCCAGCCAGCCCTCTCTCTATTACGTGTTCTATCTCTGGTCATGTCTGTAGGACAGATATGAGAGTTGGATTCAACTAGAAACTGGTAATGGTGCCAGCACAGATATTGCTCTGCTATGAAGCCATATACACCACAGATATCCGGAGTCACTGGAGAAGTTTAAAACCCACCTGGATGTGTTCCTGTGCGACTCGGTCTAGGTGACCTTGCTGTGGCAGGGAGATTAGACTAGATGATCTTTCGAGGTCCCCTCCAATCCCTAACGACTCTGTGATCAGAAACCAGGAAATGAATGAAAAGTCAGAAGAGGACTGTTCATTTGATTAACTGCTCTCTCTCTCTCTCCATGGGTCCCTGAAAGGTAAACTCAGAAAGGTGGCACAGAAAGGGATTAGCAGAAATGTGGTTATCAAAATGCAGTGACAAATGCAGTGAGCCTTCACAGGCCAGAATTACTGAGTAGGGAGAGCCACAGCTTAGAGCTGTGCTGTAAATCCTGAGAGATACCTGTCTGTTAATTAAATGACAGTCCTTGGAGGGGGGAGGAGGGGTTTGCCTCTCTCTGTCAAGATGCAATTAAGGAAAATCAGCATTTGTAGATTAAGCTGTCACTTGAGGTCAGTAGGACAGGAAACCATCTCCTGTTAAACAAGAAGGAACTCTGCCAGCTAATGAGAGCAAGTCACAATCCAGGGTCTGGCATCACCAGATTGGCTCCAAGGGGGAAGCTCATCTCAGGAAGACCATTAGCAGGCTGCATGCACAGAGCTGTCACCGTTATGGTTTGTGTGTGCCATACTGCTTGTACTCACACAGGGGTGTGGTTGGCATGCTGTGGGGTCTCTACCCCAGTGATGCAAAAGCAATCCAGTCTGCCTCTCCTTGGATCACTGTCTGGTGGGGAACAGTTGCTTTGTCGGTGCCCACCCAGTCCATGCTCTCTGACCCACCCTGCCTTGGTGCTGACAGCTGCACACTTTCACAAGCCCTAACTCCTTGTGCTCTTTGAAGCTTTTCCCTCACTTTCCTTGGCAGCCAGTCTCTGAGGGTATTTGCCTTCACAACATTAACTGCACTGCAGCTCAATAGCACAAGAGACAGGTGAAGCAGAACCATTCATCCTGCCAACGATTTTCATTGGCACACCATGGCAATCTATTACCGATCAGGAAGTGTGTGCCCGCTGTTTTTAATCCCAGCTGCCAGCAAGAATAATCAAAAGCATCCAGTATGTCTGATGGCACCTCAGCACAACTGTAGGTAATAACATAAGAAATCAATAGCCAATTAAAACTGATCCACAGCATTTGATCTTTCGTAGTGCAACGCGAACAGCAATTAATGGAGCTTCCTTGAGACAGTCACAATTCAAACTTCCTGCCAAGAGTAATGTGGTTTTGTCTAAAATGAGATTTACTTCCTAGAGGAAGTACTGCTGAGGTAGTAGTTGCAGGGTATTTTCTGGCCAGGTCACTGGGCCCTCAGCATTCCAAGCGTTTAGGAGTCAAAATCCCAACAAAATTAAAGCAACTGAGAAATTGTCTTCAAGGTCTTTATCTGTATTGATCTGATTCTCCAAAGGAAAACAGATGTTTTCATTCAGATCTGCACCGTCCCCCAAGGTGAAAAGGAGGAAGAATTACTACAACAGCAGGAAACCAGTTCTGAGAAAGGACCAAGCCCGTAGGTTGGCTTGATTAAGGCAGAGAAGTTCAGCAGATATCTTCAGAGGACAAACCTGAAACCCAGAGAGCAAGCACATATGGCTTCAGCATACCTGGCACAGACCCATGAGAGTATGCAGAAGTCTTCTGTCCCTGTCAGCTTAATGCACTTCTTGCCCGTATGCCTGTACACTGGAGCTACCAGTAGCTAACTGGAGTGACCAGATCCAGGCTTCATCATCAGAGCAGGTGTCAGAACTGGGATAAAGTCAGGCAGCTGATTTGCTTTAACTGCACTGTGGATCTTGGTACGTAGACATTCAGCTGCAGTGTGCAAGCTTTAAAAAGTCACTGAGAAAAGTTGTGATTTATGAGCTAAAAAGAGGGATGTGGAGACAAGAACAGTCCCCACAGGATGTGTCGTGGAGTTCAGGATCTGGTTGGGCAAGGACCATCCCTGAAAGCAGTCAACCGAGGGCCCCACACCTGGTCCAGCAGTAGGAGAAGCAATGCTGCGCAGCTGATCTGCTGTCTGACTTGGCCGTTATCCAGGAACGGCGGATGCTCAGTGAAGTTGAGACATGCTACCCCTCCATTCCTGAAAGATGGGACCTATTTTTGTCTAATGCTGCATTGATTATTCAATCAGAGAGCAGAGTGGGCCAGCCAGCGTGCATGCATGAGTGCTGCTTTCCCCAGTGGGCACTTTCTGCAGAGGCTCGATGCGCTGGCTGGACTCCAGTGCAGCTCTCCGCATAACAAGCACATTGCTGCTGAGCAAAGAGCCACAGGGCTTGAACCTACCTCTGATCTCCCTCCCATTTTGCAGGGAAGGAGCTTGACTTCTAGCACAGTCAGAGCAGTACCTGGCCTTTCACATGTGTCCTTATAACGCCACAGTCCATCACCACTTCAATCTCCACGCAGTTTCCCACTGCTGCAATAAGGCTCTAGAGAGGAATTTTGTCATGAATAACCATATGGTGCTCTTTCCTCCAATGGATCAATGTGTTCAGCATTTAACAAGGGCAGCATAATTAACATTTTCTTGGAGAACAAAGAAAATTTTTTGGATTGTATGTGATTTCAAGAGCAGTATGTTATAATCAGGAGATCGCCTCATAAGCAGCTGGTAGAATCTCCTGCACCAGCCACGTAAGTTGTGCTGTCTAGTAAGGGGTGGGAAAATTCCTCAGCACCATGCCAAGGTGGTGTTTTTCCCAGTGCCTTCTGTCCCATCTCTCCATCTACTAAAGCTTCCAAACCTACAGACATATTACTCCTGGAGATGCGAGGCTACAGTCACATGTCATTGTGTCCACAGCAAGAGAAGTCCAACTCCATTGTCAAAGACGAGGCCATGGGGGAATCATCCCCCATACATAGTGGGTGAAGCTGCTTTTAGTGTGCTTCTGATTCTGTAGAGAGCCAGAAGCAGGTATAAGAAAAGAGTTACGTGAAGCCGCATGAATCCAGCTCTGGAATTGCTTCTCAAAGAAGCTACTGCTTGGTTCTCTGGGACCTGCCAACAGAGGCATCTTTCAGATCCAGATACAGCAGCCTGTAAGCAAGAAGTCTGCAAACAGGCCCACGGGCAAAATAGTTGAACTTCAGCTACTAAATGCATTCTGCTTGGGAGTCACTCCCAGAAGCAGCACTTTTCTTCTAAGACCCACCAGTGGCAGGCACATCCTGAGTGTGCAGAGCTAGATCCATAGCACCCATCAACCATGCAGTGTTTAGCAGAAGTTGCTCAATACAATTAAACAGCGTTAACAATTCTGGGCCCAGTAGTCCAGCCAGCACTTTACCTTTTCAGAAGAGGTCCAGCCAGCAAACCCACAGCAGTGACACTCAGGCAGGCAGGCAGTCATCACTACCTGCTGCACGCAGAGAAATCTGAAGAACCAAAGGTCTATGCATTTGCTATGAC
The DNA here is from genome assembly GCA_028565055.1 of Phoeniculus purpureus. NCBI lineage: Eukaryota > Metazoa > Chordata > Aves > Bucerotiformes > Phoeniculidae > Phoeniculus > Phoeniculus purpureus. The sequence continues at coordinate 12,757,327 of JAOXOE010000602.1, forward strand.
AGATGGAACAACTCACTCTGCTCAGCCATGGACCTCTCTGTGCCCTGCAGGACTCTTCTCAGACCTTTGCAGCAGGTGTAGCCACTCAGTTCCTTTCATTGCTTTCATTCTTACCAGCTGAGCATTGATGGATCCCATAGGTGCATGTGAGCCCTTACCTGCCCCTTCCAGCCAGTGTCAGCATTAACTCAGAGGGGTCTCTCAGCCCCTAAAAGTCTTAACTTCTGGTGGAATATACCCAGAGCAGGAAGGCAAAAGTTTTGCCCTCCTAGAGATGCTAGCTAATAACAGATTGGAAATGTTAGATCTTTGTCCTGGTAGCTTGGCTACTGCTGACCTCCTTAGTTTTGAGTAGTGCCTCTGTGTGAGAAGTGAAGACCTTTGCAGGAGAGAAGGTGGGGTGAGACTTATGGGATCCTTGTAGGGGAGTAGAGGTAAGAGGCCACAGCACCCAAGGCATAAGGCTCCTGAAATGTCTCAGAAATCCTGGTGTCTGCAATGAAAGATTTTGTCGTGGCTGTGGAGGAAAAAACAGCCAAATACAAGGTGCACTCTAGTGTGTCCCAAAGACATATTTATCCCAACTAAAAACTGGCCAAAGAGCACCATTAACACCTTGGGATGCCTTCCTACAAGGCAGAGGGGAAAGATTCCTACATCTCAGTCCAACAAGGGAGCTGAAACAATTGCGATGCACACATCAACCTGCAATGTCAGAGGCTCTCCCGGTTCCATTAATTTAGTCTACGTGTCCCATATGACCCTGGGGGAATGCTCTGTTAAGGATGATCTTACCTTTATGCCTTTCCTAGTCCTAGTCCTAGTCCCTATTCCTCTTAGTGGAAGAGTACTTAGGTGGCTGGAGCTGTCTGGAGGCAAATGGTTCAGACAGGACCCACATTCCTTAAAAAATGAAAAACAGTGAAACTATTCCCATCTTTTCTTGCAGAGTTTCATTTGCTAATAAAAGCAGAGAGGGAGGTGCTAGTTCTACCTTCAATGAGCAAATGTCATGTTTTGATCATTATTGAACAAAGCATTTGGATTTAGCATTTAGAGATGATGTCTCATGCTGAGTATTTTAAATTCAGTGTCAGAATTGGAACACAACATTGAAAAAGAAAATTCAAGTCCAAATGAAATGCTTTCACCTGTCTGAAAATATGGGTGTGTTCTTCCATTCTGTGTGAATGTGTTCAAATCTCCCTCCAAACAAGGTGAAGCCGTAGTGCCAAGCCCTACACAGGCAGCCTACGGTGCTGTTGCCCAGCTTTGCCTTTAAAAGGAAGGGCCGAGGATGCAGTGTGACTGCAGCACCGTGGCCAGTGTAGGTTAGAAAGGATCAGGATGCAAGCCTGGAGGACTGACTGTCTTGGTGCAAGTGTGGGGAAATGGAAGCCATGTGCTTTTCTCTCCTCACCTCAAGTACCCATCTTTATGGACTTCCACTGGGAATGTCCAGAAACAGACACGGAGACCGGAGTGTGCATCTGGTCAATTCAGTTTGAAATTATTCTCTACTCCCTTCTTTTACAGACCCAAGGGTATCTGCCATGCATACAAATTACTTTCACCTCTAGGACACGAAGTCCTTTCAAGATGTGGGTGTTGCTCTCATCTCCATTTTAATTTGGGGGAAATAAGGCACCAAGATTTGCCATAGAACTGTAGCTGCAAAGCAAGAAGAGCAAACATTATAAAACCAAGGGGGTATTTGGGTAACACCTTTAAACCCTATCCCTTCTGGACTGGCTTGGTTATGGGTAGATCACAAGTGGAGAATGCTGCTGGAGAGGTACAATTCAGAAACAGGTCTGAATTCAGCAAGCTGCTGGTGGAGCTCCAGTCTTTATTTAGTTGTTTGCTTTTCCAGGAAAAGTATCGTTTGTTAGTGCCTGCATAGCTAGAGAGTGCCCTTCAGTCCTCTGCTTTCTCCTGCGCTGTGAATTAAATACCATGAGAGTACAAGAGCCCTTAAGGGCACAATATCCATTTTGCTGTAGGTGTCTACAGCCAGCTGAGTTCACAGGACAGCTGAGTTTACAGGAGAGCTTTTGTTTACGGTTTATCTGTTGCCTCAGTGATGATTTCTCTGGGTTTTATTTTACCTGTTTTTACTATTCTTATTTTTTTACATTGTTTGGGGTTTTTTTGAGCTGGAGTGTAAAAGTATTACTCTGGATGGGGCAGGAAAAAGAGGAGGTGGTTGGCAGCTCCTGTACTTCCAGCTGAAAATACTGTGGCATTTCCAGAGTGCTGGTGTTGCTGCATGTGGTTCCCAGGGTCAGTCCAGCTCCACTGCCACAGATGGCTTCCTGCAGACAGCTGGTGCTGTTTTTCCATTGCAAACAAACCACGTGGGAGTGCTGAATTTTCTGGGACAACTCCTATCAGCGTCTTAATTTTGTGAGTCTTCCCTCATTTGGAGCTTTACCAACTCAGCCTTACAGGCCCCAACCCACGTATTGTAGAGGAGTGTGAAGTGAGGACGTGAATGAGGGTGGCTGCTCTAGGGTGAAAGTAGCACCTCACAGATAAGCTGGCGTCTACCTGGCAGCCATAAAAGATCCCCCAGTGCTCCTACAACATGCGGCTTGCAGCTCCCTTCTGCTCACAAAGCCCAGTGACAGTCAGTCCTAACTGTCCTCTCAATTCATCTCACTGGATAAAACGTTCCTCCTTCTCCAGCTACAAATGCCACATATGTGGGATGGACTGGTCCTGCTTCTGAGAGGAACCCACAGCATCCTCTCCTGTGTGCACAGGAATTACTACTGCATACTTGCGTTACATGAGCTCATGATGTGCTACAGTGTCAGGACTCCTGCCGTACTGCTCAGCAGCATCCTGCGGAATCCCTGTGCTGCCTGGAGGAGAGATGCTTCTGGCTGTCATTCCAAGCAGAGCCATCAGTAACAAAAGATCTGCCTCCCTTCCCTGGCTCACCATGCTCAGCCCCAGCGAGGCAAGGGGTGAGGTCTGCCATGACTGCTCACCTGGTGGAACAACAGCTGTGGGGCCTCTCCGAGATGCTGGCATGCTGGATCCACCTCCCAATAGGCTGAGTCTAGGGGTGGGTGTAAATGGCTGCAGAGAGCTCGGATTGTAGAGTAACCACCTGCCCAGATGTGACCTGCTGCTTGGGTTGCTCTGCCAGAGGGTGTAGAGGAGGCAAGGAGGAAGAATGGCTCTCACTGCCTTTGTGTGGGTCCTGGCCCACCTGGGGCTGAGGAAGCTTTAAGGCAGAGCTGTTCTTGAACCGTAGCTTGCATGAGAGGAGACAAGCTATAATAAACACAAGGTTTGCTGGTTAGTCAGCAGTGGAAAACTTGGGGGCCAGCCTTTTTCTGCAGGTAATAACCTGGAAGGAAGAGTCCATACCTTCATAAAATACCTCTGCAAGACATCTGGGAGCAGTTTTTCTGCAGATGCTGGTGGGAACTCTTCCCAGGCCACAGAGGTCTCACCCTTAGAGGGGCTCAATTTCAATTTTTGCTGGAGTCCTGGCCCCTGTGAAATGAGAAGGTCCAAGATGTACACATCCCTGTGGAAGCTGCCTGCCAGCAGAGCCCCATGACAGCAAATGCACTTGGAAGGGTGGTGAGCAGAAAGAGTGTTCTGTCTTTCCTCAGACCCATGGGCTTTATGATGGCCCATGTCATCCAGTGATCAACAGCACTCACAGGGCTCGTCCCAGTTCTACCAAAATGCAGTCCGTGTTTGTACAGATGTAATCAGTTCTTTAGATATTAAAAAAAAATGCGTGGAGAATGATTGATAAGAAAATGTCTGATTATAATCAGCTAATTGTTTTTCTATATGCTAAGCAGTCACTCATTCTGAATACCCTTTCGGTTCATGCTGAATGCCATTCAATACTCAGCTTGCCCACCCTCATTAGGGATTGGAAGGGATCTCGAGAGATCGTTACTCAGAGGAGATCTTTGCTAGATGTGTTGTGGACTGGAGGCATCCTGCCCACCAGTCCAGTGTCTTGCAACTACCCAAGATGTCTGAAAGACCACACCAGAGGCCCCAGGTTGTACATTACTGGGACTTCTGTATGAAGGACAGACTGTCCACTAAACTCCTGAAATATTTTGGGGATTAGATTCATGTTTTGGAAAGCAGAGGTACCAGTTCTGAAGGAGTCTGCACTTCCTATTTGATTTTATCCCTGCAAATGTGTATGTCACAGGAGTTTGTATGAAAAGTGACTGTGCGATGAAAGCATCCCTGAGATGAAGAAAAGTATGATGTGAGGATAATGGACTCCAGAAAAGTGGCAGCAGCAGTCTCAGGGGACCAGAGCAAGGAGTATCTCTTGGGAAGAGAATCTGAAGGATAAAAGAGCTGCGAACAGCTCGAGGCTGCCAAAAGGGATGATACTAAAGGCACAACAGCAAATTGTGCCTGTGCAGGGGAAAGCTCAGAAGCCTGGGAAGAGAGCACTGAGGCTGCATCAGGAGCTCTTTAAGGACACAAAATCAGAAGCTGCAATCAACAAGGCAGACAGAAGATCCTGCAAATAGTGAAAAGTCTCTAGAAATCACATGGGCATGGGGAGCTGAACCCCAGGATGACCATCCAGGGATATAAAAGGCAACAAGAAATGGATCCTTAAGCATGTGTAAAGTAAGAACAGCAAGGCATATCTAAGAGCTCAGATAACATTTGATACAGAAAGGGCCAAAGAGTTAAATGTTGCCTTTTTTTCAGCTTTCAAAACTTAGCTAAAATAATTTTAATGAGGAGAAAGGAGCCCAGGGCAGAATCAGAAAAGAACAGACTCACAAAAAATATTCAAATAAGCTCTCTCTGTCCTTGTCAGTATGTCCTAATGAACTTCAGAGGAAGCTGCGGGAGCAGTCTGACCCCCAAGCATTTCATCACCGGGAACCTGGGGAGGATGCAGGAGCTGCCAGGCAGCTAGGGAAATGCAGCAGAGTACCTAGCTTTAAATATAATCTCTATCATTAAAGAAGGTAGGAAGAAGGAAGGTAGGATCAAGGAAATGAAGGGCAAATCAGCTTAAGTGATTCACAGAAAGATACTAGAATAATTTTTCAACTAACCAATTGATGAGCATGTCTAATTTGAGACAGCAGTGGTCTCAGTGGCTCAGGTGGAAGCAGTCAGTCTGATAGGCCACGTCTCAGGCAATGGTTTTGGGGTTCTGCCAAAGGTTATTTAATCTTGACTACATTTCCACAGTTTGTCTCAAGTAGGACTGGTCTGGCCTTTGCTCTCTTCAGAATTCTTATCAATGGATTAGGTAACGAAATAGGAAGTGCTGTTATAAAATGTGCAGATGACACCAAGCTGGTGTCAAACACCTTGGAGGGACCAGATCAGCGTTGGAAATTACCTCGGCAAACTGGAAAAATCAGCCAGATGGAATTGAATAAAAAGATGTGCAAAGCACTACCCTTGGGAAGGAGAAATCAGAATCCCAAACACAAACTGGACCAGGCAGTCACACTGCCAAAGACAGCAGTTCTGACATATCAGTTTATTTCATCACGGTTTTGAAAGCAAAGTGGGATCTTGATTCCGCACCTCTCTGCTTGCGGCACTGCACCCTCCTGGGGAGATCATATGCAGATAAAGGGGATGAAATGAAGAGGTTCTGGAGATGATGAGTAAGAATGAAGAGAGGCAAGACATTACCTGATTCGCCACCTTGTCATCTTCGATATTCACATCTCCTCTACCAAATCAGCAGAGTTCCACTGGTGCCACAGCATAACTTTCAGTTACACGTCTGTCTCTCCCCACTCCCTGATTTACCCTCTTCCCGACTGCCTGCAGAGCACAGCTCTGCAACCATGAGTCTCAGCCACTGGAGGATTTGAAGGTGCTAGGCTATTTAAACAACTTCTTGTATTCAGCTGGAACTGACTCTGTCAAAACGTTGAAGGATGCCAGGTACTGGATGTCCCTTTCCCAGCCCATATTTGCTGGAAAAGGTCCTTCTGGCTCTCCTTTCCCAGTTTATCACCAAGGACTGTCTTGCATCATGGATGAGGGATAAAGTGCAGGGGATTGCACTGAAAAGCAGTAATGAGTTGGAAAGGTCCAGGGAGAGTTGAGTGACTCATCTCTCACATACCATGAGATACTTGTGAAGTTGGGGTGAGGCAGAATTACAGTGATTTCTAGAACACTTTTTTGGAATGGAGCAATCTCATGAGGACTACAAGAATTTGGCAAGTGGCAGTCAGCCTAGCTTGAGTAAATACAGAGCAGAAGTCAGTACATTTTACTGCACTACACCTATGGTTAAGGAAGATAAATGAGGCAAAAGAAGCCATCTGTGCCCAGGAATGGTCCCTGCAGTCTTCAGAGCCCATCAGGGAAACACCACACTCCTGGCCCGTTTATTTTATACTCTTCCTTGTACTGCTGTTGGCCACTGCTGGAGGCTGGATGCTGTAGGAGACAGATCCCTTCACTGAACCAAATGGAGCCACTTTTCTGGTCTTAGGTTAAGACAAAAGGCAGCTAAGGATGGAGCATATGGGATGAGATTAAGGCAATGAGGTAAGTGAGGTCTGAGCTGCTGGAGCTTTGGAAAAAGAAGTGGGAGAGTTTGAGATTGCCATGAAAGGTTAAAGAATTCACAGAAAGGGAGAGGAGGGCTTGTGTATGCAGTGATGTCAACAGAGAGAAAGCCTGGCAATTAAAGTGTTATCCCCCAAGAAGATTGGTTTACCTTGGCCTCAGCCACTGCTGCTGTGGATGCAAACATTAAACTTTCAGATTATTCTTCCCCTGACACCCAGCATTGAAGGCAGCAGAAACAGGCTAAAGCATGGCAGCTGTCTGGCTGAGGTGAAAATACGTTTTGAAAGGAGAAATCAAAGAGGAAATTGCTGCTGAAGGTGGAAACAAGAGGTGACAGCTCAGATGGTAGGACAAGGGATTTATGAGAGGCAGGGTAGAGTGACTGGCCGGAGTGGACTGTGTTTTTACTCCTGTGTAGGTAGTATGGGTGTCAGTGCAGGGGTGATGTACCACTCACTGTCAGCAGAAGCCTTGTTTTAGTGTTTCCATTACTGACAAAGAGGAGAAACAGCTCCTAGCCCAAGAATTTGCCTGTCTGTCTCCAGAAAATGCATGGCAAGCACTGAAATAAGAGGAAGGTTAATCAGAGGCTGAAAGTCCTCATGAAAAGACCGTTTGGTGACAGAGGATGATAATGTGCAGAAGGTGCAATGCTTGTCATTTCTGGGAAACTGCTACCGCCTTGCCCTGGTGCCTTGCAACTGCTTGGGTTAATCTCAAAGACAGTGGTGCTGATGGTTCCAACTGATCCTCCCCTTGCCCACCCAGATGCACAAATACACACTGGGTTTTGCTCATGTTCTTCTAACAGCTCAACCAGCCATTAGGCTGAGGACCTCTCTCTTGTCCAGTCTTGCCACTGGTGGCAATGTACCTCTTCCTGACTAATCCCAAGAGACAAAGGGCAACCTGCACATAGCCCACAGGTGTCTGTCCGTCCACAGCACCGAGAACATTTCCCTGCATAGAGACTGCCCTTGTGGGTCATGATGTGGTATGGACAGGTCTTGCAAGGCTTAGAGGAATCCTGCAGTGACAGGGCCTCTGGGCCATGATACCCTCGGTCATGCTTCCCTTTCCAACTGTTGTATTTTAAGAGGCCAGAAGCTCAGGATTAGCTGTGGCAATCAGTAGAACATGGAAATTAAACTGTTTTCACCAATGCTAGCTCTGTTGCATCTCAGTCATCTGGAAAAGGAACTGTCCAAATGTTCTTGCTCTGGGGTGAAAATGTGAGTGAGGGAGGGGTGGTAAATGGAAGAGGTAAGCCTTTCCCTGCAATCAGCAGTGGTCAGCTTGCTCTCCCAGATGCTGTGGGCATGTGACGACTGGCCATGCAAAGCCACTGACACAACTCCTGCCTAGTTAACCTGTGCTGACGCTGCTTACCTGCTGCTTCAAATCCAGTAAGGAACCCGTCTCTGTGTCCTTTGGGGCTGGGTCACTTACTGTGACAGTTGTGCCTAAGAGCAGTGGTTAGGTGCTGGATACACTGCTATGCAGAATAAATGGAAGGAAACACAAGATAGCAGTGTAAGCAAAGTGTACAGTTCTGGTATAACCTGTTGCCAGGGTGGTGGTGTGTTTGCCAGTGCTCTGAAGCACAAAGCAACTTCTTAGCTCTGGGAAGTAACTCCTGCACCCAGGATAATCTCTTGTTACTCCCACCTGGGCTCTGCAGAGCTCCACAGGGCTGACCATGACCTGACTCAATAACGCCGTAAGAGAAAGAGCATAAAGGCTCATCTATGGAGAGAGCAAACACAGTGAAAAGAGATCCCAATGGTTCCTGCACATATTGTTCCGGACTCAGCACATGTTCATTCAGGGTTAGCCATAGCATGTTAGCTCAGAGGCACTCTGTCTTGTCCTGGGAACAGTGCAGCCATATCACTGTGGCAATGCAAGCACAGGCATTAGAAATGCTTTTTCTAGTCTCTGTTGTCAGGTTAATCACATAATAGGGGCTGTCCCCAACTCCAGAGTCATCTGGGGAACCTTTCCATGGCACAGGCCAGTGCAAGTAGAAATGCCTGAGAAAATAAGGCTCCATCTGGCCAGCTGCCTGGTTTCTATTACTGGTCACAAACAGACATGAGAGTGAAATAAGAACACGACAACTGTATATTATCGTTTGCCTGAATACTTCTTTCAGCTTTCAACAATTTTCAGTTCAAGGAATTTCTTCTGATGTCGGTCCAGCCAGGTGTCTACATGAGAAAATGGGAAAGAGAGCATCATGTGTCCAGTGCCCATGTCTCATGGGGGTTCCATTTTACTAACACCACAACCAAGAAATGTCATGGACCATGACATGATTCACTTCCAGCCAGGCAGCAGCCTGCACCAGTATGTTTTGCATGACACTCACAGAGATTTTCCTTCCAAAGAGGATGGTTTCATCAGAGCAGATGGTGAGATAAACTTGGGAGGAGATGGAGAAGGACTAGGCCACTACCATAGAATCATAGAATCATTAGGGACTGGAAGGGACCCTGAAAGATCATCCAGTCCAATCCCCCTGCTACAGCAGGATCACTTCACTGGAGAAGTTACACAGTCAGAATCACTCTGGGTTGGAAGGGGCCACCTGATCATTCAGTTCCAACCCCCCCGCCATGGGCAGGGACACCCCACCCTAGATCAGGCTGGCCAGAGCCCCATCCAGCCTGGCTTTAAACACCTCCAGGGATGGGGCCCCAACCACCTCCCTGGGCAACC
>JAOXOE010000602.1:12766714-12807208 GCA_028565055.1 Phoeniculus purpureus
GATGACATTGAGAAGAGCCTGGCTCCATCCTCCTGACACCCACCCTTCACATATTTATAGACATTAATAAGGTCACCTCTCAGTCTCCTTTTCTCCAAGCTCAAGAGACCCAGCTCCCTCAGCCTCTCCTCGTAAGGGAGGTGCTCCATTTCCTTCATCATTCTCGTTGCTCTACGCTGGACTCCCCCCAGCAGCTCCACATCCCTCTTGAACTGAGGGGCCCAGAACTGGATACAATACTCCAGATATGGTCTGACCAGTGCAGAGTAGAGGGGGAGAAGAACCTCTCTTGATCTGCTAACCACCCCCCTTCTGAGCACTATGTACTCTCCACATCTCAGTCAGACTGGGAGCATAGTTAAGTCACACCTGATCTCATGTCAGAGCAATGACCCTGTTGGAATGACTTACAAATCCCAGTGGCTGTACTAGCTCTTGCTAGACCCCTTGCTCAGCTCTCCAGTTTTGCCTTGCAAGCACTGTTGTGCGGGGTTGGCTTTGTAAGAGGCAAACTCCAGTCCCTAGAGGTCCCTCTGCTGTTGGCAGATGAGCCTTTCTGAGGTAGTAAAACCTCTGATCTCTGTAGAGCAAAAATTTCCAGTCTTTCTTCTCTTGAAGTCTCTGTCTTCACTGTTCCTTAGCACACCTCTCAGTCACCCAGAGTGACATAGCTGCTTGGCAGACAGAGCCTACTGTGGTTTTGGAACTCCAGAGCAGTCTGGAAAATATGTTCTTCCTGCTTGTTAGATATCTTCCAGCATTGTATCTTCCCGCCTTCATCTTCCATCCATGGGATCTAATTCTGCCTGTCTACCAGACTAAAATGCCCTCCGCTGTTAAACATCTTCTCCTGGTGGTGGTACTTAATGGATTGCAGTTATATCATGTCTTCACCTTCTCTTCATTAAGCTAAGCAGATTAAACTTTTCTCTGTGCTCGTCAGAGTCAGTTTTTCCCAAACATCGACTCACAGCTCTGCTTTTCACCTCTGAAATTGAAGAGGAGTTGTGGGGATTCAGGATACACTCCAGCTGGTGCAGATGACCAGACTAATCTCAAGACATGAAGATAAGGTGCAGGTTGTTTTTGAGAGGCTAAACTCTGACTGAGATGCTGATTTGCCAGACCCTGTCCATGGAGATGAACTACAGTGCAGTATAGTCATGGAGACCTCTCCTCTCCACAGTATCCCCTTCCAGAATGTATTTACAGGAATTGGAGGTGAAAGAACAATTCTTAACCTTTTCAATTTCTAGTGGCTCCTTTAAGCACCTGGCAGACTGTGGGTCAATCTTGCACTTGGAAGTTTACTGATTTGTAGAAATTGCCTGTTAATTTCTTGTGTGCACTCGGTTAAGGATAGGCCCATATGTCCTGTCTGCTCATCTAGCATGAAGAGGATTGACACAAACAAATGGTGCCATCCACAGCCTGATCATACTTGGCATCCTTGCATTTGGCAGAGGTTGTGGAGCTAGTTTTGAAAAAGAAGACGAGAAAAACTGTAAGATGCTGTCAGCTCTGCTTTCCTAAAGGGCTTATTAGAAAGTATATTGTAAGAATCTGCTCAGCATTTTTGTGGTTTGATCAAAAGTACCCAGGAAGGATCAATGAAGCAATCTGGAAGGAATAAGAATTGATCCAAAGCTCAGACTGAAACTTACTGGAAGTTTGTAGCTTTGAACAGCTTCATGTAACTGTTCCCACTGCGATAGTCAAGAACTTGGAACTTGACAACATTGGGATCAGGGTTCTGAATAACAGAACAGCTCTAAAGCCAAGATGTGGCCTGCCTGACCAGTCATGCTAAGCGTTGATGAGAATCTCTGCAACTGGCTTTCTGGCCAAGCCACACTCCTTGGCTGCATGCTTGTCTCTCAGTGTAAAGGCTTGATTTCTTACCTGGCAGTCTGACAACCTGCTGTCACTTCTGCTTACCTGGGAACAGTGGGTGGGATGGGCCTCTGAGCTGGGGACTAAAAGATGTCTCTGCATGCGGTTTGTGATGTTCTCTGTGAAACCCGAGTCCCTTACTAGCTTGTTTGGTTTAATGAGCACACAGTTTTGTGTCTGGTTCCCAAAGCCTTTATGGTCTTTTTCTTCTGGGCTTGCAAAGAGTCAAGAAAGGGATGTCCGGCTGACCGAACTGTGTCAAAGACTGAAGTGCTTCAAGACAAAACAGATTTAGTTAGGGAGAAGACTAAGCAGACAACAGCTCCAAGCTCCAGGGTGGGTAGAAAGATGAGTAGTTATTGGAAGCAATCCCAGTGTCCCCACAGTGGGTCTCCCTGCTGCTTGGAGACTCTTTCAGACCAGACCCAAATGATTGCCTAGAGCAGTGTTGCTGAACAAAAGAGGTATCTCCCACATGCCTTCAGTCCCCAGTGTGATGTTAGGGCTTGTGCTTAACTCAAATCTCACATAAATCACCCACTGTTTTATGTAGTGGAGTCTGTAACCCTACTGTTCTTCATACACCCAGCACCCACCGGCTACAAAAATAGTGAATAAGGTGGCTGCAGGTAAGTAGGAGATGGTAGGAAGTTTCAGCTGTGAGAGGAGCTATACCTAGCGTATACCAACGTTAGGTACACAATTCTATGTGTGCAGCTGGTTAATCCTGGCTGGATTTCTTTGGTTTAGTCATTTGAGACTCATCCACTACCAAAAACAAAAACAGCTTTGAATTTAGGACTATTTAATCATCTCTGGCTTCTTCTCCCTGATCAAAAAATAGAGCTGTAAGTCAGACAGTTCACCTTTGTAGTTGAAGAAATGTTATCCTAAATTGTAATCAGAGCAGAGCCTCCATTGAACACAGAATATTAAATCTGGGAAAGGTCTAGGTCTACACCCACACTCTTCACCCCACCTAAGTGGCCGGGTCTGCTGTCAGTAGGCATAGAGAGTTTTGCCTCAGTTTTCATGGTGTTAGAGACGATAGCATGCAAATTGTTCTGGTCAGTATTTAAATTTCCACTCACCATCTAACTGGTGGTCTGCCAAGACATGGCTATCTGAGGACAACCCAAACAGATCAGAAGGCAATTTGGCTTGACATTAGCTGTAGCTAATTACCTGTGGTGCAGGCTCTTCAGAGGTAGCTTCTAGTGATAGTCCCATTGTACCTCAGCCATCTGTGCAAGGCTGTGCAATGCCTCCCAGACCTGAAGTTATGAACATACCTAATGCTCTCGGCTAGGAAAAAAAATCAAATACTCCCAGGAAGTGGAGCAGGGAATCAAGCTCCTATCCTGGGCCTGACTGAGGGGCAGCTGATTTTCCAGTTGGTGTTCAAAGGAATTATAGAGTCTGTATTTTTCATGTGAGAAATGGCAAAGTCCACTTTAAACACATAGCTGCAGCTTTCCTGAGATCTCATGAGCACATGGAAAGCTCTATCTGGGGTGATTGGTCTCTACGGGAAGCAGTCACCTATTGCCTCATGCACTGTGGCAGACACCTCCACCTAGAAGTATCTCTAGGTACCTCACAGCCCTACAAATCAGGATCGAAAAAAGGTGGCAGGAGGGTAGTTGAGGAAGAGGGAGTCTGGCCATGCTCACTGGTTCATTCCAGGATGCTTGTTTTGCATTCCTGCGACACTCATGAAAGGCTGTTGGCCTTCATCATCCCCAAAGCAAACTTTGTATGCAATTATTCCTTCAGCCTTCACATATGGTTGGAAATCACACTAACTTTTCAAATGCCCTCATTCAGTGAGGGGACTTTAGCATCCTTTGTCCTAGTCCTTTCTACACCCTGCACATGTGACTCCCAATTACTGGGGGCCTCCAGCTCTGCTCCACCAGTTCTGGCACTGCCTTCCTGGGGCATGGCAGGACTGCTGCACAGTTCCCAACTTGTTTTGTTGTGGCCCCAGTGCAGCCCCAGTGCAAGTAGAAAACCTTTACTCCAACTTCAGTGGGCCTGGGGAAAAGACCTTTAGTTCTTCACATCCCAAACCTTGCTGAGCAACCTGCCCCGAGACCATACTGTGAAGAATCATAAGTTACCCAGGTCACACCAGCTTTTCTGACAATTTGTTTGTTTTTTTAAAAAACAAAACTATTATTTAGCCTCCCAAAGCATATTTTTATCCTCTCATTTGCCTTTAATGGAATGCATTTAGTTTTCTATTTTTTTAGCACCAGATTGAGGCATAATTTTCTGTTTTTAAACCTGGGATGGTCATTTTCTCTGTCAGTTTTTGTGTGCTAGGAAGAGCAGGACTTGAAGCAAGAATAGACATATTTATTCACTGTGCCTGCCATAAAAACCGCTCCTGTTTGAAATGAAGTCTTGCTATCTCAAAGATGCCTCTTACTTCTGCAGTGGCAGATGCCGGAGAAAACGCATTACCCTTCCAGCTTATGCAGGGGGCGTGTGGCTGCGTGTTTGTGAAGGGAGGAGTGGTTTTTTTGCTGGAAGGACCCTTTACCCAAGTGCAGAAGCCTTTCCAGCACAAAACTCTTGCTCCTGCAATGAGGCATACCGGGAAAATAGAAGATGGAGTTTACTCCTCAGGAAAACATGGGAAGACCAGTTGAGGCAAATGGTGTGAGTGTGTTGCATTGTCAGGCAGTCTCTGCTGTCACTCAGCTCTGGTGAAGGCCCATGTGTTTTTCTGGTGGAGCAGAGGGCCTCCAAGAGGAGCAGCACAGCCCTCACTGCCCACCTACACAACAGCACATCGAGGTCTCAGTCCCAGCCTTTCCCAAAGCTTTCGCCAGCCCTGGAGATGGAGGCGTGTGTGGATTAGATGGGTGCCTCTTGGAGCAGCTCTGCAAATTGCATCACTGGAGAAAAACAAGGAGCACAGACAGGGTGCAGGGAAGAGAGAGGGAGGCAGACTGAAAGGGTGAACCCAGAAGCAGGCAGAGGAGAGGGGGAACAGCAGAATCTCAGGAGCAAAAGTAAAAAGAGACCTCAATGCTGTTGTCAGTCTGGGAGGATCAGGCAAAGAGCGTGAGCACCCTGAGGACTGTGTGTGGCTGTGCTGGGACGCGTGGGTGTGTTTGCTATCTGACAGAGATTGCATAGCAGCTTCATCATCTCTGTCTAATATATTGATTGTGATTAATGCTATTACATGGCGCATCTGATTAATTAACAATGGCTTCCCACTCAGCAAGTGCATCAGTTCTCCCCTGGCAGATGCTGGCACAGGGTATTGCTGGTCCCAACAGCAGGGTTCCCCAGTATGGGAACACAGCAGCTAGGACACTAATGCTAGAGATGTGCAAAAGCATCATGTTGGTGGCAAACCAAGAGTGGGGTGGTCCCCAGTGCCAGCAGTAATTCTAGCAAAAGAGAGGATGTTCATCTGGTCAGATGGAGCAGGAGGCTTGAAGAAGCCAGAGTTGCCCCTGTGTGGGGTCTTCATCTTCCTCATGGTACCAGTACCTTCATCTTCCGTTAAACGCCAGTTCCGGACAACCAGTCACAGACTTTGATCTCCCTCCAAATGGAGGTCTCAGGATGATTTGTACAGGAAATTTTGAGACTGTTAATTGTTTCACATCTTCACCTTTGGCATCAGTTGTTTCTCTTGCCTGTAAAGTTCTCCAGCATTGCTAGGAAGAAGACACTATGGGAACCTTATCACTCTGGGCTCCATGGCAGAGGAAATCAGGATCTTGTACGTGTACATCTCCTCTCTCCTGTTCTCAAAAGCTGTCTGTCTTGATCTGTTGCCTGTTGGCACCTTCAAGAGAACCAAAGGAGAGTGGTGGATTTTTGCAGCCTCTTCTCCTTAAAGGATACATCTCCCCCTGCCTTCCCCCTCCTCCAGGGGCAAAGGCACTCTTTGGCAACCTGTTCCCTGCTGTGCGTCCATCCTCCTCCCACCCCAGTTGCCATCTCTCCTTGTGATATCTATTTCGATGATGGTTTTTGATAGCTAACAAACTGTTACCATGACAACTGGCCAGTGTTGTGACATTGGTCTTGAAAGAAGCCCAGGCTGATGGTTTTCAAAGTTCCTGCATGTCTCCGGCGGTCAGAGGGCCACCTTTGTGCCCTCTCTTCATCGTTGGCAAGCCTCTGACGCCAAGAGGGGGAGGGTAAAGTTTCCCTCTAATGAGAGCAGTGGGTGCCTAGCTACATCTTTCTGTATTAGTGAACCAGAGAGAGATTAAAGGAAAGAGGCTTCACTAAAGGATTAGCAGATTTGGGTATTCAACTATCTCTTTAAATTATTATCCCTAATTATGAGTATGATGAAAGTCCACTTGGTGAGGGATTAGAAATGAGTCAGATGAAGCTCTTGGGGCTTTTGTGCTACTGCCTGGCTCTGGGGAAGATCTCCATGTTGTGCTTCTGTGTGCTCTGCTCTGCTGTTTCTTGTTCAGATGGAGAACTCACTTAAAGGGGAGCTAAGGTTATGGTGTTCACTTTTCACCCTTGTATACCTGGTAAGACATCCTGTGGCTAGGAGAAGACAAAGACAAGCAGGACCCCTGTCCCTTTCCTGACTCCTCATGATCTCTCTTTGCTTTCTTTTCTGACCAAACATGGTTTCTTGGTCTTCCCACATCACAACGTGATCAGATCCTCAGCATTGTTTGCAAAAACCCTTTGGGGTCCTCTCATCTGTTTCAGACAGCAAAATTAATTGTGTTTAAAACCCACTTGGTCTTTACTACATAGAGATCTTTCGTGCCTGCTACATTATTTTTCATTTAAATGGCTCCAGAGTGGCTTGCAGGGACAAGACTTGGGTTCCTGCTACTGATAGGACTTGTGGTGGTGGGAAGAAGAAAATGATTGTCAGCTCAAACAGGGTCAGACACTGGAAGTGTCAGGACACAGGTGAACTGAAAGATGGGGACTTCTGCTTAGGGAGTAGGCTGAAATCTGGGCAGGAAGTAGGGACTAAGCCATTTGTGCCTGCACAGTGCACACAGAGGCGTTAGGTCATTTTGGGTATCATTTTAGGGGTGCCAAACCCTAATTTTCCTGGAAAACTAGCACATTTCTTCCTGGCAGCCTGTGGGGTTGGGATCAGAAAAAGAGCTAAACTCAGGTGTTGAACTGAATAAGCTCAGACACCCTTTGAGAAAGGGTGAAGCTGAGCAGGATTGGCATCCATGAGCCTGGGTTTTGCCAGAGCCTTGGTGGTCCTAATCCCATGGGAAAAGCAGACCTTGCCAGGAGCTGGGAGAAGAACATTATAACTCCATGTGAACTGTGCCTTGGGACAGCTCTTCAGGAGCTACAGCAGCCTGGGATTGCTTGTGACCACAGTGTTACACTGTGGACTTGACTGAAAAATATCTTGTTGGGTGTCTGGCGTGGGGAGGGTAAATGGCTGGCAGGAATTGGGAACATAGTGATTAATAGGATTAAAGTGCCATGTTTCACAGGACCACATATACAATGCACACTAATGGGAATTGCAGTTATAAATTCTCCCAGCTGACAGGGAAGGCACATCTTAGTAAGTCAGAGTGCCTTATCCAGCACACCGCAGCAGCTCCTTGGGGTGAGGAAGTACTGTGCAGCAGTGCTTGGGAATGGTACCGTTTTGGGGGAGGAGTTGTTACATAGCCTCATAGGGGAAACCTGAGTAATCCCAGATGGGAAACAGAAACCACATCCAAACCAAACAACATCATTGCTCTCAGGGCTGCAGAGCCAAGTTATCTCCTCATAACCACAGTGGTATTGCCCCCAAACCGTGATAACCATAGCTTTGCTGTGCTTCTTGCTGAAGAGAGAGGAGGAGATCAGAGAGTTGAGAAAACACATTTTGATCACTATGGCTTGGCAGAGATATGTGCTCTGCCTGTTTCTCTACAGTGATGGCCTTAGGTTTATGCATCCAGTGAAATAAGACTGAATGATGTGTAAGGGAAGGTGGCAGTGTGGTGAGTCAAAAGGGTTCCTTGTACAGGGCTAGAGACAGTGCCCCAGATACCTGCCCATCTCGGTCACTGCAAGGCGTAGTGGCTTCATGGTCCCTGTCTCAAAGGGAAGGTCTTAGGGGTTTGCTCAGGGTGCTTAATTAGTAGCATAATAATAATGAGCCAAGAGGTGTCAGTAATTGGACTTGGACACCTTATTTCATCTGCAGCACATAAATTTGGGGTTTCCCAGCACCGGGAGGTTGATGCCAATCAGGGCTGCATTTTGTGTGGGTTTCTGTGTTGGAGACCTCTGTGAAGCTCACTGCAATATGACCTTCTCTTGGATCTCTGCATGTGGCTCACACCCAAAACTGGTTCTCCTTCACTCTGATGGCCACAGGTTTAGCTGCTTCCCAACTGGCAGAAGGAGACCCAGGCTCTGTGTCTTTACCTGCTGCATCTTAAGCAATGGTGTATTGTCCCAAGCCTGGCTGATGCAGGAAGCACTGCTAGGGTAAATAAATTAAGAAGTCTGTGAAAGGTGATGTGACCACTGTTTCTGCAAGAATTTTACCTGCTCTTCCCTCACTATCATGTACATAAAGTCTAAAAAATTTAAGTTTTGGCAGGAAAGAAGCCAAGATTAGGCTACTCATAAAGATTAGCCTTAGCGTCACCAGGTCTCCACCTGAAAATAGCCTCTACATTGTCCAGTATACCAGAGCTTTCACACCTGAGTCGATGGTTTCCAAATTAGGGGTCCTTTCTTAGCCAGTGGGGTCACAAAGTCCCCTGGAAATACCTTCCTAAAAATAGAGGTATGAAGTGAATCCAGCATTGCCCTAGGAAGTGGATAATCCATGGTAAAGCCTGGATGCAACCGAACTAGAAACTGTCACCACAAAGAAAGCTGAGACTGTCAGTGAGGTGGAACAGGTCCTGTTGGCAGAGGAGATGGCACAATATCTGTTCCATTAAATTTCCATGGGAGACGTACCCCCACTGTGTACTGGAGCCAAAAACGTGTTCTTCACATGACACCAGCAGTTACCAGGATCTTTATGTAAAGATCTGCAGAAGGGCATTACAACATTTGGGGGATTCCAAGGGCAGAGGGTGGGCTAGATTTACTCAAATCCAATTTAGGAGAGGTTTTTGCATGTATTGATTCTGAAATTTACAGCGAGGCCAGCACAAAGCTATGCGACACTAAGGCTTCACACTAAAACAACAAAGTGAGCAATTCAGCACAGTGAGTTAATTCCCTATTGTCAAGGAAAGCTCGGAAACCAACCTCCTCCAGCTCACGATGTGCCCATCTTCCCACCAGCCTGGTCTGTAGCAGCTCTGCCAACAAGTGAGGCTCCTCTGAGCTCTGCGCAGTCATTGCTCTTGCACCAGTTCAGCCAGACCTCGATGTTGTGTTTACAAGGTGCTGATGGAAACCTGATTCATAGCTCTCAGTTGAGGAGCTGGGTCTGCGTTTAATGAAAAGCAAGAGTGATGAGCAAGTGTTGCCTTGGACAAGATCAGTTGTTAGAGGTTTATATTCTTTTCAGCCAGATTTATAGCCCTGTCCATCTGTACTCTGTGTCTGGGGGTTACTGCTGCAAATAATTAATAAATAATTGAAAAGCTGGGCTGAGATTCCTGCAGTTAAGCACAAACCTGCTCCCTTTGGGCTAGGTTTCTGATGTCTGCTGAGGAACAGAACAACTCAAAATTCCCTGTCCCTTTAGCTGAAGGCTTTTTGACTGTGTTTCAGTAACTTCCTTCAAAGTCACCCTCTGGCTGATATAAATGTTTCACAGCTTGCAGGGCCTTAAATGAGTTGTGTATTATGAACAATAGATTACATCACCGCATGTGCAATTGGGTTCATCCCAAACATGAAACACAGGTTTTCCTGACTTGGCAGGTTTTCACAGTTAAATTTTAAGGCCATTTGTGTTTAAATGTTATATGTGCAGAGGATCCAGGATCCCCATCTTTGAGTGCTGAAGTCTATAACTGCCTACTAAGTGGTGGCAGGAGGATTTTCATTATCCACGCTCCTTTTGCCAGGTATGTTATTGCTTCATTCACAGAAATGATGTGTTCTTAAGCAGGAATGTTGTGGAGTCTTCATCTCTGGAGATGTTGAAAACCCACCCGGACATGTTCCTGTGTGACTTGATCTAGAGGATCTGTTGTGGCAGGGGATTGGACTAGATGATCTTTCAAGGTCCCTTCCAATCCCTAATGTTCTGTGATTCTGTGATTATAAGGGATGGCCAGGAGGATGCAGTGTTTGATGAATGGAGCTCTGTGATGGGGCTTGAGTCTTGGGTTTGATTCTTAAGTCAGATGAGACATCTGCCCTTCCTTTGCCTCAGTTTTCCTAGCAGTAAATTGCAGACAGTTGTTCTCCCTCCCTGTAAAGTGC
Source organism: Phoeniculus purpureus (assembly GCA_028565055.1). Taxonomy (NCBI): domain Eukaryota; kingdom Metazoa; phylum Chordata; class Aves; order Bucerotiformes; family Phoeniculidae; genus Phoeniculus; species Phoeniculus purpureus. Next base: position 12,776,990 of record JAOXOE010000602.1, read on the forward strand.
TATAAAATTATCCTGAAACTAACTCATATAAGAAGGACTATATTTCCAGTGAGGCATTAATAAATACTGCAGTATGGATCATTTGGTGGCCCTACATAGAGTTACATACCCTCCTTAATTATCAAATGGATGCTTTAATGAAATATGCAACAAAGAACTCAAAATCTATTCAAGGAAAAAGAGGTGCAAAAAATTCTTCCTGTAAATATGTACAAAAGAATAACTTGTGTGTTATTTAAAAATCAGATAAGGCTTTTCTCTCTACCTATAGAGGATAATTGCATATAAAAATACCGAAGTTAGCAAACAGCCAATTAATAATTCACAAAATATTTACAGCCCAGAAGGCCAACCATATCCTAGCTTGTGTCAGAAGAAGTGTGACCAGCAGGTCAAGGGAAATGATTCTGCCCCTCTACTCTGCTCTTGTGAGACCTCACCTGGAGTAATGCCTCCACTTCTGGAGTCCACAGTGTAAGACGGAGCAAGTTCAGAGGAGGGCCACAAGGATGATCAGAGGGCTGGAGCACCTCTCTTGTGAAGACACGCTGAGGGAATTGGGGCTTTCAGCCTCGAAAAGAGAAGGCTGTGGGGGACCTTATGGCAGCCTTCCAGGGGGCCCAAAGGAAGGAGGCCTACAAGAAAGCTGGAGAGGAACTTTTTACAAGGGACCCTAGTGATAGGATAAGGGGGAATGGCTTCAAACTAAGAGAGGGTAGATTTAGATTAGATCTTAGGAAGACATTTCTCACTGTGGATGATGAGGCACTGGAACAGGTTTCCCAGAGAAGTTGTGGATGCCCCCTCCCTGGAAATGTTCAAGGCCAGGTTGGATGGTGCTTTGGGCAACCTGGTCCAGTGAGAAGAGTCCCTGCCTGTTGCAGGGGGATTTGAACTAGATGATGTCTGAGGTCCCTAGCAACCTATGCCATTCTATGATTCTATGAATAGTTTGGATCACCTGCTCTCCTGAAGCTCTCTACCTGGCTGTGTGGGGGACAGCACTAAGAGGCATGCTCAGAGTACCAGATACTGGGCGCTCAGGGCTCTCTGACTTTGAACCAGCACCGCTACGAGCATGGTTTGAGAGCAGTTGATCATTGTAGAAACATAATGTCTCTGGAGTAGCTTGCAGACAACCAGGTTGTACTCCCAAAACATCCCCATCCAGCAGTGCGGGCATCACCTCTCCATCCCTCTCCCTAACCGTGACATGGGGGAAGGTGTCCTCACATCTCATACACACAAATGGTGCAGAAGGTGACCTCCCAAGGGCAGCGCTGGGCCAACCTCCATAGGCAGCTGTGACCCAGCTACAAGACAACAGGCTAGAGATATCTGCATCTGCCTGCAACCCCTCTATAAAGTTCCTGCAGCTTGCACTGGGGAGGTGTTTGCTGTGAGTCAAACCTTTTCTTTCAGCTCTCATACATACAAGAGGCTGAAGCCTGAGTATCGGCATTTAATGTGGGCATCCCTCTGCGAAGGGTTTCAGACTTGAACTCAAGAGCTGTTCGGCCACTTCACTTCGGATCAGCTCCAATATTCCTCTTTTTCTAATAACACTGTCCAGGGCATGACTGTAGAGTTCAACGTATTTCAAAGCTTTTTTTTTTTCTGGGGCTAAACCTTGAGAGAGAAAGACTTTTTCTTCAGAGGCTCTTTGAAGATATTTTTCTGAGATCTTGATTTCTATTGTGTCTCTTCTCTTACTTCAGATCTGAAAATTAAGTGCTGCCTGACTTCTTCAGGAGTTTATTCCTTGAGCAGTCAGATGTTGCTTCCCTTCTGGAAACCCAGAGCATTCACAGCACCTGTGAGCTCAGGGAGCAGCTGTGAGTTGGGAAAAATAAGTGATTTTTAACTTTCTAGCTCACCAGTCTAAATGCTGGTCAGTGAATGCTCATATGGAGTGGTGTTGCCAGGAGAAGAGCGATTCTTGTTTCTTGTGCTGAGCCCTAGATGAGGTGGTTTTGCAGAAGTGAGACACCAAGATGTGCTGACAGCTAGGTGTTAGTGATGCTGGAATGGAGTCAGAAATCTTTTGGGTTAATTGGGACTTTGGGTGAAGGCATAGCTTTCTAGCATGGGCTGTATTCAAGGAATGCTGAGGAACAAGATAAGAAACCTTCAACCAGGAGTTAAGAGTGCTAAACCCAAAAGGGTGGAGGTGTCTATGCTGAGCAGGCAGAGAAGGAACCGCATCTGTATGACTCGGAGGGTGTGTCTGGATGCACTTTATGAGAGTGGAGTCACCAGAGATCTGAATCAGGGATTATTTGTTCAGTCTGGTTCCTCCTGCATTTCCCCTGGGAGTCCCTGACTGACAACTTTCCAGCAGGATTCCTGCAGCATTGCCAGTCATTCATTACTGCTGGAGATGGTATGTGCTGATGGCAGCCAGCAAAGAGACTGCAAAGGAGCAGGAGGTGTCTAAGGGACAGGAAGTTCATTTTACTCCATCTGTCATTTCCCTTCTTTGCTGGAGCTCACGTCACTTCATATCTTAAAAAAAAAAAAAAAGAGTATTATCTTCAGCTCTGTGACCAGACTTTAATGAGGCAGTTCTTTTATTCCTGCTTCACATTAATTGAATGACTGGATGTGGAGAGGAGGTATTGCACAAGGATTAAACCATTATCAAACCTGCCAACAGTCATAAGCTGATGTTTCCTGTCCCAAATCTCACACGGAAGCTGTCACAGCCACCTTCTCCCAGCCAAAGGTGGTTTGGGGTGAAATTTACTCATGAAAACCAACTTCTTCTGATGCCTTGCTGTCCTGATGGGACAGGAAGGCAACATTTGTGAAGGCCTACAGTTCTTGGCCTTAACCCTGAATTTTAACCATGGGTTTCAGTAATGCTGCCATCTCATCAGGTAAAGGCTCTGGATATAGGTTGTGAGTGGAGAGTTCATTCCTGCTCTTACATGTTGAGAGCTGTTGGGGCTGAGTGTAGACATTTGTCAAGCACCCACTTAATACCAGCAAGGCCTGACCCTAGACTGCCTCAGAGGAGAACAAAGACTGTGGGTCATCCTGAAGATGCCAGCATGGATGTATGTCCAGCCTGGTCAGAATGACCTCTTTGGTTCATCTCTTTTCATGTATTTTCTTGAACTCACAAACACATTAGGTAAAGCAAAGGAAAGTGAAATTATATGATCCACATGTGTGGTGGGTTCAAGACCGCAACTGAAAAAAGAAAGGAAAAGAAAAAGCAGCTAGGTCTTGATGAGATCTTGGAGACAATGGATAGCTTAGGGAAAATGAAAAAGGGTTTGTTAACTCTATAGCTATATACAGAAAGAATAAAGAAAAAGTTAAGCAAGTCAGTGCACACAAACCAGAAACTCTGTCACAAATGCCATCACATATTCTGAGAAAAATACATTAGGAGATTACTGCCATATAGGTCCTTGGTTTTTTAGCATTAGAGACCTGGGGAAAGCATGTCAGTCAAGCACAGAGGGGTACAAACACCTGCTCTTGTATTCATTCTAAGAGACCTTCCAGGTCCCTCATGAGTCACGCACCCTGGTTCATGCTGATGCCGAACCCTCAGCCATTCCAGACCAGCAAACTCTTCAATTCTTCAATGTAGCTTATCCAGCAAAACATCGATCAGACAGCCCTGATTCCTCAGAATCGGAAACTGCATCCCTCAATGCAGTTTCAACGCCTTCAAAAAGAACCCAGTCTCCTTCCTTGCCCAAGGTCTAAGGATTTTCAAGTTCTTCTGTTTCCCTCAGATCAAACAGTTCAGCTAAGCACAAAGGAATTCTCAGATGCCTGTCCTGAGGCTCCTTCTCTCCCCAATACTCAAGCATCTCCAGCTTTTCTCAGCGACAGAAATGACAGTTTCTCTTCCTGCTGAACAATGGCTTAAAGATGGCAGTGACTGGCCACATGGCCCTGGCCACATGGGGAGCTCAAGATGGCGACCGACCGAATGGCTGGCGTCAGCAGAGGCCTCCTCCATGCTGCAAACATGGCCAAGAGAATTCCATTCCCCTACTGTCTCTCTCCCTCTCCTCCCACCTCAGCTACGGGGGAAAGGGGAGTATTCTTCAGCTCACCATGGATTGCTGGGTGGTTGCCCCGTGGCGGGGAAATCAGCACTAAGTTCTTTCTTCTCTGGTCCATGGTGCCAGCGTGGAGCTCAGAGCTGGGCCAGGTCAGGGCTGGAGTCGGGGCTGCGACCAGGACTGGGCTGAAGCCCGCTTTCTCTGGCTGCCTCCATCAGGCGGAACAGAGGCCCAGGGTGGAGGGTAGCTGCTGTCCTCCCCCTGCCTCCATGAGGGCAGGAGGCCACTGTCACCCCCATCTCTAGGAGGGTAGGAGGGCAGCAGGGCCGTGGCAAACCACCGTGTCCTCTCTTGTCCCGTCTCTGCCCCCCACCTGGAAGTGGGTGGTGGGGCCAAAGACAGAGCCCCATGCTGGTGTGCTGGTGCAAAGCCCCCAGAAGAGCAAAGGGCAGGGCTGGCTCGTAAGCCCTCTTTTATAGTGCAATCTAGTGCCCACCCCTCCCAGGACGGGTTACTGGGAGGATTCTCTTAAAGCAAAACACACATTTTTCCTTATGAAAGCACAAATACATACATCTGGTAATTTTGGTAATTTTCAAACTGTAACAACATGACAACACCTGCTATTTTTCACTTCTCCATCTGCTCCCACATTTTTTGGTCCACATCATCTGTAACTGCTTGTTTGGGTGAGGTCCTCACTCACAGTCTTATGTTGGTCATAGAGCAGTGCCTGAAGAGAAGTCCTGCAGGTTTTGTGCAGTCTGTCTCTCCTAGCAGTCCTGCAGTTGTCCACTCATGTGTGTAGTTCTGGTGTTGTCCCACTCTTTATGTCACACATTGGTGGATGCCTGGAGGTAGGGGCTGGCTATTCCTGACAGCAGTATTTGTTCTATCACCCGGATGCAACCAATCCTTGTTTTCAAGGGGATGCTCTACTTTGAGACAGTTTCATCACTGGAGATAGACCCCATTGCTGCCATGAGTAGGGACCCTTTGACACTTTTTAAAATGTGTTTTGCATTGTTTCATGCTAACGCTGCTGTTTTCTTTTGCTCGTGAGAACACCAAAAGAAGGACTGAAGAGAGACTTAGACTATTGTCTCCTTTGTTCTATTGAAAATATAAAGGGCATTATTCACGGTAAAGATATATGTAAATCAACTGAAACACAAAGCCTGTCTCCCCCTCTGTGTGCACATAGTGCAATTTCAACTACAGTTTAAAAAAGATAAAAGTTATCTCTATAAGAACTCATCATATTCAGAGACAATGTAAACGCGGTGTCAACTGATCAAAAATATTTTTGCATTTATAAAGAATTTAAATTCTAGTCAGCCTGATTGCACAGGGAAAAGCCTAAAAATATCACATTGCAGATTTCTTGAGACAGAATTTCTGCTGTTGAGATTGAAGAAGGGAAACTTGCAGGTGCATGGTTAAAGGTGAGTGCACTGCACCCCATAGACTAATGTAGAAGCATCTACAAATCAAGCACTATCCTCATGGATTAATAATGGATATGGTACAGTGAGGAAGTGTCAAGACCAGCTCATTGGTCATAGCCGGTTAATGGCTCCTGTACTGAGAGTCTTACTTGACACTGATGTTATGAAAAGTTATGAGGCTGATGATGAAAAGTAGGTGTCCACATCTGCCTCAGCCTCCTTTGCAGAGTGTGCTGTAGGGCAATCATCAGCCCATCCAAAAGAAGTCAAATAAACCCTGCCGTCTCTCACCTGTGTTGACTAGACCCTAATCCAGGACCCCAGGGAGATAATCACAGATGGAGATATGTGCATGGGAGCTCTGCATGTTAAATCTCACTCTCTATCAGCCAAAGTGTTTCTCCTGCTGTCAGTGCCTTTCTCAATGTTCCTCTCCATTTCAGGTTTTTAGAAAAGCCAATGTTGCTGCTATCTATAGGTTATGCAAATGAAACATCAATTATTTTTTTTTCTCCAAAAAGACATCACCTTCCTTTTCTGTGTTTCTAGAAAGGAGGAGGCTAAATAACTAGCTCACCTTGGCTTGGTGAAGGAATGATGGCTGGGACTGTAGGGTAAAAATCCATAAAATACAGAGAGGAGTGGAAGTCAAGAACAGGGAACAGTTAATTGATTATTGACTGCTTCTTCCAATTCAGGAACCAAAGGGTGCTCAAACATCAGAGATTGGGTCAAACGCCAGCCAAAGGGAGGTTGTGTCACTGAGGAGCTCATTTCCTCAGGGTATTGCAGGATGAAAACAAAAAACCCAAAACACTTGAAAAAGGGATTGTGAGTTATTAAACTCAGTGGTCCAGAAGTGTTCGGTTTCAGTGAACTTTTGGTCTGACACTATTCTCATGAAGACTGCTGGTGTGGAATGTTAACCCCAAGCACTATTGCAGACCCAAGAGGAATACTAATAAAAATACAGTTGTCCAGTGTCCGGGACAGGCAGTGCCCAGTGGTGATGAGAGGAGAAACAACAGCTATTGGTGGCTTTAGAGGCAGTATCTTCTGTCAAAAAGCAAAGGAGCCCAGCTGGACTCTAGAAGGTGGGAGGCTCTGCTGCATGCCTCAGGCAAACCATTTCCTTGGTATTGCTCCTGACCCCTTGCTAATGTGATGGTCACCCCTGTAGGGCAGGAACAATCTTTTACCATTTGTCTGTTCAGTTCTTGTGAGAAATCAGCCCATCTCTCAAGCAGCGTCTCTCATTGAGCTTGCAATAGAGACCCAAATTGGCAATAATTATGTCTATTATGGAAAAAAAAATACTCCATTCCGCTGTGTATTTTACTCTGCGCATTCGATGCTGTGCCATTTACAGACACCCTCCATGTGTCACTCCACTTACAGACTCTGATGCAGATGGTGCAATTATTTATTAATCTAGTTTTAAAATATCCTCAGAGTGTTTCAGCAGAAGACTCTCTTCAAGGTCCCAATTTCAGCAGAGTCAGTAAGAATTTTGCCGTTGAATTTGCCGGAGAGCAGAATAGAGGCTTCTTTTGTCCTTTCTGACCTTCGCTTTCAAATGGCACCAACATCTCTTAGACCTGAGAGAGGCAGTTACTCTTGTGGTGCATTCATATTTTTTAAATGCCTGAAATTGAAGGGATTGCATCTTAAATCTTTGCCTGCATCCCTAGAGGGCCTCCATGCTCTCACAAGCCATGGCAGCGTGGATATGAAGAAGCATAAAAATGTCTCTGAATTAAGTGTTAAAGAGCTGTGGGTTGATTTTTTTCTTTCTGCCACACAGCCCAGAAGGTTTAGGACATCTGGGATGTTGGGTGGAGGCCTGAACGAACTGGTTTTAGTGGCAGCTCATTTGATTTTGCCCCCTCCTCTTTTTGCATATGTGAAGCTGACCAGGTGGTTCATCCAGCCTGGGCTTCACAGCTGAATTGGGCATCACTGTGACTCAGGCTTTTCCCTTGCCATCGAGTTAGCCACCAGCCACATTCATGGCCTTGGACTTGTGAGTTGCGCTAAAATCCAAAGGCCACAATCACCCAAACCATGGCAGACTTTGAACATCATCTTGTGGATTGTGCCCTTCCTCTATGAAAACAGAGGAAGTGTTAGGAAACACATTCACCACCTTGCTTCTTTTTCAGCACCAGTATCGGAACAGGCTGCCCAGGGTGGGTGTGGAGTCTCCTTCTCTGGAAACATTTAAAACCCTCCTGGACATGTTCCTGTGTGACTTGGTCTAGGGGATCCTGCTGTGGCAGGGGGATTGGACTGGATGATCTTTTGAGATCCCTTCCAATCCCTAATGATTCTATGATTCTGTGATCATTGCTTGATGTCCTTGTGGAGGGCAGTCCTGAAAGCGCTGTGAGATCTGTGCCTGCAACCTTCCACTTGCTTCACAGGGTGAGCCATAGCCTTCAAAAAATTACAGCAGAAAATACACACAAGACACTCCTCTTGTGCATCCTGTGAGCCTCAGGTCACAGGACATTCATGGTACAACACTGCTCTTGCCGCAGCTGACCTGAGTGTACATACGCAGGAGGACTGCCTTGTGCTGAGTGGCATCGACTGTATTTTAGAGGTCTGAACCTCTGCCTCCAGCTCAGTGCTCTGCTGTCCATGCAGGAACAGATGGAGAGGCACAGAGGAACAGAGCAGCAGGTTTCCCCAGGATGGGCCCTGATTTGGCACTACATTGTGACCTGCCCCTGGAAGGTACCTGTCATTTGAATCCCATCACTGTGAGGTCAAGCTCCCTTTTGCTGCATTGAGTAAATTTAGAAACTGTGAGTTAATCAGAACATTTGTCTTATGCTCATTAAATTACAGTCCAGCAAAAAAGGTTTCCCAGGAATAAAAGAATTGTTGTGGGAAACGGAAAGAGCAGTTTGCAGAATTCCCTTTTGCAATGAATCGTTTGGGCGATGCAGCATTTAAAGTGGTGAGAAGGAAACAAAGGAGTTCTGCTATCAAAGGGAAGTGGAAGTCCTCCCAGTACTGCTGTGGACAGGGTGATCCTCCCAGCCCCACAGCTTAGAGCGTCCCTGTGTGAAGGTGGTTGCTGTACCCTGGGTCTCAGAGGGAAACAAAGACAGGAGAGAAACTAAAGGTTTCTGCTTTGCTGAAGGAAATCTTCAGCTCATGTGGACTTTTGCTGCTGTGCCCCTTCAGGCTTTTCCTCCGTATTTTTTTGATTTTGTAGCTAGGGGTTTCTGTCATTTAAAGACTCTTTGGCTTTAGGAGTAGCTCAGATCCTTGTCCAGCTTTTGAAGTACAGTCATAGAATGTACTGGGTTGGAGGCAGGATGTGAGTGAGGTTTAGTCCCAGTCAAGAGTTGGGCGTGTCCAGAGCTGATGTTTGCAGAATCTCCATCTCTTATGCACAAATATTAGACATTATATAGACTCGTGAGGCACCCACCTCCAACAGGCTGGTCTCACAAGGCTCCAGTATACACGGTCTGGTGTAAGTAATATTCTTGCACTTGCTGCTGTAAAGTCCTGCACACATCAGAAACAGAAGAATGTGTGATTCCTTGTGTCTGACATCTCCATCTCTATAAAAATGAAGAACAGGGAGGAGGTAACTGAGCTCCTCGTATCTGCACATCTGTAATACTAATAAGCACCTTGATGTTGTCATTGAACATATGGTGATTTAGAATGACCAGGGTGCTTCTGGGCTTAAAAAGACAAATGTGATCCTGCAACACTGGGAAAAACAGTTTCTCCACCACCTCTCATGCAATATTGATACCTCTGCGTCTGGCTGCAAGAAAGGCTGGGATAAGAGAGCATGAGGAATGGACCACTCATGCTTGAAGGGGACATCTTCAACCACAAGCAGTGCAGAAACAGACTACACACATAAATGCAGCAAAGTGGTCTCAGGAGTGTGGGGGAAAAAAGGTAGAGGACCTGATGTATCCCTGTAAATACACAAAAGAGGGAGAACTTGGGGGAATGAATAAGAGCTGTTCAGCCTCCCCAAATTATTTTGCAGCAGGCATATTTAATATAGATTGAGTTGGAATGAATTTAGGGAGAAAATCATAAGCAAGTTTCTAAGTGACCAAGTAGGAAGGTTTGGAGGAGTTTAACAGAAGAAGCTGGGGCATAAATTGAACTGATTTTGTAATGGAGCAGAGCACATGTGCAAACAAATTTGTATGATGTGCAATAAGAGGAGGCTGGAGCCAGCTACTGAAATGATCTTTCCAATCTTACTCTGTCTGTTCGATGTAGGCTCCAAATTTCTTAATATAAATGTTAACAAAGGAAGATGTGTAGCTGGCCACCAGCCCATGGGCCTCTCCCTGTAGCTCAGATTTGCTTCCCATGGTCTGCTCTCTCTCTCTGGGCTGCAGGCTCACAGCTGTTGGCTTAAGGAGATACCCTCAAGCTACAGTGTGAAGCAACAAAACTTCTGCCACAAAGAAACTTTGTCCTCTAAAGTCCAACCCAGTCATGATGTCTTTCCGAAAGAGCCTATCTTGGATGCATTTAGGCTTTTTTTCCTCCAGCTACTAAGGTAAAGATTATTAATTCAGAAAGAACCCAGAAGAGGCATCCACAGAATGGTAGGAACATTGTGGTTCATGAGACGTGAAGGCTGGAACAGAGTCAGTATAAGAGAGCCCAAGAGAACACCATCACGGCTAAGATGGACCCTTGTCATGTGGTGGGTTTTTTTTCACTTTCTCCCATTGCTCTGAATTTTACAAAATAATCAGACCTTGCAACTTTCATCAGGCCACATGCACACTGGGGCTACTTGCCCCTTTCCAGCGTTTTTGTTGACTCCCAGCACAAGTATTCCCCTGTGCCAATCCCCCATCTGAGTGCTTTTGTGAATGTGAATCTGAATCAGGCCAAGCAATCCTCAAATCATCCGCTACCACCAAAAGCCACCAGCTCCAAACTTACACACACATGCAGGGGAACAAGTAAATCTCAGACTGGTAAACAGTTTATTGCTCGTTTAATAGCGTTGCTCAGCAAAGCTCCTAGTTTGCTAATACACCTGGGTGATCTTGTTACAATTACTGTTGAATTGCAGAGGAGCATCCTCCAAAATTGTTCCAGGTAGGCTAGCTCTTACCTGGCAGACAGTTCTGTGTGTCTCTCAAGAGAAGTAAGTACTGTCTCCACCTAAATACGATCCAACGAGCCATTCAGGAGAATAGGGGGAAAAAATTAGTCTTTGCCCTCAGGAAAGCATCCCAATAAACTCAACAGCATCTCCTGCCTGCTGCTGGCTGTGCTTGTCTGTCACATAGTACAGGCTAAGGTAGTTTTCTTAAGTGTAAAGGAAATCACAGAACTTGGTGAAGGAAGTTGGGGGTGTTTGGGGTACAGATTTTGTAATTGTTCCCAAGAGCCATCACAGAATCACAGAATGGCTGAGGTTGGAAGAAACCTTAGAGATCATCTGCTTCAACCTCCGTGCCATGGGCAGGGACACCTCTCAACTAGACTTGGTTTCTCAAGGCCTCATCCAACATGGCCTTGGACACCTCTCCACTAGACTTGGTTTCTTAAGGCCTCATCCAACCTGGCCTTGGACACCTCCACTTCAGTTTAAAACCATTTCTCCTTGTCCTATTGCCAGATACCCTTGTACAAAGTGCCTCTCCAGCCTTTCTTTGGGTTATACAATTCTGCTTGCAAAAAAGGTATTTAAAGATGGATTGTGGTGGTCCCAAAGACTGCTGTCTGCATTTGCAGACTCCCAGATGGCAGGTCAGAGCTGAGTGATGACCGGCTGGGAACACTCACACCCATGATGGATAATTGTGTTTCCCTTATAGGCCCTCACTCCCTGTGTATGCCCCTAGATATTGCCACCGTCCTCTGTTATGGCTGCACCATATGATCCTCCTGAGAGATGAGTGCTCGTGGACCTGGCTTGGTGTAAGCAGCTGCCTCTTGCCTTTTCCTTCCAACGGTCTGGGATGAAAAAGGAGAAGCTGATGTATGGAGAGGTCACGTAAAGAGCACGCAGGAGAGAAAGGGAAGGTCATGGCAGAGTCAGGCAAGCAGGTCTGAGTGACTTCCATTGCATATCTGACCTTATAGCACAGGGAAGATGCTGGGCTTGCTTATGAAAAACTGTGAGCGTCTGTACAAAGCAGGGAACAGTGCGCAGTAGTCCTTTTTCTGAAGGGCTTGTACCCCAGGCCCATGAACAAGTAATCAGCCCACTGCCCCAAACCCCAAGAGCCGAAGCAGATAGGTAAAGCATCACCCAGGTCAAGGCAGGACTGGAACTGGTGGTGGTGTTGAGGCAGCATGACTTTAACACATTCAATCCTAGCAGCAGTTTATCCCTGCTTTGACAGCGAAAACCAAATAACTCATCTCCCCAGGTTCCTCCTCACCGTTCCCGCACAGCCAGTGCTATTGACTGCAGCCAGCGTGCTGGCAGCACCAGGCAGGGCTCAATGCATGCTGCCAGCCTGTGTTTACTCCTCACTCTGCAGTTCTCCATGTCTGTGTTTCCTTTGCAGTTTCACACCTTGCTCCCTTTCATCACATTACACTGAGGTGACCGCTTCCCCTCTGCCTTCCCTTTCTGTATGCCCCAGCCCTGGTGCTGAGTGTTGCCTGCACACGCTGCAGTTACCTGCAGGCTGTACAAATACATTCACTCCCACAGTGACAAACATGCCCATATTTCTGGCTCACCTTGGGGAAAATCTCATGCAGCTTATGTCCCCGTTTCCTTGCAGTCCAAGCAGGTAAGGGGGGAGGTGAGCTCCCCTCTGTATTGGCATGCAGCTCGAATAGTTGCAGGCTTAAGAGTATTTTGTTTGGTTGCTTGTTTCTAATTACTATTCAGCAATGAATTTAACCAGAAAACAATCTGGTCAGGAATGAGCTGGGCACTCTGCTCTCTTTTTGCAGTATAGTCAGCCTCGAAACGCGTGGCAGTGCAGTAGAGCACTTCTCAAGACCTGCCCTCTGTGTGCTCACGTTCCTCAGCGCTGTTACCAGGCAGACTTTCTTCCCTGACAAATCCAAAGAAATGAAAGAAAAGCAATGAAATTACGCATTTAAATACTGTGTGCTCTTCCTAGCAGCAGAGGGCAAAACTGCTGGAGATCCCAGGCAGCGAAGCCCAGGACACAAGTCCCACATGGAGGTGCTGCACAGCTCCCCAACTCCTGGCAGAGCCCAGGGATGGTGGCCAAGCACAGGAAGGAGAGGATCTGGAGGACACTGAAGGACCGTTTCTAACCACCAAGCCCTGGGGCAGTCTGAAGTCCTCCAATTTCTTGGCATGATTGCAAGTGTCCTTGCCAGCAGACACCACCAGTTTCATTTCCCACTGAGTGCCCCTCTGAGTGAATGTACTGCCTGTGGAAATGGATGGATATGAGAGACGAAGGCAGACACAGCTTGGTCAGGATCCATGGATGCAGGTGCTGTATCTTTTCCGAGGCACCTCAACCCTGCTCTGCCATGCCTGGAGCAAGGGTCCTTGCTGAACCAGAGACCTTCACAGAGGTTTGCCTGATAGCTGCAGGTACCCATTCTAGAAGTAAAGTTTAAAAATATCATCCCCCACAGTCCATTCCTTTCAGCAAGGGCACAGAAGTCAGTCTGAGGATTTGTATGTAAATGCATTGACTAAGAAGTAGATGTGCAGTACTGGGATAATTTCTTTTCCCTCAGAGGCACAGTTTGTTTTCACATAGTGCTGGCAGAGGGCTCTGAAGGACACTTAGACAGCCCCACTGGTGGATAGGGCTTCCTCCAGAGCAGACATGGGCTGGGCCATGCTCCCACTGCCAGAGCACTAAAGACTCACCAGTGAGGATCAATGGCCATGCAGACTGGTGGCTGGCCATGTTTAATCATTTCTTCTTCAGTGGCCTTGTGTATCCAGTATCTTAAAGCCCATGACAGATGCAGATAAATGAAGACTCTGGTGGGCCATGTAAAGTGGATGAGTCATGACATGGATGCAAAGAGCAGGATTTCGACATGGAGACTGCTCCAAACCCAGCCATGTGTCATCAGTGGAGCTGCAGGAAGGAGAGCTGAAACTGACGTACCCATGCCAACCTCAAGCAACTGCGCTTCCCAGTGCACTGCAGCCCATAAGGAGCATCTGCGGCTGCTGTAGATATTTCCCATTCCAGGAGCATTGCTGTGAAGGGTGATGGCTGGGTAATGAGTTTCTTTAGTCTTGCTTGAATGCTTTTGGCTCTGCAGACACAACTTGTCAGTGTTCAGCACCAAAGAGCAGATGAGCAGCCTGAACTACCCTGGCCTGAACACAAATCACTACAATTAGTGGGACTTCTTCCAGGTAATACGTATTTGTGAATAGTGATTGCTTCTGTGCTTATCCCTCTACAAGCCCCAGTTCTGCAAAGGCAAGGAAACACACAGCAATTTTCAACAACTTTTATACATCTTCCTGGCATTTCAGAGCTCAGGAGCACAACACTAAAAGGTGTCTGCTGTTGGGACTTCCAGCCCTGGCCACTTTGCACCCTGTTGTGAATTAATATGACCCTGTTTGATTTAGCAGCAGTTAAAGATTCATTGATAGCATAAGGTAAATCAAAAGGTTGAATTTCAGCAGCACTTAATGATTAACTGATTAAAAACAAATAAGTGACTTAATTACAGATTCCAGAATGACAAGTAAGTTTGTGTGTCAAACTTACTACAAGGTGTCATAGAATCATAAGAGTGTATTGGGTTGGAAGGGACCTCTAAGGGTCATCTAGTCTAACCCCGCTACAACAAGCAGGAATAGCTTTGGCTTGAACAGACTGCTCAGAGCTCCATCAAGCCTTGACTTTGCATGTCTCTAGGGATGGGGCCTCCATCACCTCTCTAGGCAACTTGTTCCAGTGATCCACCAGCCTCGGATTTAATAACTTCTTCCTAATGTCCAGCCTATCTTAAAGTATGTGTATACGTATAAACACAAAACACAGACAGTCAGACAGACAGAAGTACTTGGGCAGTGAAATGGATCTATGCCCACATTCACAGAAGCATAAAACTAGACACCTAAGTGGGCAGAGGGATGGTAAAAGAGGCTGGCCTAGAGTTAAAATTTCCTCCTGAGTTTAAATAGCATGCATCAGCATTTCTCAGTGGGCAGGAGCTGAGTCTTGCCCAGGCCTTTGTTAACTTTGCTAGCAGATGGTTGGTGCATACCATCTTCTCCTTCCCAAAACTGCCCCAAGAACAGAGCAAGCACCAGTTTCATAACTTGTGTCACTGGCTTCATTACCAGTGCAAAGCAAAAGCCCAGCTGAGAGCAGGCACTTGACCATTCCTGCGTGGAGACACTGCTTGCTCAGGATCTGTAAGTTGTTACAGAGAAGAGGTGTTGTTTCAGAGGAATGCAGCTGCCCCTCAGCTAAAGGAGGATGCTGGAAGATCTGTCACAGCCCAGTCTGTCACAGAGTTAAGTAACCTAATCCAGGTGTGATAGGAGGAACCTCATGTGGCACTGACAGGTCCTGTATCTGATGCAGCAAACCCCATTGGGCAGAAGCAGGAGAAGCAATTTGACAAAGCACAATAAAGACCAACAACAGAGAGGGTAATCATTCATATTTCAGTAGGGCATCCTTCGTGCTGAAGGATACAAGTGATGTGGCCACTGTTTGAAATTCAGCCACTTCTGGAGTGGAACATAGCCGTGCGGAATGTCTGACATTGCCTCGGCGTCGACCTGTTTAATATGCAAATTGCCAATCAGGATATCTTCAAAAGGTTATTGCAGAGTCAGATAATTAATCAGCCCTATGTAATGCTTAATATCTTTACTCTGACAGTGCTGAAAGCTCAGAGCCCCAGCACTGTTTATATAGCCAGGGCTCTGTGTGTTCCTTTCACACGTACACGCACAACGAACCTGTTCTTGTGCAAAAGGCTCTGTATCCCACTCGACTGACGTGATGGCTATTCTTACATTTATTTCTACCTTTTCTTCTCTCTGCTTTACACTCTGCCGCAAAGGGAAAGCTGCATTCCCCAGCTGGAGCAGGAAAGCGCAAGGCTTTTCACCAGGAGGCGGATGCAGGCAAAGACTGAAACACATGGATCCATGTGGGTTCTATTGCAAGAAGCCTTTGGCCAAGGCAGCACTGAAAAATTAGAACTAATGTTGTGCAGCTTCCCCTGAGGACAGTGCAGCCAGCGCCATAGGTACCTTCGGCTGTATCCTCTTGAGCTGCTCTCGGCTGGAAAGCTGTCATGCAAGGCAAAGGGATTTGGGGATTAAGCTGCCTGTGCTCCTTTCCCATGGTTTATTTTTGCTGTACTTTGACTAAGTGGGCCTGTGGGTTTATGAGCTCTGGACCAGTGCAGGCAGAGGATGGTGCTGGGAGTCAGCAAGAGCACACTTGCCCTCCTCCTAATCTAGCCTTTCCCCAAGGGGACTTCACCTACTTTCTAGCATTCAGGATGCCTTAAAAGCAGAAAACAAGTGAAAGGGCAACATGGCCCCTCTTGCCATAGTCAAATGGCTTGAGACTGCCTGCTGTTATATGGTCCTTATCCCATGACTTGCTCTGGCCACTCAGTGCTGATGCTGGCTCTCCCATCTAATTCACAGCCCCCTGACTCCCCCAGGCATGGCTGTGTCCTGCCAGGGCATCTCCCACCCCAGTCCTCTGGGTCCTCCCCCAGATCCCATTGGAGCAGTATTAGTGGCAGTGGTGTGTTTGGCCCATGGGGGTTCCTGAGCAGACTCCATCATCGCTGCACAAGCACATCCTGCAGGCAGCTGCTCTACTGCTGCTGTACCCACTGGCTCAGCAAATACATGCTGGAGGAACACTTACATTTATGGCTGGTTTTCAGCTCAGTGCCACTAAAGGCAGCTCAGGCTCCCTCTGTAACTCCATCATTTCCAAAGGATGTGCCCCCATCCCCACTGCATATTTGTGCCAGACGAGCATTTTGGCTTTCTGACAGACATTTAAGTGACCTTATGGCAGGACTGGAAGCCTCTGGAGCTCCAGTACCTGCAATCCCTGAGGGCCTCTGCTCTCCCCTATGCTGCCTCCTTCATATAGTTTTGTTCAGCATCTCTGCTTGCAGGTTTTCCTGAGATGTTAAAAGGAAATGTCTTCCCCACTAAGAGAATCTGTAGTAATGAGGAACCTGATCTCACGTAAATTGGGATGTCCTGAGAACCATTTTAATTTCTGCTAATCTGCAGATGAAAAATGAATTACCTCAGATGTCATGTACTAACATGGCAGTTACCCAGTAATTGAAGGGCTCTACATGAGTGAACTTTTTAATTGTGTATTCTTCTCCTCAAGTCTGGAAGGCAGAAAGGAAAAGCCGATCAGGCCATGTCTTATTGAAATAGCTTAGACCCTGAACACTACCAAAGCTAAAGTAAATGGACTGCACTCATTACTTTATATTGCAGCTCCCCAGATTCTGCAGCAGCCCCATGTGTGATGTCTCCCACTTCACCACCCCTCCAGGCCCACAACAGGCTGCCCTTGGCCCAGGTTGTGCCCAAGTCCAGTGGCTGACCCCATCCCAGCACCATGTCCATGCAGGCCTGTTGGGGTGGCTTCTCCCTCTAAATCTGTCTCCAACTCCTAGCTGGGAAGTGCTGCCTTTGAGCACTGGAGACATGCTCTTCACTTCTGTTTGCACCCTGGTTTTGGCTTCCGCTTACTGAACATGCACACGGCTCCCCCAGTTCCCCGCCCCACTGCCCTCAGCCTTGGCTGAGGGTCACTTGAAGGTGCCATGGCAATCAGAAACCCACAAGTCCTGTAGCAGTACCACCCTTTTCCGCTCCTCTCCATTGATGAGCTGATGGTACTGGCATGAAGCAGCTCTTGAGCAATTGCTGTACTTTTGGAAGGAGTATCTCACTGCTGTAAGGCTGCCAACTGCACCTGGCCATTTTCTCCTTTGCAAAGAAAGCAGGAAGATGAGGCAAATATTACAGGATAAAGAGTCTTCTTGACTCTTATATTGAAGAATTTCTCAGCTTTCTTGGAGGAAAAAACCAGGCCCCTATTGCTCTGTGTGTTGTACTATCTTTAAAACTGGGATCTGTCATCTGGAGAGTCAGACCTGCACCCATTTCTGTGGCTTTTCCATGGCTGCTCCTCAGCAGCTGATGGCATAGTGTTTTCTGAGCTGGCCATTAGCTGAGTGTCTTTATGAACAGCTTCCCAGGGAAGGAGCAGCAAAATTCAATTTGCTGAATTACAGGCACATCTCTGATAAGAATTGCATTATATGGTGCTTGCGTGCTGAAAGCATTAACTTTATACTTTGAACTTTTAAAATGCACATTGGTGAGGACTCAAGAAGTAGGAAAGGTGAAGGTCCCTGAGGATTAGAAATAATAAGGAATAATTGCTCTATTTTTTTCCCCATGAAGGAGAAGCGGTATATTTAGAAAAATTCTACTTAGCTGAGGCTTTTTAACCAGAAAAAGCTATTTGTAATGAAAAAAAAGGGAAACCCTCTTTAATTGGTTGAAAATTTATTACAACAAGCCATAACTTAAGGACACTTGATTTGTGCTGAAGAGCTGTTTGGCTTCATGGAGTCACATCAGATTTACTGCAGCATCCTAGGGAGCAAAATTGAGCTCGCTCTTGTGCCTCACACGGAATAAATCCAAGTGTTGTCTGAAATACTTTTATTTTTTAATTACAAAAAAACAGAGTGAAACAACAGTAGATTTATCTTTCTGAAGAGACTGGATCGTTCTAGCTCACAAAATGGATGCAGTCTACAGTAAATCTCCGGAAGTTTAAAGCCTCAATACTTCAGATGAAAGGCTAAGAGCTACAGGCTAGAACACTTCCCTGAGCTGCTGAGACAGCTCTGCTCTGTATTCAGAACCAGTCTGGAGCTGAACTCACCCAAGTGCTTGGGAGTGTTCAGGTATCTTGATTTCACTTGCACAGCACTGTGATTTCCACGCACCAAAGGCTCTTCACTTAATTGGTGCTATTATCACACCTGATGAGGCACAGCAGGTGATATTTGAGATGCTTGCCTTTTGATTCCTTGCAACTGAGCAACATTTAGTAAGAATTACTTAAATCAGCTAATCAAAACCATGTTCAATGACATTACAATGAAGTGGGCTCTAGAAGACCAAGGTGAAGTTATTTTTCTTGTGGGAATTCTTCTGTAGAGAGAAAAGCAAATTAATCCAGATTTGATCTATATATTGTAAGCTTTCACCATTTTTCTGCTACTGATTAATAAGTTCTGAAAACCCTTTGTTATTCCATATTTCAGGCAAGGTTTGACTTTGCTCTGGTGGAGCAGGTTTTTCCAGACCTTTTCAATTCATATTTTGGTAGTACAGCTGAGACTGGCCAAGAACCTGTGATACCTGCATGCAGGTGGGTACAGCTAGACTCCATAAACATGTCTATGTGCAGCCAGGACAGCCCAGTGTCTGCCTCCCTGTGCCAGGGAGTGGCTGGGCTCTTTCTAGGTGTGATTTTGATAGTGGTATGGTACTTTACAGAACTGATCCACCAGCTGCCATTTCTACTGGATAGGTTTTTCATTCCCTAGGAACAGTGTTGCCTAACTTCAGGAAACTGCTTTGCATGGAGTTTAGCTACCCAAAAGGGGCTAATGCTGAAAGGATAAGATGGGGTGCTGTAAAGGTGCAAAGTACAAAGCTTGGTCCAGTGGGGAAAGCATGGGGCAATTCACCTCCAATCTCAGGTCAGCATCTTCACTCTCAGCTAAAGGGACCTTGAGGGACTGTTGTCCATGCTCACTTCCCCAGCAGTGGCTGTCCCAGGTGAGAGCCAGCCCACAGGATCCCTGCTGTCCCCTTTCATAGCTGAGCGGGACTTACAGCATAGGGCTCTCTGCCCTTCACCTTCCCCTGTCCTGAACCCAATATATTCTGTGGCCTATTGCACAAAAAAAGACCCTGTGATTGTTTCTCACAGAAAGATATGCTTTCTGCTCCTTGAATGGACTTTCCCTTAAAGGAAATTGATGTTAAGCCATCAAACACCTGGTGCTACCTCTACCAGCATCCTTTGGCCCTTACCAGTAGTGGCAAGGACGCACCCAGACCTCATGGGTTGTGCATGCCTGCAGGCAAACACACGGGCAAGTTACTGTCACCTAAATACTGAAACAACCCCAGACTACATTAAACCTTTTTTTTTCTTTTTTAACTAGCAAAGGGTACAGACACTTCCAAATATTTCACATTAAACTCTGCAACGTTTCTGCTTTGCCTTTCTGTTTCCAAGGCATTGCGCAAACACGTCCCAGCTCTCTGACAGCTCCAATTAAGCTCTGTGGAGCTTCGTTCAATCACCTTCCCTTGGAAAGCGGTTGAAGGAGCAAGGGCAGACCAGTGAGGCTGAGCCACCACTCCAGACTGCTCTGAGGATGAGTCACACAGCAAAGGCTCCTGTCTGAGGGAGGCAGAGCTGCTGCTCTCTAATGCACTGGACTCTCTGCACTGAGAGCCTCTTCTTTCTTCTTTCTTTTATTTTGAGTTTTTATTCCTTGACTTTGTTTATCTCTCACTTGCCCCTCTGCCCTGCAGAGCTCTTTAAGGTTTTGGCAATTAAAAGGGAAAAAAAAAAACCCATCTTTTTTCTGCTCCCTGGTAAGAGGAGACCCATCCTTGTTTCTGCCTGAGTCCATAGCATCATTGCTTACCCTTTGGGTCAGGTGCAGTACAAGGGGGGTTGCTCTTGGCCTTTTTCCTTGTGGCATCCATTACTGTTAGTAAGTGATGGGGATCTCACAGGGGCACATGGGCAGCACTGTTTGGTCTTGCTTTTGGACATCTCCCTCAGAGATGGCAGAGGAGGAACAGAGCAGTTAGGTAAACAGGGTAGCCAGCACCATGGTGTGGTTCAGGGCCCTCTGGGTCTTTTTTGTCCGTAGTGCAGGAATGCTTCTCCACCAAGACCCTGTACTGTTATTGGGTGTGGGAGCACAGGAATTGTACCTGCTGTCTGCCTCTCACACAGCTGAGCCTCCTGAGTCAACTTGCTTGAACCAAGCACTCACGGGAAGCATAGTATACGTGTATAATTTGAAAAGATGGAGGAGCAGTTCTGGTGTGTGAAGACTGAACGATCATTAGTGCCTGCTCACTGAAGTTTACCATCTCTATAACAATGGGTTTCTCTTTCCTGTTTGACTTAATTTTTCTGTAATGATGTTCCTAATATAGAAAGCACTGGGCATTTATTTGTCATAATAGACTTTCCATTGCATGTTCATTCAATGTGAAGATTTAAATGCATTTAGGAGACTCAGCTGAAGTCCTGAAATTGTATTTTCTTAGTTTCTTTTTTCAAACAAGACAAAGTCAGATAAATGCTGGCAGTCAGATCCACATACACAACTATTCCTGTTTGCAGCTACTCCTGTGAGCAGTGGCAAATGCATGGGCATATTCCCAGAGAGAATTGGTAGCCCTTGTGATGTAGATGACTCAACTGCTTGTTGCTGCCCTGCTCTGGTCCAGGGCACCGGTCCTGTGGGTGATGCCTATGGCTGAAGCTACGTTGTACACCTAACCAGGGAAGGCACACACCTGAGGAAAACATGCAGGTGTTAAGATCAGCCTTAGTCTCATGCCAGTTTTCTGCGCAGCTTGCACTGGTTTTCAATGCTTTTGCTTTAATAGCTGTGGTAGTAAGATGTTGCTAACGTGGCTCTTTTCAGCTTAGCTCAGGGGCAACTCAGGCAGCAGACGTAGGTCAGCACAGCTTGAGCTGAGAGCCCAGAAGACCATGTCCTGGTCCAAATTGTCCCGGTTCTGCTGTGTTCAAAGGGGACCGAGCAGGCAAATTCACTATACTTAATTTATCATTAAAAAATTAGGCATGGGAAACACCTCCCTTGGCTGCCTGCTAGTGGGTGAGCAGCTGCAGCAGCACTGTATGGTTGGGCTTCCAGCACTGATAAGTGACAGATAAAATGGCTGAGTGAGACACTGGCACTGGTACGCGACAGGCATGGCATGATGCTGCTCCTGACATTATCATCTTTTCCCTAGAGGTACCGAGCATCAGAAGCACACACTGGCAGTAATTTTTTTTCGCCATCCTTTCTCAGAACTCCTCCCAGCAGGCTTAAAATAGCAGGACCCAGATAATCATTAACTATTTTGACATATTGCAACAGGCACAGATTGGGAATTCATGAGGAGTGGACAGAGCTGGAATAGATTCACACTCCTGGTTTGTCTCCAGCAATATTGTCCTCAAGCCTTATGAGGACCGTCTGAGGGGGCTGGGTCTCTTCAGTCTGGAGAGGAGGAGTCTGAGAGGAGACTTTCCTGCTGTCTACAACCACCTAGAAAGAGATTGTAGAGGAGTGTTGGTCTCTGCTCATAAATAACAAGAGATAGGACAAGAGGAAATGGCCTCAAGTTACTCCAAGGGAAGTTTAGGTTAGACATTAGGAAAACTTTCTTTATTTAAAAGGTCGTCAGGCCTTCAAACAGGCTACCCAGAGAGGTGGTTAAATCATCATCCTTGGATGTGTTTAAAAGTCATGTAGATATATAGAGCTTAGGCACAAGGTTTAGCAGTGGTCTTGGTTCAGTTAGATTAATGGTTGGACTTGATCTTAAAGGTCTTTTCCAACCTAAATGATTCTATGATTCTTTACTCTGGCCTTGCTTGTGCTGCTGCTAGAGACAAGCTCCCATCACAGCCAGAAACAAGGAAGAATATTAAATATAATTGCTTAATATATTACTCTTACCAGAAGTGGGGAAGAAGTAGTATATAGGAAAGAGTATTTCATCCATATGCTGTGGCTGAAGCTGGAGTACCATTCACTCTTTGTTAGCTCTCATTTCCCACCTTTGACAGGAACCCTAATAATTGTGGATAACAATAGCCCCAAAAAAGACAGTTACCCTTAGTCCAAAGACCTCTCGGTTGTTTCAGTAGAAGAAGGTGGTACTGAGCAAGCTGAGGATGAAGCTTGCAACCGGGAAGCATTTCTCCACTAGCTGCTGACAAAGCAGAAATGCTGCTCAGGCTGTTCCAAGTGATGGGATGTAAATCTGTGAAGGAAAATTGCAAAAATAAGTGTTGGGAAGTTGATGCTTCAGAAGGTCTTTGGAGAACAGACCTCAAAGGGAATTGCTGGGAATGCTGTTGCTCAAAGCACTGGAAAATGTGTTGTTCAGAGTCATCTTCTGCAAACTATGGAAATGGATGTAGGGTGTACTCTGCACCTCATTTAGGACTTGCTTTTGTGTGCACGTAGCCTTTAGCAGAGGTCTCTGCACAGCTAACCCTTCAAGTGTCTTGCAGCCAGTGGACTGTTCCTGAGCTGGCTGCACAGCCAGCAGTGTGACTTCTCCTTTGCTACAGAAAGGATTTATTCCTTTAATATGTCCCTGGTGTTCATTGTTCTGTTGGTACAGGAGTGCATGTGCATATGTGTGCATGTGGCGGTGTTTTTCAGCTGCCTGCTGTGGACAGAATTGGGCTTCACAGTATGCAAAAGTAGCTGTGTGCCACACACAACTATGTAATATTTCACACGGCTGGAAAAAATGCAATAAATCAAGTTTTTGCTGGATTTGCAAAAGTCAAGAGACTGGGGAATTTGTCTGCGCAGTTGAGTCCTGAGTTCTTGCAGGAGCTGGCAAGACTGTCTGGGTTGGAGCATCCCAGTTAGGGAAGGGAAACTGGGTCCCCACAGTGCTGTAGGTTGTTTATGAACGTCTCTTGGCTCTGAAGAGACAAGATCAGGTTTCGTAGACTCATTTATTACAGAGCCCAAGAAGCCAACATGTGGCCTGGCTGCAGCTACAGCTTTACTCTTCTGCCTTCCCCGGAAGGTTGTTGCTCTTACTTCATGCCCCGTTGTGCTGCATTTCTGATCTTCATCATCAGTGCCTCCGGCTGCTCATTAGACAAAATCCAAGTCCCTCACTCACCATTCTGAGCCCTGTAGGAGACCCTGGTGTGCAGTGAGGCAGAAAGGCAGCGATAGCATAGAGCTGGAAGATTTCTGTGTTATGTATTTGGTACTGGGATCACCTTTGTGTTCTCAAAAGTGAAGCTGTTGAGAAACTAAAGCACCATGGACTGAGATGAGGAGGGTAGACCAGAGACACATAGCAGCAGCCCTTGTATCAGACTAGCTTTTGGTGTGGAAGAGGTTTGGCAAGCAGGGGAGCAAAGTCTGTCAGTATGTGCCCATTGGGGTTCCTTATCACTCTTGTGCTTTACTGCCCCAGCAAGGGGCACTAAACTGAGCCGCTCAAACTGCACCTCACATGGGGACTTTGAATGTCAAATGTCAGCATTCCTTCCCGCATGCACCTTCCTCTCATCTAATCCTCCCCTTCTTCTGGCTTGTCCTGTCACACCTTTCCAGGTAAAAAATGTTTATGGATCCTACAACTCTCTTTGCTCCCCGTCTTCCATTGCATCCTCCATCCATAATGGAAACCAGTGATGGGCAGAACTGAGACTGATTCTGTAATGTAAACAGTTACTTACAGTTTTGCTAGAATTTCATGGAAGATGACATTTTTAGGTCAACCTAGCTGAAGTAAATAAAATAATTAACATATTTGCATTGGGTTTCACCAAAGAAAGTATTGCTCTTGCCTGGCGTGGTGCTCAGTTCCTTGGGTCCTGAGACCTTATGCGATACCCTGAACACTAAGACAGTTTCCCACCAGAGTTAACAACAGTAGGATCTGGGTTTCTAACCCAAGGTAGCTGAGACGGATGTGTCCAGCAGCCTCAGACACCAAGGTCTGTTCCACCAGTGGTAATGATGGTGCTTGTCTAGGGATGTAAGAAGAAATATCCTCTCTCCAGCACTAGAAGTGACAGCTTTCCTGTCCTATAGATATTCTCACTCTGCCTTTCAGTCTCTTATGTTCTGGAGCATGGCTAAATACATTATTGGAGCCTATACTGTGGCTTTTAAACTCTTAAGAACTGCAGAGTAAAATGGAATGGCTCCAGTCCTCTCTAAATAAGCGATGGCAAATGGCTGTAAAATGAACTCCTGTGCTCGCGTGTGCACAGAGGAATTTAGTTCCAAGGCAAGCAGGACGATAGGAGATGAATCAGAATAATATTGAGTTTTCTTGGATACCATGTTTAAAGCTACACGAGAAACAAGGGAGGGAGCCAGGAGGCTCAGCGTTTTGGCGACCACTCATAAATGTCTGTGTGCCACAAGCTAGGACGTAGGTTGTTCTCCATCTTTTAGGGTGGAAATAGCCAGCTCTACAGGCTGTGCACCAGTAAGACTCACTTTTGGGACAGTCTGTCTGAGGGAAATGGGGAGGGGAGCATGTGAAATTTGAGGACCTTTTCCTTTCAGGGCTGTGTGTACACAAAGACCTGCCACCTAGTCGGGTTTGTCCCTCCCAGTCTGCGAGCACTGGGAAGGAGAGTCCTGTGCCTAGCACTGCAAATGCCCAGAGCCTGGCCGTCCTGGGAGGTACAGCATGGTGCTGGGCTCAGTCCAGCTCCCAGTGAGGAGTGGCACCTCCATGGGTGGCATGGGGAAGCTTGTGGAGAAAGTCCAATAGTTGGCATGTCTGTGGGATGCCAGCCTGAAGCAGTGGGTGTCTAACAGCTACCCTCGTCACCAAGTTTGCTTTGTAAAATAGGTAACAGAGAGACAGAAATCTAAGCAATGAAACAGGCATCTGATTGCCAACAGAGTTGCATCCACTGGTTTTGGTCAAATGTGGGTCCTCTGGTGCCCAGCAGGGCTTGTGCTCATCTGGTGTCACCTTCAGCAGGGATATTATGCAGCCCTTCTGTACCATGACATTGCTTTCCACAAAAAAGATGTAGGACCCACATACATTCCTGCCAAACTCTGTTCCAATCAACCAAGAATTATTAGAGGGTAAATGGATGCAGGCAGCATGATTACCTAAAAAGGAACAAGGAGCAACTGGGTGGATGATGGAGCTTCTGCCGTGCTGTGCTGTGCCATGGCGGTGCCTGTGGGAGAGTTGCTTCACTGACGCTGTCTCTCTCTTTCAGGGGGAGTTGCTGAGCCCGTGCCGATGTGACGGATCAGTGAAGTGCACACACCAGCCATGTCTGATCAAATGGATTAGCGAGAGAGGCTGCTGGAGCTGTGAGCTGTGTTACTACAAGTATCACGTCATTGCCATAAGCACAAAGAACCCTCTGCAGGTAAAGGTACTAGAGACATTTCCAAGTCTATTTATTCTCATTTCTGTTTTTGTTTCTGGGAGCAAGTGGATTTTACCTATGTGAGTTTTCCTTCTCTGTGGACAGTGATCTGTATGTCCGAGAAACATAGAAAGAGTTGTTGGAGGCTGGTCCAAAGAGGTTCCATGTTCTGCTTGGTGTTGCTGGAGGCATCCCTCAGGAGTCTACTTTTTCTGTCCTTTGATGATTCTCACATTCACTTGCCTCCTTGAAAATGCCAGTGTGACCACCATAGTGCTGTAACAGCTCACAGCTCCTGAGATGTTTCATCCACTGGAGACCACAGGTATGCCACTGTTCCCAGGCACAGATGGGGCTGGAACAGTTATGGGATTTACTACAACAGAGTATGCAGCCTGTGACAGAACAGTATGTTGAGACTAGACTGGACTAGATGATCTGATGATCTTTCGAGGTCCCTTCCAATCCCTAACGATTCTATGATTCTATGACTCCACTTCTCTGTAGTTGTGCCGTTAACCCTTATCTCGTTCTGCTGAGCCTCCTGTGTTGGCATAAGGGATGGAGGAGGCAGAGGGAGGTCTCTTACAGCTCTTCTCTTTGATGCTGCCACCCTTTTAACTTCTTTGCTACCCTACGATCAAATAAATCCTGGCCATAGCACAAGGCATGTTGGCTCTGATGCTCTGGTATCTTCAGGCCTGATTCAGAGAGGACATTTGCAGATGTACGCGCAGCAGGTAAAAGACATCTTGATGTAAGTGGCTGTGAAAGGCATCTGAGGGCCCACCTTCTTCCTCTTCTGAGTGGTTTCATAAGCCCCACTGCAGGCTGGTAATTTAAAGTTGAGATTCAGAATGGGGAGAACTATATGGCAGTTAAAAATGGGATAAATTATCCTTAATAGCTATTGATTTATTGTGGAGGCAACACTTGAAGATGGACTAATTGCTGCATGCCTTTGCTGAGCACCATTAGTGCCTCAGACATAAGGAAGCATATTACATCCAGGCACTACTGCTTAATTAGCATCATCTGCACTGGAGAGACATTAGAGCAGCAGGCTGTGGTTTAGAGGCTAGGAGGATGTCTGTAGGGATGTTGGTCTGTCCAGCACCTGGTGGAGGGCTCTGGCTCTCTGCTGGTCACTCTACTGTTCGACGGGAGGCAAGGACTTTACTAGTGGTGGTGCCCAGTTGTATGGGCATGGGCATGGTATGCAAACCCCTGTTCTCTCTTCCAAACTACTCTGTGTGTGTCTTTTTCCAGGCCTGAGGTCACTAAACACAGTGAGGGAACAAGGACAACCCTTTAGGATTTCAGGCTTAAATTAAGTAGTGACATTAGTGGGACACCGGAGCGAAATTTTGCTGGGGGGAAGGAAAAAGGCTGCCTGCTCTCTGCAAGTCCCTGCAGCATCTGATTCAATTTTCCATGTGCTGTGGGAGAGCAGCAGTTTCATCCTAAGCTCCGGGCCCAGGGTGGTTTAATTTCTTGGCAATAGTAACTCAGAGCAGATTGAAACACAGGAGGAGAGATGTGGACAAAGCAGCATTTGTTTCTTTATGGAAAGCTGGTCGATGAGTGCCTTGATGTTTCCCGGGTCTCAGATCAGGAGTGCAATGCTGAGCAGTATTGAAGATTTGTGGGTGAAGATTTCCAAGTGAGTGTGTAGCCAACACTGCCTTTAATGAATGACGGTAGTCATCTGTTTATTTGAGACCAACTGTGAACAGGCAAGGACCACACAAGCCTCACCTCCTTGTCAAATGAAACCTGTTTGGGTGAAGCTATAAGCCTGGCTAGACTTTAGGCAGCAACGTGTCCTACTTACCTCCTGCATCCTTGCATGTGACATACCACTGAAAAGCTAAAGCCAAGGAGCTGGCAGGCCCTGAAGTATGTCCAGTTGGTCCAAACAGAGTGGCACACCCAACACCCACATGTTCCCTGGGATCTGCATATTTCTGTGTCCATTTTGACAACACTGCATGTTTTTATGGAGTGCCTAGGAGCACAGCATGGGCCAGATGTGTGTGGAGACTCATGGCGTGGGCAGAGAAATTACAGCTGGAGAAGCATGGTTCATGCATAATTAACTCCGACTCCTTCCAGCCTCCAGTCTGTTATTATGTCTCATACCAGTGAGAGGCCTTTAGGCTGCTATTTTGGCAGAATGAATCCCTCTCAATTAAACCCACTGCCATCCATGGATTGCAGGAATTTAATAGCAAAGGTCTTAAAGTTGCAACAATGCAAACCCACTGAGACAAGGGGATTCAAATTGTTGGACAACATGGCAGGTGTCCTTCCAACCAGCAGACAGGAAGCAAATGAACAAAAGTGTCCCAGCAGCTGTGAGCAACCAGAGATCCAGAGCTTGTATCCATCCATTCATCCATCCATTCATCCATCCATCCATCCATCCATCCATCCATCCATCCATCCCTTCCTGTCTCTAGTCTGCCAGTCACCAAGACAGGAGTCATGGGCATGGAGGCTTTAAATACTCCTCTCCATTGCAGTATTTGTTCAAAGCCTATGATTTTAAAAAGGCCATGAAGACACAGGTTTAGAAACATGGAATAGTACTGTAGGCACCCTGGTGCTGTTACGTGGTGGGATAGGTATCTGCCATGATGGGATTCTGCTGAGAATTTTGTCTGTGTAGCTCCTTTGTAGTTGCTTCTGAGCAACTCTGATGCTCTGAGTTCAGGAAATAGAAAATATGTCTAAACCTGTCCTATAACTCCTCAGTCCTACGACTGTAGTCTCAGGGAGCTCATCTCTGCTCTGCAGTTGTTATCTCTGACTCTTCCTGCACTGTGGGTTGTTTCAGCTCCAAAGATTCTCAGTTACCCAGTGCTGAGTTGGGAGTCCGGTCCCGGTTCTCCTCTGGTTCTATTTCTAATGATAGATACCTGGTGAATTTATGAACAGAAAAGTCCTCCTCCAACACATAATTAAGGAGGACAGCCAGGGCCTTGGGATAGCAGTGAGGGGCCAGCCAGATCTAAGCTGGCAATGGCCCCCTGCAACCTGCTAGGAAAGGCGTTTGCTTGCTTGTGGTCCTGGGCCTGGAAATGAAATTGCTGACTAGCACAGCTTAGGATGCTAATGCCATGTACTTAGGGGACGTGTCACATAGAGCAGTAGAAGTAAACTGAACTGTCTGACACAGGCACGGGGGAGCTCTCAGAGGAGTGCAGGAAGGCTTTTCCAGCACACGAGTCTTCCTTGCAGCCTGCTGCAGCAAGACATGGGTATCTTCTGCAGGCAGGTGTCCGCCTTGGATCTGCTCATGCTGGTCCTTGGGAACTTTGGAGACTGCTGTTGCCAAAGAAAGGGAGATACGGATCAGGTCTTAAATGCTGTAGTTATTGGCCCATGTTACATCAGCAGTGGGAGTTTTTACTGACAAGCCTCTGAGCAGAAGTACTGAAGCAAACAGAGAAGCAGGTTTGTCCCAGGTACAACGTGTAGGTTATGAAACTGTGCAAGAGAACAAGAGTGATGTGACCGTCAGGCACCAGTCCTAGCTTGGCTCTTGGCTAAGGTCACTGCAGATGTCAGACTTGGGCTCCTCAGAAACCCCTTCTGAGGCATCTGGGTCACAGAGCTCTGCAGTTTTGGAAAAGTGGGGAGACTCAGCAAAAATCAATCGAGGAGAATGTGGTGCTTTGCATGGTGCGCCAAAGCCCCCAGACAAGGAGATGGTGGCAGAGGACAGACGGTTCCTGAGCCAATGAGGACATTTATTCAGAATCATCTGGAGGGACAAAACACTTTTCCAGCATGGGTGGCAAGCCATCTTAGAGAGCTGTTTGGGCATGCTCTGAAGTCATTGTAAGCCCAGAGCTCACAAAGCTGTTCTTGTTATCCTGCAGGAGCCTTTAAAGCTTTCTGGTACCACTAAGTCCTTAGTTCTGCCCTGTTCAGTACCGGCAGAGCAGCTGTAGAGCTTTCTACCTGCCAAAAGGTCACATTCCTGATTGACAACCTGCGTGAGCTGCTGGTTGTTAAAGGTGCACTTCAGTACAGCTCCGCGGCTACCTGGGACTCAACAGTCATTATCAGCTGAAGAAAGAAGGTCTTGGGTTTAGGTGTCTCCCTGCAAGGTGGGATTACTTGACATTGTGACCTTGCTAGAGCTTGAACATTTCAGCTGAAGATGTGTATTGTGGTTTGAAAATTTCCAGAATTTTCAGACTTAGAGGTTTGTGCTTTCATGAAGAAAAGAAAACGTCCTGTGGCTTTAAGAGGACACTTCCCCTGGGACGGTGCCGGGGGGGAAAGTCCCGTGGTCAGGACGGTATAAAAGACCAGGGAGCAAGTTACTGCTTCTCTTTTCCCGCTGGGCAGGCAGCCCGGGCACGGGGGTAGTGAAGGGACCTCGCCGGGTCCGCTCCTGTAACCGGCAGCTAGCCGAGGCGAGAGCTAGCCGCGGTACTACCGAGACCTCAGCACCGCGGGGACCGCCGCAGCCTGAAGCAAGAAGCGGCCGGGACCCCAGCGCAAGCAGGAAGAGCCCCGGTCCCTGCA
>JAOXOE010000602.1:12807308-12835696 GCA_028565055.1 Phoeniculus purpureus
TATTTTAAATTTTAAAAGTCTGAAAGTTCAGGAAACTTATTTATGACGTGTGGATTCTTATACCCCTAAATCAAAAAAAGAGTAGGAGTGTAAATCTGATGTCCTTATCTTCTCTTCCTGTTTCCATCCTGCCCATCTTCCACCCTCTGCAAACATTAATCCCAAAGGTAATTAATAAATTCCTCGGTAGGAATAGGAGTCACCTTAGATAAGATACCTGTGCAATCACCCTGGGATGTAAAGGTACAAAGATACCCTCTGCATCTGCCAACAAATGGCTACTTCATAGCAGTCAAGTGGGCTTTATCCAGAAACCCCCACTTCCATTACAGCCTCTCCATCAGCGTAGAGAGCACAAAGGTGTGCAGTCAGATCTCAGCATCCAGAAGTAAGAGGGGAGAAGGGACCTGGAAGCGTGACCCAAGCACACCAAATCAAAAACAAAAGGCAAAGTTGCAGAACAGCACTGTCCTATACTAAAGGCAGTGAGCTGCTAATGCACAACTCCCTGCAGCAGCTGTCACTGCTACAAGCCTTTGAGGCAGCAGGTAAGTCCAGGTTTGTCAGGATTACACTCTCCAGCTTGCAACTTAATCTGGTCTTAGTGGCTCAAGAACTCCAGGAAAGAGAAGTTGTTGTTTAAGCAGGAGACACTTCCTAAACAAAGGACACTTGTCCTAAACAAAGAACACTTCCCTGGCAGATCACTGGGACACAGCAAAGTCTTTGCTGTGACAGATGAACCACATCCACGGTTGCTGTAACACTGCAAATCCCTGTAAAGTTCTGCTCCAGTATGAACACCCCATGCAGGTAATGCTGGGGGTTTGTCCCTCTTCTGCAGCCTCACAGAACACAGCATCTCCCCCTCCCATAATCAAACTCACCGCATCCAGGAGGCTGATCAGTCCCATCTCCCCTGTCAATTGTCTTCATGGTGACTCTCTGTAGATAAATTAACCTTAAAGTGCCTTAGAGCCCCTTCTAGAGGCAGAGCCATATGCCACACCTCCAGAGGAACCTGTCCCCAAGCACAGTTTTACCAACAAATACTTTCATGCAATGAAGTGTCAAGGAAAGCAGGCAGTTGTCATTTGGTTTCATCCTGCTTCCCAACAGCACTGCTAGCATAATGGTAGTGTTGTGTCAAAACAGAGACAACTAAGTGATACCAATTCTGAGAAACCTTCTTCAAAGTGCTTTCCTAGGGTGATGCATGACCAGTGTCTCCTGAGTCTACCACCTCCATCTGAGCTGTCCATTGGAGCAGTAACTCCATCCACTTCCTGGAGGCAGGACAGAGAGCTTTCTCACCATTTCTAACAGCTTCTCGCTGAGTTTCCAGGAAAGATGGCTCAGTTACCTGCAAAGCAAGCATCCACGGCGCTTTATAAACCTACATACAAAAGTGACCCCAAGTCAGGAGCCATGCCACTCACTCACTGATGCAGGTCAGCAGCTGGTTTTCAGGCAGCAGAGATCTCAGTAACAGGAGCCATTTTCACCAGGCAGTATCTGCCCTATCTTCAGTGGTAGCAGCAGCCAGCAGGATTGAAACTGGCTCCTTGAGCTGTTCCACCCATCCACATACCACTATGCAAGGTAAGCCCAAGGCAGTTGAAATATCTTAACTGGAAAGTCAGCTTGGAGATGGTATCCCAAAAAAGCTGGTTAGCATCAACCAGGACCAGAAATAGCAGTGCCCAGGACTGACTGAGTTTGGAGCTCTGCAAGGCACCTCTCACCCTATACCACAGGTAGGACAAGTCAATGGAGAAATGTGCAGAGACCTTCCTCCCAGAAAGTAGATTGTCCAAGTCTAGGGGATGACCCTCATCGCTTTTAGGTGACATCAAGACTATGCAGGTTGGTATGAATCACACTGGATCCTTGAATATGTGAAATAAATTTACTAAGGGGTATTTACAGCACCAATTTGAAAAAATGTTTAGAAAACAAGTTCAGGGATACTGTAGTCAAAACTCCAGAGCCACATCACATGCAGCTCAGAAGTTTCTTACTTTGAAAGTCAAATTCAGATGTGGACTCGAGTCTTAATTACGTCACTGCCATAGCTCACCATTACCCAAATCCATTTAAAGCTGAAGCTAGAGGAACCACTCTCCATGCTAGCTGTTTGCAGTTTTCCCTCCAGCAGCTGTTAAGGTCAATATCAAGACCTGTGTTTTCTGACATGTCTTGCTAAGGTTAGGAGAGGTGCTGCAGTCACCAAAACACACAAACCAACCTCAAACCAAATGAAAACTCACCACCTGACAAACAAACCGTAAAAGATGTTCCACTATCTTAAGCTTGACAGTCTAAAGGGATGATCTGGAGGCAATTATTAACTGAAACAATAGCTTTTCCTCCAAGACTGAATGTTCCAGGAGCTGGCTCAATGGTATCTATCGTTGCAACCCAGTACAGATTAGGCAACTTGAAGACGCAGGCAGGGGAAGCTGCTGTCAGATCCAGGAAGAGCAAGCCACAGAGCATGCTCAGGCAGACTAACCTAGAGATCCACAAACAGAACACGTGACAGGCTGTGGCAAGTAGTTTTCTGTAACTGCTGCTGGAATATTGGCACCACTGGCCAACAGCAGGTGAAAGCTGGCCTTTGCCATTCCAGTCTGCCCTCAAGCCAGTCATGACTTTCTTTCTCTCCATCTGGCAGCACATGCCCCACCCCTGAGCCCTCACAGGCA
Source organism: Phoeniculus purpureus (assembly GCA_028565055.1). Lineage (NCBI taxonomy): Eukaryota > Metazoa > Chordata > Aves > Bucerotiformes > Phoeniculidae > Phoeniculus > Phoeniculus purpureus. The sequence goes on from JAOXOE010000602.1 coordinate 12,810,017, forward strand.
AATGGGAAGAGTGATATTTTCCATGTTCTCTACTTCACGCTGTAAATCTGTCCATTCTTCCCCATGGAACACCATGATGTTCCTCAGGACACAGACATGAAGGACACATTATGATGATCCTGGCTTCTTTCAATTTATTTAAACTTTCCTCAGATTCACCTCAGCACATTCAAGCAAAGTATGCAATTAAGCAGAAAGTAAAAGTGGGTTTTAATGGTTTGACCAGTAACAAGAGCCACTTGACTATTGGACAGAGCTAATGTCTCCAGCTATACCTATAAATATAGGACAGCGAAACAGGCAGGACTTTGGGCAGAAAGACAAACGTGACTCCATTCCATTATCTTTTTTATTGTTAAAAGGACAGATCTTGACAGTGGGGTAAAAACCAGATGTTTCACAAAGTGAACCAGAAATATCTTCTACTGGTCTTTCAATTCCTTCAGTCTTCTGATCGCAGATTTGACTGTCACTGCAGAGGTGGTACTGAAAGAAGAAACAGAGTCATTTGCACATGGCAGTAGAACAACTCACACTGAGATTTTTTTTTTGAGGAAGTATGTACTGTCTGACTGCACTGTCAATAAGGACTAATCCCACTTTGATGTTCATGACAACCAAACATAGGCCTTTGTTTGGAGAAGCTCATGCAACTGCACAAGCCACATCTCAGCCCAAAATTACCCAGTCATGCATCAACTACATGCACAAGCATGGGGGCTCAGATTCCTTGCAATTGCCTTGCGTGGGGCAACAGTGTCTTCTACCAGAATTTCAGAGGAGTGAAGATAAACAAGGGCACCATTTCAATGTTTTTAAAGCAAAAGCAAAACATGGACACTATTTTTCTTAGAGTAAACCTGGTTTTGCTTATTTTATCTGTATATGTGAACTGAAGAGGCTGGAGCAGCAACCACAAAAATGCTGGTTAGGCCTTAAAATAAGATATGAGTTACCTTACATGATTAAGATACATGCAGTCAAAAGAATCAAGTAAAAAAAATAATCCCCAGCTCAGAGGCTGAAGGTCTTTTTAGAACAGATTGGAGGGACATCTGCCAGGTGTCATTCATAGAGATGATTCCACCTCGAGATGGCTGAACAAACCAGCCATCCACTCTTCCTGCCCCTTTCTGGCCCAAGTGTCACAGTTCGTACAAGCAACAACTGCACTTCCTATCTCCAGTAAGAATTGTTACCACAGCCAAGGCAGAGGCCACTTAAATAAAAATACTAATTTCAGCATTTGCAGATGTTCCAATTCCTGTACTTCAAGTCTACACAAGATGGAGAGCTTGTATTCATAAAGCACAAAACAAGTGCTCTGATAAAGCCCAGGGAGAAAGAAATGTTGGAAGGACCCATCATAACCAGTAGTAGTAGACAATGTATAAAATGCAGTATTGTGGAAGCTGCACCACAAATGGAGCAATCAAACCTGTTGTAATCAAATGTTATCAAGGCAGGCAAAAACCACCTCACATATCACCAGTTCAAGACAGACTGATTTAATAATTAGTAATAAATACCACAAAAAGCACAGCCATGTGATGACTCAGCTCTGTGAGAACAAACACTAAGAGACAGTAACTGCTTTCCTTACTTGTAAGTCCAAGCACCACCAGCAACTGTCTTCATGCAGGATCCACAGTGCCAGATACCCACAGCCTTCCTCTTCATTTTGGTCTGTAATTAAGCAAAAAAGTAAAAATCAGTTGAAAAAGCCAAACAAACCTCAGAGGAGGACATCAGCATCACACTGCAGTGCTTCCTTTAAGTCCAGTCAGGACAGGCAACGATCAGGAAATTATTTAGTTCAGATTATTCTCAACAGTGGAAGTTTCTCTGGGCTGCTTCTAAGCACATAATCTCTTTTTAAAGGAGAAAACCAGTAACGAGTTACACTGTTCATAACAACTACTGTTCTCACCTGGTTTGATGACAAATATCACTATTATTAGAGCTCTCTGGACACCCCAAGATTGCTCTAACCTGCCCCATTCTGAATGCCCTAAAGAGCAAGTGGTGGGTACTGAACTCCTCTCACCAGGGCAAGTTTCTTATCACTTTGCAAGGATGACAATGGGTTTACCTAGACCTATACTGCATTTAGGCAGTTCTGCAAATGGGGTTATCTATGTTCCCACCTCACAGAAAAGACATAAAGTATTAAAAAAGATGGAAATGAAGATATTAAAGATGCCTACTTCATAGATAACAGTAAAAATTACCAGGGTACAGCACAAGGTAATGGGTGTCTCAAACAGTCAAAACCCAGATTTAAGAATGAATTCAGATGTTAATGAGCAGACATTACTCAATTACAGGAATTATACATCCCATGCAGAGTTGTACAGCACAAATGAGTAAGTAACCGCAATCAAAACCCTGAAGAGGGGGTAGGCAAGTTCTGTTTCTCTTCAAGGTAATCTGTAAAATTACTGAAGGATAAAAAAGCCCCAAACACAGAAGCTCAAATCATGGTTTAATTACCAGGATAACAAGTGTGTTGTAGGTATCTAATAAGCGTATCTGACCTGTTACAACACGTAGTACAGCAGTACCTACATACACACAGTACATGTTAAGTAATTTATGCAGCGTGATAAAATTTATGTTTGTTTTTAACTACCACTAAGCATGGGTGTGAAATCACCACCCAATTTATTTTAGAAGGGCTTCTGACATTAGCATAAAGCTCACAGTAAATTACATAGAACAGTTTAGGTTGGAATGGACCTTAGAAATCATCCAGTTCCAACCACCTGTAATAGGCACGGATACTTCTCACTAGATTAGTTTGCCCAGTGAGGCTGTTAAAAGTGCTCAAGCCCAGGCTGGACAGGGCCTTGGGCAACCTGGCTCAGTGAGGTGTTCCTGCCCGTGGCAGGGGGATTGAAACTAGACGACCTGTAAGGTCCCTTCCAAACTAAGCCGTTCTATGATCAGGTTGCTCATAGCCCCATCCAACTCAGCCTTGAATACTTCCAGGCAGGCAGCATCCACAACCTTCCTCAGCAACTTGTTCCAGTGCCTCACCACCCCATAACGAAAAACTTCTTAAGATCTAATCTAAACTCGCCCTCTTTCATTCTGAGACCATTGCCCCTTGTCCTATCACTAGAGTCCCTCGTAAGAAGTCCCTCTCCAGCTTTCCTGTCCGCTCCTTTCAGGTACTGGAAAGCTGCTATAAGCTCATCCCCAGAAACTTCCCTTCTCCAGGTTGAATAACCCCAACTGCCTCAGCCTGTCTCAAAACTTGTCGAGTTGTCTCTTCAGTAGAAAAATTAAATACGTCTCAAAAATGCACTTTCAGCAGCAACAGCAACGTTATTTTAAGACTTCTCTAAGGGAAGGAGGCTTCTCACCTTGCCACAGAAGGAGCACGTATACTTGGCATGCTGGCTGATTTCGATCTTCTTCACCATTTTCCTGAGGGACGCCCCATACCGGGTCCCGTATTTCCCCACAATCCCCACCTTTTTGGTGCGCTTCGCCTGTTGGGGGACAAACCAGAAGCTTCAGCTCTGCCGGGATCCCTCTCTTGGGTCGCTAAGCGCTCCTGGCCCACAGCCGAGCGCTCCGCTCCTGGAACAGCACCGCTGCTAACACTCGCCGGGGTGGGTTACGGCGTCAGTCACCGAGCAGCTCAAGCTGCTGCTGCGTGCAGGGGGCGGCGGCCTAGCAGCCAGGCACCGGCTGGGCCTATTTCGGGGCCGGCCCGCTGAAACCCGGGAGGCGGAGCCATCTCCCCTCACCGCGCAGCTCCCCCACCTCCTCCAGGACCCCGCAGCCCCCAGCCCTGCCCGCGGCCCAGGCGCGGATGGCGGCGGATGGGCCGCGGCCCGGCCTCACTCACCATGGCCCTGTCTCGGCGGCTGCGGCGACGCGAAGAGGGGAACAGGAAGGGCGCGGCCGCACAACGAGCCGGCGCCGGCGGAAGTGACGAGTCGGTGAGGGCGGGATTCCCCCAGCGCAGGGGTCTCGGAGAGGACCAGCAGTAGGAAGATGTCAGAATTAGGAAAGGAATCTCAAACCAGACTGGAGCTGCAGAAAGGGTAACAAAAAACCCCCACCTAACTAAAAATTATATAAAGAGGCTTAAAAGTCGGGCAGCTCTGGAGCTTAGGGACGCGGCGGGCCTGGAACACTCGGGTTAATGGATGGAGTCGATGATCTTAAAGGTTTTTTCCAACCTAAACGAACCTGTGGTTCCACAAATCCTAACCTTAAAACACCAGCTCTAAAGACAGAGGTTTGACGATAACTGATCGGGTCCAACCGCAGCATCTACTTGATTTCCTTGAGGTCAATCCCGTGTTCAGGCAACCAGCCGTGAAAGCTCTCGTGCGCCTCCACCGAGGTGGACTCCCAGACATGCAGGCACCCGAGCTGCCTCTGCCACCAGCACCAGTGCATGGGGATGGGAGCTGGGAGGGCTCCCGCTCTGCTGAACGCAGTGTGGGTAAGTGAGGCACGTACCAACAGTGTTGGACTGCAATGCTTGTAACAGGATTAATGAGCCATTAGCCTCCATTAGGAAATGTAATCCCGTTAGCCCAAGGGGATTTTAATGCTCAGAGCTGCCTGCAGCTCATCCCCTTCTGCTAGAAGGGAGCCAGAGCTGCCCAGCCCAGCTGTAGAATCCATCCCAGAGTACTTTTGCCAGGTGCTTTTACTTCCATGACAGCTCCACACCACCCTGGCTGCCTCAACCCACAACAGTGCTCCTTTTCCTTTGCAGATTAATTAATAGTGAATTAGTGACTACAGCATACCCTGCCTTTACCTCACAGCTGGTCCCAGGTTGGGGTCCATACTTTCAGAGAAGCTCACAGACAGCTGCTACATCCCCTCTTGGCTCATGCTTTTGAGTGTTTGAACGCTCCCATTTTGAATTCCCTGTGTCATGTCAGACGCTGTTTCTCAGTCATCCCTGCAAGCTCTGCTTCCACCTAAGTGGGTCCTCCTGGGAGTTAGTGGGCCAGAGACCTCTTCTACATGAGGGCTTAGCAGGACTTTAGGCAACAGTATTTATATCTTCTGTTGAGTAAAAAGCTCACTCAATATATCCTTGGAATGTGGTTGCCCTTTTCAGATCCTCATTGTAAAGATGACTCACAGGATACATCTTTGATACCAACATATTAAAAGAGAAAAAAAGAAAATAAGTTCCTTTGGCTGCTTTGTGACTATTCAGTTAAAAATAGCACAATAAAAATTCATCCAACACATCCAGGACAGAGGATCTACTGCTGTTCTTCAGTCTGTATCCCCAAAGCCCACCGTGACAGTAGAGCACGTGGTCATATCCTTCACCTACCAGTACACTATAGCCAGCACTGCTCACAGCCAGCCCCAGCCCCTCAGCCGTCAGCCAGTCCCATCCCTGCCAAAAGAAGAATATTTGCAAGTGACTGAGAAGACAGATGGATGCAGACAGCTCCACATGCCTTCCAGCACCTTGAACTCTTCTGCATGCCCCCGACTGGCCGGCTTCATGCACTGAAGATGTAGTTCAAACTGCTCCATTTTACTGATCTCATGTTTTCACTTGTTCCCGGAATTGCATCCTTCCTGAAAACATGCTTTTCTACAACACCAGTGACAGACAGCATAGATGCAAGCATTCAAACAGGTATCCATTCACAGCAAGATGCTCCAAGATCCAGCAAGATGCAGCACCCTAGGTCCTTCCCTTTACTGGAGTTTAGTTAATGCCAAGAAGTTAGTTACACTATTTTCAGTGGGTGGACATTCAAGTCTCCAAGAACAGCACATGTTCCTGAGCCTCCTATGGGTCTTCTTCGCAACCTGCATGCTACCTTGCACAAATTCTTACCAGGAAGCCTTGGAGATCCTGTCTGAGCCTACTGGCAGCTTCCCAGCCACCTCCTCCTCATGACAGGCTAATGGTGTAGTTGGGCTAAGGCCCGCAGAGTCTTTCCAATCCCTTAAAGTAGTGACTCAAAGTACTTTCCTGCAAGAATCTCCCCTTTTTTGTCTAGTATAAAGTGAACTTGAAGAGGCTGCAGCAAACGCTGTAGCAAACCAGATGAGATTTTACAAGTCCTAACAAAGAGTACATGTAGCATTCCTCTAATAGGGTTGGGATTCATCAATATATGGATAACATAAATTGAGTTTATGAGAAGCAGAATTCTCCAAGGGTACTTTCAGCAGACTTCAGAGAAGTGCTGCATAGAAGTAGCTGCAGCTTTACAAAGAGGAAGAGGATTACTCCTACAGGACAAGGCAACATGGGTATACAAATAGTCTTCAATATTTTCTTCAGTAGGCAGATATCAACATTTCTCATCCCTTACACAGAGCAAGCCTCTCTGCAAGTAGGAAGATCACCTGTCCTAGAAGACTCTGTTACAAAAATAACTCTGTGTTCAAGAAGACATTTTTAAGATGTCCTAAAGTGTGCATTTAATCACCTGGCCAGCTGTTGGAACAAGAGAAGTGATGTTTGGCTCTTGGTCTCACATCAAGAGATAAAGCATTTCCTCCAGCTGTCCAGTCACATGGTCCTACTCTTTTTCACTTGCACACACCCTAAACTACCTTCTGTTCTCGTGAATGAAAAGCAAGTCTCGACCCAGCACAGTTGCTTGCACAGTCTGTAGGGCATTTCCATGACAAGACTTGCTGAAAACAGGACAATAATCAACCCTTTGATGGAAGAAAAAAAAAAATATTCCAGCTATTATGAGGTTGATCTTCCAGCATAAACCTTTTGTCAGTGTTTGGTATCTGCACAGAGCCAAACACGTTGCCTGCATAGCACATTAGCTCCTGGCCTCCTAAAGCTATATGCAAGCCTTCAGCTTGATTTTAACCCTCTCTTCTCTAAGGATTATGGCTGTAAAACAGAGAACTGGCACCTCTGTGGAATTACATCTTCTGTACTCCCTGGCCACATTTGCTTAACACTAGCCCATCTCCAAGTATCTTCTAATACTAAGACCAATCTTCTAATACTAAGACCAGAAGTGTGTAAGACATTCTCTTGGGATCATGCTACACTGCACTGGAAATAACACATAAAAATTAAAGACAACCACACAAAGATGCCTGAAAAGACTAGCTGTGACAATTAGAACCATCAGCCTTTACATCAAGTCCACATCAAAAGTTGAGTTTTTGCAGAGGCATTACTGCTGTGAAGTGCAATCAAGCCATGCCCAAGGCATGAGCTCTTGAAAGGAACCAAACAGCAAGTTTGTTCAGGCAGCAGCCAGGCCGCAAGTTCAGGTCTTCCTATTTACTAGGACTGCAAGCATGATGGAGATTATAACAAATCAGAACAAGCATTGAGCAACAACTGCTGCTTCTGGTGTTCTCAGTGTTACCTGCAAGTTGCCATGATGGGAACAAATAACAGGTCCTAGAATACCAGCCTAAGTGTCTTTTGAAGTAGTTGCTCATTCATCTATAAGCAGAGTATCATGATAGTTTCCCCTTTGAAAGTTGCTACATTTTAGAAAGCATAAAGGAAGTGTCCCCAAAAGACCCAACTTTCAGCCACTGTAAATACTTAACACTGCTATCACCTATTTCTCAAAGCTTAAGGTCTAAATGGGAAATGAAATTCTTACATAGAAAAAGTACCAAAAGCTTGAGAACCATGACTTAAAACAACTTTTTATTTAAACAGCTCTGTCCAGAACCAGTTTATTACAAAACAAGAGTGATCTGTGGAAATCAGTCTGGAGGCTTGAAGAAAACACACACACACACACAATTCCTGACAGCTATCACAAGCTTCACCCTCAATGGGCACAAGAAGCACGTGCCATGGCACAGGGCCTAAGAGTTAGCAGATGAGGCCAGAGGTCAGTGTGCTCAGGCAGGCCATACACACCTCCTGGCACAGTTAACTACTTAGTTCCAAGGTCTTGCTGGTCAGCACAGACTAAAATTGATGGCTCTCCTTCCTCTCCACAAAACATGAACATCTATATCTTTATTCATCACTGCCAAAGTGAATACTGGAGAGCCAGTGAAATGACTCCTGTGTTGGGAGATTGAAGACTGATAGTTAAAAGCACTCTGCAGCTGCTGAGAACACTTCTGCCTTGTGCACAGACAACCATTATCTGCTTTTTTAAACAACTGTGGAAGCTGACATGCTGAAACAAAGCCACATGCTAATTTGGTCATCAGCAAAATTAAGACAGCAAAGTGTGCAGGCTACCAGGTGTGCATTGCTGATCTGTCACACTTACAGGTTGTCTTCTCCATTGAGATGAAACTCACCAGAGATACAGAAAACTTGAAGTCTTTTATTTTTGAGTTTTCCAAAGAAAAAACTTGATTGCTTTTGTTTTCTCTTTTTAAATTAAGAAGAATCTCTCAGTCACTGTCTTTTTTGCTCTCACCATTACACTTTAAAAAACTCCTCAATACGCCGCTTTTTGGGGGAACTCAGTGAACACATCTCTTCTTTTGTTTCTTGCAAGGCACTGCCAGAATCAAACTCACAGAAAGCATCAGCTGCCTCCAAAAGCAAAACTTCATCAGTGTCATCTGTGCTCTCAGAGAAGGTTCTCTGGAAAAGGTCATAGATGGTCTTCTGCTTTGGATCTGTCTGAGAAACCAGAATAGGAGAGACTGTGCTTACACACTGCTGTATAAAAAAAACAAGTAAGCAACAATCAGAGGGCACTCCTGAGGCAGTGCACGTGTATGATATATGGTATCATAAAGACACATGTGTATACATACACATCTCAGACACATATAAGCTATGGAAACATAAGCTCCTTTCAGCAGGTTTGGGAACTCTCCGTGGAGAATCCAATTCAAGGCATGGAATCCAGTCTGTGGCATTAAAGGCAGAACAGGTGTAAGGTCAGCCTACTGCCAGTCTAGATGTACACGAGCCAAAGCCCATTCAGTCTTTCCCAGGGATGATCAATATTCTTTCACATCAATTACCTTAGGGCAGTAATTACTGGATTCAGCCGTTTTGGAGAAATTTGTTTCTGAAAGACCAGCTTCCCCCAGCACTTTGATTTTCTCTTGAATCATTGGCCTAGAAGAGAAACAGGTATTACTGAAACAAAGAAAATATCATGCAAGGACGCAGTGTCATTTACTATGCACAGATGAAAAACAAGATGTAACAGAGGTATAAAAGCAAGTTAGTTCCGCAGTCTGTCCTGCTCTTTTTTATTATGACTGTGCTGTCTTGGGATACCAATCAATCCCTCCAATTTCAATAAATAAGAAGAGGAGGATTGCAGGCTACAAATATTTGGAGAACACACATATCCAATAAGGAAAACAGCTGACTGAGGCAAAACCAATGGTATGAGGTCAGAACAGCAAGATGGGAGTCCCAACGGCCTCTGTGTTCAGTTTCCAAGGGATCAGTAGTAATTCTAGGGTCTCTTTCAATGTACAGCAGGAGAAACCACCCAGCAGTGGCCCAAGTAGTCTCTACCTGCAGACCAGACACTTGGAAAGAAGCAAAGGTCGTACCACATTTAGTGCATTTACCGAATAGCCACCTTGTTCTCTTTCTTGTCTTTAAAAAGGATGTCACTGTCTTTGGAAGAGCCAAATTTCCTTCCCATTAAATATTAATGACTGCATGGACAGCGTTTCACAAATAAAGGCAGAATTACTGTCATTAACTTTCCATGAAACGTGCATGATGCTTCAGTTTCCAGATCCCTGCATTATAGGGTTATAATTATTTGCCATCATGATATTCTGGGAACTGCACAAGTTCACTTAGTTACTTCATTCCTTTAAACGAGGTAAGAAAGATGTAATTTTGGACTTTAAATGAAGCAGCTGGTGGATAATTTCTTTCCATCATTTGCAGGTCAGTTCCCTTGCTGCACACAATGGGGTCCTCAGAACCTCCCCTTCCGCAGGATGCCAGATTTCCCAGTCCTAAGGAAGTTTCCAGTGATAGCGTTCACTGCAGCCAAAAGGGCTCAGACCCCAGCTCTTCAGCGTTTGGTCAGTAGCACATTAACCAATCCATTTAAAGTGCTCACTGAAGAGCAAGAGGAATGCAGAAGTGCCCTTCTCATCCACAGCTCCTTGTGTAAGCATTCCACAATCAGACTGCACCTCAGACCTGACACACAATACACCAAACCATCTCCAGCACCTTCCTCTGGCACAGAGGTTCTGGATTGTATCTAATACAACGCCTTCTCCTTATACAAAGTAAAGATTTTGATGTATCAGCTCTCCCAGAATTTATCTCAGTAAGCCCTTTCTTTGTCAAATAAGCAACTCCTGTTTCTCCTGCTTGTCACCCATTTAAGTTATATCCACTGTGGCCAGTTCATGTCACCAGCTCACAGCAGCCCTGACTGGCAGTTATTGCTCCTCCCCTCATAAGCTATAGAAAATAGGCACTTAACATGAAGCATTTCTCATCACATAAGTAACAAAACAGGTAAAATCAGCACAAACAGGTAGCAGGAAAACCAAAGCGCCTTTCTCACTTCCTACCATAAGTAGTCATCTGCTGTGCCTTGAGCCACCAGGTAGTGAACATTAACAGAGCTGGTCTGTCCAATTCGATGTGCCCGATCTTCTGCTTGGATCAGAATCTTTATGTGGAAAAAAGGACACGGAAAATAAAAATGAGAACTGCAACATCTAATTAAAACGGTGCAAGCACCAGAGAATAGTGAGATCTCATTTCATATGCTTCACAATTATTTCTCATCTGGATCCTGCATCTTCAAACCCAGGCTAAGCCAAGAAGAATCTGGTGCATGAGGTTCCAAAAAAGCACTGAGCATTTTTCAAAATAAAGGGTCAGAACGGATGATGGCCCCTTCCAGGTCATGGCTGGGTGAGCAGTTTACAGATCTGTCAAATTAAGAAACAGGAGCACATTTCCCTTTCAGGCCACATTCTACAGCCAGCAAGCTGTGTAAACAGCCTCACTGGTTCAAACCACAGACAAGGAGTAACCACAGAAAGAAAGAGTGTAGAGAAAGTCCTCTGCTCACTACACCTCCTAAGTGCCAATCTCTCTGCTCTCCAGGGAGCATCCATCCTCTATCCCCTCCAGGACACATACCCCTGGGTTCCAGAAGAGTTCTGCAAACACCACCAGGTCTGCAGCAGACAATGTCAGGCCCATGTTTGCAGCAGTGAGGGACAGGACAGCCACAACCTGCTTCTCCAAGGACTGGAACTTCTGGCACAGGGACTGCCTCTCAGCTGAAGGTGTGGAGCCATCAATGCGAATGTAATCAACATGCTGTGAAAAGTCAGAAGATACTTTTTAGGGGTCTTGTGTTTATATCCTTTCTCATACCCTCCTTCCATGTTTTACTGGATTCTGCTTCCCCTCCCCATGGCAGAACCAGAAAAGTAAAAAGGCAACAGTTTTGTTTTTAAGACCTTTCCCTTTCCTCCTCTTCAAGGCAGAGACAGTGCAGCTCATTACATAATATACCTCCCTGCTGTTCACAATGCATGACTTGCTCTCGTCTCCATTGCTCTCCCACCAGTCCTGAGCAACACAAAGGACAGCAACAAGCTGGCGATTCAAGTACAGTGGAAAGGCAGCTGGCTTAGCAGGAAGCTGAACTGTCTGTGCTGATGTTGCAGCAGCTACAACCTCCCCAACCTCCATAAGCCTGTCTGCAATGGAAGGCGATGGGATCCTACACATATCAGTTGCTCTGTGGTAGGCGCAGGAGAGGTATGACAAATGTGGGCTCCTTCCACTACTGGAGGAGGCTGCCACAGAGGCAGCACAGCTACCAGTGCCACTATATTTAGAGTATTAACTTAAACCATCCATCACATTGCCCCAGTCTGATCCAGAACTCTTTAAGGACATCCACAGGAGTCTCGCATGAATAATTAGTGAAACACTTTGAAGTCAGAGATAGCCAACAGGTCTATCGCATCTTCGTACTGTATTTCAGTTCAAAAATCTATGAATACAACAGGAATAAAGGAAGGCAGCCACAGCTGGACTTGGGTTGCTAAATTCCTCCTCTCTGAGGAAATCCTGAGGATAAAGGAGAGGTTGGTACACAGGGTAACACTTTTCCAAGAATTCACAAGCTCCAGGATAGATGATTGAGATTAAAGAATATTAAATACAAAAGCCATTCAGCTAGTACAAAATGCATCCTGTGAGGTATTCACCCTGACAGCCCAGCTCCTTCAGTGAAGTGCACATTCAGAAGCACAGAGAGCAGAAATTCTCTCTGCCACTAACTTTCATAAACTATCTGACCAGCGATAACCCTGGGGAGCTCTTAAACGGCTTTGAAGCTGGGCAAGTGATAAAACTAAGACAACTCAGTCAATTACTTACTTTCTCCTCCAGCCCTGCAACTACTGCATCCAGCACTATCTTGTGATGAGCAAACACCAGGAATTTATGAATTCCACTTTCCAGTAACTCCAGGATGTATTCTCTACATGAAAGAGGCAAAAAAAAAACCCAACCTGAATTCCATAAAATTATGTGCTGAGAGAACACAGGATTTGCTCATATAAAATTTTTAAGATACTGTTTACCTCCTGTTCACACAGAAACTAGGAAATAGGCTAGCTCTAACAAGAGTTGCAGTAAAATTTCAGAAGCCAGTAAAGTCTCCTACAGCTTAAAATAGACATTGCATGAAAATCCATTCTTCTTTACCATAGCTGGACAGCTGCCTATATTTATACTTCAGTATCACTGGCAATCAATTTATTATATCCTACTTAAACACACAACCCAGACCAATCAATTTAAATGTCAATTTCCTTCACCTTTCTGTATTTCTAACTTCACTATGATCACAATACACTGAGATAATCCGTATAGAATTAGCTTCCCTATGCTTACTGAGGATTATTCATATTTTAGAATGTCTCTAAACATATAGAACAGAACATCAGGGATTGGAAGGAACCTCGAAAGATCATCTAGTCCAATCTCCCTGCCACAGCAGAATCACCTAGACCAAGTTGCACAGGAATATATCCAAGTGGGTTTTAAACGTCCCCAGAGAAGGAGACCCCACAACACCCCTGGGCAGCCCATTCCAGTGCTCTGTCACCCTCAGCCTGAAGAAGTTCCTTCTGATATTTAGATGGAACCTCCTATATTCCGCTTGCACCCATTGCCCCTCGCCCTATCATTAGATGACACTGAGAAGAGCCTGGCTCCATCCTCCTGACACCTACCCTTCACATATTTACACACATTAATGAGGTCACCTCCAGTCTCCTCCTCTCCAAGCTGAAGAGACCCAGCTCCCTCAGCCTTTCCTCATCAGGGAGGTGTTCTACTTCCTTCATCATCTTCATTGCTCTGCACTGGACTCTCTCCAGCAGTTCTGTGTAATTCTTGAACTGACGGGCCCAGAACCGGGCACAATACTCCAGATGTGGTCTCACCAGGGCTGAGTAGAGAGGGAGAAGAACCTCTCTTGATCTGCTAACCACTCCCCTTCTGATCCACCCCAGGATGCTGTTGGGCCTCTTGGCCACATGGGTACATTGCTGGCTCATGGTCATCCTGCTGGCCACCAGGACCCCCAGGTCCCTTTCTCCTACACTACTCTCCAACAAGTCAGTCCCCAGCCTATACTGCTACCTGGGGTTGTTCTTGCCCAGTTGCTAGATGCTACACTTGACCTTGCTTTAGTTCATTAAATTTCTCCCTGCCCAGCTCTCCAGCCTGTCCAGGTCCTGCTGAATGGCAGCACAGCCTGCTGGAGTGTCAGCCCCTCCTCCTAGCTTTGTGTCATCAACAAACTTGCTGACAGTGCACTCTAATCCCTCATCAAAGTCATTAATAAATAGATTGAATAGTACTAGGTCCCAGTACTAACCCTTGGGGGACTCCACTAGATACAGGCCTCCAACTAACTCTGTCCCATTGACCACTACTCTCTGGCTTCTATCCTGCAGTCAGTTCACAATCCAATGGTTCAGAGTATCCTAAAAGTAGCTTTTCTTGCAAGTGTTCACTACAGTTTAACACTCTAAATATATCCGTTGTTTCTAGAAATTATGCATATAAGCTAATGGCCAATGAAAGTTAACAAGACTTCTTGTAAACACAGTTTAACAGTGTTAATTGAATGAAAGCATCTGGCTTTTGCCATGGACTAATAGCAGTGCTACAGAACCCATTTCTGTGTAGTAGCTTGTGTCACTAGCAAGTGAACTAGAGCCTGAAAAACACCTATGAGCCTAAAATTTATAACTAAATATAGCATCAGCCATCAGAACAGATGAGACATCATCTTTGGAATAGCAAAGTTGTTGTGAAGATCCGTAATACCAAATTATTTGCTAAATACAACACCGTGTAGGTCAGCAGCAACTGTCAGAAAACACAGAGTAGGATTTCCAGTGCTTAAGATATATCAGAGTTAGCAATGTTCAGATACCAATTACATGGCAGTTATCAGTTAAATCTAGGAGAGAAGTGGGATCACTTGATTTTAAAACAAATATCAAAACAAACATCAAAACAAACACTCACTGTATAGCAAGCAGATGCCAACACATTACAGTCATTTTGTATCTCGTTCCCACATTCCATTTAACAAATGGCTAGTCATTACAATGGAAGCAATAGAAGATATTCATTGAGGGTAAAACATGGGACATGCTGATGATCATGAAAACAGTACCATCAGCTAGATGGTCCTGTACCTTACCCAGCTTGTAGTAAGCTGTATTTTAAAAACCAGAAAAAAATCACCAGACTAGTTCCTACCAGTGAGTCAAATAAACAGCACTTCATTGGTTTTATATCAGTTCATGCTTGCCACTAAAATAAAAGGAGGAAAGTCTTCTAAATGTTCACAAACATAAAAGGAAGAAACTTCTAAGAAATGAGCACTGGGACTCTGAAAAGCAGTTCTGTGCCAAACAGGCAAATTCTGTAGGAAGGTCTGAGACTGTGAAATCACAGAGTGCACATCAACTGGTCCTTACATTCAGAGAACTGCAGAAAAGTAGCCTGTTTGCATGTTATCAACACACTACTTATTAAAAAGATATATATATGACCTAAAGCAACTCCTTTGTATTCCCAGCAAAAAGGCTACACATGAAAGGACATGGAAAATCATGGCTGGAAATTGTTCCTAGAGAAGACAGAGTTAAAAGATACACGTCTGACAGCAAATTTGTGCTACTGACGTCCCATGTAAGCTCTGTGGAAGAGCCAGGAACCTCAGCAGAGGCTGTGACAATCCTTACAGCATGCTAGACCTAAAGTTCTGTCCATCTCAAAAGGTTTTTGGCTCAGGGTTTTTGCTGCAGCAGGACTGCAGTGTTTGTTTTCTCAAATTCTATTGGTACTTTTATCTTATTGGTACTTGGTCCCAACACCAAGTAATTTTAGATGGTTCAAATGACAGTTTAGATCTATATCCACAATGAAATAAGAAGAGATTTATTCAGCCTAGGAACTCTGGGGGAAGAAAATGTTCAGTGCATTGTAATTAAAATCAGTTTTTTTCTAAGGTGGCTCGAGGCAATGCTTCATGTCCCTGCACTGTTATCTCTAAGGTGCTGCTTTCCTGTTTGCAGAGGAAAAAACACATTTTACCAGTCAAGAATGAAGCAGTGACATGCAGCTTACACGACTGAGTGAATTTTAGCTTCTGCTGTTCTGCTGTAGAAGATGAGAAGAGCTTCCTTCTCCTGTTGTTTCTGTAGAAAGATAAATAAATGTGAGTTGCCGAAACACCTTTTCTCCTTGCTTATAGATCTGCTATTCCTGCTGCCAATAAACACTTTGCTAGAAAAAAATCAGCCTAAAAATGCGCAACAAAAGAGGACTAGATTGGGAAGTCTCCTACTTGCCACCGCTTATGGCAGATACTCACATACTCTTATTTCTGACACCTCCCTTCCAACCGCCTACTCAACTCCTACAAGTTGGATGACAAGCATATCACAAACAGTTTCAGTTGAGAAAGCATTTCCCAACTAAAACAGCAAAGAACAACTCTGCGAAGTTATTACAAAACTGTATAAGCAATCTAGGAGCCCAAAATGGACTTGCCATCCATACATGAAAAAACAAACAAACAAACAAACCAACCAAGAATGCAAAAACACTCTCTCACATCTTTGGATATTGCTGCATTGTTCACAACACAGCTTCAATAGGGCTGTGTTTGTAGGGCACATGTGTTTCGAAGGCCAAGACAGAAGAACAAGTACAGAGGCAGAAGGTAGAAAAGACAATTAGGACTAACAAGAGAGGAAAAGGCATTTCACAAAAAGAAACAAAGTAGAACCACTTAAAAGGAAAAAAGCTGAGCTGTTTGGATTGTGTCGTACATTTATTTAAAACTGTGCTTTCAACAGCCTGCCACTGCTCCTTCACACAAGGTGTAGCTCTGACCCTCCTTGGCACACAGAGTACTGTTTTGCTACTGATATTTTTTATACAAAGGCACCTGAAATACCAACAGCTCATCATGGAAATAGTTTCTGACTTACACTTTTATATCCTTTGGCCATCTTCTTTGCTTCAGCTGCCAAGACAGCTTTGGTCTTTGCACTAAGGCCTTCAGGAGCCACCACAACCATTTTGCGTTGCTTTGCTGGAAGCTGGGAAAGCACATCTGATTTCAGGCGTCGGATCATGATGGACTCTTCCAACAAAATTTTTAGTTCATTTAAGTTGGACGATCCAGAGTAGTCCCAGCCCCATGGCATCTGAGAAAGATAAAACAGTTATCACCGTCAAACTTACAAGAGACTGGTCTACAGGTGACCAAAGAGTAGAATAAGCTTCCAGAGAAAGTGGATAAGGCAAGAATGTAATGGTCAGTAAGGAGAAATATTTGACAAAAAGGCAGTAAAACAGAAGTGTACAAACTAACTTGCCCAACGTGAGAGGCTACTTAAAAGCTTCTCTTTTTCTTATTTACAAGTGCTCAGGGAGTTGCAGGGAAGAGGACTATGCAGAAAGGTAGGGACCCCCACCTCAGTACTGTACCCTGGTACTCATCCTCATACAGCAAGGTGTTTCTGCTCTCCACTTGCAGCTTTGGGCAGGCCAACACAACACACTGCAGTTCAGTACACACATATTTTCCCCAGCTTTAAGCAGAGCAAGACACAAAATCTTCTCTAACAGCATGAGGACAAATATCCTTAACCCAAAAGCCTTCACAGCAATGTTACACTTGTCTGATGTGCCTGGTAAATGCCAGGTCAAAATTGCCTGTGACCCGCCTCTTGATTCGCTTCCTGATGTTTATGCCACTACCATGTTTGGCTCATACTCAAGTGAACCATAAATAAACTGTAGCCCAAAATACATCTCTCTCAAGCATTGTCTCTTCAAAGACAAAGATCATCACTTCAAAGCTCCCCTGAACAAGCCCTTCATTTATTCCTTGAAGCACTTGACTCTGAATCTGCCCAACCTTCCAAAATTCTGTGTGCAGACAAAATATATCTATTCAATTAATCTCAGCTCATCACTTCTCCTACGACTAACCTCACAGCCTAACGTTTGTTCTCTGTGAAAGAACAACTAAACTGACAGTGGCATCAAAATTGGTACATTCCCAAAATAAACATCTTCAAACAACTCTTTTAGAGAGGAGACCAATAAGCTTTTTATGCTGAAGTAAAAAAAAGGGATACCTCTCTGCTGAAGTTTCATAAATAAGTATACGAAATACAGCTACAGTAATACTGAAAACCAAGGCAAAGTTGCTGGGAAACCTTCCTTACAGCTCCAATTCCTAGTCTTACTGGCAGAGTTACCAAAAAAAAGCCAAAAATACAACCTCTGGCCTTGAAACAACAACCCAAATTAATCCCTAACACATGTACATGTGAAGCCTCCTGAAATGCATAAAATGGAAAGGAGAGGAGCCTCAGCACCTAGTCGTTTGACCTACCACTTCACTTTCATTGTGACATATTAACTGATAAAATAGAGCCAACCCTGGAAGTCTACCTTTCACAGAATCACAGAACATTAGCGATTGGAAGGGACCTCAAAAGATCATCTAGACCAATCTCCCTGCCACATCAGGATCACCTAGATCCAGCCGCACAGGAACATATCCAGGCGGGTTTTAAACGTCTCCACAGAAGGAGACTCTACAACACCCCTGGACAGCCTGTTCCAGTGCTCTGTCACCCTCACCATGAAGTTGTCCCTTCTCATACCCATGTGGAACACCCTATGTTCCAGCTTACGCCCACTGCCCCTCATCCTATCACTAGATGACACTGAGAAGAGCCTGGCTCCATCCTCCTGACACCCACCTTTCATATATTTATAAACATTAATAACGTTCCCCTCAGTCTCCTTTTCTCTAAGCTAAAGATACCCATCTCCCCCAGCCTTCCCTCATAAGGGAGATGTTCCACTCCCTTCATCATCTTTGTGGCTCTAAACTATACCTGCCGATTTGAACAGGTAACAACAGGAGCACACAGATGCACTACAGCTCTAAAGGAGCAGCAGACACTGTTTGAGCAAAGTGTGTGCACATCTTAATCAGAATTGCTCCTTTCTTGTAGCAGTCAGGATGGGGAAACAGCAGCTCTTTCAGGGAAGCAGCTTTCAAGACCCCGGGAGCTTGTGTTCCAAAGTGGTCAGAAAAAAGAAACAGGAACATGTCTTCCAAACCAGCAGGAAACAGATGTAGGAAACAAAAAGAACGTGCACAAAATACTTCTGGTCTGTAGCCATTGCTACAGCAGGCACATTGCTGGCTCACAGTCATGTTGCTGTCCACCAGCACCCCCAGATCCCTTCTGCTACACTGGTCTTCAACAAGTCAGTCCCCAGCCTATACTGCTACCTGGGGTTGTTCTTGCCCAGATGGCAGACTCTATCCTGCCCTTGTTACAGTTCATTAAATTTCTCCAGCCTGTCAAGGTCCTGCTGAATGGCAGCACAGCCTGCTGGGGTGTTGGCCACACCTCCCAGCTTTGTGTCATCAGCAAACTTGCTGACAGTGCACTCTAATCCCTCATCCAAGTCATTAATGAATTGATTGAATAGGACTGGTCCCAGTAACAACCCTTGAGGTACTCCACTAGATACAGGCCTCCAACTAGACTCTGTCCCACTGACCACTACTCTCTGGCTTCTATCCTGCAGTCAGTTCACAATCCACCTCACTACCTGATCATCTAGACCACACTGCCTCCGTTTGGCTGCGAGGATGCTGTGTGAGACTGTGTCAAATGCCTTTCTGAAGTCTCAATAGACCACATACTCTGCTTTGCCATCATCTGCTAGGTATTCTGTTCCTGCCACGCAAGACCCTGAACTCCACCATCTCGTGGTCACTGCAACCAAAGCGGCCCTCAACCTTCACTGCTTCAACCGGACCCACCTTGTTGGTGACCACAAGATTCAGCAGTGCTCCTCTCCCAGTGGACCCTTATGGAGTTGTGAGCTTTAGGGTTTCTGCGTCCTGGTTCCTTGCTTACATGAAGGACAGGGTTAGAAGTGTGCTTGCTTGTCCTGATTTTAATGAGGACGAAATGATGCTGAAGGCAGAGTGGAAGGTATTGCCAGCATCCTCTCATCTGGCAAGGAAGTTCAAGTTCAGGTGTTAAGTGCTGTGCTGCTGTTCCAGTCCTGAGAGGAGGTTTTCACAGTGGCTCTAGCTGAGACTGCAGCTTATTGTAGGACTTTCCAAGGAACAAAGGAGAAGAGTAGTGCTTGAGCATTTGGGTTTCAACCTGTAAAAGCTCGCATCACTGCCAGCTGAGGACAGAGCCTGATTGGCAGCACTCCTCTTCTGTTCCACAGGGAGGGAGCCTTGTGTTGGAATACAATCCTCCCATTGGAAGCCAGTGACAGTGCTGTTAATGTTGCTCTGTTGCCACAGTGCTAAGAAGCTGAGCTGCTCTGTGGGAGCCAGTTTGTAGCATGTCCTGTCTCTCAATTAGCACATACCACCAGTACTTACCATCTTTGCCATCTGAGGCTTGAGCAACTGCTCTGCCACTCAACTAAAGCTCAGCATTTGCCGCTTGGTGCTTCTACAGGTAGTCAGAGCAGGACAGAACCATTTATGCAGGTCTGTTGCCTGAGCAAGATACCTGCAAAGGTATCTTTTGCCAGATGCTTGGGGGTTCATGGAAAAGTGATCCCTTTTGAGGTAAAAAAAAATGGAGAATTTATCCTGAGGGACAGAAAGCTCTTTCAGTGTGTTAGAACAGGGTTTCAGTCTGCGAAATGGAATTGCAGCTATGGTAGATGCTAAAATGATTGGCTGTGCTGTTCTGTAGGAGAAGGTGCCATTTGGTATGATGCAGTCTACACTGGAAGTAGAAATGGGAAAAATCATTTGAATTTTCATGCCATAGTTCACCCAAATTGTGGCCCATGATAGCAAGGAAATACAGTACTGAAGAATTGTATGGATCTACTGAGAATAGATGCTATTCCAATTGAGCAGCTTAACTGCAAATGGTTGTAATACAGGGATATGTAGTACATGGGTTCATGCTAAGAGTAGTTTACTGTCCCGTTACCCCTCTGCCTTTTGTTTTCTCCTTTATTTTAGAGAGTTTGGTAAAACCCTCTGTAAGGAATTAGGAAGATTCCACTTCTTTCTGGTAGTCCTACACCTCAATGTCTCTCTTAAGTGAGCTTTATCATCCAATTCTTTTACAAGTGTTATAAAGGCTCCTATATTCTCTTAAGTCTGCTCACTAATGTGCTAATAAAGACAGTTCAGCCTGATGTTTATTCTGAAACATAAGTAGCTGCCCTAATGGTGGGGAGATGTTTGGCAAACACATCCACAGTGCTGATTCACTTCTTTCCCTTTCTGACTCATAGAATCATAAGATCATTTAGGTTGGAAAAGACCTTTAAGGACATTCAGTCCAACAATTACTCTAAGTGTACCAAACCCACCACTAAATCCCATCTCTAAGCTCCAGATCTACAAAACTTTTAAATATGTCCAGGGGTGGTGATTCAACCACCTCTCTGGGCAGCCTGTTCCAATACCTGATGACTCTTTCAATAAGTTTTTTCTTAATATCTAGTCTGAATTTCCCCTGGTGCAGCTTGAGGCCATTTCGTCCTGTCGCAGAAACATAGAATCATTAGGGATTGGAAGGCACCTCAAAAGATCATCTAGTCCAATCCCCCTGTCACAGCAGGAACACCTAGACCAAGTCACACAGAAACATTTCCAGGTGGGTTTTAAACATCTCCAGAGGAGACTCCACAACTCCCCTGGGTAGCCCCTTCCAATGCTCTATCACCCTCACTGTCCTGTTATTTGTGAGAGGAGACAAGCACCCACCTCTCTACAAGCTTCTGTCAGGTAGTTAATAGAAAGCAATAAGATCTCCCCAAAGCCTCCTATTTTTCAGACTAAAGAGTACCAGCTCCCTCATATAAATCCATGTATTCTAAATGTGAACTGTGGTTTTTGCCTCCTTAATTTGACATACAGCAGAGCTTTTCTTCTTACTTACCTTTACACATAAGGTTTTATTAAGAAAAGGTTATCTGACTGTTGGGTATTTGTGGTTTCTCAAGAAAGGTTCTTGCTGTACATCTGGAACGTGACAGCCTTTGCTAAAAAGCTTTCACATCTTTGCCCTTTAGAAAGAGTTGCATCCCTGAGATCTAAGGTGCAAATCATGGAAGTTAATTAGGTCTCTGACTGCTCTTGTTTTCTAATAGATTTAAGGGCTTAAACGACTTTCAAATCTAACTATGACAGATTTCAGTCCAAAATGTATGAAGATCTCTTACAGCAGAGAAATTTGGTTACAGATTATTAGCAACATTTGGATGAGAATAGAAGCATTATGCTAAGTAGCTTTCAAACCCAGAAGCAAGGAAAATTAAGTTAAGTACACAGTTTGTTACAAAATTGAGAGAGATGAAAAAAAGGAGAGGATGTGTATCAGGAAAAGTTTGTAATGCTTAGAGATACTTTATGTAGTGAATATAATGAAAGCCCTTTGATTTGGATCTTAAGTGCTGCATAATAGTTAGAAAAGCTACAGGGAACTGTCCTATGTCTATAAACAAATTGACCAGACTACTAATAAGCTTGTTCCATATCCAGCTTCCATGATTAGATAACAGTTGTGTAGATCAAAGAGAAAATGTGAAGTTTATGTTATGCAAAATTAGGTTAGTCACTAAACCAAATCATAAAAAATAAATCAATCTGGTATTAGGATAATCAATAGCCTAATATTTTTAGTGTGGAGCACACACCTCTTGGAAAGTAGTGCAGGAGAAAGGGACCTGGGGGTCCTGGTGGACAGCAGGATGACCATGAGCCAGCAATGTGCCCTTGTAACCAAGAAGGCTAAAGGCATCGTGGGGTGGATTGGAAGAGAGGTGGTTAGCAGATCAAGAGAGGTTCTCCTCCCCCTCTACTCTGCCCTGGTGAGACCACACCTGGAGTATTGTGTTTCCTCAGTTCTGGGCCCCTCAGTTCCAGAAGGACATAGAACTGCTGGAGAGAGTCCAGTGCAGAGCTATGGAGATGATAAAGGAAGTAGAACACCTACCTTATGCAGAAAGGCTGACAGAGCTGGGTCTCTTTAGCTTGGAGAAGAGGAGACTAAGAGGTGACCTCATTCATGCTGAGCACAAATTTTTGGCTGAGTGTATTGCCAATGACAGTCTGGGATGATTTGGAATAACTGTTGCTGTAAAGGCAGTCTTACTAAGGTAGTCGCACACTCCTTTTTAACAGTATATGCCTGGTGCTAGGTATCTGTTTTATGCAGCTACATGAGTATTTTGTATCTAATATACTGTTTTCTCAAGTAATATTAAGTTTTACAGTCATTTTGTATAGGTTACGCTAGTATTTATGTTTTTTAAATGTTAATGTCTGAAACTCCTCAGAACTTAATCATACAGTGACGATCCACACAAGTCCAGTATCTCCAGAAATGCTTCGATTCAAGTTGAGATAGCAATGTGTATATTAAAAAAGATCAGGGAAGTGTCAGGACTAGCCTGCATCATTTTGGTGAGCAGCAGGGTTACTAGTAGAATTTAGCCTCTTGAAGCTTGGGGGACCCTCCTCAAAATGCCTGATCATTGCAAGTCATTATTAGCTGAGGCAATACTGCCTTTGGGGTGCAGGTGGAGTGCAAAGGCTTTTTAGTGTAAAGAAGAGGTGGCTGAGAGGAGACCTCATCGTTCTCCACAACTACCTGGTGCTGGTCTCTTCTCAAAAGCAATTAGTGATAGAACAGTGTAGGGTTAGACTTAACATTAAAAAAAGCTGTTTTCATAGAAAGGGTGGCCAGGCACTGGAATGGGCTTCCCAGGGAGGCGGCTGAGTCATCATACCTGGATGTGTTTAAAGATCTTTTAGATGGGGCATTGGGGGATCTGGTTTAAAGGTGAAATTTGTAGAGTAAGGTTGATGGTTCAATACGATGATCCCAAGAGTCTTCTCTAACCAGAGTGATTCTGTGATTCTCATTTGATTTTAAATAATCATAGTCACAGAAACTCTGGTTCTTCATTCAGAAAAATGAAACAAAAATGAGAATTTTAAATAAACTATTTGTGATACCACTCTAATATTTTGAAGGAATTTAGGTTAAACTTTCACAAATATATTCCTTGATTTCTGCTTTGTGTATACATTACATCTACTGTAGCAGTTGTCCTCAATACCTCACTTGGTTCTTCTTAAACTTGAAACTTTTTATCTAGCTAAAAATAATCCTTAAAGTAAGCACTGAGCATTCCTGGGTTTAGTGTGTGTATCTGCGTGTTCTACTTCTCTCTTAGCCTTTAAAGAAGCACATTTTTATGCAAACTGAAGAAAAATGCTTAAGGTAAAAGTTCAAGAGTATCTAATGTGTTTAAATATTGATGTATTTCCTATTGCAAATTTTAAACTGTGCCTTTCCAGAGCTTCGAGGTGCATGAACAAATCAATTTAAAAGCACACACAGAACCTTATGTAAAAGCATGAAAAGGAAATCTTCAGAAGAACTGTCAGTCTGAGGCAGGCTCATTCTCACTAGCTAATTGAGAGAAAGGTATGGTGCAATGTACAATAAATACCTCCATTTGTGTTTTTCTTTTGTAAAGTTAAAATTGATAACGGAAGGTTTCAATTGCATTTGGCACAAGCAGTAGAACTGCTAAAGCTTGGTAGCCTTTCTGATAATGTGTTTTCATTCATCCACTGTAATGCAATATAATTAAATGGGTTTTTAGACCCAGAATATATTTTGCTGGGAGGAAATGTTGAGACGAATTCAGTGAGGATAGAATGCCAGGAGATGATGTAAGCTTAACTCTTCTCTAACTCAGAGTGGAAGAATAGCTGTAAGACTGCAGCTATCACAGAACATTAGGGATTGGAAAGGATCTCAAAAGATCATCTCGTCCAATTCCCCTTGCCACAGCAGGATCACCTAGACCAAGTCACACAGGAACATGTCCAGGTGGGTTTTAAACACCTCCAGAGAAGGAGACTCCACAACCCCACTAGGCAGCCCCTTCCAGTGCTCTGTCATCCTCACTGGGAAGAAGTTCCTTCTCATATTGATGTGCAACCTCTTATGTTCCAGTTCACATCCATTGCCCCTTGTCCTATCACTAGAAGACATTGAGAAGAGCCTGGATCCATCCTCCTGACACCCACCTTTTACATATTTATAAACATTAATGAGATCATCCCTCAGTCTTCATTTCTCCAAGCTCGAGAGACCCAGCTCCCTCAGCCTTTTCTCATGAAGGAGATGTTCCTCTCACTTCATCCTCTTTGTGGCTCTGTGCTGGACTCTCTCCATCAGTTCTGTGCCCTTCTTGAACTGAGGGGTCAAGAACTGGACACAATATTCCATATGTGGTCTCACCAGGGCGGAGCAGAGGGAGACGAGAACCTCTCTTGATCTGCTAACCACCTCTCTTCCAATCCTCCCCAGGATGCTGTTGGTCCTCTTGGCCACATAAGTCTATTGCTGGCTCATGGTCATCCTGCTGTCCACCAGGACCCAGAGGTCCCTTTTTTAAACCAACAGGTCAGTCCCCAGCCTATACTGGTACCTGGGGTTTTTCTTGCCCAGATGCAAGACTCTATGCTTGCTCTTGTTATAGTTGAATGAAACATGCTATCTCACAGTAGTTTTCTAGATTTTGGAAGACAAATGTAACTAAAAATGGAAACTTAATCCTCTTTTCTGAAAGTAGTCTTCATCCAGAAGGAAATGTTGAGAAAGCTGGTTATAGTGCTACTGTGCTGCATGGATATTACTTTCAAACAATGGCCTTTACTGTTGTAAATCAGGTATCCTGTTAAAATATCTGTACTGGTGAGGCTGCATCTTGATTACTGGGTCCAGTTTTGGGCATCTCAGTACAAGAGAGACATTGAGGTGCTGGAGTGAGTGCAGAGGAGGGCAATGAATCTGGGGAAGGGCCTGAAGAATAAATCTGATGAGGAGAGATTGAGACAGTTGAGGCTGTTTAGTTTGAGGAAGAGGAGGCTTAAAGGAGACCTCATCACTCTCTACAACTATCCAAAAGGACATGGTAGAGATGTTGATGCTGGTCTCTTCTCACAGGTAAGTAGTGACAGAACCCGAGGGAAGGGTTTCAAGCTCCAACAGGGGAGGTTTAGATAGGACATCAGGAAAAATTCTTCCTGGAGAGAGTGGTCAGGCACTGGAATGGGCTGCCCAGGGTGGTGGTTGAGTCCCCAT
>JAOXOE010000602.1:12835796-12865600 GCA_028565055.1 Phoeniculus purpureus
CCACGGCAAACCCCACCCCCGGGCTGCCCCGCAGCGGGGATTGGGGCCGGCCCCTCCCCGGTACAGGCAGGGATGGAGACCCTGCCCAGCAAGAGGTTGAGGTCCTTCCCTACACGGGCACTCGTTGCTGGAGGGGGCGAATGGGGTGATCTCCACATCTCCAGAGAGAGCTGGGAGGGGGCTTGGGGGCAGGTGGGGGCCAGCCCAAAAGCCCGACCCCGCTGGTTCACAAGCGCAAGCAGCTCTTTCACGCTGGGTCCCACCATGGGCTTTGGAGGCAAAACTTGGACTCAAGGACAGTCCCGCCATCCAGGCACCCCTCAACTCTAAAGATTTAGTCTGGATGTCGAGAAAAGCCTAACTGAAAGACTCCCTGGGCACTGGAACAGGCTTCCCAGGACAGTGGTGGAATATTTAAAGTTATTTAAAGACAAGTAGACATAGTGCTTGGGGACATGGTTTGGTGGAGACCTGACAGTTGCACTTGGTGATCTTAAAGGTCTCTTCCAAACAAAGAGATTCTGTGAAAAAAGAGATTCTGTAGGAACCCCCCTGCCTTCACAGGAGTGGGGTCCTGCACTCTCCATACCCACAGAGCTGCCCTGTCTCCAGCCTGTCTCCCCACAGGGCATTTACCCTCCCAGACTAATGCCACCTGCTGCAAGCCCAACACGTCCTCTGCAGCACGAGGCACTATTGTGGGTTCAGGGGCAGAGCTCTCCGGACTTCAGGGTTTTGATGCAAAGTACCTGTTTCAAACTCTGTCACACCCGTTGCTGCCCAGCTGTCACAGGCTATGGCAGAGGACTTTAAGTACGGATTTTAAGAGGATTTTAAGGCATAGGCAGCCTGAGTTTCTTCAGTCACAGGAACATCAGCTTTGGGGCACTTAATATTTGCTGCTGTCATTTTTTGTTGGCTTGCCTTTGTTTTTCTCAAACTAAGAAAAAGGCAAAATGCTGTTGTTGATGACTTGTGCAGCACAACTCTCAGCACACGATTACTCATGGCCCTGGAGTTATACAACTACATGTTTGCTTGTGAGATCACCAAGGGTCTGTGGTGTTCAGCACATGCCGTGAGGTCCCTGGGATTTGTCCTGGAACCAAGCATATAATCTCATACCAGTCTCTGGGTCTTCCCAAGCAATGAATTGGGTTTTACAAGAGTTTACTCAAGCACAGTCCCTTCATCTGGTTCCTTTCTTTACCTCACAGTGGAAGAGCTGCCCATTTGCTTTGCTTTTTCAAAGGTACCGTTGCTTGTCTGCTCATCACTTGAGCCCCAGCTCAAGTGATTTTAACTATTCCTGTTTCACTTTGGAGGAACACAGTAAGTTTTGGGGTCCCTGTGGCAATGGTACTCATTGCTGCTTGCAGTCATCATTGCTCTGTGTGTCAGGGACTCCAACGCTCCAAGCCAAGAAAAATGTTCCCCTGAAATTAGAAGCAAATAACAAAGATACTTTTATTCCACTTCACATTACAAAACCTTGTTTTGTATTACAGAACACAAATTTTATCCAGAGTGACTCAAGGAAGTCTCTTCAAGAAGACAAAAAAAATTGATAGGAGAAAGCCCAGCACAGACTTTGTGGTTGTTACTCCCACAAATCAAAAAGTGGGAAAACGGGATGCACAGCCCTGCACACAAGCAGTCACTCAAAAACCTCTCTTTAAAACAGATCTGCCAGCAGATGTTCACTAGAAAATGGAGCAAATTATTTTAACGGCACGCTCACGGCTTCTTGGGGATGGGAGAAAGGAGGCTCTCAGTACCTTTTTTATGATCTGCCATTGACTTCACTAATGACTCACATTTGGTTCCAATGAGATATTTTCATATGACTAATGAATCTATATTTGGAGGCGTAAGAGGGTTTGGCTAATTATCTGTTGCAGTCAGTTAAATATTACAAGTATTCAAAGCAGGTTTTCTTCCAGTGGCAAATGTTATGTCCCCAGAGTCTCTCTTCTCTTGGTGCCTTAAAAGCCGCTCAGCACTTTGACTCGTACGGAGCTGACATCTGGCTTTGTGCGTGTGTAAGCACAAGAGATGGCCTGAACTTAATTATACAGCAAATCAATCCTGCATTTTTTAGGTGGCCAATAGGTCATTCCCTAAGGGACGATTTAAACCTGATTTTTCAACACACACTTGATGCTCGCAGCAGCCCGCTTTGCTGGGGGCATTTACTGGGGTGCCATTAATAATTCCTGGCAGGGGCAAATTCCTTATGAGCACCGTTGTGTACGTTGCTTGTAGGGAGGGCTTGAAATCTGACTACAGAAGGGAAAAGAGTGAGGAGGGGGAAGGAAGGGGTTCCGTTGGCTCAGCTGCCTGAATTGCAGGAGGACATAAAACATAATGATCCTAGAGGGAAAGAAACTGTACACAGCTCAGATGTGGGAACGAGCCAGGATTTCCTGTTCATATGCCTCTTTAGTAGGTGCTCGGGCTGTTCTCTTTCTTTCATCACCATCATTTTCTTTGTCCACCACTGAAGCAATAATGCCGGTGCAGATACAATGGATCAGATGTTACCCCTGCTGCTGCAGCCCTCAGCCGGGAGACCTCTCTATGCCACTCTCCAACTCGAGCAGAACAATAAGGAAGGTTTTACAGCTGTTGTGGGGATGGGGGGAGGCAGGAAGGCGGAGGGAAAACAGCTTGAGTGCCCGTGGCCAGCTATAATTTCTCCAGTGGGTCTTTGCTGACAGTTTTAGGATTAACAAGTGAGCTCTGTTCCCAGGCATTTACCCCTCTGGATAAGCTGGCCTGTTTGTTCTCAAGGGTTTATTTTACCCTACAAAATATGGCATTGCCAAACAGATGTAGGCTTGTTCCTAGAAAGGCAAGTTGTTGCTGAAGCTGCATCTCACAGAGGCTTTAGCCCTCAGAATTGTTTGGAAATGCTACAGTATTCCTCCGACCCTTTTCAGGGCAGTTTTTTCCCACAGACGTGCTGGTCAATTCTTTTATGGCTCTGTCCTTTGTCAAGGATGAATTGGGAAAAATAAACTCACAAACAAAAAGTGGAGGCCCAGCATGGAGATCCTCTTGCTCCCAATGATTAAGAAGTATTTTACAGCTCTGAGTGGGGGGAGAAACAATGTGTCCCTCCTGCATTTTTATTTCCCTCATTTTTAGCTCAATGGGTAATGGGGGGGAAGAAAGAAAAAACAAAAAGAAGGAAGAAGAATAAAACAGTCTTATTGTTTTTAAAGGCCTTCTTTTCAATAGACCAACACAAAGTGCTTTACAGCAAGTGCTGGAGAAAGCCTCCCATGTCCCAGAGCTGGCATGCTGAGGGGCAGGTGGTGAGGAAGAGGAGGCTGCAAGGAGGAAAGCTGCGAGGATACATGGCAGACCTGAAGGAGTATTTAGTGGGCTCAGCAACTTGCTTTATCCTTGGAGATTTGGCAAACTTCAGGTATGTGTAAAGGTTTGCTGAGCAGCTGGGACCCAGGATTGCCACTGACTCACAGCAAAGTGCATCAGACCTCCTGCTGTCCTGCCCAACTTCATCCCTGTTCCTCTCCAGGAGGACATGCCCAAGGTCAGGATGAGTCAGCAGAGGGAGCAGAAGAAGCTCTGCCCTGATCTCTGTTTGCTGTAGGGATTACCTTCAAAAGGAACAAAGTAGTCTTAAAACCCACTCCCAGAGATGCTAAGTCTCTTCAGGAGACGTGTGCGTCCAGGTCTCAGGTAATGTCCTGCCCTTAATAACCAGCACATTTTTCCTCTGGGCAGCAGGTCATGCATGCTGCTGGAGCTTTAGGGGCTAGACCTACTCCTTGCACACTCTTGGAGGGAAATCCCACCTCATCAACAAGCCCAGCTCTCATTCCCTACACTGGCATTTGGAAAGTGGCTCCCTGTACCCCTCTACATGCTGTGTAGGACCATAGGTCCCTGGTGCTCAGGCCCCATGCCGTCGTGTCTTGCATGAGATAGGGACAGAGCTGCATCACCTGGGTTCTTGCACATCTGCCCAGCACACCCTCTGCCTGTCCCTGCTCTCCTGCCTTTGCTCCTGGTGGTGACTCACTTTTGTTTGTCCTGCTCTTACACCTCACCTCTTGTTCTTCCCTCTCAGCCAAAAGTCATCCAGCATGTTTCATGTTTCCCTCAGTACTTTCTCGTGGAGCATGGTTGGTTCCATGTGAAGAGTACAGATACCTTGCAAGCTCCAGTGGCTCTGGTCTGCACGCTCAGCTCTGCTGCTCTACAGATCACGCTCACAGGCAGGTCTGAACGTGCCTGATGGTCCAGGCCTGCCTCTCCATCCTGAAATTTTGTTCCCCAGGTGCATCAGCCTGGACAGTGTTCAGATGTCAGAGATGAGAGAGTTCAGCACAAGGGAAAATTATAGGTCATTTTCTTTAAATTTACCTTATCTGAGATGTTTTTAGAGCAGCCCTAAATGCATTATCTGTGACCCTGATCCAATAATTATGAGTGCTTTGGAGTGACCTGGGCTAGTTTGTTTAGGTTTCTCCAACACTGCTTATTGATTAGCAGAGCTAAAACCACCCATTAGCTGGAAGGCATAAAGCAGTGGTTTTTTTCAGGCTCAAAGGCCAGGTGCTTCGTAATCTTGGTGCTTTCTAACAAGGGTGTGGGAGAGGAAGATACAATGACATGATTTTGTATGGTCTGCAATTGCCATATATAGCAGAGCCTTGTAGGTGCCATATACAAGAGAGGATTGGTGGATATGGACATCCTTGTAGCCAAACTCCTCACTCATCCCTAAGCATCCCTCAAATATTACAAAGCACTTTGAAACCAGCTAAAAGCATATGATCCAGAAAGGGTTAAATATTTATCTAGGTTGGTCAGACACAGCAACTTGGCTTATAGGGAAGATAAAAAAGGGATTTTTGAGGAGATTGTCCTTGATTACAGCTGCTGTTGAAAGAGGACCTGCAGAAGATGAAAGAGATGTAGCTGAAGGATGGGAAACAAGAGCCTTTACCTCCAAGGTAGCAGTACATCCTTGTGGAGACACAGAATCATAGAATGGCTTAGGCTGGAAGGGACCTTCTTTAAAAAATTCTCTGTTTGAAATGGGCCTTGGGTGGGGGAAGGACCTGATACTACCCACAGCTTTTGTATTACAGTTTCCCAGGTGTGTATACAGTTCCCCTTTTGCAAAGACTCTACAAGTGCTGCACCTTTTCAGATGTCCAAAAATTCCAGCCCTATAGTATTGGGAACAGGGATTAATACTCTCTGGATTTGGTAGCTAAAGGCCCCAGCTTGTTACCTGAGGACCTCCTCTTCCAGCCTCAGAGACCTTCTGTCTCTGGGCCATTCAACACCAATTTCCCTGCAGTGGCAGAAGTGCCCATCAAACTTCAGGACTGGGCTTAAGGGCCACCAAATTGCTGACACCTATTGAGTCTTCAAATGTGCTCCTTGGTTTCCATGAAGATTTAGATCCCCAGATCAAAGCTAGATTCAAAATCTGTTTCAGTGAGTCCATATCCTAGGGGGTCCAGTTCCTTAGAGAGGGCTGGAACAGCCTACCAGCCCCATGACACAGTGTGAATAGGAAACAGGCAGGATCCTCCTGACAAACATGAGAAGCCAAAGATCTCTTTGACGTTTACATTGACTGGTTTTGCCTTTGTGTCTGGTATCCCTTGAGCAGGACAGAGGGATGAAAGCATTTCAAAGCACATGTAGATGCTTCAGAATTTTATTAGCACCATCAGCCAACATTTCCACTTGCTTTATATTTGCTGTTGGAAAAGTAATAACATCTTTGGAGAACCTACTCAGGAGAGAAAACAGTTCTTTCCTAGGCACCATGCTGGGATACTGCTTTGAGTAACAACATCGCATGCAGGAATGGAGTGGAAAGGGGCTGCAGCCCCAGGAGGAGCAAGGATTGCTTACATGAGCCCATGGAAAGTGTTTGGATGGAACAGGATGAAGGAAAGGAAAGCATGGTGCAACTACATATCAAGAAAAGACTCCAGCTGCTGGTCTGTAGCTGCCTATGTCAAAACCTCCTCAGGGAAGTAACTTCATTCGTCTCCTGGGACAAATAAAACAAGTACTGGAAAAAGTACAGGGAACAGTCTTGTGTTGGCCAGGGACAGAACAGACCATTCAAGATCTTAACCCAGAGCACAGAGTTCTCCTAGGACAAGAGAAGTATTTGAAGGTGCAATGATACTTACCTCTAACACAAAGGAAACCCCAAAACCATACAGTCTCCTCCTAGGTGTTGTGGAACAGAAGCTCCTCCAGGACTAAGAAGCATACAGGGCTGCACTGTCTTTGACCCCCCACCAATTCCTAAAACTAAAATTTCCCAGTTCCGTTTTCCTAGTCCTGTGTCTGCACCTCTCTTGGGTCTGACTCATTTCTGGACGTCTGGCCAAGTCATAGAAACACAGAGCCAAGAACTGAGGGGACAGAGCATCTTGCAGAAGCACGTCCTCATCTCACATCATCCTGGTCTCAGACAAGCTCAGTCCTGCCTCTGTCCTTGCTCCACTGAGCAGGTGGTAGACACTACTTGTAGGGCAACTTTGCCCTTCTGCCTCCAGACAAAACCCCCTGCCCTTCTCAGTAACAGCATGGAGAAATTCTGGGGAATCAACCCTGTGTAAAGGTGTCCTTTTCTGCTAGCAGCTACAGAGGAACATACGTGCTGAGCATCATGGCTGTTCCAACAGTAATGGTATCTAAAAAAGAAGCTAGCAGAAAAAGGTAGGGCTTCCACAGAGACTGCATGCTTTGAAATGCAATACTTTTCAAGGCAGGTGTGGAAGGAGGTGATCTGGATGATCTCAGTCCAAGCTAACACAACCTTGCAGCTCTGCTGAGACAGTCAAGCAGGCTGACAGGTGGGTTTCCCCTTGCAGGACACCCCCACTGCTGCAAGTCTTTCCATTGCTTCAGTAAGTTTGTATGTACCGTCCCATGAGCACAAGCACTGACGTGCAGCCCACAAGAGGAACCTCTTCCATGACCCAAGCATCACTCCTTGTTTCTGTCTTGACCCTCTGGGTCCTCACTGATGCCTGTGTAACAGGAGAAGCTGGACTAACAAGCCCTCCCCTTCCTTGATGACATGGAAAATGCAAGACAAAAGTAACAAGGAAGGGCCACCATTGCCCAAGGCAGTACATTCCTTCCACTCCAAGAAAAGGGCCCCACAAACCAGTGCCTCCTGCACCACAAACCAGCCCTGCACCAGAAACAGATGCAGTGCAGAGCAGGTTTGGCTAAAGACATCCAGAGGTCACCTTCAGAGATGGAAAAGGTTGCTCAGGGTTTGCTTCCCTCCAGTTTTTAATATCTCTGGGTTGGAGATCTCACAGACTCTCTGGGCTAAACCACTCTCCCTTTGAACTTATTTTTTACCAAGACTAGACTTCCCTCGCAGCAGCTTGTCTGTGTTGCTTCTTGCTCTTTTGTTGTACCCTTCTGAGAAGAGATCTGATCCATCCTTTCTGAACCCTCTCTTTGGAGAGTAAAATACAGCAATTAGCTCTTTCCCTCTCTTCTCTTCTCCCCGTTGAACAAACCCAGCCTGCAGCCTCTTCTCATAACTTGCTACCACACGCCAGTTATTAACTAGACCTTTTAATAAAGATTCTGGTCTCTCACTCATCAGTAGAGGATTACTTAAGGTTTATAGCTCTGTGTCTATTTCCAAGAATAACGTACTGGCCTGAGGTACATGGCTACTTAAACCTTAAAATAATCTCTGCTGCAGAATAGTCTGCTAATTTAACCCTTCACAAAACCACTACAGCTAAAATCTCAAAGCAGAAGTAACAGCATAGCCAGAGGGATTTTAGGAAGATAATAGGAGGAATCCAGATCATGGGTTTTCCCAGACATCAGAGCTGCATGAGCCAAGCTCTTATCACGTTGCTTTGAGCGCAAGTGGACATTAAAGCCCAGGGCGCTCCCACTCAAATAAACTAAATTTGGATTTTAAGTGCAGCCCCACTCTGCAAAGCAGCCCTATAAAAATGTCATTGCAGGACTTCCTGTTTATTGTCTCAGACTCCAGATGAAACCCATCTCACTAAAGACAGCTGTTTTCTAACAAGCCTTCTGCAAACACAGGTTCCCCCCTTCAGCCAGCTCTAAAATAAAGGGTCCAATTCTACCTCCCCAAGCCCTGTGCAATATCCTGGCTTTTGGGATAGCTGCCCAGCCAGAACCTGCTAATCTGTTTTCTTGCTCTATGCCAGCTGGATCCACCTCCAGCATCCACCTCTCCTAAGGGACACTCTCTCCAGGTGGGCCTCCAGGAGTAGCTGCAGGGGGTATGGGGAGCACTGTCAAGCAAACATAGCCCTTATCTTAGGCAATAAACCAGTTACTCACTTTTCTACCTACCAGAACAGCCCTGAGCTGGAGTAGAGCCTGTTTACCTTTGTTGCTGGGATTTTTCTCAAGAGCCTAAGAGAAGCAGGCATTCAGAGGCAAATGATGGCATTATTTCCTACAGCATTTTTAACTCTCCCAGACTGAAGCAAGTACAGCCCAATTCTGACCCTTTCAAGGAATTAAATGCACAACTAAAGCTGTTTTTCTGCAGTGTCTTTTGAGAGTTGAACCACACTTTAAATCACTTTGATGATGCGCACACATCAAAGCAAGAGAGCAACAAGAGAGAGCCTCCTGACCCATCCTCACCTAAAAAAAAAATGCAGGCAGAAATATCTGCTTCACTTCAAAATTGCTTTTTTTCTTTTTTCAATTTTCTGGTTAAATCTTAAATCTGAAACCTCTTCAGGTCTAAGGGTCAGCGGTGCACATCACTAGACAGAACAGGCCTTGATTAGGAAAATTCTTTCCTGCATGGAGAGTCCTACATGGGACTGTATCACAGAATCACAGAACATTAGGGGTTGGAAGGGACCTCGAAAGATCATCAAGTCCAATCCCCCTGCCACAGAAGGATCACCGAGATCGAGTTGCACAGGAACACATCCTTAGGCAGCCCATTCCAGTGCTCTGTCACCCGCACTGTGAAGAAGTTCTTTCTCATACTCATGTGGAACCTCCTATGTTCCACCTTACACCCATTGCCCCTTTGTCCTATCATTAGATGACACTGAGAAGAGCCTGGATCCATCCTCCTGACACCCACCTTTCATATATTTATAAACATTAATAATGTCATCCCTCAGTCTCCTTTTTTCCAAGGTAAATATACCGATCTCCCTCAGCCTTTCCTCACAAGGGAGATGTTCCACTCCCATCATCATCTTTGTAGCTCTAAACTGTACCTGCTGGCTGGAACAGAAACATGTAACAACAGGAGCACACAGATGCACTACGGCTCTAAAGGAGCAGCAGACACTGTTTGAGCAAAGTGTGTGCACATCTTAATGAGAACAGCTCCTTTCTTGTAGCAGTCAGGATGGGGAAACAGCAGCTCTTTCAGGGAAGCAGCTTTCAAGACCCCGGGGGGCTTGTGCTCCAAAGTGGTCAGAAAAAAGAAAGAGGAACATGTCTTCCAAACCAGCAGGAAATGGACATAGGAAACAAAAACAACATGCACAGAATACTTCTGGTCTGTAGCCATATTATTAGTAAGGCTGAAAAAATAGCTACAGTTTTTGAATATAACATTATGCCAGAAGCAATCAGGACACCAGCATAGCAAAGAATAAAATACAGTGTTATTGGCCAGGAGAAATGGCAAGATGCAGCCATGTGAAAAGGGGAAAACAGGGGTGGGATAATGTGATCATGCCTGCTGAGGGCCCAGAACAATCCCAAAGGATCTTTCCTGAGCAGTTTGCTGGATCTGGTGCTCTGGGCCTTATGTGAGCAGTTCTAGAGGGATTGCAGGGATGGGGCGGGTGTCTCAGCTCTTGTGCCCTCTGATAGAGGCAGCACCTCTGCAAATCCAGCCCCAGGGTTAAAGTCAGCCTTTTTTATAGTCTAGTGCCGAGTCTCTGCAGTGCTGCATGTGCTGAGAACTGTAAGGTGTAGAGAAAAGCTGAACATGAGGTATGGCAGAGCTAGAAACTGCAATGGATAGGCAAAATGATGGAGGGTAAGCTAAACAAGGAAGAAACATCTTCCTCTTGTACTTGTACCTCTCTGGATTGCCCAGCGTCCCAAGGAAACACGCTTTTTCTAGCTCAGGTTTTCAAGATATGTTTATCTGTCTTTGTGAAGGAGAATAGCATCACTTTCCTGTGCCTGGAAGAGGTGAATGTTAGAAGGGCACTGCCATCCTTCTGTTTAAGCAAGAATGCCCTGCCCCACAGGGAAGAGATGTGTGCACAACAGGCACTAGGAAAAGACATCCAGCTCTCTAACTTCCCCAGCCTCTTAGTCACTGCATAAACAACCCCCCCAGCCTAATGGCTTTTGTAGGCCAGCTGAACCCAGCAGAGCAAAAACACAGAAGGTCTCCTAGGCAATAGTTTCTGCATCTCTAAATTTTGTGGGACAGGTCAGGGCAGGGAGCTGCATGGGAGCCAGCCAGGATTCCTGCATACACACACACCAGCAGCAGCCTGCAGATGAGCTCCCATGAGTTTTAAATCATGGTCTGTGGGAAAATGTCAGCTTATCTAGACAAACTATTCACATGAAAAACTCAGCAGTGGTGATGAGCACCTGGAGAGGTTTGATAGCAAGCTTGGCATGATGCACATGGTGCTGTGGTATCCACTGTTTCACCTGCATCGTCCCAGACACGCAGGGACTTTCTTAGACACCTCAGAGATGCCCCACTGCTGTCAATTTACTGGAAAGCATGTCCTGGTGTGGCAGAGATGGGACTCAGCCCCAAAGATGGGGTTTCCTGTAGCCAACATGGTTCCTTGCAAAATCATCATGCTTGCCCTCTACACCCACTTTTCTCACACAAAAGCAAGCAGATGCTCCACTCTAACATAGTGGTAGCCTCTCACATGAGTCCAAGGGGTGTCACCACCTGCCTGTTGCCATATTGCCAATAGATAGTCATTAGTCAACGAAGGGCAAAAGCACAGTGAGCAGTATGAAGTGCTCGGTAAACCATTTCACCACGTTGGTCTGATCTAGGAAATGCTGTGAGAAATCAGCCTGCCAAATCCTCTGCTGGAATCCTTCCAAATTACCCAAGCCAGCCAGGACAACACAGCTTGGCTGGGAAGTTGATGGGATGGGGCGTTTGCAGGCAGCTGGACTTCCCCTGTGTCTAGACTATTTGGGGTGGGGGTTACACTCTCTGACTCACCCCAGGCACCTGGCAGCACGGCAGCACCCTACATTCTCCCTGTCAAAACCCAGCAGCCAGGGTGGAGGAGGTTGTGTGCATGATCCCAAGTAGAACCAATGTGCAGCTGGGCCTGGGCACTGAGGTGCTCCAGCTAGGGACCAGGCAGTCTGGCTGCAATATCTGCACCCAGCTCTGAGATCACAGGAAGAGAAACCTGCTCCATCACTGCTTCTGTCATGTGGTGTTGAGTACCTCACTCATGGGATCACAGAGGACATGACTAATTTACCTCAGCTTGACCCCAAAATGGGACTCATCTGCTAGCTACGTTATTCACACAAGAACTCACGGCCCATGTGAGGCCTGAAGTCCCACAGCCAGGACCCAAACATGGGTTCTCATGGTCTGGGTGATCAGAGACACTGCTCCAGTTCTGGACAGACACCAGGAGCCTGAGTCCTTTGGCAGGTTCTTTGAACATGAGCAAGTCAGAGCTCTGGGTGTCTGCTTTCAAATCCATTCTTGAACTGGCAGCAAGGATGTGACAGCTTGTGACTGCCTCAGCATAGTATGAGCTCAGAAAGTCTAGCAGGGCTGTACTTCACTTTGGGACAATAAAGGCACCATTCTCTGGGATGGTAATAAACTGTCCTCAGAAAAGACAGCTCTGTCGGTGTAACTGCACTGGGACTTCAGTGAGACACACAAATCACATCACCCCCACCCCTGACCCGCATAGCTCTGCGGGTAAAAGTCTGTACCATTGCTCTGGCCAGAAATATTAGACATAACAAATGTATTTTTAAAACAAGGGGGAGGAACATTTTCCAGGCCTAGGGGGTAGAGGATATAGGCTTGAACTGCAGGAGAAAGTTCGAGGTTAAATTGTCCTGCAAGCAAACCAGCTCCTCTGGCAATGCTTTGGAGCAATGCCAAGTATCAGCCCCTATTCTAACATCTTCCACACATGTACCTCTGCTTCAGGCACACAGGTAGTTCTGAAAAATACCAGGCTGTAAATCAGTTCTGCTTCTGGCTGCTAAAATCCTCAAGGTAAGGACAGTGTCCAAAACTATGTGTCAGACACCAGGTGATGCTGCTGTTCTTACACCAAGACATTGATGCATTGGCTTGCTCTTCTCACTTAGGATCCCACTAGAAGATTTGGCCATCATAGTTCTCAGAATTCTTCTCACACAGAATTCTTCAAAGACTGGGGTATAGATGGACATGTAGACAAGCACATCATACATAACTAGAATGAGAGCACATCTAACTCTTCATAATTGTTTCATCCCACTGAGAACCAACCTGAAAAACCTTGGACCACTCTCAAAGGACACCTGTCTAAAACTCCTTTTCAAGGAGATTGCCCAAGGCCATTTCATTTGTAGTAATTGTCCCAACCAACTAAAGGGGTACTTTGTGGATCAAACTCCAATTAGTTGACAAAAGCAAGAGCTAAAACTAGACTGAAGTCCTATCTTGGATCTCACTGCCAATAGACGTAGTTTTATTATGTGGTTTTCCTTTTTGGTTTTTAAAGTATTTTACTTTCCTCCTCAGTGGACAAGAGTCAAGTGGTTGACTGTAGGGGAGGAAGTGATAAAGCTCATCCCATTCATAATGTTTATTGATGTCTATTATCTTCCCCAGCCTGAGCCAAGGCAGATACTGCACAAGTTAGATTTGTAAGACAAAGTTATCTCTTCAAATGTGTTTAGTCCAGCATTTTGATGGACAGCACTTCCTGCAATGAAACATCCTCTGGTAGATGTGTTTCCTCCCCAGAAGAAATGTCCTTCTGTAAAGCAGATTAATCACTGTCTCCTGGGCATGGTGTTCCTTCATGTTGCAGTAACCTATTTTCAGCAAAAATGCTGCGTCAGGAAATTAACTGCACTACAGATGCTAAAAAATATATCTTTTATGACTCAAAGCAATCAGCATGGCCATTTTTCTGCCTTATTCATTTTCAGTTGTTTGCCACCCTTAAAAACCCTTGAGGAAGGTGCATGATAGAAGTGCTGCAATTTTGTGCTGAAGTCTTTGTCTGCTCTTTACCTCTGCTAAATCCTCAACAGAGTGTTCTTCATGTGCTTGTCCAAGAGCAGCTACCACTCAAGGCCTTACCCAGCTACCTGGTATTTCAAAGTGCTCTTGTTAACTGCTTTCTTTACAATGTTCCTCATCCCACACATGTCTCATGCAGGGTTTTGGGGAGGCAGTCACCCTGGGGTGGACTTGGCAGGCCCTGGGCTGGGTGGAGCAGAGGTCCACAGCTGGAGGTGGATGGTCTGGACAGCTGAGGGGAACACACTGTCAGAGTGGCAGTGTGCCAGAGTCAACATTCATGCTGACCTACACCTGTGAGCAAGAAAAATCCCATAACAGAGACCATGACTCAAACATCTGTGCTCTCTCCATGGCCAGGTGAAATCAGTGTAATGGGCTGCTAATTGGCCTCTCCTTGAAACCAGAAGCAGCAGTGCTAGAGATTGTGCATAGCAGAGGAACAGTTGTTGCATTCCCTGTCCAAGGAGCCCCACTTCTGGGGATTACATGTCCACCAGCTGGGCTTGTAATTCAGGCCTCTCAAACCAGCCAGGGTCATTCCATCTTCAACAAAGACCTTCACTCCAGGACTCCTCTTGGAGGACATCTGATGGGCTAAGCCATGCCATTCTCTAGACTACCCATAGACACCCATCAGCATCTAGCCAGCCCACAGAGAACAGATCCAGCCCTTGATAGCTCACTTTGCCCTAGAGACAGAGATCTCCTTTTGCTGGTGCCTGGTGATTAGAGAGCTGCTCCTGGTGCCAGGTTCTCCTCAGCTGCCTGGCTGTATGCTGGGACACGCTGGCTTCATGTCCAAATGTTTCAAATATTTTTCTTTGTGGTTTTTCATACAGCACTCATGATATTTTGCAAAAGGCACCTTATAAATTGACTCAATAAATACACATAAACCACTGTGTTTAATCCTTCCTTTCACATTTTTCTTTTCATTATTAAAATGTCCCCAACCTACCGACTCCCTCTGTACTCTGTATTTAGGCCAGTCCAGTCCAATCTAAAATACTTTTGGCTTCTACAGGAAGACTGGAAAATGACTATTTTATTTCAAGGAAGCTTGTTTTGGACCAAAATCAGGCCTTGTAAATGATTGAAATATAGAAT
The DNA here is from genome assembly GCA_028565055.1 of Phoeniculus purpureus. NCBI lineage: Eukaryota > Metazoa > Chordata > Aves > Bucerotiformes > Phoeniculidae > Phoeniculus > Phoeniculus purpureus. The sequence goes on from JAOXOE010000602.1 coordinate 12,850,186, forward strand.
GGCTGTGCACATCAGGTGCACAAACTAATGGCAGTGTGGTGGTGGTTTCACACCAAGGGGCCCAGAACAGAAAGACCTCCACTCACCAGCCCTTCCCATTGGGGTATCCTGAAAAGTACATGCAAAAGATGAACACATTCTCTGGGATAGAGAGGCTAAAGGACACCCAGATATGGGTTAAGCAGTGTGGGTACAGCCTGCCCAAACCAAAGGCAGGCTCCCTCTCATGAGTCAAAAAGGTACCTGACTGCAGTGAATGACTCCTAAAATGTAGGTTGAGCCCCAGATGGGCACTGGTTTGGAATTAACTTTAGAGGCAGATCCATCACATCTGCTTTGGTTTCCTCATTGTCACAGTGTTTACTTCATATGTAGCACCAGGGATGCTCAGCCAGAAAACAGCAGTCTGCTCTCACCAGTCTCCAGCTCCCGACTTCTTGCAGCTCAGCCCTGATGCATCATCTCCAGGCCCTCCATGCATTTCAGAAGTAACGAGACAAGGCAACAACGAGAAGAAGCAAAGCTCCTAAACAACGTCTCATCAGCTAGCAGGTCAGAGCAGCTGAGAGACCACATTAGTCTAGATTTTGCTCCTGGAGCCCTAACCGTGTGGTTTAACTTTCTTAAGATTGCCTTAAGGATCACAATGTTCTGGCCAAGAGACCTTTGGGACCTCTTGGGTAAACGGGGGCATTTCTTGTACTCATTACCAGCCTCTGGCTGCATTAATACCTTAGCTATTTCATCACAGGCCTCCCATGCCTGTTAATATGTCTTTTGGACTCATGTCAGTCTGCAAGCCTCCCAGTTCCACGTTGTATGGCTGGACAGCTTTGTCCTTTTTCAGAAGGATCTGAGCGCTGTGCTCTGGAGGTCAAAGTCCTAGAGGCCTGCACATAGCAGAGCTGGCCTCCATCCCCGGCTTGCTGAAGCAAGGGCACCTCTTCTACCCTTTTCTATCCCTCTGGGCCTGACAGAGAAAACCTGGTGGCAGCAGGGACATCTGATCTGTGGTGTTCGCAGGAGGAGGAGTTACCTGTGCCCAGGCAAGTTGAGATGCATCTAATGTTCCCCTTCTTCTGAAAACCCAAAAGGTCGTGCACCAGCTCAGCCAGCCACATCCAACACTTGTGAAGCTTTACGGAAAGGCAGAGACGTGAGGCTGTTTGACCAACAAATGAAGAGGCAAACCCAGCTCCTGAAGCTTTACTTAAAGACCGCCAGCAGGCCCGGAAGGAGCTCCGTCTGCGAGGCCTAGAAGGGGAAACACCTACAAGTCCTTTCTAAGGTATTTTTCTGGATTTTTATTTGCAGAAATAGTTTGTCCATGGGTAAGGGAAAGCCTGTAAACAGAGCCAGAGATAGCAAACCCAAGCCCATGTGCTCAGTGAAAACCAAGCCTTGAGAAGTGGACATGGTGATGACCTCCAGTGCCTTCTGTTAGAGGAAGATGCACAGAGCGCATTAGGACCAGAGTCCAGTCCCTGCTCCGTGTGATCCTGGTGGCTGCCCTGCCTGCCTCCCAGGACACCTGTTCTTGCCTCCTTTCCCTTGGAGGTGCAGAAAAATGGGAGCTCGTGTAATCTGGGATTTCTCACCTCTGTGCAATCAATCCCACTGGGGCCAGAACCCCAAGGCTTGGGTCATGGAAGTTGGCAACTAAATGCATGAGGCTGGCCAGTTTAGACTGGCAAGGTCGTGGCATCATCACCAAGCTGTCTGAGAGGGCCTTCTAGGCAGCTGTCTGTCATGGTGGTTTTGTTCCTCTCTAAGGCTTCCTCTCTGTTCCTCTGTTCTCTCTGAGGTTTAACAAACAACTATCCAAGCTGGTCAGGAAGAAAGGTTGTTAAAATGTTGTTGCTTTTCCCTGCTGAAAAATGTCATTATCCTTGACCTCTTTTTAACATGTTTCTCAGGTTTAGGATGAAGAAACAAAACCTCCAAGGCTTTCAGCAAAGACTCATAAATTTGTTTTAAAAGAAAATAGGCTCAGAGTTTGGGTTATTTGGTCAGTTTCCCATGAAAAATCTAGGCAAATAATCCTCAGAGAGAGATGTGCTCTGTTGAAATGCTCTGTTTCACAAAAAGGACTGGTTCTCATTGGAAAAAGACATTTTCTGTAAGAGAATTAGAATCCTTTCTGATGAGATAGTTCATACAGGTTCAGTTCAATAGGAGCTGCTGGATCTGATATTCTTATATTCGAGCCCTGTCACAGTTTTTCCAAAATTGTTAGTAAAGGAACCTGCATCCAATAAACAGGTGACTAAATAAGATTGGCATGCCTTCTGCTCTTTTCATTATAGACAGGGATTTGTTGTTGTTCTTGAAGGCCTTAATTTGCAGAATTCCACTTCAAATTAACAATTTCCACCCCCCCCCGTGCTTTCTGCTCATTAATGAGCATCAATGAAAGGAATGCATTTGATTTATATCCATCTACTTCAAAGACTGTCATGAGTGACACTTTTTAATATGAACAAGGAATTCAGCAGTAAGACAAATGTCACGGTGCTTTCCAGGATGACAATAAATTGACAGATCTTAGTGTTTTTAAAGCAGGGATAAGGTAAATTAATTTGGATTGTTCCTCCTGGTGCCAAGTCTGAAGCTGATGCCTTGCCAAATCTACTATAGAAGTGCAAATTGGTAAGGAAAAGCAATGAAAGATATGAACTTATCATTTACTTTCCTGTTGCTCCTGACAGGATCTCAAACCACCTTACTGCTATCCAGAATATACGTCACTCCTCCTGCCCCTGCCATTTAAGGAAAGAAACAGAGGTTGCCATAGCCAGACCATGTCTGGTTCAGAAGAACAACCTGACCATGCTTTGATCTACCAGCAAACCCATAAAATGCCCATATCTGCTTGCCTTTCTTCCCATAAGTCTAGTTGAGCAGGTGTGATCACTGCAAGGACTTGTCCACGGGTGGTTCTGGAAGCTTCATCCATTTCCGCCTAGAGAAGATGCAGCCAGCTAAGCCAGCAGAACCTTAAGTTCAACCAAGAACAGAGAACGTATTTTTCACCAGGGAAGCCATGTTTGTTGGGCTGAGTTTCATAGTTTTGGTTGAAATACACGGCAAAGACAACAACAACAAAAGATAGAGATGGAGGAGGACATACTCAGAGATACAACTTCAAATCCAGAAGTATGACATGAATCATTCAGATTCGGCTCATCAATAACATAACCCAGGTATGACTTGGTTGAGGCAATAATGCACAAATAATATAGAGAGGCTTTTCAACCTGATGGACTGTACCATGGCAGCAAAAATGGACAATCTTAGCCTAGAAACAAGCTCAGAAGAAGAGATTGCCCGTTGGCACAACTCACCAATGATGGCTTATCCATCATTGATTCATCGATAGTTAAGATTAGTGGGTGGATATTTCCTTATGTTCTGCTCTTGCAGTGCTGAAAATTTTTAGCACTGGAACTGTTAAGAAGACTGGATGATCAGTGTCTCCTTCATCTTACCTGAACCACTGCCCAACCAGGAGCTGTCTACCACTTGGGATGACCAAGGCAATATAAACTAATGACCTACATTTCAGTGAAAGACCGTCTGATTCAGCACCAGGCTCCTGAACAATGCAGCTTCCTGGGCAGATACTTCTCTCCCTCTGTCTAATCAGAAACCAGCTCAGAAAACAGCCAGAGACCAAAACCATCACTCAGTCTGAACTCTTGCACAAAATAGACCACAGAGTCTGCTCCAGTAATTCCTGCATGAATACACTGCAGTCCTCCAGAGCCACTGGGAATACAGGGCTGGAAACAATAGCTTTGAAAGAGCAAATCAAACTTATAAAACAAGAAAAAAAAACTAAAGGGGAGGGAGCAATAAAAGTCATGATGAGTCAAGGAGGTAATTGTGTGTGATAGCAGTTTCTTTGGCTGGGAACCAGTAAGAGGCACTACATCCAGCCCCTGGGATGAACATGACAGAGCAGTTTGTGCTGCAGAGAATTAAAAGTTTCCAGACGGAAGAAAGGTGAGGCAAAAGGCAGCAATCAGAGATTGCTAACTCAGACATGCACAAATCATTAAGCTAACGTCTCCTAGCTAATTGCAAACACTGAGACATGTCCTGCAAGGAAAACAGACTGAGAAACAGCCTCATGGAATGGGCATTAAACAAACGCATTAAGCAGGAGCACAGAAATCCTTTTCAGATGCCAGCAGGGTGTGAGGCATTTCTCATCCACAGGACCACAGCCATTCAGTCATGCTCAGCCTGTAGGAATCCCACAGAAGCAAGAAACTGCAAGAAGCTACAAGCCCCATCATCACTGCTTTGTGTACAAAGGCTCAGGGCAAAGAGGAAGAGATGTGACCGATGATACATGTTGCTGTTAAACATACCTCCCTGGAAAGGACTGCAAGCCCCAGGTTTAGAATTAGTAATAAAACCATGAAATGGGAGCAGAGGAAGGAGGCCAAGGCTTCTGGGTATTGTTTGCAGCTCTACCCATGTTTGCTCAGTGATTCAACCCAGCAATTTTGGGTCTTTTAGAACCAGGCCGTGAGTCATTTGCACCACTGGTTCTCTTCTTCTCTAGAAATCTCCCAACCCAGGAGGGTGAACGTTGGGTAACAGCACTTTTCCTCATTAAACAGTCCAGCCTCCCAGGTTCCCCTACATTTTCTCACACCAAGCGTCTGTAAGCCTCAAGCTCCTCCAAGCAGGAATGGAAGATGCATAGCCTGATGCCTTCAGACATCAGTTCTTGAAAGTTAGGATCTGCTATGTTTTAAATCCAAAACCAGAAGGGACATCAGGAGAACAATCAGCTTTCACTCCCCCAAACAGTCAGCTTTCCCTGAGCCTCTTCCAACAAGTGTTTGCATGATGTCCAACTTGCAGCTTCCAGAGATAACATTACTACCACCTCACTTCATCACGATGTGGCCATCTTTATGGCAGGCAAGTTGTTCCTATTGCAGAACTGTAGAATTTTGTGGCTGGAAAGGCCCTCTGGAGGTCTCTGCTCCAATCCTGACTCAAAGTAAGTGCAACCAGGTCTGTCACATTCCAATCATAAAGACTAGGGAGTGACTCAGGTTCATGGATTTAGTTGGGGTCGAATTAAGGAGATTTAGGCCATAGGTCCACATGAAAGTCGAAGTTTACTAAAATTACCAGATTCTGAACTCAGAAGGCAGACAAATGACTAAAGTTACTAGATGCCCAACCCGGAGAGTAGAGGAGAAAGGGGAAGAAACAGAAGATAGTTAAGAGGTCAGATCGCCACTCAGGACTGCAGGCTCTGGCTCCTGCCCCACGTGACCTTGCTCCTCAGCTCCACAGATCTCTGGAGAAACTCCTTGTTTTGTCTAGTCATCGTCTCAGTTTCTCAGCATGGTTGGCTTCATGGACAGCGGGCAGTGTGGCGGTGGTGACAGGTGATCAGTCCCTCAGTTTCACAGATTTTCAATGTCTCCAGCAGTACTTTTGTCAGTCTCTTGTCCTGGCTGCAGGCTGGGGAGGGCTGATGGTCACTCTGTACCATTCAAATCCTTCCTTTCATCCACGCTGCCAGGGGTGTTTTTCTTCCCTACCCCCTGCCCCCAGCAGTATGGACGACTTTGTTCTCAGGTTCCTAGACATGGCAATGGCCATTAAGTCCTTGAGAGTCATGGCAACTCACCATGTTCTCAGTGCTTAAGCATGGTTTTGCAGAAAGATTCGCAGAGCTTTGGGGCCTGCCTGCAGCACAGTGCTGGTCACTCCTGCCAGATGCAAGCGTCCGTTACCCTGCTCACAAATTATCTTCTCTTTGCTTACAATCGTTTGAGCCATCTCACTTGCTGTTAATCAAAGTCTGACAAGATCTTCTTGGCCAGATGTTGTCCAACCAACACCCAACCTTTTTCTCTCTTGCTGAAGTTTCAAGCATTCCTTTTTCTTGGGTCTGCAACTGCCACAGAGAACCAATGGGATCCTTCCACGTTACAGTAAAATCCTTTATGCGTTTAGAAAAACGTTTTCAAAACTCCTTTCCTTCTTCAAAGTCTTCAGCTTCTCCTCACAGGTCATGTTTTTGAGAATGCTGATCTTCTATGCCTGCCTCCCACAGACAATTACTAGTCTCTAGACACACAGAACCTGGAGCAGCCAACTTTGTGAAGACTACTGTGGCTGTAAAAGCGAAGTGCAAGAAGCACATGCCTCCACAGGCTTCCTCCATGGAGAGAAGAGAGAAGAAATGCAGGCAAAGCAGAAACAGCTCTTGAGATGCTCTGAACACCAGCCTTCCCTTGGGCCCCTTCTCCTCATGTCTCTGACAACCTCAAGCGTGGAAAGACATGAAACCCCCGAGTGCTCAGTTCAGCTGTTGATAGCTGTGGTACTTCCTGCTGCGCCAACAATTTTGCATGCCCCAGCTCTTCCCCAGGGCTAGCAGCATAAAAGAGTGGAAAACCTAGCTCACAAGACATTACTGTTATTGTTTTCTAACAGGACAACGCTAAAAAACCTCCACTCAGAGGAAAGCCGTTGTGTGCCATGAACAGTCCAACTGCTGACTGGCAGGAAAGGCTTGTGGAGAGATCTGTTCCTTAAGATCCAGAAAAGTTAGGACCAGGTCTATTTTGCCTGTGAGCAAGTTCTTGGGTATCCTCAGCTCTGCAAATCCCTTAGCAGTTTCATCCCATCCTTGAGTTCTGCTTCACCATCCTTCTTTGTCTGTCCCCATACCCCAAAGCGTTCGTCACCTTTCCAACCAAAAGAAAAGCCTTCTTTCAACTTCTCTCCAACATGGCCTAGTCTAGCATTCTCCCCATGTCCCACCACTCCCCAAACACACGTGCACAGGGCTGAGAAACTCCAGTTAAAGAGTAGGTGCTTAAGGAGGACAAAGCTCTGAAAAGAAATGGCCTTGCCATGTTAACCAGAGATGCCTGCCAGCCAACAGCCCAGCCCCTGAACACACATGGAATTTTGACCTCACATAGTGAAATTTCCTAGAACTTTAAACCTTTGTTGTTGTTGTTGTTGTCATTTCTTTGGCTCTCTCTTGCTTTTCAATTTTCAACTTGGCAACTGCATTGAAATGATGCAAGGAAATAGCCACCATGTGACTGCAAGGTATTAATTAGATGCCAAGGAGTCTGTGCATGACTGCATGCAGGGCATGGGGGGCTGTGTCCCTAATACATTACAAAATCAATGGACTGCCTTGGCATCGCTTTTCTGCCGAGAGATACAATTCAGTGGTTTGTCTCTATTTGCTCCAGAACTGATTTCTAAAAGAGAAGGCGCTTGCACAGTCTATTGAAGAGAAAGAGAAAATCCAAAAAACCCCCACCCTTGGAGACCAAGATCTGATCCTTTAGCTGTTGAAACTCTTTCCTAAGAGTCGCAATTGCTGTTAAAACAAATACTAATTGTTCTTAGTGGTTGGCTATAAATAGTCTGACTATATAAGACACTCTGCTGTAAAATACCAATCTCATGAAGTTGAGAAAGACTTCAGGTGCTCAGAGGTACTCAGCTCTCAAGGTTTTCCTAAGACTTGCTGCCACCTCAGTGGTTGCTGCCACTGCTCTGCTGAGACAGCGTGTCTGGCCACATGCATCCTCCCAGGCTGCTGCAGCACAACCAAAAGTAGGTGTGCACAAGCCATGGCTGAAGGCACTGTGGTTTGCGGTACTGTACGCACACTTTGCCCTAGACACGTCTCTGCTCAGAGGACCTCATAGTTTAAATACGCAAGACCAACAAACATCCCGGGGCCGGGGGGTGGGGGGATCTGTTCCAGTGGGTAATTAGCCTCATTGTTAAAAATTAACAACAAAACAATAATCATAGACAGCTGGGCCTTTCGTGCCTTTTTTAGCAACATTCCCACAGCTCCATGAGAGACATTGTTTAGGATTCACAAATGATTTTTCACCCCAATTCAGGATAAATCCTAAGGTGACAGTTTCGAATGCTTTGCCAAGAGGGAACAGCCACTTCCCGTGTGGCTCTAGCCATGGTGTATCTTCCGGGCATGCATATCCCAGGCAGCAGGACTGGGGACCTTCAATGCTTGTAGAAGCCAAGATCCAGACTGTGCTTTTACACCCAGAGTTGCTGCATCACTCACTTTCCATGCATCTTAACTCACACTGTTGGCTGGCTTTGGCACTTGACAGACTTGTGAGCCTTTGGTCACCTTCTTCCCTCCAAGATGTTGTCTGGTGGCAGGTAACACAGGGCCAAGGGAGACTCAAAAAAGTGTAAGTTTGTAAAGGCTGCAGCCAGCTCATCTTCCACGGGACAGTTCCTGCAAGTCAAGTTGGTATCCTAGGAGAAGACTGGCAGAGGCCTGACTAGAAGAGTGGAGGAACAGCGGTCAGCTGTGATGACACGAATGCTACAAAGCCAAAAGACTGTGCATTTGGAACACTCCAAGTGCTACGTCCTCAGTGGTTTTGTGAGTGTCATTTGAAGGCAGACAGCAGCACCCTTCTCATCTCAGGTTTGATTGCCTATCCATAACAATTCTCTACCACCCACAATAATTCATATTTCTGTATGCCAGAAAATGCTAACCAAGAGGAAGGGGACAGATTTGCAAGCAGCAAGGTAAACTTTCTGCAGCTCCCCTAGATTCTGCAGCTGATTGCTTATGCTCCACAGCCTGACATGAAACCAGAGCAAGAACAGACAGTGCTTGGTCATGGCCCTGAGAAATAGAGAGTGTCAGTAGTCCAGACCACAAAATTTCCCTGGGGAATCTGCTCCACTGGTTAATCACCATCATCCTTAAAAATTAATAGCAAAACAATAATAGTAGACAGCTGTGATTTTCCTGCCTTTTACAGCAATGTTCTCACAGCACAGTGAGGGACATAGTTTTGGGTTCGTAAACACATTTGGACCATGCTTGTGCTTCCATCTCTTTTTCCGTGGTCTACCTCTCACTAGCTGGACTCTGCTGAGGCGAGCAGCCTGTCACTTCCATTGCAATAAAACCAGCCAGCCAGCAGTAAAACATATGGACTGTATTGGGTTTGCATGGCAAGGTTTTTATGGTGATGAGGCTACAGGGGTGGCTTCTGTGAGAAGCTGCTGGAAGCTTCCCCTATGTCCTATAGAGCCAGTGCCAGCCAGCTCCAAGATGGAGCCACGACTGGCCCAAGGCTTAGCCCATCAACAGCAGTGTCAACACTTCTGGGACAGCATATTTAAAAAGGGGAAAAGGGGTACCTGGTATCCAGCACAGTCAACCTGTGGCACAGACAGACACTGCAAGTTTGGTCCCAGTCTGGGTGAAGCTTAGCATTCCTTCACATTCTGGGTTGTGGAAAGAGTTGTTGAAACCAGGCTCATAGCAACCTTTTAGACGTTGCATTCAGAGTTATGTAAAATATTTTCCCTGCTTTGGTAGTTGGCAAACTTCATTTTATAAGACAAATGGAATTTATTCATGCAAAATATTTATCAAGTCTTTGTACTTTTTTTTCCAAGGGAGTAGAGAGGTTGACCAGGAGTCTTTCATCTTTGTTGGCTTCTGATGTTAAAAAATGCAGCTGATTTAGAGCAAGATCACAAGCCAGATTCCTCCTTTCCATGCAACCCCTTTTTCTGCAAGTGATGGCAAGCTCTCCCTATGACAGAGGTACCATCTTTCTAGAGTGGTGGAAGAAAATACTCCTGAAATGTATTCTCAAAGGCTTGGGTGATCGCCATCCTACAGATGAAGAACAGAGGTAAAAGGCAGTATGCAGAGTCCTTTGTGTCCAGGTCTCCACCGATAGCAGAACAAGCAGATATTTCATGTTTCAAGGACCTCACATTACCCAGGAGGGTGCACATAAGGTGAGAACACACCAAAAAAACAAAAAAGGAAGGGAAGTAGTGGGAAAGAGGAGGGAAGTATTTTGGCCAAATGAAGTAGCCTCATCCTCAAGTTACAACCACTGTGATTACTGATCTCCACCCTTTGGGAACATAAGAAGGTAACTGCAACCGGCAAATCCATCACCTTACGGAATACCTTGGATTCTCCAAGTGAGCAATGTGAAATGACTTATCAGTGCTTAAGGTCCATGTTGTAAAAGCTATCAGTGTCTTAAGCTGTGAAGTTGTGTTTCAATAATAATAGGCCAAACCAAAGCTCTTGGTAATGAAAGACTACTGTAGGGCTCAGGTCACAAATCCATTTCTTCAGGCTTCCATTCCTCTCTGAATGTTTATAATTTTCTATTGTTAACTGTTTTCTTCTGTTCTCTGTTTTTGACAGATAACAGCATAGTCTTCACCTGAGGTCTATAAGGACGGTCACTGCATACATAACATTTTTATCAGAGATGGACCTACTTTGGAATAAATAGCTCTGCTTGCTACAGAAAGCTGCACTGATTTGTTATTCTTCACACAGAAAGAAGAAAATTTTTATCTGGATAATGTTAAAAATTAGTTGTTGAGTGCGTAGATTATTTATTTGTTTCCCTTCTTTCCTCGCATGACTTGGGTCTACTCTGTCAAGCGTTTAAGCTTTTTAAAGATGTTCCCTTTACAGATTTTCCTTTTCATCTCAAATCCAGTCCATTACCATAAAAACTGTTTCAAATCCAACAGCTTGGATGAACACAGGTTTGATTGATGTAGACCAGGATCTTATCTTCCAGCAATCGGTTTGGCCTCCTACCTGGCATGATGGAGCAATCTTGTGATGCATTAAAACTTCTCCCTTCAAAGATGAGGCCCAATGGTAGGTGGTGACTTGGAGGAACTCTATTCAGTGACAAAGACAAGTGCTCTCTTGGTCCACCACTTTGCATCTCCCATGAAATAATATTTATTTGGAGGAATCGGGTCCTTTCTCCACACTTTCAAAGAATTGGAGCCCTTCCAAAACTGCCTGAAGGGGAAAGCGTAGCAGGGATTTGCAGGACATTTGTCTCAGGGTGGGCAAGGGCTGGAGAATAAAATGTTCCTCTTACAACTGAGATTTAATTAAAGACATGGAGAGGGGTCACAGAGCAAATTCCTGAAACCAAATACATGAGTTATAAATAAATATTCCCTGGTGTGGACAGAGGTCCCTTCAAAAAATCCCACTGCATCAAGGCTGAAAATACTCAATTTTTATGAATAAAACGCAAGAGGAAAGCCACCAGGTCCAGGAAGGGGAAATTCTCTGCTCTCCAGGTTAATAGGCCCATTTCAGTGTAGGGGGCCAAGGTCACAACACTCCAAGCACAGAAAATATGAACAAGAAGCACCTTGGTTTTCACCAAGTGAGGAGGAGTCATCACTTGGCCTGGATAAACTCTTCCAGTTGTCTCAAGCATGTCCTTTTTAATGTGCCAAGGTCTACCTTTGGCTTTCCAGCCCTCTCTGCTCATTCCAGACAATAACATGCTGAACACAGACTCTGTGGCCCCACAACTCAATTTACTCTGCAGCAGCCCCCCTGCATTCCCCGCTGAGCTCTTTACATGAAGAGCAGGTAGGACTCTGGCCAGAGGGCAGGGAATCTAACATACATCCAAACCCAAGCACTTGCTCCCAAGGAGTGTCCATCAGAGGACCAAAGGCCAGGAATCTTTTACAGAACTAACATTTTAAAAACCCATCTCAGCTGGTGCAATCTACATAAATATTGTGCCCGTAACTGCATAGAAATAAGGAATCTGTGCCACAGGGGCAAGGGGCAGCCAGGACCGGGCACACTACAGCAGGGCTGGGGAGGGCAGCTTTAACCTGGGTCTGCAGTTCCCTCTTGCAGGCACCAGCTCCAGAGCTGCTCCCACCAGTATAAACACTATGGAGAGAAACAAAAGGGGAGCATCACAGCCGCATTCACTTGCTAACAGACTACTGAAAGGCAGACATAAAATCTAGGATTGCCATGTGAGGCTACTTGCCCAACTTGCTGAAAACAGAGGAAAAAGCTAGACAGGGCAAGAGAGAAGAACTGGATTAGGCTTTCCAGAAGCACCCCAAAATTCACACTCCCAACACCACAGGAACCCCAGAAGGCTGAGCGGGGCAGTGACACCGGAATGCTGAACGCCAATCAAGCACTTTTTTTTCAGCTCTGGTTAGAAAAATCTCTCGCAAAGCTGCCACAGTTCATGTGCTCAGAGGAATAGTACACAGAAAGGAGAAGGGCCGGGGTTTTTTGGGAAGGGAGGTGGAAAAAAAATAGAAGAAAAAAGAGAGCACAAACCCTGCACTGGGAAAGCCACACCGATGAGCTTGTTAACATTTGAAGAGACTGCTTGGCACAATTCCTTACACAGATTCCTGCCAAGAATTTGCAAGAGGAAAGTATATTTAGCAATCCAAGGCATGCCAAAGCCTTGTCAAGAGAAAAAAAAACCACATTTTGAATATGTGGAATAGCAATTAGACATTTTCTAAGCAGCCATTTTAAAAATGCATCCAGGCATCTAATAAGGGCACCTGAGGCATACCCACAACTCCTCCACACTCCATGCCTCAAAAGACATCCGCTAAGGATCGCATGCTCCGAGGAACGATAGGTTACCGATGGCAACTGCCCACTTCCAGAGCACTGGGGCTGGTTTCAAGCAGGCGATAGATTCTCCCTGAGTCACTGGAAATTTAGTCTCATGCCACCGAGTATCACTGCACAGCATTCTTTAAGGAATCACTACTCCAAGAAAAGCTGTGAGCCATGCTGCATAGCTGGGAAGCAGAGGTGTTGCCTGCCCACTTCTCTCGTGGGAGTTGGACCACCAGCTCTGCAATGCTTTTTTCCCCCCAAGTGGAGCTGCTGAACATCCAGGTGAGATAAGCAGCAGGTGGTACCAGGACCATTTGTTAAATCAGGTGGGGGCTTGCAGGCTGTTAAAGTGGTGCTTACATTGTGCCCCACAACAATTGTCTCATTGTCCAACGGTCTGAGCTGCAAAGCCAGCAATAAACTTCATCACCAAAGCTCCTTTCTTTCTAGGGAGACTCCTATAAAAAATTGTCTCAGGACAGGGTCTGTCTGTCCCAGGAAGGGGACTCACCTGCATTGTTCACTCTTGCTTCTGAAGTGCCATAGGTCATCTCCCTGGGATGCAGAGAGGAAGAAGAGGCGTGAAGTTGCTCAGGAAGGCAATGGGCAGCTGTTGATGGAAGTTAGAATCACACTGGGATATGCTCCTGAAAACACAGTACCCATCATTTGCAGTGCCAGGCTGTATTACAGTCACACCCCTAAAAAGTGCACAAAGCCAAAGTCAACGAGCTGAACACAGGCTGAGGTCACCCTGCCTTTAAGTCAGGATGCACAGAAGTGACAACTCAGGCCTGTGAGGTTTCCTAGCCCCATGCAACCTAACAGCCTTTAACATGTGACATAACACAAACGCATGGTAGCCCGGTGCTTAGTGTCGTCGTTTTCTACAGACCAAACAGGCTAATAGTGAGCAGGAAGCACAAATGGGGTAAAGCCAAAGCAATTGTGCTTTCTTGGAAACAGGTAAATGGTTAACAGAGAAATCAGAAAGAGGATAGTAGTCTTGAGGTTCCTTTGGGCCCCTGAAACACTTCTGGGCACCTGAAATACCACTGTGGTTACAGCTGCTATCACTTCGGGTGATAAAAAAAAGGAACCCTTGGGACTGACAGATTGCTCTGAGAAAGAGGTCCCCTTCTCACCTGCTTTTAAAAGGCAGCCAGAATCAACGAACCTGCTCAGCTACATCTGCAGAGCAGTCACATTCAAAGTCTCCATTTCCATCAAACCCTCCTCCAATTCCCATAGCTGTACCGATCCAGACACTGCTGTAAACTGACATCATCCCAGACAGGTGCCAGTACTTTGCTCTCTGCTTCTACAGCATCTAAGACTACTCTGTCTGAGTTCCTGACTGTGGCTCAACAACAAGAATACTAAAAGCAGTAAGCAAAATTGCTAAGAATTCCTGTTTTCACACAGAACTCCCAGAGAAAATTTAGAGGATCACCTGGACAAATCACAGAGCTGTTGATACAATAAATTCCCCTTGGATGAACACAGAGTTTGGACAGAGTAACCACATTCAGCTCTGCTGGATGTGACAAATGACAACAAAATCAGAACATTGGAAAGGCCAGAGGCCAACTAGAAGTAAAATTGGCCACTGTGGTGAAGGATAACAAAAGAAAGGTTTTCTAAGTACATTAACAGGAAGAGGAGGGGTAGGGGTTATCTCAGCCTGTTGTTAGATGCAGAGGGGAACAGGGTGACCAAGGATCACGATAAGGCTGAAGTGCTTAATGCCTTCTTTGCCTCAGCCTTTAGTAGTAAGACTGAGCACACAGCCCCCTGACCTGGAAGACAGGGACATGAAACAGAATAGGCTTTTCATAATCCATGAGGAAATGGTGATGAACCTACTTCATGAGCTGGATGCTCATAAACCTATGGGGCCAGACGGATTACACTCTGGAGTACCGAGGGACCTGGTGGATGTCATTGCCAAGCCACTCTCCATAATCTTTCAATAATCTTGATTAACTGGGGTTGTCCCATTGGACTGAAGGCTGGCAGATGTGATGCCCATCTTCAAGAAGGGCCGGAAAGAGGATCCTGGCAACTACAGGCCTGTCAGTCTGACTTTGGTGCCAGGGGAGGTTATGGAACAGGTCAACTCGAGAGCTATCATGGAACAATTAAAGGTCAACCAGGTCATCAGGCCCAGTCAGCATGGGTTCATCTTGGTTAAGTCAAGCATGGGTTCATGAGAGGCGGATCCTGCTTGACAAACCTGATCTCGTTCTGTGATAAGATGACCAGCTTAGTGGATGAGGGAAAGCCTGTCGATGTCTATCTGGACTTCAGTAAGGCCTTTGACACCACCCCCCACAACATCCTAATGAATAAACTGGCTGCCTATGGCTTGGACAGGCACATACTCTGCTGGGTAGAACACTGGCTGGATGGCTGGGCCCAGAGAGTTGTAGTCAATGGAGTTAAATCCAGCTGGAGGCCAGTCATGAGTGGTGTTCCCCAGGACTCGTGCTGGAGCCACTCCGGTTCAACATCTTTGTCAATGATCTTGATGTGGGGATTGAATGCACCCTCAGTAAGTTTGCAGACAACACCAAGTAGGCAGGAAGTGTTGATGTGCTGGAGGGTAGTAAGGCTGTACAGAGGGACCTTGACAGACTGGATCGATGGGCTGAGGACAATTGTCGGTTTCCACAGAGCCACGTATCAGGTCCTGCATTTCGGTCACAGCAATCCCATGCAGTGCTACAGGCTTGGGGCAGTGTGGCTGTAAAGCAGTCTGGCAGAAAGGGACCTGGGGGTTCTAATTGACAGGAGGCTGAATATGAGCCAGCAGGGTGCCGAGGTGGCCAAGAAGGCCAATGGCATCCTGGCCTGGATTAGAAACCGTGTGTCCAGCAGGAGTAGGGAGGTGATTGTCCCCCTGTACTCAGCACTGGTGAGGCCACACCTTGA
>JAOXOE010000602.1:12865700-12912190 GCA_028565055.1 Phoeniculus purpureus
GAATCACAGAACATCAGGGATTGGAAGGGACCTCGAAAAATCATCCAGTCCAGTCCCCAGCCTGCGGGCCCCGCTGCCACTGCCACCAGGACAGACGTCACCGTGCACATTGCCCACCGTCGTAACACACGTGTTAACACACACCAGATTCCGAGTTTCTTGCCTGGTTTTTGTTTGTTTGTTTAATCTTTAAGCAATACTCACTACACATTTTACGGTAGCTCTTTATAGCTTTACATACATACGGTAGCTCTGTTGTTTCGTTTCGTTTTTTGTTGTGTTGTTGGTTGGGTTTCTTTTTTTCCAGTAAACACAAGAAATACGCATAATCTTACTGGTGGGAAAAAAATAAAAGCAGTTTGTGAAAAACTGACCATGGAAGAAGAGCTTAATGCTCTGTTTAGCATTTTGTACTTAAAGAAAAAGAAAATCTCACGTTTTATTAAAAAGTGAAGATTGCTGTATACTATTTATTCAACTTATAATTTATGTTACTCTTTGATCTTTGTCTTTTCTCATGACAAAGCATTTATTTAATAAAGTTATGCATTCAGTTAGCTTTGTGCTGACCCTCATGGAGCGTCTGCATGTCAGGACCTGCCAGCACCCTGCTGCAGCCCTGGGCACCCCCCACGCCATGCTGTGCCTCTGGGGACGTCAGCCAGAGCCGTTCCAGGGGTGCTGGAGGTGGTACAGTGCACAGGGTAACATGGTGGCTGTGGTTTGGGAGAGCTGATTGCTCTGGAGCAGTATGGTAGCTGAGCTTAGAGTGTCTGTAAAGCAGAGCTGCACTACATGCTTCTGCCGTTTCTTTGCACACACCTGGCAGAGTGACACAGCAGTGATGGGTTGTGGGAGATGATGACCTGGCCACTGGTGGTGGTGAGCCCCTAGCTGCTGTCTCAAGTTAGCCTCCACAGTTTGGATGCTTTGTTTGAGCTTTAGACCTCTCTAGCCGCAGGGAAATTGGCTCTGGTGTGTAGAAGCATCCCTGTGCCATTTTGGAGTTGCCCAGCCAGACTGTGGCCCTCAGAGGTCTCATGGTGGCACTGCTGCCCTCTGTCCCTCCCCAGTGCCAGATGCAGCAGCCATCACACTTCATCCTCTCACCTCCCGTCCCCTCTATAACCACCAACTGCCAGCATGTCCTCATGTGAACCCGCACGAGGTGGGACACAATGTCATCTTTGGCCCCCACCAAGGAGATCCCAAGTTACCAGGAATGTGCTGGAATATCCCCCCTAGCCTGTCTGCACCAGGCAGGACTGGCTTGGCCACCTCTCCCTGATAGCACACTGGGCCCCACCCTGCCACTGTGGTGGTGAATCTGTGCCCTGCTGTATCCTCCTGCCATCCCTCCCTTCCCTTTCTCCCCACCTTGGGGCATTCCACGGCAATGCTGGAGCCACAGCCAGCACCAGACAGTGCTTTCGGTGCAACTAGTGAGCATTGGGAAGGGTCATTCCAACCACAACACTTAGGATTTTCTGCCTGTTTACCCCCCAGCCAGTGAGTTAGGACACCGTATTTTCACTCCCAAGTAAAAAACTCTATGGCTATAAAGAGATAGTTGTAGCTGTACATAAATAATGTGGTCTTACTCTGGTTATAGTCTTTAACATGACTGTTTGTATTACACTAGTGCTCTACTAACACGGTACCTTTGCCAGCGTAGGTAGTTTTGTGTCCGCACACCAGAGTTGCCAGGACTTCAACTAGTCGCCAACATGCCAGGTCCCGTTGTCCAACTGCACATCCAGTTACCAGGGCTCAGATGAAACCTCAGAGCCAGGATCCAAGCCATTACACCCATCTAACCCATGTACATGCAGCCTTCAAGGCCAAGTTGCAACCCTGAGGAAACCAAATCAGAGGCTCTTTGCTCCCCTTGCCTTACTGCTGTTCCTCTGCGAGATGCCTGGCCAACTGCAAGCTCCTTTTGCTGGGCTAAGCTGTTCTGCTCCAGCGCTCAAACAAGAGGGTGGCCTGAGGCAAAGCTGGGCTCTGACATCTTTGCCCCACCCTATCCCTCCCTGGGCAGGATCTGGCTTTGAGCAGCCTCATGATGCTACTTGGCATCTCCCCAACAGCTTCTCCTGAGCCACCTTAAGCTCCCCATGAAGGCATAAAGCAGGTTGGTTAGCTTTGCTTCTTTTCCCATGTTCTCCAGCTCAGATCCCACCCCCTACATCCTGCTTGTCTTCCCTCCCACACCCCCTGCAGTCCCATATGCTCACTGTCTCCTGTACCCATGCATTGTCCTGGTGCTCCCAGCCATTGCCCAGCCCCTCAGCATGTGTTGATCCCATTCAGTGTACTGCCATGGGGTAGGAAAAACCAGTTGGGGAAGCAGCCCAGTTGTTTTGCTTTCCTTTGGGGAGGCCAAAGGGAAACCATAGCCACCTGGATGGTGGCTGTTGGGACCACATGGGGCCTCTGCTTCAATGCTACAATTTTAATTGAATGCAGCATGTGGGGGTTTTTTATTATTCTTTGCTGCACTGTGGTGCCCCAAACACTGAGCTGTGCTGTAACACTCCCCTAGGCAGCACCTCTCACCCTAGGAGAAGCCGTAGGACCTTCAAGGAACCTGTCTCCACACCTCCATGAGTGGAGCAGCTCAGCCAAGTCCTGATCCCACATATACCCCAGTCCCAGTCATTCCTGCAACTTTCCAGCACCCCCTTCTTCACACATAAGCACTAAGGTTAGCTTTTCAGCTGGCACTAATTTTGTTCTCCTCAAGCAAGCAAAGGGGAAAGCCCATTGAGGGTTTCTCTGTGCAGTGCCTCACTCTTTTAGGGGTGCAGAAGAGACTATCCGTAGTGAGATGCATAAAGGAGACTGGATGATTAATGAAGAAATAACAGGTCTATCTATAGTCTAATCAACAGCAGTGTTGAATGCAACTGCTAACTTAAGTAACCCCTGAAATACCAAGGCTGGGCGGCTGAAAAGTGCAGAGCTCCCTTTGCCTCAGCATCTGCTAAGGTTACTGTGACCCATGTCTTAGATAAGAAGAACCTTCCTTACAAAACTACGCTGTGCTCAAGAAGCAAGAAACCACCATTCTCTTGCAGCCTCTCAGTAGCTTCAGAAGCTTCCCACAGGACAAGGCCATCCTCTTACAGAGTATCTTTGGCTGGAAGAGACCTTCAAAAAAAATAAATCAAGTGCAACCTTTGACTCAGCCCTTTGACCCCCTCCAAGGATATTGTCTCCACCACTGCCCTGGGCAGCCTATTCCAATGTTTGATAACCCTTTTGGTGAAGAATTTCTTCCTAACATCGAGTCTAAACCTCCCCTGGTGCAGCTTACCACCAGGGAGAAGAGGCTGTCCCTTTCCTTGCTCCAACCTCCTTTTGGGTAACTGTAAAGAGCAGTAAGTTCTCCCCTCAGCCTCGTTTTCTGCAGGCTAAACAACCCTAGTTGCCTCAGCCTCTCCTCATAAGGCCTCCAGACCCTGAGGGACAATCACCTCCCTAGGCTGTACTATTTCTAATACAGGCCAAGATGCCATTGACCATTTTTGCCACCTGGACACACTGCTGGCTAATATTCAGGTGACTATAAGTCAATATGGCCTTGTTGAAGCTCATACTATTAACCTCAGCCCATCGATCCAGCCTGTCTAGATCTCTCTGTAGAGCTTCCTTACACTTCAGCAGCACATCCTCACCTTGGTGTCATCTGCAGACTTACTGAGGGTGCACTCAATCCCCTCATCTTGATTGTTAATAAAGACACCAGAACAGGCACCAACACTGAACCCCAGAGAACACCCCTTGTGATTGGACACCAGCCAGATTTACCTCCATTCGCCATCACTCCTTGGGCCTGGCCCTCCAGCCAGTTTTTTAGCCCATGCAGTGCAGTTGTCCAAGTCTAGTGCCCTAAGTTTCTGAAGGAGAAAGCTGTGGGAAACAGTGCCAAAGGCTTTACTGAAATGCAGGTAGGCAATGTCCACAGCCCTTCCCTCATCCACGATGCAGGTCACCTTGTAGAAGGAGATCTTGGTTAGTCAGGCAGGACCTGTCTTTCATAAAGCCACACAGACTGCAGCTGATCACCTGAGTGTCCTGTAAGTGTCATGAGATGACACTCAAGGTGACCTGCTCCATAAGCTTCCTGACTGACAGGTCTGTAGTTCCCAAGATCCTCCTTCTGGCCCTTCTTGTACATGGGCATCACACTTGCTAAGCTCCAATCTACTGGAGAGTGGCTTGGTGAGCGCTTCTGCCAGCTCACTCAGCACCCATGGGGTGCACATCTAAGTGGCACAATACACTACTGATCATATCCTCTGGGATTATGGGGGGCTGCATTTTGCTTCCTATGCCTGTCTTCCAGTTCAGGGGGCTGGGCACTCAGAGCACCATTGGCATTGCTCTCTGCCCAGCAAAGCAGGACACAACCACCCTTTCCCACCAACTCTGTATGCTCTCAGGCGGGGGTAAGGTCTCCACACCTGACTCAAGAGGACAGTTGCATTTTGCAGACTCCCAAGATACCACATGTGGAGCAGGAACAACAGCAGGCCAGCAGAAAAGTGACACCAGTTCCTCCCTGTTCATACAACTGGGACCAGTAACACTGAAAGACTCAACTCCCGTTACCATTCATCCAGCCCAGCATTTACAGAACCCACTGGAAAAAAGTTGAACAGGCCCATCAGACAAGACACCACATCCTACAAACAGAGGGGAGCGGGGAAGATGACAGTTTTCTGGCATCCCATTTAATTTATTCCAACTTTATGCAGCTCAGCTTTTCCAAAAGAGAAAAACACAAAAGAAAACTTCCTGATTCCTAAACAAAACGAAAAGTACAAACTGCAGCTGAGAGCCAGCATGAGCAAGGTTTACATAAAAAAGCAGAACACCCTCAGATGTTAACAGAAAACAGGTAGCATCACTTTTACAGTTACTTGGCTTTGCATGCAGGCGTTTTCTTTCTCTCTCGTGTGCTCTCACTCCCTCTCTCACACATGCACACACCCCCAGCAGCAACTTTCCAAAGGGGGTTCCTTTCTCTGTCTCTTCCACTGCCATGTCCAAACCCCTGCAGTTACAAGTGGCTTAATTTGCAGACACCACCTGCACCCTTCGCACTTGGGATCTAAAATGTGATAACAAGAAGAACTGAAAAAGAAACAATCCTTCTACAGATCCAAGTGACTCGATGAGAGGTATCCCTCACAGGGACTTTCATGTGGTGGTTCTCCAGCACCATCTGGTGTTGCTGGAGTATGCTGGCAATCCCCAGGGTTCTGCAGGTCACTGTCAGGTAGCTTTGCCAGAACCATGCAGCAACAGGGTACTCCCAGCCAGCACCCACGCTCAGCAAGGAACCTTCTTTCTCTACCCTATTCCCTTAACCCTGCAGAGGACTTGGGGTCTGGAGGCTGTTTACTACTCAGAAGTGTTTACCAGAATTTAGGAGACACTTTATTTCATTCCCTGCCCAGACTTGATTTCATTGAAGGACAGCCCAAGGCTTTTACTGAAAGGAGAGGATTTTTGCAATTGCTCCACAAATGGTATCTGTCCTTAAAAGGAAAAAATAAAGTCTCCTTGCTTAGGCAACAGCAAGTTATTTATTCTCAGCGCCAGTGTGTTCTCTACAGAAAGAAATCGACAGGTGGAATAACAGCAGAGATGTCTCTCCCCTCAGTGCAGCACATTCAGCACGAAACCTGTTAGAGTGCCTGGAACCTCTTGGATTTAATCTATGCAGATGTGTGTGCAGGCAGAGGGGTGCATGTGTGCCAGGGTCTTTCCAAAGCAAGGTGTATACTGTAACTTAGAAAAACCAAGAAGGGTGTGCTAAATAGCAGACGCTCACTGCAGTCCCAAGAAAAACAGAGGAACATGGGCAGCTGCTTGGGAGTGCAGGTTTTAAATGGGTTTTTTTCCTATACAGAAACAAATAAAGAATGAGAGAGAGAAAGAAAAGAGAGAGACACTGCCTGGCTTGTTATCCTAGATCTACATGGGCATCCTTCCACCCAGCCCCAGGAAGTTTATCTTAACTCCCTCAGCATAAGCTGATCCTAAAAAATACCTGGCAATAGCCCTTCAAATCCCCTGGAAAATTAAGTGTTTATCTTCACCATCACCCAAACAACAGAATCACATCTGTGCTCTGCTCTATCCTCCTGGACCAGTGGCTCAAGCTTGGTCCCTGCTGTGGGGCTGGTTGTGTCCCAGTACCAGGGAGGGAAGCACCCAGGAGCCTTTGGGGTGGGGGGCTGTCTCATCCTTAGCCCTTTCCTTCACTGATGCCTCCTTGGGGATGTCTCCTGACTGTACTGGCATGTTCCAGTTAGGAAGCCAGGGGCTTTCCTCCTTCCCTCCCAAAACCATATCCCATGGCTGGGCTGACAGCTGGGCTAGGGCACAGGGGACTGGCAAGACACAAGAGACAGGCGACACAGTATTTACAGTCTTTGGTCTCGGGAAGGAAGGGAAAAGGTAGGGTTTTTACTTTGCTTTTTGTCCCACTCCCACCCGTGACAAGGGGTTTTGTCCCCGGGCAGCTGTCAGGTAGCACACAGTGCTTTGTGCTGGGGGTGCAGGAAGATGCTGCAAAGCAGTAGGGAGGGCAAGGCCGCAGGGTCGAGGAGCAAAAAAGATTGTTTCTCTGGCTTAGGTTGGGTGAAAGACTATAGGAAAGCAGTCTCTTCTTGCAACCCACCCCACCACCCCTCCCCTCCCCAGGAACCAGGCAGCAGAGGAAGGAGGGCAGCACGCAGGACACAACCCCAGTCTCTTCTAGAGGCTAAAGAGACATGCTGAAACCCATGTAAAATCCAGCACCAGGGCTACGGTGAGCCACCTCCAGCGAGTGGGATCATGTCTGTCTACTGGCTCCGCAGGGCATGTGCTCCCCGGTCCTCCTGCTCGTGGGCTGTGTAGAAGAGGTGGCACTCTGGGTCCCCACGGATGGTGGGTGCGCCCTGGATCACCTTCCCGTGAATGGGGTCCACGCACCAACATTCGCCACGCTGCCCATTCACCGACATCTTGCACTGCACAGAGAGGGACAGGGCAGACATCAGCTAAGGAAGTGGAGTGAGAGGAAAAAAACATCCATTTAACAGCCCCATATAAACGCAGGCAGAGCTAGGGGTCCTCCAGTTTGGCACTAATTTCAATCTAGGCAAGATTCACTGCATTCAAACATCCCAGGCTGAGGGCTGGACCTCTTCTGACAGGGGCTGAGCCAGAGACCAAGAAACCATGAGGACAACTGTCCCTGAGATGCACTACTCTGTCAACTATGGATGAAAGCATCCATACAGTCAAAGATCCCTGGGGGAAGAGGGATGAAACAGATCGCCAGGGAAGATTCTTCTCACCTGCAAGTTGGGCTAAACAAACTGAAACATGAGAGACAGATGCAAACATCTTTCCAACAGAATTTCATTCTGTCACAGAACAGACACAGGGACCTTTGTGCATCTGGACCTGGACTCAGACCCCTGCCACAGATACATCTCTGAACAGGGTGTAGTGGGAGATGCAGAGGTTATTCCAGCAGACCAGCCTCTGCACAGACTTCGTAAAGCTGAATTCAAGCCATTTTCTGCAGCTGGAGCAAGGTCAAAATGCTGCCTTACTCATGGGAATAAAATGCGCAAAAGAAGAGGAAGAAAAAGCCTCCCCAGCAGGAGAGTGCATCCAGGCACCCTCCACCCAAGCACTGGCCCACAGGAGGTGGGAGAAATTGGGAATGCTTTTGTTGGCATCTGCTTTCCAGCAAATGAAAAGGAGCTGATGTTCAGCTCTGGAAAGCCAGATGAAAGGAGATGGGTATTGTTTCACATGTGCTTTGTTTGCCTTTAACCAGGGCAGGGTGGGGAGAAGAAGTGAGTCATTTTTGTCCCCTCTTTTTCTGCAGCAGTCACCAGTGTGTAACTCATCTTCACCCTTCAGCACAGGCCAACTTGTTTGCCAGGCACTGGAGCAACGGAGCTTTTCTTCTGTAGCACACGATGCACCACTGTATTATCAGGTGATGCAAGGCCCCAGACACTACTCATCTCCTTGCAGGGAATGGGCCAGCTCTGCTCTATCCACCCACTCTGAGTGTGCCCATGCTGGAAGATCCAGCCAGACCATGATGCTCTTCATGGAAGGCAGAGGGTGAGAGCCCAGACAGGACACCAGAGAGAGAAGAGATGGAAGTAGATTAGCGCAGAGCATCTTAAAATGCTCCTGCTCAAGGGGTATAAGTAGCCCTGAGAAAAAGGCTTAGCTGTCAGAACAAGCAGACCTTTTGAGTTGTCCTCCAAAAGGCTCAGTTACACTTAACAGTATAGCGTACTTACATCCTACACTAGTCACACATGGCTGCCAGTCAACCCTGGACAAGTCGGTGTTTTGCTGCCCAAGAGGCTGACACCTGCCGGTTTTGCCTGAATGAAGCCCAGAAGTCTGAACTGAGACAAATGTTTCGCTTTGGGTCCCATAAATACTTTTAGAAGCATGCTGAACCTCTCCTCACCTGGAAGAAATCCCTCCTGGAGCTGTGGGTTAAATCTCAATTTGTGGAGGAAAACCAGTAAAGTGAGTTAGAAACCTTCCTGACCCCAGGAAAGTGTTTTGAGCCTTGTCTGTAAGACTGGTCAGCATCCAGTCCCCTCCTCAGCTTTTCTTCTGTAGTGGGGCCCAGCCAGGACAAGACCTGTCTCAAATAACACGATAGTGGAGGATACAGACAGACAGGCAGCTCTTACGATGAAGAAAGGGACTCAACTGACCAGATTTCTCTAGCTCTGGAGTGTCCACAGCCATATGTGGATGTTGGTCTCCCATCTCCAGTTGCACCTGGTTGTCACTAAAACTTGACACACGATTTTTGCTATTAATCCCACACCTTACCCCACATATGTGACATGAACTCAGCCCCAAGCTGTGTGTCCCCTGTGGCTGTGCATGGTGGATTGCATGCGGAGCTGATGGCTGCTGCCGTGAATGCAGCCAGCCCCAGGGCTCTGGCTCTCCTCACTTACCTGTTTGAGATTGTACAAGCCATGCTTATCACAGTTTGGGATGTGGAGGGAATAGAGGTGCTCCAGAGGACCTCGCTCATCTGGCAGCCGCATAGTGGAGATGCGTTCCAGGACCTGATCCAGCTCCTGCTGACAAGGGGTCTAAGAAAGCCCCAGAAAGCAGAGAATAAAAACAGAAAAAAAGAGCATCAGTGCCACAGGACCATTCAGTGTCAACACTTTGGACAAAAGAAACACCAACGATCAACACCTGTGGGCACCTCCTCATGAACACAGGTTTGCTACGGGGTCCCACTGCAGACTTTACTTGCAGGAATCTATAACTAGAGCACTGCACATCTGCACACCATTGTATGAAGATCCCCGTGGGAAGACACACACGTCTCTCCCATGTGCCTCATGTGGCCAAAAACCAACGTGATACAAAGTCACAGGCCCTGAATAAACAGAAGAGGAAACACCTCACAGATGCTCTCATGGGTCCCACTGGTGACAAATGATGTGAAGCAGAAGGAATAGGGACAGACCAGGAGAATTTGCATGAGCATAGTCCAGATCCCACACTTATAACAAAGTTTTACCCCAGAAACCAACTCCAAGCGTGTGAGATCCTACAGAAGTGGAGAAGTCATCCTAGCAACAAGAACACCCAGCAAAGCCAGCCTCTGGAGGCACCCCTCTTGCTCCACAGCAGCCCCAAGCCAGGGCTCTCA
This sequence comes from Phoeniculus purpureus, assembly GCA_028565055.1. Taxonomy (NCBI): domain Eukaryota; kingdom Metazoa; phylum Chordata; class Aves; order Bucerotiformes; family Phoeniculidae; genus Phoeniculus; species Phoeniculus purpureus. The sequence continues at coordinate 12,875,431 of JAOXOE010000602.1, forward strand.
GCCAAGACAGTCTATTTGAATTCTGTTTGATGTGTCCACACCTCTCCACTTCTGCAGTTGCTGGGTTTCCCACCCCCTCCCCCCTGCACAGAGGAGCAGCACTGTGGGAGCTCTCTAAGTTGATGATGCCCACACCTTGTTTTGAAGCTCTGCTTTGTCTGCTCCTTCGAGGGAATAAAGGTTCTTTTAAAGCCCCTTTCTGCCCCTGTGCTTTCCAGGTACAAACACCTTATAACTTTTCAGAGATATGCGTTACAGATTTTTTGGGATGGATTTCCATCCCCATCCCACCTACTTGCCTTGACCAAGCTCCCCACTAGGGGGAAACCCCGGCCAAGGTCTGCAGCATGGAGCGACAGGGACAGGGGAAGACAGTACACTCCAGGCTCTCCCTACTGTAAGACAGCCCCACAGCCCATCCTCCTGGGCTCTCAGCCCTCATCCCCTTAACCTGGACTGTGACTGTTCCCGTGTCCTGTCCCCACACACACGCCCTCAACACCCTTGGGCCATCCCTAGCACTTGCTTAAGGAGAAAGGGTGTGAGAAAGCTGGTCCGCTTGCAAAGGGCTCGCTTGCACTCTTGTGTAGGTAGGTGTTGAGCCAGAGGGACCTCCCCTTCCCCAGCTCTGCTCTCAGGAGGTGAAGCTGCAATGAAAATAACCCCTCCTCACCAGCACATCAAATGTCATCAATGGTGTGTTTGCCACAGCTTCAGGCCTTTTTTAACTCCTCCCCTCTCTCCCCCTGTCCCTTCTTTTTTCGTCTTCTTTATTCCCCCTTGTGTTGGAAGTGTCACTAAGGTTTTTGTGTTGCACATCTCCACAGCAAGACTGCAGCTGCTCTGTTACCTCCCCCCACGCCCCTGCCCTCTCACCCTTCCCGTCGACAGCCGTGACTTCTTCGAGTCTTCATGGTTGTGATGGGGCTTCCCGACTTTGCCCATCTGCCGCTGCTGCTCATTCACCTTCTCCCTCATAACAGCCAGCTCCTTCATGCCAGTCTTGATGGGCTTTCTCCCACCAGCTCCACTCAGGATCCCTGCGGTGCCGTCCACATGATTCTCAGCAAGGATGCTCTCAGACCTGTCATCATTATCTGCAGGAGATAGGTCAGACAAGGAAAGGGTCAAGTTCAGCCAGGCACTCACTCTCTCACGTGTTCATCCCACCCTGGAGCACTTTCGAGAGTGGCTGGTTACCAAGCCATAAAATCTTTGCATACAGAAATCCTAAATTGCATTAGCCCTTTGATCTGTAAAGTGAGAAGAGAACCTTTTATTCCTGAATTATTGCCACACTAAAAGATAGTTTAGAGAGCAGGGGAAATCGCTGCTGGAGAAGTCTTCTGGGTTTTCTTTAGCTTTCTAAATTACTTCCCAAAGAATGTGATTTTCCCATCAGAAGTCCAGTTGGGTTGCAGACGCCAAGTGTAGTCTGGTTCAAGAACTGAAAACCACAGTGATTAGTAACACCACCTTAAGTCTATCTATCATCCCCCAGAGTATCTCCAGGAACGCTAAGGCAATATTAGCGTGCTAAAATAAATTCTCAGGCCAAACGTCAAAAATACCTTCTCTGTTCTGTGTTTTATGGTCACCCTCTTTTCCAAAGGAGATCCTGCCACTCGAGTGATCCTCTTTGCCATATTGTCTTTCATAGTAGGGTACAATGGCCACAGTGCTGCAGACACCAGTGCCTTTAGATATTATGGTGGCAATGAAGACAGGTCTCAATTCCCCCTACTTGCTCCAGAAGCCCAGATGACAGCTGACCCATCCTTGATAGAATCATAAAATGTTCTAGGCTGGAAGGGACCCCTAGAGGTCATCTTGTCCAACCTCTCTACACAAGGACAACTCTACCTAGGTCAGACCACTCAGAACCTCATCAAGCCTGACCTTAAATGACTCCAGGGATGGGGCCCCCAGCACTCTCCCTGGGCAGCCCATTCCAGCAATCAACCACCCTCACATTGAGGAACTTTTTTCTACTGGAAAGACTCCAAAGGAGAGCTACAAAGATGATTAAGAGACATGAGGATCTCCCCTGTGAAGACAGATAGAGAATCAGGGGTGTTTAGTCTTGAGAAGACCGAGAGGGGATCTTATTAATGTCTATAAATATCTAAGGAGAAGACGTCAACTGGAAAAGGCCAATCTCTTTTATGCGGGGCATAGTAATAGGACAAGGAATAATGGGTATAAACTTGAACATAGAAGGTTCTGCCTCAACATGAGGAGAAACTTCTTTACCATAAGCACTGGAAGAAGCTGCCAAGAGAGGTTGTAGAGTCTCCCTCTCTAGAGACTTTCAAAACCCACCTGGATGCAGAACTGTGCGATCTGCCCTAGGTGATCCTGCTTTAGTGGGGGAGATGGACTAGATAATCTCTAGAGGTCCCTTCCAACCCCTAACAGGCTACAAATCTATGTGTCTGCATATATCTCTGTAAATAGGAGTTCCATCAACAGCTCCACAGGTCCCACACCACTGAAAGACGAGGTCATTCTGCTTCTACAGTGGTGACAAACATGAAGTATCTATGCTCATGAGAAACCATACTGCACAGCTTTCCAACATCAGTATTCTCTCTAGCACCTCCTATTTCAGCTTTCCAGCACTCTGGAAACTCAAGTGATTATATAGAAAGGCTCTGAATCATTCACAGGGATTTACGGATCTCCCCTGCTTCTTGGGAGACCAAGCATGCAAAGCATTTACAGAGTTTAGCATTTCCTTTTCTACCAGAAGCTGCATTGTGGTGTTCAGTCAGGGTACACCTCTACAGTCATGACAGGAGCTGAAAAAATCAGAAGAGCAAGCGGTTTATTTCTGCCACAGCTTTCCAAGCTCTTTTCAGGTGGTACAACCCCAGGCTCAAGCAGTAGAAGCTGCAAGAAGAGTTTTCTCCAAACATACTCTGCACTCTGCAGGCAGACATACACGTGCTGACCGATGGCAAGACTTTGGCCCACATGGGCTGGATCAAAGAGGCACCTCAACCCAGCACACCATCCACAGACCAGCAGCAGTTGCTTGGGGACACACTGCAGAAGGGTCCCTTCCTCAGTGTGTGCCACAGATCTGCTCTCAAAGCACGTTCACGACTGAAAACTGCATCTGACCCACGAGATTCAAAAGCCACCGACAGACACAACCCTCAATGAATTTGTCCAATAGCCTTTTGAACTTCCTCACCATTTTGGCCTCTGATCTCCCAATACTGGGACCATCCCACTTCCCAGAAATACTAAATGCATTTGGTCTTCAGGGTTTTAGCTGCTTAGGTAGCAACTGAAAAGCAAAACACAGGGCAAAACCAATCTGGCAAAGTCCATTACTTTCCTCAATACTGGTTCCAGATGAGAACTGGGACCAGGTTTAATAGCCAGATGGGCAAGCTCAAAGTCTGGCTGCTGCCTGGCGATTGCCATCTGGACATCATCCTAGGAGCCGGACGAAGAATATTTTGAGCAGGACTCTGTTTATACACCAGTCTCCCTGTTAATTAGAAACACATAGTGAGAAGAGAGAAGGCCGTGAAGCTGCGCTTCAGGCAGGATCAAGTGAAAAAGCACCGTGCGAGAAGTGGGCAAGGCTGCCCAGGCTCTGATCTTAAGAGGGTTTTAGCCTCCTGATGTCTTTTGTGCTCCTCTCCTTGGTGTCCCACCAAGCTGTCAACAGCAGCAGAAGAACAAAGGCAGCAGCAGGGCAGCATCTCAGACACACTGCAGTTCCCTGCTTCATTCAGAAAACGGGTGGTACAGATTGAAGGAAAAGCAGCAAACTGGAAGCGGTGCCTTCCCCCATCGATTCTCACTCCTTCCTGCCTCCAACTAAAATATAGAGACATCTGCCCAAATAAGCACTGCACCAGTAAATGAAGGCGAGCTGGTAAGCCTCTTGTCAGCTGATTCATTCACAAAACCTGCTTCTGATAATATTTTTGCTCATTTTTTCTCACTTTCCAATGCTAACATACATCAGCCCAAAGAAAACCACTGATGGGAGCAGAGTGTGCAAGTCCATATGCATGGACACACCCAGGGACACAAGAGATTGATCTTGGCTCCCTACACACCATCACAAGAAGCAGCCTGGGAAAGAGGCCAGGAAGGTCTAGCTGCTATCAACTGCAAGCACTCCTTTCCAAAGTCAAGCCAGCCATGGTAAGCTATGCTTTCAACCCTGCTGCTATGCTGGACTGATTCACCTGAGGCTGATGACAGAGCCCCATCACAGTTTTTCCCCTCTCCCAAATCTGGTCTTAGGAGGAGCTCTCCTGACCTGGGACTTGCAGGAATGGGTCTACCACTGGGGAAGGGCGATTGGATTCACATGCAAAGCGTCCTTCATGGATGAGCTGCAAGCATGGGAGGAGGCTGAGCATCAGTTATGATGGACCACACTTCAGAGAGTAAATGAGCCAGGTAGCAACAAGAAGAGTTGAGAAATAAAGACTGATGGGCAGGAGAACACAGAGCATGCTGTGAGCCAAACAATGTCTTTTACAGTCAGATGATGCTTTTTAACACTACTCAAAAGAAGCTAGTTGTGCATGCTTGCTTATAACTATCTAAAACCCAGTCAAGCCACTCACCAACCCTACCTACCAGCATGGGATGGGCAGATATGCGGTTGCTTCAGATATACAACCCTCACCCTGCTTGTCAATCTGGCAAACTCCCTTTTGCTGACCAATTTCAGTTTGCACTACATGTATCTGTGAACAGAATGGTGCTGAACTCCAAAACAATTATGTTTTATAGTTCCCCCATTTTCCTGTGGCATGTGGAAAACATCTCCTGTGCTATTTTGGATGAAAAGGTAGAGAGCTTTGTGCAGGGCGGGACAAGTGTGGCAGGAATCAAAGCAGATAGCTGAAGTTCTCCTGAACACTGATGTGGAGCCCATGAAACACCTCTCTCCATGCCAAGAAAATGATTTCTTTATGGTCTTTTTCAAGGAAAATTCCCACTGGCTTCAATGGGGTGAGGACTTGGCTGAAGTGAAAGCATGTTCAAATGACCATCAGTTAGTGTCTGTAGGGAGCTGCACAGTCTCGCCAACGTTTTCAAAAGCGGCTACCAGTTTCCAGCTCTGAAATTTTTGGCAATCTGGCTTGAGACCTCTAGGCACCTCCGCCCAAGGCAGCTGAGAAGCAGAGGGGCTTGAAAACAACTTGCCACTTCCATAGCTACAAGAAGAGAAGTAACACCAAAAAAAAAATCACTGCCTGAAGTTAAAAATACACCTTCATGCCTTTGAGGAGCTCTGAAGTGTATCTGAGCTGTGGGACAGAACCCAGCCAGCAGCACTCACTTAACAGGAGAGGGCCAGTCTGTGTCACAGGGAGCACACACCATGCCAAGGTCTGCAGCCACCCTCTCCAGCACTGTTCTCTCTCCACACTTTCTTTCCTTTGTTGACAGCTTGCCCAGAGGGTTTCACATACATTTACTTATCTGCCCGAGGTGTTTTCATAGCTTTTAAGTGCTCATTAAAGTCCCAGACCACAAAGTTTCACCCAAGTGGCCTTCAACACCCTACCCCAGAACCCCACTAGCCTTGGGTCCAGCTGCATCCCGTACTGGCCACAGCTTGCATCTCCTTTCAACTCCAACTGCTGCTTGTTACCCAGCACTTTTCCTCTAAAGATATGGAAACATTCTTTGTTTCCATATCTTTGTAAGTTTGTTACTTACAAACAGGAGAGAGAAGTTGGCCCCCTGCATTGCACACCCTTAAAAGACAATCACACAGAAAACTTCGAGCGTTGCCAAGAGCCACAAAGGGAATTGATGAGGGAACCTGCACCTCTGCTGACATCACGCCGTGCACAGGAGCGGATGTGGTCAGGGCTGCAGCATTATTTGTCTCAGCTCTCTTCTTCCTCTGCAACACATTTAACTTCTTGTGATCCCAAGCTCTACTATTTCAGGATCATTTAAGTGTCTGTTCTGGGTTTTGCTTGCCACCTAGTATTTGCCTGCCCCAGGCTGCCAGGAACACAACACTTGCCCTTTACAAGCAACCTTTAACAGGCACAAAAGCCATGGCCAGTGAATTACTTGCAGGAAGGTGGGGAAGGATCAGATAAACCCATCCACAGCACTGATGACCTCTGCCTCATCAGTCTACAGAGTATTTCTGGGAGAGCCCTGGGCAAAGGTTTCTGTGCAATAGTTCTAGTGTGGGTGTTGTTGACCTGGATCTCAGATACCTCAGAAAACATCTGCCAGCAGGGATTATACCAACATTGCAATTTCCTCACATCAGGAGCTGCCAAGAACAAAATCCCCCCCAGGCCCTCTGGCCCATCCTACCCCAAGAAGGACCCAGGTTTTCCTGGTTACTGCTGCCAAACTGAAGTGCTGAGCCACAACACAGGACCCAGGCAGCAGTGGGCTTGAGGAACTGGTACATGGCCTGGCCTCAGGTATAACCAAGCTGGCTGGATGCAGATCTCCAGAGGCACATGGAACTAAAGCAAGTGCTCAAGTTTCACTCTTCACACAAGAAAAGCATCAAGTGCCACCAGGAAATGCTACAGAGGAAGCATGAATGGGTCATGTAGGAGAGGGGAGTGACAGGAGGAGATGGGATGCAGAGCCCAGGACAACATCTCTCACAGAAGTCAAATGTGGATGCTTAAGGAAGGAGCAGGACCAACATAACTGGAATCCATCTTAGCTCCTCTTATGGCAACCAGCCATTCAGGACCCACCAGTTGCATCTAGACTGGGTTTAATAGCCATTGACAAGCCTAACTGGGGAGGAGTCCCTTTCTGGATTCACTACAGGAACACACACCCCCCCTCTTCCTCCTTGGTCCCCTCTGCCCTGCCAGCAGACTGTTTTGCTTCCGCACAGGCAGCACACGTAGGTTTAAGGACTCTTTGGCTGCAGAGGACACACACAGGCAGCATTCTTGGGCAGCCAGCTTTTGGGAGGGCTAGCAGGAAGGAGAGTCTCCCAAATCTCTCAGAACTGTGGGCTCCCAGAAGACAGAGAGAGAGATCAGCTCAGTGCATGTGGCAAGGTGCTTGTGGTAGTTTGACCTTTAACCACATGGGGTTCAGAGGGGCCTTCTGCTTGTGAGACTGATGCCATTTCCATGGGAGACACAACAGCCAGATATTCCTTCCCGTAATCCCTCTCCTTACCCTGAGAGTAACAAGCAAAACTAGCACAAGCTGCTCAGGATGGGTTCCTAAGATCCTTTGCCTGCACTCCCCAGATTGTTTCATCATGCCAACCCACTCACTAACAGTGAGGCAACTGCACACCACAGCCAGAAAATTCCTGCATCAGTCTCCAACAGCTTGTTTTACCTTTGTGATAAGGTGTCCACAAAGCATTCCAAGAGGCCCTAGGGCTCTGCAAAGACCTTTTATTTTTGAGATCTGTTCAGCCCATCTCTACCAGCAGGGAGGGCAGGACTGGGGAGGGAAATTTAGAACATCATGTTCCAACCAGGAGTTGCTTAGCAAGTTCCTCTCCATGTCCTGAGCACCTGGCACCAAGGGGTGATCTAAGGGGCACCCAGTGCCCTCCTTTGATTGGGCATGCTGCAGGAAGTACTTTATGCTTCTCTGAAGTAGATATTGACTCAAGGCAGCAGAGCTTTCACCAGCCTGTTTCACTCCTCTTTTTTTCCTCTGCCCATTCTCCAGGGACTGGAGAGAACAACTTTCCCTTCTCCATCCACCTAGTCCATGAGCCAGAGGAAAACTTATTGCCCACTATGCAGTAGAATCCTAGAATCCTATGCTACCTTGAAGGAAGCACAAAGTGATACTGAAATGGAGCTGATGTCAGATGAGGGTCAAAGAAGGAGTGAGATGTCCCTTCCCCTTGGCTTTATTTCAAAGCTTCTTTTTTTTTAAACCGTGTTTGTAGACTGGTTTCGCAAGGATACAGGTCTTTTGCAATAACACAGCCTACCTCTGTGCTTCTACATGTGTTTGCATGACTGCCTGTCTCCCTATTAGCCCTCCTCCACCTCCCAATATATCCACAAATATGTCAGCAAATGCCAACCACATCTCAAACACGAACAAAATTCTCAAAAATAGCAAGTCTCCACCGCTTCATGGAAATGTGCAGCCGGGCTGAATAAAGATAAAATAGTAGGGTTTGTTTTGTTAGCTTGCTTTCCAAATGATTTGACTGATCAGCCCTGTAGCACATCACCAGCCTACCCTGTGTGGACCCAGCAGAGCACAAACCACCACCAGGGAAGGTCTGCTCCAGCCCTGTTGCCAACAGTAAGCCCACACGCGTTGTTTGTGACATCCCGTTCCCTAGTGCACCAGCCACTCACTGCACACTAAGAACAACATGCAAAAGCTCTGTTCAGGACCCTCAAACACACATGGGAACACTTCAAGTCCCCTCATCCACCCAACTTCCAATTCTACTTTCACTTCTTCCCCTGAGCACCCCAACAGCAGCGGCTCTCTGGACTTATCTAAAAGCAGAGTCTGAGAAGCCAGAGGCTCTTACCTGGTGGCAGAAGCCCATGTGCAAAACCAGTCATCATTTCAACATGTGAAGGCAGCTTGCTCAGGAGAAAAACCTTAACACGTCTGAAAGGTTTCGCTGAATGAGGCTCTCTGAGCTCCCTGCCACCATAAAAGCATTCCCCCTTGCTAGCGAACCGTACCTCAGCCCTTTCAACACACTTCTCTGATTAGCCCTCTGCAAAGCTGCAACCTTCCCTCCCAGCAGAACCAAATGAATTAACTTGAAAACCCTTCTGAGCTTAAATTAATTGCACTGCAGCTTCCCAATTTGACCTTGACCCTATCTGTAAAATCTCCAGAGTAGCAGCAACTTAGGGGCTTCTGCCTGAAGGAAACAAGCCATTAACCTTACCAGGCTGACTCTCTGCTTTCTTTTTCTGGTCAATCACATGGATTTCATGTGGTTTTCAGTGCTGCAATCACCCCAAAAATCCTGCACCAACTTCTACCATAAGCTTGGCTCCTAAATCTTCAGTTTCTAAGAATTTTCAGAACAGAACCAGACCTCAAAACCACCTCAGTCACTTCCAACAGGCTTTTCCCCGCTGTGTTTGAATTACCTTTATTTCTCTAGTTTGTTTCAGGATAAACAAGGGCTCATGTCTGACTGTGAGTGCAAGCCCACTGGAGCTTTTGCATCCTTCAGTCCAGACTATGCAAGTCCAGAAAAAACTTCCTTACCCCAGTTCTCCATGAGGATGCCTGCACATTAATTATCTGAATGATCTCTGGCATCAGGATGCTGTACCTCTCCTGCAGGAGAGCCAGAGGACAGTTGCAGGAGCTGCGAATCTCAACAGGGCTGATTCCCAGGTATGACACTCCACAGACTATTATCAGGAAGGGTTGATGAAGGACTGATGATCTGATAGATACACAATCACAAACAAGAAACTCTTGTCTGAATTCACATCAAACATTTCTGCCTCCCTTACACATTTCTGTTGGAAGTATAATACACAGGACCTGCTCAGGGTTCTCTAATTTTAAGATGATTTCCTTTCTAGGCAATTGGCAGGCAGTAATGAGCAAACAGCGTTCAACTGGAGACTGTCAAAAATCACTTTGAACCAGCACCACAGAAAGAAGTGCTCCTGAAGAACTCACATCTATCAGGGTCTTCAAATCCATGTAGTGTTGTTGGATAGGGCGCTTTAGCCAAACACAAGACATCTTGCTCCAAGACGTGGTCCTCGTCGTATACGAGGTTAGGAGAGATAGTCTAGGGGTTGTACCTGGCAATACCCTCTACCTGTTCTGGGTCCTCAGAGATGTCTTAACTCACAAAAACATTCTGTCACTCTGGGAGTCCAACTGTGTGTAGTCACAGTTTCAGTCAAGAACAATGGCTGGTGGGGAAGTGGTTCTGGACAGGGCATGACCAGGAGAGCCCACAGCAGAGTATTTCTACACTATTTCTGGGAAGGCTGAGTGCAGATCAGCAGCAAGTCTGACCTTCTGCCCTGCAGAAAGGTGAAAAAAAGCTTCAAAATCAGAAGAAGGAAAAAAAGATACAAGTAAAGCAAAGAAAGACTTCAAATGCTCAAAAGGTCAGAGCAGTGCCCCACCCTGCCTTTGAGAGCTGCCTCTGGCCTATCTCTGGTATTGCTCCACTCCCTTCTCAGCCGCATTGGCTACGCTGCTTATTATGACTATTGCATGCAAATGGAATGAGCTTCAGCCATTTGTATTAGTAGTCATTAAATAACATCTAACTTTTTCACAGTCACATTTCCAGACAGCAGCTCAGTCCAGAGAACCCCTCACCCACCACCCAAGCCTCACTGTGCATTTTCTCAAAGTCTGCCTTTTTCAACATGTGATATTATTACAGTAATTCCTTCCTAACCCTCTCCTCAGAAACCCTGCCAAAGCTCAACAGCAATTGCCACCAGCGTTACCTCAAGTTCTGCTGAACCTGCTGTCCCCATGCAGCCTCCAGCCAAACACCGGCTCTTGAACCCAACACCATGCCTGCTTTTCCCCCCAGGAACTTCCATTCCCAGGGACGAAGCACAGCTGCCTCCAAACAAAACCAGAACACTAAATTATAAGTGGAGAAAAGGAGGATTTGCCATAATTTCGTTGTGTGTCTCACTCCTGCCCACCAGCGTATCCCAGCTGCCTCCCACAGTAACAGACATCATTCTGTAGCCCCTCCTATGGGGCCATTACTATTGAAATCAAAAGGAGTTTAACAGAAGTTTGGACAAAATTAAGACTCACATATTAGTCCATTGCTGGGTGACAGGCAGTAATGCCATGAAGGGCTGCAGCTCATGGACAGGCTACCAGAAGGCAGCAATTTACTGCAGATTGGCTGATCTGTAGTAACTGTTTGTGGCACACAAGGACCATGCACATGCAGGTTATGCAAGTGACCTTTATGGTCCTCCAGTGGCCTCCAACCACCAGGTCCTACAGCATTGCCAGATCACTGTCACTTAGCCTTCAGAAGGGGAAGTTTCCTCCCACACAGGTTGGAGGGGAGCAGTGCAAAGGCAGCCTGCTGCTTCACTCTGTTGTCATTGCTTTAGCCTCATAGAAAAAAGGGGCTCACTCTCACTTTGTTTGCAAACGACTCTCTACTTTGGGCCACCCATGAAGTTGCCCAAGCTCCAACATCAGGAGCATGCAGGCTCCTGATAAGCAAAAGGCAGGAAGAGAGAGTCATAAAGCTGTGGTAGAGGAACAACGAAAAGAAATGGGAACATCAGTCCGCTGCAATTCCCAAGGAAGGAGGAGGCATTGCAAAGCTTAAATAACAGACCATCACAAAACATAGATTGATGGAGACAAACGTGACAAACCAGTTGAACCTCTGGAAAGGAAGCTCAGATGCTCAACAGTCAGATTTCTGCTCAAACAGCTCCAGAAAGCTTTTCACATACATCCACAGCCAGCACATTCAGCACCAAGTACCCTGGTATGTTAGCTGTGTGCCTGATCTATGGCGTACACCTTTCCAGGTGGGAAGATCTGGTTACCACCTAAAGGCTTTGAAGATACACAAACTTGTGGCAAAGAGCCCTTTCAAAGGGACTGATCTGCTGACATGCGGTGGTGGGATGCTCCTCAAGCTAGTGCAACCCACCCAAACCCTTGTTAACAAAACAAATAGTTAAAACACTGAGCTTCTGCAAGAGAATGCCCTGGCTTCAAAGCAGATTGGTGCTTACAAAGAGTTCAAGCCAAAACACTGGACAGCTTCAGCTGTCTTGTGTCACACTTAAGCTTAAGTCCTTCTCCAAAGGAAGGCTGCATATGGTCTAAGCCACATCCAGGTAAGACTCCCCCATCTGAAACCCAGCTGGCTGCTCTGCAGCAGGTATGACTCATACTGTACGCTGCAGGTGCAGTACAGCGTGTGAATAACAGATCTCACCTGGCCTTTATCCATCTCCCTGCAGCCCAAAGCATCTTACAGCTTTCTGCTGCATTTTGGAACCCCTCAAATTTGCAAAACAAAATGTGGCAGTCATCTAAGGGCATGTAACTCCCCAGGCATAGGGTCTGGGAAAGGAGCACATCAAGGGGACCACTGCAACCTCCCGGGAGGGCTAAGGTAGGAGGCTGTCATTAGATAAATTGCCCTGGAGTGCTGTAATTAACCCACTCTCACTCCTCTCAGACAGACCACCACAGCTGGAAAGCACCATAACCACAGGAACCCCCGGGGAGGGGGGCAGGAATTGGGGAGACAGTGGGAAACAGAAGACCCAAACACCCACATACCCTGTGAGGGCTTTCATCAGCCCCCAGAACAACACCACTGCTGCACCTTTCCCTGTTGGGAAGTGACAGGCACACGTACCCGCCTCCATCACATACAGTCCATAAAACTCCATTAGGTGTTGCCACATCTGTAAGTGCTTTAAAGGACATACATCTGGCTTAATTAAGCACTTTACTGCTGCTTTATCTCCCTTTTCTGAAGAGGCTTTGGGAAAGAGGGTTTGTGCATTTGGGGCTGGGGATTTTTTTTTCTTCCTTCAAGATTTTTTCCATTGAAATCCCACCTGAAGCAGGAACAAAAGCCCCTGTGACAGCTGCTTTTAGGATAGTGTCACCTCTGGACAATGAGCCACATCCTAAATACTCTGATTTATGTGCTCCCAAGCTGAAGAGCCTTGACACAACAATCCTTCCCCTCCCACTCTCCCTCTGTCCCCCAGGAGAAAAAGTTACTGGCAGAAGATGTCTCAGTACGTAACAGCAAGACAAGAAATAAAGAAAAAGAATCCTGCTGCTCCTGCAGTCTCTGAAACTCTGTACTGAGCTACCACAGGAAAGCAGAATCCAAACACAGCCCCCACACCTAGCTCCATCTAGCCCACACAGGCTGTACCAGTGCCAGCTACTGCTCACTAAATAACCACACTGTGAACCTCCCCTGACACATCCTTACAGGTGCCCTGAACAACAGAAAACACCAACTTAGTGGGTCTTCACCCAGTGCATGGAGTGCATGAAATCTTGTCCAGGAAGCACAAAGATCCTTCATGCCCAGAGGCAGAGAGGTCACTTGCAAGCCCTTTTGCCAGCTCCTGCACTGGAAAATGCTTGCCTTGCTCTGTGAAAGAAGCCAGGTACACAGTTGCTGGAAAGCGAGCACTGGCTACAAAGTTGACCCTTTTCCCACTAAGCCACCCCAAATGCTTCCCAGCCACGGGAGGAACAGGACCGGTCTCTCCTGCAGGAAGGAGCTGCGGCACCACTGCTGGGCTGTAGCACGCTCTTAAAGCTCTGTGCCCAGCATCTTCCAGGCCGTGATCTGTCACAGGCAGGTACCATCTCAGAAGCCTGGCTTTAAAACACTTCCCCAGACAGGAGGTTTCTCACTGCAGACTGAAACTGGGCAGCCCACAGCCCAGCTTTCACTGCTGACCAGATGTGCTAGTTGATGGTCACACAGCACACACCACAAACATGCAGCTCACCGGCTTTAGGTCTGCTATAAGCAGAATGACCTGCCGAATGCAGGATGCTGCAGCTTCAAGGTAAATAGGTAAATGGCTAGATGAAAAGCGATGCCTCATCACACTACTACACATCATGGCTGGGATGCCACAATTCCCATACTCAGAAGCAAATTCCCCAGTTAAAACACTTGCTTTTCATGCCTATCATGTTTTTCATCCCCATTGGTCACAACTCCAAATGTGCTGCCCTGACTGTTAACTACTTGTTCTTCTGCCCCCTGCTCACAAGCAAGTCCTATTCAGCCAGATTTTTGTGAGCTCTGGCTTTCAACTCCTCCAGTGGTAGCAGACATCAATGTCTGCCTGTCCCCCTTCCTACGAGAGTAAGATATTCAAAGCACTGTCAGCTTTCCCAATGCTGTGTTCCAGTTTGATTTCATGCTGCAGTGCTGAGTTCAACAATCTTTTATTCCTGCTGCCTCATATCTTTTCTCAGATGTCTAAACACAAAAAAACCACCCTTGAAGCGAGCAAAAAGCAAGGCGTACTAGCAGCAGCTGAATGAGCTCCCCAGTCCAACAAGACTTCAAGGCCAGGAGAAGAAACATCTCAATAGTGAAGTGAAAGAGGGTCAAAATGTAATTAAGCTCTGCACTTCCTATTCCAAACTGTTGGGGGGGGGGGGTGCGGTGAGTGTTATTCAGGGACTCTTGTTACACTGGAAGAGTTCTGTCTTTAACAAGAACTCTTCTTGGTTCCTTGAGAAGAAGGCACCAAAGCAGCTGCAGTTTCTAAATCTTTGTCCTTCTCCCTTTCTCCAGCAAACTACCTATCTACACATAAAGCAGAGATGTTTTTTCCTCTTTAAGCTTTCCAACTGAACCCAGCTGGGCTCTACCCATAGGTAGATTTAACTCAAGTCATCCTCACAAGGACACCTCTGCTCAGGGCCCATGTGCCACATAAGCTGAGTGTAGCTTAAACCCATGCTGACCTCCCTTCAACTGAGAGCCATGGAGATGGGAGAGCAAGAGAGTGTCTGCAGCAATGCTCACCAGCAAAAGAGAGAGCAGGCTGTGATAGTCTCCTGTGCAGTGAGCAAGCCAGTCCCAAGTCCAAAACAAAAGCTGCCCATGGCAGAGGCTGAGGGAGAAGCAGAACACAGCCATCCACAGCTGCACACAGCTTGTTTGGGGCGCCAACACATGACACTTCATGTCTCTCTGCCAAGGCACCAGTGTGCTCTTCCAGCATCAAGCTGCAATCTTCATGATTCACCAGCAGCTACACCTGTGGTCAGCAGCAGATGTTAGGAAGAACACAAAGACCAATCTTTTTACTGGTTCCTAGAAAGCAATGGCACAGGGATGTTTTGGCCCAGAGGCTGTGCATGAATCTTCGTATTTCGAGGCCGTCCATCCATCCATGAATTTTTGTACTTCTTTTTAGAACCCATTTATATAAAGGATATTTCCAGCTTCCTACAGCAATGACTTCCCACAATTTAATTCTGTGCCCTGTTCCCAAAGATGTCCTGCTTGTCCCCTTCTTTTCATGGGATGTTGGATGAAACTGGAAAACACTGATCTGCTTATTCCTCCTGCTATTCACAATTTCATAGCTCTCCATCTCAGTCCACAGGAACAAGACAGCAGAAAGACGAACACCTGCATGCCTTCACACTGTTGAGAGCACTTCTGAAGGCCCCTTAATCAAGGGGTGACCTTCAGGAAGCAACATGCACCTGCTATGTGCCATGCACATCTGCATCACGCCTCCAAAAAAATCAACTGCAGCCTTTGCAAGAGGCTGGGAGCCAGGACACCTCTCCTTTAAAGAGAAAGAAAAATGCCCAGCTTTTTCAGAAATACAGAAGGCCTTGGCACAAGCTAAGGGCACAGGAACAAAGCCAAAGCACATGGAAAACAGCAGCAGCAGCAGTTCTTACTGCTGCCTGTCTAATTGGAGAGCCAGGACACTACCCCAGAGTGAGGGATTCATTGTAAGCTCCTGACAAGCTGCACAAGGTGCCCCAACACAGGGAAAGACCCCTTTAGTGCCACCCCCATTGCTGCCTGGATGGCTGCAGCCCATTGGCACTTGCTCTTGTCACATGCTACTCTTCCTCAAAAGCCCACAAAGCATGTTGGCTAAGCCCCAATGAAAGCACCTTCTAATGGGATTTTTCAGGTTTCAGGGATATCAGTGTCTGGCACCGGCTGAAGTAATTAAGAGTACATCCAACAGACAATCTGGCATTAACTGCCTATTTACCACTGAATGTTCCAAGTCCCACTGTAAAACTGTGCAGCAAAACTCTTCCTTTTTCCTAGTAGTTTTCTCCCTCACCCATCACCCTTCCCTTTCACAAAGCCCAGCTGTGGCCCCTCTCACACAGCTCCCTTAGCCTTGCCAGGCTTTGCCTTGCTAAATAAACCATGATGGTGTCAGCTGGGCGGCTTGCTGAGGGTTAAAGAGAAAAGTATGTTGCTCTTGGCAAACAGATAAACCCAGTTTTCCCTGAGCACGCTTCAAGATGGACAGTCACAGGCACTTGTAATCATCATGTTTGCATTTGACACTTCCTATTGAGTACCAGAGTAAGAATATCTTGTTTCTGATCTCATTTCTACCAGCTTCTCTGGGCTGGTGCCTAAACATACACAGATCTGTTCATCAAGTTGTTCCAAACCAGAGACATCCCTAAAGCTGAAATAGCCAAGTTCAAGACTCATTTCACTAGGACTTCCTCCTACATCCCTTAGAAAGTGTGCCCAGAGGAGCAGCAAACAGGTAACCCTAGAGGGAAGGATTTGTAGCTGGCAGTGAAGATACAAGCGGCACTTAACACCTCGTGGGAGCAGTAATGCAAATTCTGCAGGGAGAAAGCATTCACAGACAGGATTTATCACAGTAGCCAACACAGCAGAACCAGCAGGTCCAGTTTCACCTCAAAGGTCCTCCACCTCAAAGGAGGAAGACCCCATGCAATGGCTTGCAAAGTCTGTCAGTGGGTTTCTCTTGGGTTGAAAGGCCTCGACTGGTCCTTTGGTCCTTGGTTAGGCTTACGTTCTTAAACACACCAATTTGCTCTCAGGTAGGGTTTACCAGGCAACAAAGCAACTTTGGGGAAAGGGAAGATTGTATTGGGCCCACAGCCAACAGAAAGGAAAAACACCCAGACAAGTATAACAAAAAGAAACTGCATCACAGCAGTGACACACATTCTGAGAAGATGGAAGACAACCGCATGGTGGTCTTTGGCATCAGCCAGGGGAGCCCTGGGGGAGAAGGGGCAAACATTGCAGACAAATGGATGACCAAGACCATCCCTGGGGCAGAGGCTCCCTCCCAGGCTCTGCTGGGTGTGGTGGCTCCAAACCATCCATACTTCCTCTTTCCCCTTTTGGTGGGGTCCTCGGGACACCACGTGGCATGGCCTGCAGATGGACTGCCAGACAAGCCGGGATGGATTTTCATACCTTCAGACATCAGCAGGCCACCTGTACACAGCAGGTACAACAGCATACACTTCACCCCCAGTCTCTTGGCAACTTTGCCAAGGGTTTATGGATCACAAGCCCTTTCAGCTTCTTCGGCACACACAGTCCAGCCAAGCAATGAAGGGGAAAAAAATAATGTCCCTTGGGCTTCTTTCTCTGCTCACTTGAGTGCTTTTCCAGTTTCTCAGTCACAGCTGTGACATAGCTTCTCCACTCTGCGGCTAGAAGAAAGCCAAGATGGCACCAGCAACTGGAACTGCAAGAAGTAGCAGCAGCCACCCCTTCCCCAGGACTTGGGGGCTCGTTTCCCCATGGCTACAGGCAGTGGAGGGGGGCCAGGAGGCCATCACTCACCAGTGCTGACGCTTCCAGACAAACGATCTGTTTGCAGTTGCTCACCGCTCGCTTGTAGTGGCCGCTCGGGCAGGCGGACAGCAACTACACTGCCTGCCACCGACACAACTGGGTCAGAAAGACCTCCTTCCAGAAACCTCCCCCTAGATAAATAGGGGACGCCCAGGTTACAAGACCCATGCCCACGGCTACAGCTGCCCCTCACAACTGGAGACTGGAACTGCAGCAGTGAGCTCCAAAGGAACAAAATGCACCCGTGCACGCCAGGATTTGCTAATGCAAGGCTGTATCATTTCTGTTCCCCATGCACCCACAGCAGCATGGGAGATACATGGAAAGCCTAGAGATCAGCGGGGCAGGACCACCTCTTTTGAGGTCTGCAGCATGCCGTGTAAGTTGATGGGGGCAGCATAAATATTTATTATTAAAGGAGTGTAAGAGAAGAGGCAACTGCTAATCAATAATGAAAAGCAAAAGCAAACAAAACCTGTCAAGGAAATTCCCCACAAGCTTCCTGCTCATTCCTAAAATACAGCTGCACTGGAGGACCACAGAAGAAAGCAGAGTAATTTGGTCAGATTAGTAAGTATTATGAGGGGAAAAAAAGAGCACTCGAAGAAAATTTGTCTTCACTTATAGTTAAGTGTATGAAGACTAAAAAGAAGGTAACGACTCCTGCAAAAATTCAGCTGAGGTGAAGACTGTTTACTGGATAAAGCAAACATACACAAATCAAGTAACTAGCCACTGGCACAGTGAGGGTGTCTCCTGTTGCCATTTTGAAGTCAAAAATTAACTTTTTTGTAGTGATCTAGTAAAAAAGACAAATATTCACACAGCAAAAATCTGTGGTCTGAACTGGACCAGGAGTGAGGCTTGAGGACGGGACAACAGCCTTAAAGGTGTGAGAAAAAACACAGAGCCCCAGAGACCGATGCCCTAGGACAAGACCTGACATCATGTGGGCTAAACAAAGTACATCTGCCAAGGAAAAGGAGGTGCTCAGAGTAAACCTGTTACTGTGGAGCTGATCAGCATGGGATAGAGATCTCTGGATGATGATGCCTGACAAAAGTGGCCTCTATCAGTTGCCGCAGCTGAGGTCGGCAAAGAAACGAGACAGCTCTGACACAACAAAACAGCCCCAGAGACAAAGGAACAAACTCAGCATCAGGTGGTGGAAAAATGGGAGAAGTCAGAGAAGTAATCCAGACAAATCAACTGGAAAATGGCAGAAGGATGATGACTATTTGGTGCCAAAACCGAGATGTTCCCAGAGTGAAACTGTAGAAAAAGCTATAAAAAAATCTGACCTGTGTCTTGCTCCTCTGCCCCTGCGGCAGCACAGCCGTGCTGAGGGAGCGGGAGCTCAGAGGTGGAGAGCAGGAAGAGCCCAATATCCAACCCACACTGAGTCACAGGGCTAAATCACTCTATAGCAATCTACAAAGGACCACTTTAAACTGAGGAACAGCCTTCGAGGGACTCTGAAGGCACGTGGCACTTCTCAGTTTCTCTCCTGCTAGCTTTTGTCTCAATTGCGATTAAAGTACCAGGGGTGCCAGGTATCCTTCACCCTGTTTCTGCCATGGCTGTTTGGCTTCAGACAATGTACTTGATATCTCCTCTCGAGAAACAAATTCTCTATCAAAGCTTTTCCTAACTTTACCGCCTTGCCTTGTTACTTGCATCGTACAAGGGCTTTGTTTTAAAATCTTCCCCCATTTCACTCGCTGCAAATATTCACTTGGAGCCCTCGCCATTCCTCTCTTCCCCAGGTCTTCTTTCATTGAAAGTTTAAGGACACAAAGTACAGATTTTCTTATTTCAGTTCCCCCCCCCAAAAAAAAAAAAGCTGGAGTAAATTGCTTTGGCTGCAGAGCAAATTCTAGTAACCTAAAGAAAACAATCACCCAGAACTCTTCTGTTACCCTGAAAATCTCAGCAAATAAATAAATGAATGCATGGAAACCCACTACAGGTTCCAGTGTGCTTGGTCTACAATTAAAAAAAAAAATCTCTTTAATAAAAGAAAACAGACTGGGACTGTAGACCTAGAAAACAGCTTTAACAAAGGCAGCAAAAAATCTCTACATCTCCACTCCCTTTGAAAATTCAGTCGCTTATCGTGAAACTAGGACACTGCTTTAGCCTAGATCCAACTGCACTTTGAACTAGACCCTAAATTCTGAGAGCCCAAATTTACTTCTAATTTGATGGATAAATACTGATCTTTAACAACCCTTCTCCCATGACAAGACTTCCGCTTCGCCAAGCCAGAGGCATATCAACATGGCAACATCAGCACACAGGGAAATGGAGTGCTGAATTGGTTTAATTCTTGTTTAATGAAAAAATTAAATCCTCCCTGAAATCATGGCTCAGGAGGCTATTACACTTGAACATGGGACTTGCCATGAGCCACATTACACCATCCTTCTTGGGAGCAGAAGAACATCTGCCCTGCCCTCAGAGTTCCATCTGCAGAAGATGTCCTAGAAGGACAATGCTCCAGCCAGCAGACAATGCCATGTTTTCTAGACAGGATATTACAAGGGCCGAGTTGTGGTGTCCTGTCCTCATGCCAGCACTATTCTTTAGTCACGGCACTCTTTCCCCCGTCCACTAAGTTTGTTCCTCTACTCTTGGGGGAGCAGCCAAGTCCTCCCCATGACACATGCTCCCACTCCCCTGGAGCTCGTCCTTGCACCTGTGTCTGCCCAAATCCATTTTTCAAGCTCATGACTGCAGCCAAGGGCTTGACAGCTGCTTTCAGAAGGGTTAACGCTTCCCTCACACTGTAGGATGCTTCTGTCTGGGTACGGTGAGCCTGGGTGGTTTTCGCAAAGCATGACGCAAACGGCAATCCACTCTCAGCCAGGTCTCCACAGAATCCCACAATGGTAGAGGCTGGAAAAGGCCCTTGGAGATCACTGATTCCAACCCTCCTGGCTAAAGCAGATTCACCTGGATCAGGTTGCAAAGGAACAAGGCCAGGAGGGTTTTGACTCTATAGCCTCTCCGGGCAGCAGTTCCACTGCTCCATCACCCTCAAAGTAAAGTTTTCCTTATGTCTAGGTACAGTTTCCTGCGTTCTACTTTGTCTGCTGCTTTCTCTTATCACTGGGCACTACTGAAGACAGACTGCTCCCATCCTTTTAGTTGTCCACTGACAGGTTTTGCTACAAACCTCCCATTCAGAGTGAGTGCTCTTTTAGTACTCTGCACTGTGCAGTTTTATCCCATTCTCAGGTCTGTCACTCCTCCACATCGCTTATTCCAAAGAGTTTTCCTGAGCTGCCTCTCCATGATGATGAGCATAACCCAAGCACCATCAAGTATTCACACCTAGAGTTTCCATCAGGGCCATCACTGCAGACCCAGAGACAGATGCGCTTCGCCTTTTACCCCTAGGTCCTCTGCAGTCAAATCTCACCATCCCTGCACAAGCCTCCGTCAGTCCCTTACCACTTCTCAAACTGACCCCCCTTGTCCCAATTTCACACAGATCACACGGGCCAGGTAACTGAGTTTTCAGAGAAGTGCAGTGTGTATCAGACAGAAGCATCAGCTCAGCCTGGCAAGATCCACCTTTGTTTCATCTGCTTGGTGTTTGCTTTCAAGTCCTTTATTACCCTGCCCTCTCTAGACTTGCCAGTGTCAACCACAGCTGAGGTTGGGCTGATGGACCTGTGTTTGTCTGATTCACTTCCACACCTCTGACCGTCTGAAGTACTGGGTCCCTGTCTCCTGCATGCCACCATGACCTAAAAATCTTTCTATCTATACGACAAAAATTTGGGGGGTTTTGGCCTGTTTTTCCTCACCTCTGCTCTCCGATGTATCTCATTAAATTTAACTCCTTGACTTTTGTTTTTCCCTCCCTTGGTTTTCGAGGTTTCTGTCCTCATCCCTTCCAGCTGTACTGAAGGGTGAAGCAAATGGCGGTTCCCACCAGAGCCGTACCTAGACCACCTGCAGTCTCCAGTCGGTCCTTGCTGCACAGCAGCTTCAAGTCTCATTTTATTTATATAGCTGAGAAACCTGTTGATGTTTGTTTTAATTTCCTTTGCCAGGCCTAACGCAGCTTGACTTTTGGCAATTCCCATTTTATCCCTACCCCTCCTGACCTCTAAAGATGCTGCTTTTTTTGCTGATTAGTCTTTTTTTCTGCTCCTTACGGACCGTTTAAGCCAAACTACCCTTTTTAAGGTGGCTGTTCATCAGCCTCAGCAAGGAGCCCTCTCCTGCCCTGCTTCCCACCTTTGCTTCGGATCCCTGGTCCAGATGGTTTTGCACCTCTGAATTAGAGGGAGACTCTGCATTCTTTGCATTCAAGCGTTCCCCTGCCCAGATGACTTCACCCACTAGCTTTTTTGTTTTTCACAAAGTCTGCCCTTTCAAAGGACAACTATCCCTGTTCCAGACCTACTTTTGTTTAAGCTTCCATTTAATTTAGAAGGAATCTATTTTATGAGCACCGGGTCCAAGATTCCTCTGCACGACCAGGCCCTCCTGTAACATCAACACTAGTTACCAAAACAAAGCCTAAAATAGCGCCTGCGTTCAGTGGTGCTGTTATTATTTAATAAAAAAACCCCCACAGCTATCACATCCAGGAATGTTCTACCTTACTAATACAGTGTGTTTGCCAACATGTATTCCTAGATATTGAGATGCATTCCCGAGCTATTCTGGTAACACTCATCTAATAACATTAGAGAGATCCACCCACACAACCCCTGCCACCCCTCGTTTTGTAGTCTGCAGCTCACTGGCTGTCTATCCAGCTATTTATCTTCTGTCCTTCCTATGGTTATTTGTCAAGGTACTTAAATGAACTGAAGTCAAAGTATTTTGTGGTCAAGTGGTCCTATCACCAGGATCTCTCTCAAAGCAGCCAGTTCATTACAGGTACCAGCTTAGACCACAGGTCCTTGTAGCCTCATCTCCTACAGTAGAAAAGAGTGGGTGAAATTGAAGACTGTTTGAGGGGGTTTTAACCCCAATTAACTTCCCCAGCCTTCCCTTAAAATTAAAAATTTGGGTAATTTTCCAGAACCCCCTGGAAAAAGTAACCTGCTGATGCTGTGGAAGAGCCATCCTTTTATCTGGGCAGGCTCAGACCTCTCAGCCATGGTCCTCAGAAGACCCATGAAGCACATTTAAAAGGCACGTTTGGAAATAACTCTGCTAAACACTAGAAAGCCTGGTTTCAACAGAGAGCTTGGCTTTACTGCCTGCTTTATCTCTGTCCTGCCTCCTCCCAGCTAATCCCATTTTCAACAGATGGTAAGTTCTTTCTCTTCCCCACAGAAGGCAACATCCTTGTTTCACAGATTTTTCCAAGACCCCTGTCACACGTAGGTATGAATTACTCTTCTCTCCAACAGCTTACCTCATCAACCTACCTCATTTAGCTTAAGTATTTGCACTCAAACTCAATGTAGCTTTGAAGATGCCCATCTCTGTACCAGACTTCAACTTTACCACCTCAAAGCTTGGCTACTAGTCTACTAAGAGAGGTTACCCTTTCCTACGGAGCTCTCCAAGTCTGTGTCTTCACAAAACTACAACCAGGACAGCAACACTACCACTACACATAATCTACATGCTAGTGCTTGCGGTGTCACCAGCTCTGGGGACTTCTGGTCACAGCCAAAGACCTTCCTCCCTTCTGAGTGTTAAACACAACACCACAGAAACACACCACCACCACAAAAAAGATTCTGTAAGATCATTTAAATCTTTGATACTGCTGCCCTCATCTTCAGTCCGATTGAAATGGAGTCACGAGCATTGACTTAACGTGAGGAGCTTGGAATGAACTTGTCATGGAAGTCACAGACTCTGACGTGTTATCCAAAAAAAGGAGAAATGCAAATTAAAGAGGATGAATTAAACTAAGACAAAACTGGGTTCTGGTAGGCTAAGAAAGTCCCAGTGACCATTCTGTTACTGACTGAGGCCAAAGAGCTTTCAGTAGTCTTTGTTCCTGCTCCCAGTTCAATTTCTGCAAGCCGTGTTTCATAGTAAAGTCCTTGAAACCAACTAACGTGGCCCTGGCCATAAGCTGCTTAAGTCAGTTTTTGCTGACGCAGTACTTCAGGGAAGCCAATCCTGACACCATGAAGGTCCCATAAACAGTCTCAGGGCCAAGTTCATGAACTAGGATTCAAGAGAATTGGATTTACATCCTCCTGCCCTGCTTCCCCTCCTAGAGGCCTTGAAAAAGTAATTTTATCTTTCAATCCAGCAGTATACATCTATTAAAAAAAAAAAATCACAAAAATCACATCCTTGACAGAATGACTGTTAGCCCCAAGCCAGCAGACAGAAGGAAGTCCTTGTAACTACAGCAAGGACAGCCACATAGCCACACTGAACAGACACTTAGGTGCAAACCCCTTGCTCTGACACTGGCTGTGCTTTTAGTGCCACATAAATAATCTCACTTTATTTTGGCACGCTATTACGTCTGCACATACAGGGTAATGTAAAAAGGGGCTGGGGAAAGTCAGGTTTGATTCTTTCTTCTGCCCTGCAAAGGCTTGAGCTGCTGGAGCTGTTCAGTGAAATCTGAGAGGAGAAGGATTGTGGCAATTTCCTCACCTGCCTCACTCCAGTGATTCCTTCTTTACAAAATCATTTTGCACTGCAGCTGCCCAAACTGAGACAACCCCAGGCATTAACCCTGAGCTGTGCATCTGACTTGCTTTTTATCTCAGGCTATGCAGATTAAGGAAAGATGACCCCATGCCGAAACTCGGGAGAGACATGACTCCCACCCTGAACCACACTCAGGAGGGTGGGGGAAACAGCTGCTTCCCCACAGCACTAAATACAATCCACCTCGTTACCTGCTGAAAAGAAATCCCTATTCTTGGCACAGGGCACTGTGATTATTAAGTGTGTCACAGCTTGGACACTCCTCAAACCCAGGACCTTTCAGGAAAGATTTGGGCAAGTCTTTTACTTTTTCCTCCCATACAACAAGAATCAGCAAATTTGCAGAGATGATTTGCACAAGAGATTTGTATCTTCTCAACCAAGTCATTTTTCATATCAAAGAGGTGTACGTGCCAAAACACACACGAGCCTAAGCACAGGAGAAGCAATAGTCATCCCCAACTTGCCCTTGAGAAAAGTCATGCAGTAATGACCTATTTACTCATGGGGAGAAAGCTGCTCTCAGTCACTGAACAGCTTCAGAGAGACTCAGATCTGGTCCTGCAAGAAGCATAAGACCCTGGGAACAATGGTCAGATTGCCTCTGAGAAGCGACGAATCTAATTCTACACCTGCTCATCAATGCTATTGTTAACACTTCAGATGAACATACTGGCCTGAGATCCTGTCAGGGAAGATCCCAGTACACCTTGTGCTGAACAAATCCATTTAGAGATAATCTTGTCTCCCGAAGATGTCACAAAACAGACTTTAAGAGAACTGCTGAACATCTCTGATCTCACTGTTTCATGACTGGATTAGCTAATATGCATCTTCAAGTTCAGGTCCTTCTCTCCTGAATCCACCTGCTCCTGGATAAATTTCCTGGGGCCTGGCTGATGCAAAGGCTGCAGTAACCAGCCACATTATGGAGAAGTCATCCAGCCCAGAGCCTCCACTGTCCTTGAATTCATCAAGCCTTATAAATTCACTGAAATCAACACTGCACCATTGCAATGCTTACACAGAGCACCCAGACATGCTAGAGCAATGGAGGGTCATCTACTAAAGGTTGTGTAGGCAACAGTGACAGAGCTGGGAATAGAGTTTCCGACTCCAGCCCTTGTCTTTTCCATAATGCATAGCGTAACTCCAAGGTCAGGCAATCTTTAGACAATTCGACTTGTGCAACTGGCTGCTTTTCCCACCATAAAGAATGCTCTTGCCTTTTCTCCATTGTATGGTGCGGATGGCCATGGGTTTGGAAGGGAGACAAGGCAAAGACAAGGGAACAATACAGCAGTACAAGAGAGCAGCCTGGTCTCTCACGTTGCCCTATCTTCTCCATTGGTTACAATGTCTTCCACAAAATGGAATAACAAGGGGATGACTAATGACTGGAAGACAAGTGAGCCTTGTTGAAGCAGCACAGCAGGGCAAAGGACCCTTGCCAAGGACAGTGGAGTAACTTATTTCACTGCTTCCATGAATACAGCAGCCATTTACCTATCTCATCAGATCCCATCATGGTTTCAGTAGGCTGCTGCAGTGAAAACAAAAAGCACAACCTTTACCTTCCATTGACTAACATCCCCCAAATCGTCCCCCAAATCACCTTCGTTGTTCTGACCCCATTTTCCCTTAATAAGCTAAGCTCTTCCCTATGCTTTTCCACCACAGCTGTTCACAAGCACCTATTAGAGATATCTCAAGCACCAAGAGAAAGCAGCATGAATAGGATCAGCCAGGAAATCCCCAGATAGCCTAAGGGGAAGGGAAAAAGGCTGCATGATGCAACTGTGCTGAAGTAAACCTGCCCTAACCAGTTCCCATCCAAAGTAATTCTTTCCCAGGGCAAACGGATTCCTTCCTGAGACAGCTGTTTGTTCACGTACAGATGTTCAGGGGCAGCTGCCTCCATGTTTCTATTGCCTTGTCTCCACTACTTACGCCACAACATCGGTTGTATCTAATGTTATTTCTTTCTGTGCTTTGAGCAACAACAGCTCTCGTTTCAGGGAAGGACACTCTTCTCTTGTCTTTGTTTCCACTCGTGGGAGGGGATCAAGCCTTCACTGCCTCCTTATTGAGAATAACATTAGTTTGTCACCCTGTCCTTCCTTCTGCTTCGATGCCACATTAGCACTAATTCAAGCCCATTCTATAATGAGGATTCTCAACTGGACACACCTCTGGGAACTACAGCTGTTTCTGTAGCAACTGACTCTGCTATTGAGGGCTGTGCTGTATCATTAACACCCTCAGAAAGGGAAATGGTCTCAGGATGCTGAGAAAGGAACCAGAAAAATCAGGAGACATCAACCTGCCATCAACAGGGGTGGAAGCAGCAGCTCCCTGGAAAATGGAGAGCATAGGAAAGAAAAGGGTTGACAAGCCAGGAAGGAACAAATACCTTAAAACAGCCAGTTTCTAC
This sequence comes from Phoeniculus purpureus, assembly GCA_028565055.1. Classification (NCBI taxonomy): domain Eukaryota; kingdom Metazoa; phylum Chordata; class Aves; order Bucerotiformes; family Phoeniculidae; genus Phoeniculus; species Phoeniculus purpureus. The sequence continues at coordinate 12,901,842 of JAOXOE010000602.1, forward strand.
CAGAATACTCCTGGCTTGGTAGAGAATGAGGCCAATTTTAGTGTCTCTTCCGCCCAAATTTACAATGAACCGTCAGGCTGCTCCAGGGAGCAGAACCAAGGAGGCTGCCTGTTCAGGGAAGCAGCACAGAGACACATTTGCTGTGCAGTTCTCCGGTATCAAATCCATAGGATCAGAAGGGTCTCATCTCTGCCAATTCTCATGAAATTAGTATGGCTTCAAATATTAGTTCATCAGCATGCAACAGAACTGACACATGGGAAACGTCACCACTGACGCTTAAAAACATGCTGAAAATAATCACCTATAGGACTGGAGTCCTATAGTCAGTCTAGAAAGACCAGCAAGAGACTATACGTTTGCTTACCACCACACCTTTCCTGCCTGAACATTACCTCTGGAAGCACCCAGGCTCAAGGGTGGCACTAGAAAAACTTCTGGTTGTGTACCACTGCAGATGGACAAGGCTGAGAGAGAAAATAGACTTGGCACTTCCAACTCATGGTGCAAAACAAGGCAATGAGCCTCCAGCACGCCTCCTGTCTAAGAGGCCTAACAGCTGCACAAAATGTGACAGCATAAGGTGGTCCACAAGGTTCCCCCTCCAGTCCTTGTCTTTAGCTCCTCACACTGCAGAGCATGTGGCTCGCACAACAGGAACAGTGATGGTGCTGATCCCAGGAGAAGCTCCGGAGAGGCCCACAAGGCAGACATCCCAGCAAAGGAGTCTCAGCAAGTCACCTCACAGAGCCAGAAACACATCCTAGTTAGAAGCGTCTTCAAACCCCATTTGGGGAGGTGCCTGAAAAAAGCCAACACACAATGATGATGATGATGGTTGTATTTGTAACTGCTGTTCCTCGTTACCTTCCCAAAATGTTGACAGCAGCTCTTAGCAAGCACAAACCAGTGAACAGCTTACATGCTCCAATTCTCCCCTAAAAACACACCTAACCCTCAGAAAGCACACTTCTACATCCCACAGGAAACCTTAAGAGATTGTCAAAATGATTTAAAACCCCAGCAAACAAGAGCTCTTAGAGGTGATAATCAACTTCCTCTTGACCACACTTGACTCTCAAGTTCTGTTTCTCATGCTCTGCAGTTTCCAGCTGGGACCCATCAGCGAGCTGTCAATTGCCCCTCATATACAGATGAAGAGGTAATTAGTAAAATGACCTAATTAGTATTAATACATCGGTGATAGCACTAGCAAAGCTTGATTTTTAAGAGGCAGGTTTAATGTAGCTCTTTCCTGATACTGTGCTTCAGGTGCTTCTTGGTTCTCTGATGTCTAACACTGAGCTTCCGCTACAGCCCATCAGGAGATGTGAACAAGGTCTAGTCCCACCAGCCAGCAACTATTTTCATACGAGCCGTAGGAAACTAGTATCTTAGAGCCTGATCCCTCCCTCCGCTGAATTTTCCGCTTCAAAAGTTTTCAGGGTAGCTATAGAGACAAAGATAATCCACACGTGCCCACACACAAGGCTGGTTTGGAAGAAAGCCAGCCCCAGAACGGGACAAGCCAGCGCGCCGCTTTGAAATGAGAAAGAGAAGCCTTTCCGTAGCGCAAGAGCTAAACAAGGACTGGGGTTGCACTGCACCGCCCAGGCGCCCTCCTCACGGAGCCACTGTTGCACAGCACACCACGGGGACGTCCGGGGTAAAGACGCGCACTTCGTACTCAAACACGCTAAACCGACGAGGCGCGCCTGCACGCCGCCAGGGATCAAAGATGGAAGAACTGGGAATGACAAGGTGGGGGTGGGGAGAGAGAGAAGGGGCAAAGTGAACCCAGCCTGGCAGAGCACATGCAGGCACTCGCCCGCACAAAGCAAAGGTGCCAAGGGCTTTGGTGTCAGGTCGTGGAGCAGCGCAGGGGATCCCGCTTGCCCTCCCCACCCCCGGGGCTCAGGCAGCAGCACCAACAAGCAGGGGCAGACATGCTGTGAGCAGCCCGCGGGGAAGCAGAAAGCCAGTTTGCTCACCTTGCAAAGCCTGCAGGCAAGGCTTGCTCACCACCTGTCACGGTAAGGTCCCTGCATGCACAAAGCCAGCAGGGCAGCACTCCAGAGAAAGCAGAGATGGGCAGCCCCAGCAGGAGGAATGGGGTGGTTTACTCCCAACATCACCTAAGCTTGGAGGTGTTCCCACGTCTCTGTGACTCCAGCACACCTCATGTGGAAGAAACCCAGTGACAGAGCTGGATCAAGCAGGAGGAATTAAGTTTGAATTAACATAAAGCAAACTTAAGACCCAAAGTACAGTGGGTCAGGGGTCCTGGGCAACTGGCTGACCTCCTCCCAACTCTCGTCTCTGCCAGGGGGAGTATTTGCCCCTGTGCGACATCAGCCAGGAGGCCACTGTACCTGTCAGTGATTCAAGCGTTCTCACACGTTCCCTGCTCTCCTTAGGTTGAGAGAGTTTTCAAGGAACATTATCAAGGCTGACATCCACCCTAAAATGCCCACCACGCATCAGATTCCCAACTCAAACCCTTCAAAACTCAGAGGCAAGGGAGAGGAGAGAAAAAGGAAGAAGTTATGTCAGGACGAAGGACACCACAAAAGGCTGCAAGCACGGGCACATCAACAGCCCCTGGGAAAGGGAAGGGGGGGAAATGTGAGGGTTGAAATGCAGCCCTAGCAGCTGGGATTTGCACACTTGTTGCAGCAAGAGAAATTAGGAACAGAAATCTGCGTAGGGAAAGATGGGCTGGAAGGTTCAAGGCCTGTGCTGCAGAAGGGAGAGCAGCGAGTGCTCTTTAGAGAAGGGTTGATTTGCTTTGTTCTGCTTCATTTTATACGTTTCATGAAAAGTTCTTCAGACTACTGATGGCAGGGCAAGAAGTTGCACTCTCCCTTAGACCTTCCTATCCCATCACGTCAGTGTATCTCCAAAGTGTGAACACCCTGGAAACAAGAACAGCAAGTGAATTTTCATTATTTTCTCAGCTGAAGATTTTAGGGGGTCAAAAGAGGATGTTTTCGTGAATGGTAATAGCTAGCTGGTTTATCTCTAGTGCCTTTCACTGATCCTTGTAAAGTACTGCATTTGAGGAGTAAAATGAGAAAAATAATCCACATGACCCCATCTCAAAGTTCAGCTCCAGCCCACAGACATCTGCATCATCACTGTGCAGCAGCCTCCACCCCCACACATCCAGCCCCTCACTTCCAGTTTAGTTGGTTCATAAGAAACTCAAGCACTTGTGTGATACAGGCTAATCCAGTTTGTTCCACAACTAGACTGGAGCAAAGGAATAGTAGGCTTGTGCTCAATGGCCCTCCTTCTACCAACAGGAGAAGCCTCAGCCCCAAAGATGCTGATGCTCATGACTCAAACCCCACACAGGCTTCCTGGGAGTGGAGGATTATTTCACATAGAACTAATGGAACAATAATCCATTCCAAACTATGAATTTAATTGATGCCAGCAGGAGCTCAGGTTCCTACTGCAAACAGCAAAGCTCTCTGATAAGCAGCGACCACCTCCATCCTGCATGTGAAACTGAGCAAAATCAAACACAGTCACTGCCTATCTGAGCCAAGATTACTGAAGTTTTACAAGCCCTTTCCCTCCCTCCCCCCAGTACCTTTGCACTGGGACCATGTTCAGGTTATGACTGCAGAGGATCACACCGTCCTCTGCTTCCGATATTTCTTCCTGCAAGGAATGCGAACCTCTTGGAAACACCAGCAGCTTCCTCACACAGATGCAGGGAGGGAAGCTGAGACTGTAGCGTCTCAGAAAAGTATTCGTGATGAACAACGATGGCTTTCCTTCCCACTGGGAGTTAACCTTAAACTGGGAGAGATGCTAAACCCATATTCTGCACTGCAGCTGCTTACTCAGAGTACACAGGGCAGCAGGACTGGCACTACCACCTACCCATTATCAGTCAGTGAAGGGACTCAGCAGGAACCTAGTTGGGCTGGTGGACAAAAGGGAAAGGGCAAAGGAAAACTGTGACAAATTGAAAATTCAACATGGATTGTGTAACTGCATGAATAATCCCTTTCAAGCCAAAAAGGATTCCTGCAAAAGAGGCAGTTTGCTGCACTCCCTAACTCCACTTAATGAAAGAACCCCCAGACAACTGGGTAATTTTGTGGCGGTTTTTGGTTGTCTTGGGGTGGTTTTTGTATGCTTATAACCCCTGTTGCAGCTCATCTTCCATCAGCAGAGAAGAGCTAAGGGAACCAAACAAACAGGTGACACTGGCGGAGGATTTCTTCACCCTGGCTGGACAATAAATTTGCTCAAAACAGCAAGATGCTCACTCCCTTTTGCTAGAGGCAATTTTTCATTAGCAAAGCCAGTGTAGGAGATATTCAACAGGGGAATGAAGGTCTGCTGACAAATACTTTCTCCAAAACACTGAGATTTATTAAAGCTTGGAATCACCTCCCAGGAAGAAAGATAAATTGGTGAAATTAAGAAAGGAAGGCTGCAAAAGCAAGGATGGAGGAGGGGAGGAAGTCCTACGTTAGACCTATTCACATTATCGAGCTGCATGCCCAGATACAGCAAAGACCCATCTCTCAGGCAGTAGGATGCAAACCTGGAGTGATCCAGCACAAGGCACGGCCCCTGCGCTGTATTTCCCAGCTGTTGCAGCAGGGTTAGGATTTTTCCATATGCAAACTCTAACGCTGCATGGACCACTTCTGGCCACAATACCTCAAAGAGATACCAGTTTCACTGTATTCCCATACAACCCTTAAAAGTAGCCAAAGCGACCCAGACCAAAGGCCCATTTTTCCACCACATCCTGTCTCCCACCAGGGCCAACAGAGACATACAGGAGGGTGTCCACACCTTGCAGGACCAACAGCCACCACAAAACCCTGGGGCTAATGGTATCAGTTCCACAAAAGACAAAAAATGTCCCTTCCTAAAAGGCAGCAGCCCCCAAAGAGTGTCCAAAGAATCTTATCTGGTGAGAACAAGAAATTTAGGGGTGGAAAAAAGTGGTAGAGGCAATACCTGAACTAAGGGGAGAACTTACCATTCTATACAATTACCTGAAAGAAGGTTGTAGGGAGGTGGGTGTTGGTCTCTTCTCCCAAGTAAGTAGTAATAGGACAAGAGGAAACAGCAACAGATTGCACCAGGAAAGGCTTCAACTGGATATTATGAAGGATTTCTTCACCAAAAGCACTAGAACAGTCTGCCCAGGGAAATGGTTGAGTCAACATCCCTGGAAATATTTAAGAGACGTGTAGATGTGGTGCTTAAGGGCATGATTTAGTGGTGGACGTGGCAAGGGTAGGTTTACAGTTGAACTCAGTGAGCTTAAGGGTCTCTTCCAACCTAAGTGGTTCTATGGTTTTGGTGCAGAAAGTGCATTGTTTCCCAAAGGGAGAGCCAGCTCCCTCAGAAGCAGTGCTAATCATGGAGGCATCTTGGGCATTAGCACCTACCTAGATGCCCAGATGTCTAATACAGTCGTTGAACCTACTCTACAGTCTTTCTCTCCAAGCAAACACTTGCAGGGCCTTTCCTCATCTACCTGGTCAGTAATTGTCACAAAACTTCCAGGAAGGAAGTTATTGGTCAGACCTCTGCATCACCCCACCTGCAAGGAGTTGGTCAGCAGATCCAAAAACTAGTGGGAAAGGATAAACCTTTACAGAAATCAGGCTAAAATGCATTCCTCTCCAGAGAGATCTTTAGGAGCCAAGTCCGCTGGCTTTGGAGCTCCCTCTCTGAATTCCACATTATATTTTACACTGTTTGCCTAAAACCAGATCTCTAACTCACTGCCAAGCCTTCCTAATCCAGGGGCTTTGGGGCCAGGACTGCAGCCCACTCCACGAGCTCCTCCTGCCAGTCTCCCAGGCAGCCCCAGTTTCTCCTCTTCCCTGAACACCAGCCCCACAACTGCTTATTCACCATTTTCCACCTCCACCCCAGTTCCTGCTTCCCACGTGAACATCATGAGCCCTAACTCTCCTCCTAGCCAAACCCAGGCCCTATTTTGTTCAGGAGAGCCTGGGTGTTTATCATGAGCTCCATGTCCAGGCACGAAGACCCAAGAAAAGGACAGGATGGCAGGTCGGATAGTTTGGATGCTGCTGTTCATTGGGAGGGTGGGAGAGCACTGGTCTCTTTTTCCATGCTTGTGTCCTTATTTGGGTGTAGGTATGTGTGAAAGAACTGACCGCTCCTCTAGCGCCTTGGTTGGTAGAAGCAATTTTACAGCTCAGTGCTTCGTATCTGCTCAAGATGGCTCTGAGCACCCACACTCCCAGGAGATGCAGTTCCACATACTCCCATCCCACCCAAGACAGCATTCACATAGCAGAGCCATGTTCCCCTGTCCCCCCATCCCCCTGTCGAGCTCAGCCAGACAACATAAAGCAGCAAAGCCCCTGGCCTCACCCTCAGCTCCAGACCAGCTGTGCTGCACAAGTGCTGACTCAGGCATGAACAACACCAGCACGAGGGCATCGCCTGCCCTCAGCATCCAGAGCCTAGACAGCCCACAGCTTCAGCTCAGAACACGCTCTGCCCCAGTGAATCACACATCAACCCTGGCAAGTCCTTTCAAGACCCATCAGTCACCAGAGGGGAAAAATTACATGCACACAAAGTAATTAGAGGTGTAACCCTCTCCCCTCCCTCTGTGCAGGCTTAATGCTCCTTTTGTCTGGACATGTTTGCCTCACTAAGTCCTGCCTCGGGACAGCTTTCTTGACAGAAAACAAAGGTTAATTAATAAAAGAAAAAAGGAAAAAAACACAAAGATAAACCCCTCATTAAAGCGGCCACCCTCTCAGCACAGCTCTCTACCCACACTGGTCCCTCCTGAAAGGAGGGCACTGACCCATGGCCGTGACCCCTGCAAAAAAGCCAAATTACACACAACCAACTCGAGGCCACCTCCAGCAATGGAGGGCTGGGAACCAGCCCACAGAGCGGACCCAAGACACTGCAAGGTGCAAGCCCGGTAGTTGTAATCCACCTCACCCAGTGAAACCTCACTGACTGTCTCCAGTTAAATTAAAACCTTCCCTGGCAGCTTGGTGACACACATCCTATGAGCCGCTGTAGCCCTGCTACCCCTCTACACCAATGGCTCTTAAGGGTACCTTACAGAGGATGGGATATCCACATCAAAGTTGCTCTGCTCCCACCTCTCCTCACTCTTAAGTTGTTGAAAAAACCCCAGCAGACCTCGCTACCAATTTACCACCCGCATTATCAAGAGCTTCATCTCCCTGATGGAAGTGTCTCATTACAGCACAGACATGAGAAACACAGGTAGAAGTCTACTTCAAACCTGCACTCTGCAAGCCTAAAAACATCTCTCCCACATACTCATCCAGCTTACTTTGGCCACGCATGAGTGCTTCTGATCCTGTTAGCCAAAGAGAAGTGATGAAAGCACACGCACACGTGCATGCTCAGCAGCCAGCTCATTACATCTAATTAGACAGTCTTCCACGGGGAATTTTGAAATGCATATCCAGCAATTGCTGTGCAGTGCTCTCTCCTCAACTCTCTGGAAGCATGAGCAGGATTACTCATAACATGAAAAATAACCTACATGAAAATTAAGGCAACTGCCTTCCTTGCACATTAACAGAGGTGCACCATAATTTCATCAATCTTCCCACTTCATAGAGACAAGCACAGTGGCAGCCATACAGGGAAATAAGAGTACCCAAGCCTCAGATTTGGATCCAAACCTCTCCAAGAAACTGAAAGTCCAGAATACCAGTTTTCCCTGGTAACGTTATCAATAATTTACCTTGCTGCCATTCTGGTTTGTAATGTGTGAAGCCAACACATGTGCACTAAGCCAAACCACAATGGACTGAATTTTGGGGGACTCAAAGCAAAAAAAGAAAAACCTCCCTGTGAGTTCCCAGTATGAGAAAGTTGTGGCTTCAGACCAGCCAGTCACGTATAGGATATACGAGGGGCTAAGAACTGATGGATCTAATGCCTTCCCCAAAGTGTTCTGCATCCCCAGCTCTGCCAGCATTGCCAGCTAGGGTCAGTTAATGCCATTCTCCAGGAATGTCCCTGGAGCTAGGCTCAGGACACGAGTCTTTTACAACTCTCACTTCACTGCATCAGTTCATCACATGACAAATTCCTGAACTGGCTTGTTTACACAATGGATGCTTAATCTGAATTCACTTTCACAGTAGAGTAGCTAAAATGTATTAAACACTCCAATTCAACACAGAACATCACTCCTCTGAGTTTGCCTTCTTAGCCAGGAGTACCCTGCTTACTCTGAACAAAGAGCATTTAATTCTCAATAAAGGTACTACATTAAACCTTCTATAGAAAAAAACTAATCCAGAGTACAAACACATCATTAATTCCTGAGAGTCCCTGTGCATCGAGACTCTGCAGCCTTCCCTACCTAATCCACCATCCCAGAGGGATTTGGTAAACTCCTGGTTTACTTGCTGGTATGAAAGCACCCCAGCAGATTTGACCAGGAGATTCCAACAGCATTTTTCATCTGCAGCAGCCTATGGAGGGTACTCGGAAGACAAAGTAAACATCTCTCCTGGAGACCATCATCTCTCTAAACTATGTTCTTTGTTAAGATGATTGGTCACCTAGAACTGCTTTCCTGAAAGCAAAGAATGGTGTCTATTAAAGTCATTGGTACACACGTAAAGTATTAAGAAGTATTTCTTTTGCATTGCAGGAGTCATAGTCTGGTCTCTCCATGGCCAAGCCTCAACAACCAAACCTAAGCAATGCAGCAGTCAGGACACAGAGCAGTTCTATATCTCTGCCCCCAGCAACAGCTAGTTTCACCATCGCACCTACCTCCTTTTAGATGAATTGTACAAATGCTTTTAATGCACAGAGGTCACAAACAGCTTTAAATAGACATGAACCACTGAAAGCTGAAGGGTGTTTGGCATTTCAAACCCCAGCATACAGCATGGAGGCCTTCACTTGGCCGTGTTGCATTCTGCTCCTGCTAAGGGCGATGCTGAGCTTCCTTGTACAAGTACAAAGTCCCGGATCAAACACTACAGACCTCAACTGCTGTTTCTTTGTGAAAGAGCTTGAACTCCCCTTCACTCTATCATGAGTGCTCTGCCTCCAGCTCTCCATTCCCTGGTGACTTTGGATGAAAGCCACCCGCAGACAGCACCCCCAGACTTCATCACAGGATCTGGCCACCCATCGAGGAAGATTGGGGAGAAACCTGTAACAATAGCATGTAGGGCCAAGACAAGTCTCCATTCCTCCTCTCCAAAACCTTGCACAGTACCAGCTTACTGAGCACAGAACGGTCCTATCCTGGTCTCACTCAAAGAACAGCTATGTGAGATGGCAACCTTAGAACCATCAGCCTCGGGAGCCCAGATGACCAGCACAGCCCTTCTGACACAGTTCAATGGGATTGTCCCAAATGCAGCCACATCTCAGTGCACACAGGTGGCTATCTGGGCACCTCACACTGGGAATTTCATGTCAGACAGACACAAAAGCCACAAAAAGGTGTAACAAAGAAACTGCCTTAATCCTTCTCAGATACACTTTGGGTCAAACCCAGCTGCAGACAAGCACAATGGAAAGGCTCCCACTGACCCCCTAGGAGTCAGGTATAATCTTCATGCAGATGTACTCACATCAGGCACAGCTAGTTAAGGCTGGCACATTGAGGGAATTTGCAAGGTTCGCTACTGAAGCCAATTTCCATAAATCAAGCTGTTCCTAGGTCTTTTTCACTCTTGCTCTTTCAAGTCTTAAAGACAAAGACAACAGATACACACAAGAAACTCACATTACAGCATATAAAAAAAAATCATGGAATACAGAGGACTAGAATAATCTACACAAATATATTGGTGGTACATCAATAGCCAGCATCCTGGAGTGGATCAGAGGCGGGGTGGTTAGCAGATCAAGAGAGGTTCTCCTCCCCCTCTACATCTGGGATATCGTGTCCAGTTCTGGGTCCCTTCAGTTCAAGAAGGACATGGAACTGCTGAAGAGAGTTCCACGCAGAGCCACAAGATGATGAAGGGAGTGGAACATCTCCCTGATAAGGAAAGGCTGAGGGAGCTGGGTATCTTTAGCTTGGAGAAAATGAGACTGTGGGGTGACCTTATTAATGTTTATAAATATGTGAAAGGTGGGTGACAGCAGGATGGAGCCAGGTTCTGCTCAGTGTCACCTAATGATAGGACAAGGGGCAATGAGTGTCAGCTGGAACACAAGAGATTCCACATCAATACGATAAGGTGACAGAGCACTGGAACAGGTTGCCCAGGGGCATTGTGGAGTCTCCTTCTCTGGAGACATTTAAAACCCACCTGGATGTGTTCCTGTGTGACTTGGTCTAGGTGATCCTG
>JAOXOE010000602.1:12919083-12959121 GCA_028565055.1 Phoeniculus purpureus
GGAACTTGCTTGGGAGGGGGAGGGGGGAATGGGTCATTACAGAAAAGGCCAGGTGCTTGGCATGTCCCCAGCTTGTGAAGGTGGGAGCTGTCACGAGTCTGAAAAATATCAGTGTGGGAGTTATAAATAAAAGCTTTAAAGCCAGGATTTTAGAAAGTCATATTTAAATGCTGCATAATTTATAGCCTGCTGCAAAGAGAAGAGTGTGTGTGCTCTGGAAGCCAAGCTAACAAGCCAAGCTTTGCTCTCTCCATCACTGGGCTGTTCTTGTGCATGCGGCGAGGTGCATTTGGGTGATTTTATTATGCATTTGGGTACTGGGCATCCAGAATTTTTATTTTTAACCATCCTTCCTGCTTCTGTAGGTTTAAGGCTTACCTGGGTACTGTGGCTGGGTTTCGTCACCTCCTGGTGTCTCAGTAGGGACTGGAAATACATACCAGGGAAGTGGTTGAATTGCTATCCCTGGACTTGTTTAAAAGATATGGTGCTTAAGGACATGGTTTTGTGGTGGGCTAATGGTAGGAATCACTGATATTAAAGATCTTTTCCGTTCTAAATGATTCTGTGATTCTATGATCATTTGCCTCATATTGCAAAAAAAATGAGCCAGTGGTAGGGATGCTGTATTCAGGTGAGGCAGTGTTGAGACATAACAAGAAATTCAGCAATAAGCAAGCTGGCTCACCGTACGCTCCGTAGAGGTGATTTACTCTCTCATTGAAACAACTCCTCCTCTTTACAACAGGGATTATCCTAAGGAGTTGAGAAACTTCTCTTCAATAGCAGCTACAAAATGCTTCGCTCTTCGCTCGCAAAACAAAGCCATACAAGTGGCAGGGGGTAAGAGCCTGCCCCAAGGAGGGCTGGAATAGTTGCCAAACTGGTATTTACAGCGATCGTTTCATCCAGCCTTGGAAATGCAGCTACCTCTAGGATGTCACATAGCAGCTGTGCTATCGCCATCCAACAATAATAAACAACGGGAAGCAGAATGGTCTTTCAAGGCAGCTGAGTCTCCTGAGAGGATCTAGCCCACCACATTACCATAGCTCCCCCTTTTCCCCATGTGGAAACATGTCTGGAAGTCATGGAATAGAATATAAAATAGAAACAGAATACAAAATAAAAGTGTCAGAGCTTTAGTTTTAATGGCAAATAGCTGTGGTGCTGATGCTTTCCCTAAAAGAAGGTTCAGTGTGTGCTCCGCTACCTGTTTTGCCACCTTGGGGTTTGCTTCTGTGGTGATATAGAAGGACTAGTGCCCCCTCTCTGGTCTCTCTCACCTTGCTTCTCTCCAGACATCTGCATCCAAGTCTTGACTTGTTCAGAACCTGCTGAGCTGGTGAGATTTAAGAGGATCTTACCGCCCAAAGTGCAGTGGCTTGAGGCTATAGATTTAAGCAGAAGCATTAAGCACCCTGCTCTTTAACTCGTTTCTAATCCATGCATTTAAACTTCAGAGTGGTTTGAAAGCACAAGAATCAAAGGCAAGAGCAATTCAGAGTTTTCCAGCCTGGCTCTGAGATCTGACCTCTGAACGCATCCTGGCTGTCTTTAAAAGTGTACCAGCATAAAAGCACAGTTTATGACAGAGCATCTGGAAGGATTAAAAACTTTCTGGGATGGAATATGCTTCTGTCAAGGACCTCTTTGCTATCTCAACTCAGTTGCCAAAAAACAGATCTTTCCTCAGGGGGCTTCTAACCCACCTCAGGGTTTTAGAGAAGAATTGCTGAGAAGAATATATAGTGACTTGATTAAGGGATGGGGGCGGGGGGGGGGCGGGGAACAGGATTAAAGAGAAAATAAAAAAAGTGGGAAGCAAGTGCACTGAATGAATCTGTGTAAGGCACCATTTGTGGAAGCATTTTGGAGTTCAGATTTTGGGGGTTGTTTGCCTCCTGGTATGCATGACACCCTTCAGCAGTCCACAAAGCTGAAAAAGACTGGGTCTCAGAGAAGGTGGGAATGGGAAAGGTGGAGCTACTGAGAGAGACCAGAGGAAAAGCAGAAGGGCGACGGGACTTTGAAGAAGAGTTTTAAGCCCTAGTGTGGGCTCTTCACACTGCCAGCCTGCTTATGCCTCCTCCTTGGACAGTGCTTGGGAAATTGTTACCTGATCCCTCCCACCTTTGTTTACAAAGCCAGTCTGGGTCAATTAATCCCTGTTTTATTTCTTCTCCTTCTGTCTAGATAGTCACTATGAAGTAAGTGGTAACCAGTCTCCCAGACCATGGAGTCAGTCTGTCTTCTTATTTCCTTATTCATTAAAGCAGACACCTTAGAAAGGCCAGAAAATATTACTAAAGCCCAGGAGACTCAGTCTTCAGAATAAGGAACCAGTATTTCAGCCTCAGACGCAACATGAGTCTGGGACATGAGAAAGAGACAGAGCTGGGTATGAAAGGAGGTCCTTCTGCTGGGGAGCAGTCAGTCCCTGGACGTGCTGCTGTTTCCTTGGTTTTCTGAGGGTTTTGTTTTCAGGGTTGTAGGAGTCTCTTTTTTTTTCCCTATTTTTATTTTCACTTGCTGCTCCTTCACCCCTCCAACCTGAATTGGCTTGACATTAGAAACTGATGTGAAATGAAGAAGCTGCCTGCTAGGACAGCTTCTTCCCTCTTCATGATCCCTCCTGCATGCCAGCTCTCCCACTGTGTTATTACAAGTGTAGTTCGGTGCACTACCATGCTAAGGGCTGTAGAGATTCCAATTAAGAAAAAAGAAAAAACAAAAGAAAAAAGAAAGGAAGAAACACTGGACAAACAAACTGTTTGTTCATGTACTACTACTGATGCCTGGTTTCCCACTGATTTCTGTCTGGTGATTAATAAAGACCACTGTTTGAAACTTTTCCTGTTCTCAGGGCTCTAATTATAAACACATGAACTTGTGCTACCATGTGCCTCTCTGTGTCTCTCTCTGGGTGCTTGTATCTTAGAAAATCTTGAAGAACTCTATCACTTGGCCAACAGGTTTGACAGCTGTTTGGAAGGAAGCAGATTGGTACAAACAAATACAGACAATACAATTGCTCAAACCCAGTTTCCTTAGGAAATTGGGTGAAGAAGATCTTTCTCAAGAAGGATGAGTCCTCGCAAAGAATTCTTATTACCTGGCAGCCAAATACTCTGCAAGATTTTGGGGTTCTTGTGGTCTGAGCTGAGACAACCAGTCAATTCAGATGGACAGGCAGGGGAGTTCAGCTGAACAAACAGACAATATTAAGCTTAGTCAGCTCCAGCAACGCCAACAGGCACTTTAACTGCTTTTTCTCCTATGGCTATACTGCTTGCCAACTATTGAGGCTTGGAAGGTATCTACCCTACATCTCTGCTGGGGTCAGAAAGTTTTAGGTCAGCTTGTTCAGGCATGAGCTGGAATAAGGAGAACATTTCACTCCATTGGATGGAAGCCCCAGTTCAGCTTCCTTATGCTCAGCTGCATTTTGGAGACTATATCCCCACTGCAATGTGGTGATGGCTCTGGCTTTGGAAGTCACATATCAATTGGCCTTACCCCTGAGGGAAATATCAGTGTGAGGTAAAGAGGGTTCATCTAGGAGCTCAGGCTGTAAAAGTATAACGGAAAGTTTGACAGATGCTCTGTAAAAGAGAATCCCAATGAACTAGATTCAGTTTCGAGTCCATTCAGCTTGAGCTGCAGTTCTGCCTTTACCTGCAAGGCAGTTGTACTCTCAGAGATGCTCAGTGATAGCTGTGCTGGATAAGGTTCAACTGTTGAACCAAAGAGAGAACTCAAAGAGTAGAGAAGAGGAGAGGGAAAAGGGAAAGAGGAAAAGGAAAGAAAAGCAAGAAAAATAAAGTTTCAGATCGCCACTCCAGGGGGCTAGGGACAGTCTCCAGTGGCCCAGCATCCCATTGCTTCCTTGGCTTTGTAGAGTCTCGGTTTCTCCAGCCATCTTCTTATCCAGCTTCTCAGCATAGTTAACTCCATGGATGAAGGGGGAGGTGGTGACTCAGGGTGATTGGCCCTGCTGTCTCAGTTCAAGTCCCCTTTTAATCCACTGCTGAAAAGGGCAGGTTTTGCTCATCCTCCATGATGTGACAGATAGTGTGACTTATTTTTGCTTAATGGACTTAGACAAAATAGCAGTAAGTCAAGGCCATTCATACATTGCTTGTGGTTGGTTGAGCCACTTCACCTTTGCTGATCAGAGTCTGACACTGGTCTTCACTCTTTGGAGTTTCCTCTACACCCATGGCTGGTCAGAATATTTGTAAAGCAACTGTGGTGGTCATATATGGCAGTTTGCTCCAACGAACATGGTGGGTTTTCTATATCCCAGGAAGATATGAACAAACAACCCATGTCAGACTGGATCCTAACCCGTAACACTACTGCTGGCAGTTGCTAATAGCAGAGACCAAGGGGAAGGATTATGAACAGGGTGAATAGGGAGTGTTTTATTCTCCCAGCAGTCTGCAGCTTCAGGACTTCCAGATACGAAGATAGGGGCTATTTAACATCTATTTAACTAACAGCTATTTAAGCAGAAATCTTAAATAGCTGTTAATACTCTTTTTCTGGCTGCCCTTTGAGATCCTGGCAGTGCAGTTAGAGACCTCTGCAAAGATGAACTCTCTTTTAAGTGTGACCTCATCAAAAAATATCAAGATTCCAAGGTCTCTGGCTGCATCTTATTTGGAATAAATTTGTCTGAATGTTGACTACACAAATTCCTTCCTATCAGACTTATCTAGCATGTCCATCATTAACGAATCTCATTGTCACTATCGGGCAAACAACAAAATACCAAAAATTCCTAAGTTTTAGAACCAGGCCTGAGCATAACACTCTTGACAAAGCTTTGATTTAGGTTTTGGTTGCTTTTAGGTAGGGACCTTTTTGTTCTCAACACAAACTTATGTGCTTTGATTTCCCAGAATAGAAAGAGAGACAGTGAAAGAATTTTCCTTCAGCATAACAAGTGACAACCTGAAGGAAGGTCATTACTTACTAGTGCTGAGGGAACATACACTGCAGTCCAGACCCAGCTCAAGGAGAATGAATGACAGAGTGCAGGTGTAATTGTAAACAGCCACAAGAGCAATACCTAGGGAAGAATTCTCAGGCCACTGCCTTCATTTGTCACTTTCCAAGCTTACCTGGAATACAGGTGAGTAAATCATGGAAGGACCACTTATTAGTAAAGCCTTCCTTCCCTCCTGTGCCCAGCTCATTCCCATTGACCATGTTCACTGACTTGGCCAATTTGTCTCTGTTGTCTGTCTCTTGTTTGTGTAGTTCAGCAATGGAAAACGGGAGGTATCAGATGCTGTTCAACAGAAACTTGAAACTGAGCTTCGTACAAGGTGGGTATTGAATTTCTTTTGCCATCCCTCTTCTTTTCTTTCTCTCTTGGTCACTCTTACCTTGCTGAGGACTTGCAATGTTAACTGTTCATGCTCAAGACCTGCTCAGCTCTTAAAATATGTAATTTAACAAGGACTTTCTGGGGCAAAAGAGAGAAGACAGTCTCTCAGGGACAGCAGGATCTAAGAGAATCCAATGCAATATGAGTAATTCTAATATCAAGACACAGACTATCTCATTCATTACGGCTGGCTTTGCCAAGGACCACCATACATCTTTGCCTTAAACACAAACACATTGACTTGTCCATGGTAAGGTTTTGGCAGTCCCTGCCCTATGTTATCCTCATGGAAATTAGGATAAGGCACATGGAAATTAAGGAGGTGATTGGTGACAGCCAACATGGTTTCACTAAGGGCAAATCATTCCTAAGAAAGGTAGTGGCCTTATACAACGGGGTTACAGCATGGGTGGGTAAGGGTAGAGCAACTGGTGCCGTCAAGTTGACTTGTGCAAGGCACTTGATACTGTTCCACACAACATCCTTCTCTCTAAAATACAGAGAGACTTGGTTTGTCAGATAGGCTGCTCAGTGGATAAGGAATTGGCTGAATGGTCGCACTCAAAGAGTTGTGGTCAATGGCTCAATATTCAAGTGGAGATTGTTTATGAGTGGTGCTCCTCAGGAGGCTGTTTTGGGTCTGGTGCTGTTTAATATCTTTGCTGGTGACATGGGCAGTGAAACTGAGTGCACCCTCAGCAAATTTGCCAATGACAGCAAGCTGTGTGGTGTGGTCAACAAGCTAGAGGGAAAAGAGGCCATCCAGACTGGCAGGAAGCTCAACAAGACCCACCAATGTGTGAGTGCAGCCCAGAAGACCAACCATATCCTAGGCTGTATCAAAAGAAGTGTCACCAGCAGGCCAAGGGAGGTGATTCTCCAACTCTACTCTGCTCTTGTGAGGCCTCACCTGGAGTACTGCATCCAGTTCTGGAATCCTCTGTATAAGAAGGACATGGAGCTGTTGGAGTGAGTCCAGAGGAGGGCCACAAGGATGATCAGAGGGCTGAAGCACCTCTCCTATGAGGACAAGCTCAAGGGACCTTATAGCAGCCTTCCAGTACCTGAAGGGGTCTACAGGAAAGCTGAATAGGAACTTTTTATGAGGGACTCTAGTGATAGGACAAGGAGGAATGGTTTCAAGCTAAAAGAAGTCAGATTTAGATTAGATCTTAGGAAGAAGTTCATCACTATAAGGTTGATGAGGCACTGGAACAAATTGCCAAGAGAAGTTGTGGAAGCATCTTCTCTGGAAATGTTCAAAGCCAGGTTGGATGGAACCCTGGGCCACCTGATCTAGTGAGAGGTGTCCCTGTCCATGGCAGGGGGGATTGGAACTAAATGATCTCTCAGGTCCCTTTCTACCTAAGCCGTAATTCAATGATGTTGTTGACATTTCTTGATAATTGCTAATCCCATTCAAAGCTGAAATATACAGATGGTCTTCCATGACCTCTGCTGTGTTCCAGTCTAATGGTCTGATAAGTCCCAAGTAATACATGCTTCCCACCCTCAATTTCTGTAGGTTCCTGTTAGAATTGTCTTAATAGAAACTAACTTCTTGGGATTTCTCAAACCCTGACTGGATAAAGATGGGTTGAAAATTATTCTTTTTTATTTTTATTATTGTTCTGGTTTTGTTTTCTTTTCCCATGGAAAATGTTGATATTTCACCAAACAATGAAAATGTTTGGCCAAGAGCCCTCCATTTCAGTTCAGAAATATTCCCCCATGGGAGTTGTAGCTGGTATGCTTTGTGTCCCTGTCCTTCCCTGTGAGCTGAAATTCCTGGCTTACCCACATCTCTCATGGTGCAGCATGGTCCCCTCTCTTGCTGAAACAATGCCATGCACCATGGAAGTCATATCGCCATGGTGCTTTGTGAGAAAAGCACGTCACATGGCAAATGCAGCTGCCAGAGCAAAATGGGGTCACAAAGCTCTGCAGTGACAGCCTCTAGGAGACACTGTCCAAAGATCTGCCTGCTGGATCTCCAGGCCTCCTGCCATACTCTCAAACTTAGTTGAGAGATTGGTCAAAACACAAAACCTTTTTTGTTTTATTGAAAGGCAAATTTTTCCACTGAAAAATATTCTGATGGAAAATTTCAAGCAGCCCCACAGGAAGTTCTTTCCAATGCCCTTTGCTTTGGAGTTTGCCAAGTTAATCTCAGTTTGGTTGGGATTCTTTTCTCTTGTCTCTGCTTAATCCCTCCTAGCAAAGAGCTCCCTTTCACACAAACGTGAGTTCTGGGGTAGCTGACATATGTTCCTAACATGGAACATATGGAAGGGTTTGTACCTTTCTCAATTGACAGATTTACAAGGTGAGCTCTCATAAATCCCTGAAGAGAAGAAGATGTTTCCCTGTATTTTGTATGTATTAACAGTGAAACAATAATCTTTTCAGATCCAAATCCAGAAAATAAAGATCCCTTCTTCTTTTTTCTTTTTTGTTTCTTTGCAAAGGGTTTTGGACTTTCATGCCATTCAACTTGTTTTCTCCTTTCTTTTTAACTCATTTCAAGCTGGTGAAATGTGCCAACGTGCCTGAGCTGTAGATCTTGCTCATTTTCTTTCCTTTTTTTCTTTTATACAGACAGAAGCAAAAGAAGAGTCCCATGCTATGGCCGAATAACAAGTTCACCAGACATCTCACATGCTTTCAAAAAGTTCACATTTGCAGCTAACATCTACCTTACTGTCTTAGTGAGATAATATCACAGAATCACAGAACATTAGGGATTGGAAGGGACCTCAAAAGATCATCTAGTCCAATTGCCCGCCACAGCAGGATCATCTAGATCAAGTCACACAGGAACATGTCCAGGCAGGTTTTAAACGTCTTCAAAGATGGAGACTCCACAACA
This sequence comes from Phoeniculus purpureus, assembly GCA_028565055.1. Taxonomy (NCBI): domain Eukaryota; kingdom Metazoa; phylum Chordata; class Aves; order Bucerotiformes; family Phoeniculidae; genus Phoeniculus; species Phoeniculus purpureus. The sequence continues at coordinate 12,927,351 of JAOXOE010000602.1, forward strand.
TCCCTGGGCAGCCCATTTCAGTGCTCCATCACCCTCACCTTATGTGGAACCTCCTCTGTTCCAGCTTACAGGCATTGTCTCTTGTCTTGTCATTAGATGACACTGAGAAGAGCCTGGCTCCATCCTCATGACACCTGCCCTTTCCATATTTATAAACATTACTGCGGTCACCCCTCAGTCTCCTTTTTTCCAAGCTCAACAGACCCAGCTCCCTCAGCCTTTCCTCATAAAGGAGATGTTCCACTCCCTTCATCACCTTTGTGGCTCTGCACTGGACTATCAGAGCCACAAAGCTGTAAGCGTGCTCACCTAGTCTAGTCACTTTTCCTAGACATTTACTCTTCCTAGACTACCAAGCAGCAGTTTCCACTCACTCTCCAATGTTTCTAAATAGAGTGGGACCAAAAGGGGTGACTCAGAGGTTAAGAACTCGGTCACCAGCTAACTATCCTTTAGTGAGGAACTGAACTACATGGCATCCCACAAGCCTCTCTTTCTGGTTTTTTTCCTTCGATCCCTAACTTGCATATACTCTTTTGTCTGAAGTGATTCTGCAGCAACTGCTAATTACCCAGTGGCATTTTGCTGTGTATGTGCTCTAGATCAACTGCACTTAGCCTGGAAGCAGGGGGTGGGAGGGCATGTTTATATACTTGTGGGTGGGAAAATGCAGTAGACAGCATATTCTGTTCCTCGCTGGCTGCACAGTTCATCTCCAGATCCCAGGTTCCCCCATTAAAACCTACCCCCTGCCTCAGGGAACAGGCTGGCAAGCTCTTCTGACCCGATAGTACTGGCAGCTGTTTGGCAGCTTCTGAAGTGGATCCAATCTGGTATGAGTTTGCTACACTTTCATTTTGTCTACATCGTCCAAACAAATATCCGAGTCCAGAATCCCAAGCTGTATTTTGCAATGGAAATGCTTCAACGTCTGGGAATTGCTTCTGCAAGATATAGAGCGCTGTTAACTGTTTCAAGGGTCAGTGAAGAAGGGAAGGCAGTCTCAAACACTTGCTTTTGGGGCTTCCTAATGAATGCCATATGGTTATGGAACCTGGTGAAACAGACAGAGCATATAGATGTCTGTCTCCACTAATTTGTGCTCTCAAAATTCTTGGACAAGCATATTTCTGTTAATTCCCATCTCTTCCATAATCTTCCTTAACTATCAGACCTTTTAACTGAAAACACTGTACCTCTAGTGTTCAGCAAAGTTCCACTGAAGAACGAAGTCCCATTCCACAGACTTGTGGATGATCAACACAAGTTTAGCACTGCTGGACTTGATGAGAGAAGCAGCAGAAAGAAGAACTCATCAGTGTTCAAGACCACATTGCTTAGTGATGTATATGGATGTCTTCCCATACCTGACATTGTTGTATAATCCAAGCCAAGAAAGTTAATCAAATAACAGCAGATGCAAACCTTCAGTTAAAATTGAAAACTAGTGGGAGAAATATGGTGGTAGGAAAGATCAGGTATTCATCCTTGTTTGTGAGGTGCTTGGGAAAATAAATATTTCTGCTTTTTTGGACAAACCCCTCTCCCTCCAACCTTGTGCATCACAGTGCAGGGAATCCTGCATCTCCAGCACAGCTCTGGCCCAAACTGCAGTCCCATCCAGTGGTGGGATGGCACTGTCTCACATCCCAAGATCTGACAGAATTTGGATGGGACTCTTCTGACACGGTGCTGACAACCTCATGTCAATCAGATAAACCCATTGGGATGTAATCAGCAGAGTCAGTAGAGACTTGGGCATGAATCACCAAATCCAAAAGTAACTGTCTACATTGACAGAGATTAATTGTATCTGAAAAATTCACATCTCCCCTTCCTAAATGAGGCTGGAGAGACTAGTTTGGATGACAACCTCCACATCAAGTTGAGTAAGTCCTTTATTACATCCAACCAAGGAACGTGCAGGTCTTTTTTCTATGCAAAATAATCTTCTTCCTCTATTTTCTGTGCATTCATGTATCCATCACGTCATATTTTCTCTGTCTCATGCTGTCTGTGAGAGCTCAGTCAACACTTACCCATTTCTAACTCTTCTCACAGCAACTGCCATATTTGTTCACAGAACAACTAACATTTCATTTTCATATTCCTTACTTGGAAAATTGTTATTCCAGAACATGTGTAAACCACCTCAAGTGCAGAGCTGTGACCACCTCTCTCAGCAGCAGGCTTGCCATTACATTGGGTTGTCATAGACACAAACCCACATAAGTAGTCTAGAGTTCACTCACAGTGTCTTCAAAACCCTTGGAAGAAGAACTACAGAAGGCCCAGCTGAGCTCAAGGGGTATGTTATGGTGACAATTTAGCAGAGGACACCAGGACATGAGGAGTCCTTACTCCCAAATACCTGTCATATGATTATGAAGCATTTTCATAGGGAAGTACAACAGAAAACAGAGGAAAAAGGAGAGAAAGTAAACCATGCTGTAAAATTTTTTGGGTCTGTGTTGTGCCAAGTCATTGGAGAATTCTTTGGTTTGGATGTGGTTTGGAGAACTTGAGCATAAAGAGATTCATACAACTGTCAATTCTCACTAGGCACATTTGTACCTGTATGGCAGCTTTGGGATTATCAGATGAGAGCGGTGCCTCTCAAACGAAGAATTTCATAGCAGAAGATCTGAACGCTAGTTAGCTATTTTAGCATATTCAAAATTACATCTTTTCTACTTTGCATTTGCTTTTCTACTTTTACATTGGCCTTCCCTACAGAGCACTCTGAACATCTGACAAAGTTGATCAGAAGCATTAGTGTCAGGGGAGAATCTCAGTGGGGAAAATGAGGCAGAGTCTCATTGGGGTACGCTTTACCCTGCAGGTCAGCGTCAGTGCTGGGAAGAGACTAGCTCCTCCCACCCTGGGGTTAGTGATAGCCAATATTTCCTCAGAGTCTCCTCCATGGCATGCCTCCAAATGGAATCCTCACAGCAGAGCTGGAATCGTATCCCAAAATAAGTGCTGATACCCTCAATGGAGTCTGTAATTATTCTCCTTGCTGCCTGGCTGCCCTCTCCCCTGCCTTCCCTCTGGGCCTGGACACCTGTCTTGCACTGTGATTGCCTCCTCATTATGGCAAACAAGTTTGGATTCTCCCACTGTATATTTTGAAGACATTTAGAAAAATCTGTGTTCTTTTTTCTCTCTTTTTTGCCTTGGCACGTGTTTATAATTGGATCCACTGCAGTTCTTCCCTGCTTGTAAATGCTTTTCTTTTGGGGAAGCACAAGTTCGTAACAGCCCTGAGAATACTCAGTCCAAGCCAAGTCCATTTCTTGGGGATAGCCTGACTCTGACCTACTCGTCCGTTACACAACCAATGCTCTGCTTTCAGATCAGCCTACTACTGTTCAAACCCCTAACAACTCTGCCATCATTGCAAGAGACATAACATCACCTGCAGGAGAGCAGAGGAGTCACACTAGGCAGCTGTTCTCTTCAGGAAGACTTCCCCCGAGGGAATTCACCCACCCATCCCAACAGTACCGACATTCAGACACTTCTCATTGCTCAGCTCTCCTGTCATACCCTACTGCAGCGATTCAAGCCTGAAGCCAGGCACTGGTGTCAAGCTTCTCAGCTTTTTCAGTTTCCTTCTGGTACCATTTGCTTCGAGGAACATTCCTGTGGTTCCTCTCCGGCTCCTTTCCAGGGGAAAAGATTCAGGTGGCTTCATTCCCTTTGTCTTTGCCAAGCATTTACATTCCTGCTGATGCTGCAGGATAACTGTCACAGGCAGGAGTGCTGGCAGGAGAGCCTGGCCTCTGCTCTCTGGTCATAGTCACGTGGCACAAGACACGGAGCAACTGAGAAAGGACCGATTTGCGTAGCTCCTGCTAGGAGACCCAGCAAGAACATTTTATACTGATGATTAATTAGCAACACTGCTCAGCCCAAAGTTAGATGATTCTTTGACTCATTAACAATAGTAATGATCAAGTAAATTCTCCATCTATCTTCTGGTCAAGGCTTTGGGATCGTTCCTTCACTGTAGACTGCACTGAAGAGGCTCAAAGGCAAATTTGGTGGCTCTGTCTGTACAGCTCCTTTCTGTGTCGAAAGGGTTGCTGGAGAAGCACACATAGCCTTTTCCAACTTCCACCCCTCCTCAGGAGAAAGGACAGATGTGCTCAGCAGGTTTTCCTTACATAATGTTCTTACCATGGTAATAGAAAGGCAATTTGCCATCCAGATTTCCTAGTATCCAAGACGGTTTTGGTTTGGGAAGTTGCAGCTCAGTGACAGGCGTCCAAGCTCGACAACTTTGACGTTTCAAGGGCAGGCTTGATGGTCTCATCCAGACTTCTGAACTACTGCCACAAGTATGGTGATTTAAGGCACAGTAGGGTGGGAGACAACAAACCAGCACAAGAAATTAAAATCACAGGTTATGTGTATGATCTGTAGCCTCAGGAGCTCTCTATCCATCGCAACCAGATAGGCAAGGAGCATTTCCAGGCCTCCATGACCTTGTCCTGCCTATCAGTCCAAGAAAAAGCAGTCGCTGTGACACCATAAACCCTATTTCTCAGGCTGATGTGTGCCAGAATGTCACACAGATGTGGCAGTGCAAACAAGAAGCCCCCTTGGGAGCACGCCAGGAGGCTCTGGACGCAACAGCATCCAAACATGGTTAGAAGCGGCTCCGAGCAGCCCAGCAGTAATGGCCTGTACGTGTGCTTTCTGGTCTGCCTCGCAGTCAAGCCCGGAGCAACCGGGCAAACAGTGGTGCTGGAAAGCTTTGAAAGAAAATTGCTGACTCGGGAGCTCTGCTGAAATAGCACCTGCCTGCCTTTTTTTTTTTCCAAATCTACCTCCTTTTCTCTCTCTCTCTGTCTTACTTCACTTTTTTAGGGCCATGTTCATAGCTTTGTGCTGTTTGCAAAAGCTGACTCCTGTACTGTTTGGCAATTGCTCTTGGCCTGAGCCTTCACACACATGAAGATCCTCTGTAAATACGTTAACGTTGGTTTCATTTCCACTATGAAAGCAAGAAGGGATCCCTCTGTTTCACTAATCCTTTCTGCTCCAGCTGTAACGGGGAGGGCTGGAGCGAGGTTGGGGGTTGGGGGGGGGTGTTGGCTGGAAACACCACAGCCTGGATTGGAGAGGTTCTGCAGGAACAGGTTGACTTTGTCAAGCCGTTTGCCTGAAAGCAAGGTTTCCCAGGGAAATGCGCCAGCTCATCTTTCACATTGAAAGGTCAAAGACCCACTTCCAGCAAATTTGAACATTTTGAGGTTTCACTGAGAGGTTGAATGAGTTATTTTTATTAGAAGTGGGATTTTCAAAGAGAGGGAATATGTCTGCTTAGACTAACTAGAAGAGTTGGAAAAACAGATGCACCCTCAGGCATACCAGCCCTTCTTCAGGTCTGAAACTGGGGTGCAGCGTTTTCAGCTGCACACAGGTGGGAAACACTTGTTCTTGGATTAATATCTCCATGTCAGCTGTTTAGACAATTTGAGGAAAGAGCAGTCAGTCCCTGGAGGGTGAGAGGAAGAGATACTAGCAAACAAAGAGGGATCAAGGTAATAGGGTGAGACGGGTAGGTGAAGCTGTGTGTCTCTTGAATTCATACATTTTACCTCCAGTTGTAGGTTTTTAATAATTTTAATCATGTTTTTAAAATTATTCTTTTGCTTTTGTGGATATTCTGGAACATTTCTGAATGCCAGAATGCAAGAGCAGACAGCAGAGAACAATTCTTCTCCCTTCTCTGAAGGCTAGGGTAGCCTGTGTGGCTTCCATGAGAGGTGTTAAAGCAGGTAGAGCTGCCTTCAGTTTTATTCCAGTTGTGGTTTGTGATCAGTGATTGTGTTAAACTGAACTACCTTGTGCATGAAAATCTTCTGACCATGTCTCTTCTCCATCCCCAGAGCTTTTTATGTTTTCTGTGGGATCCTGGTAGCAGGACAAGGACAAACCTAGCTCCATCAAAACATTACTTGAGCAATTTATGTGACAAACAACTGTTCACTCAGATGGCTTAGTTCCTACTGGTGGGTGCACAGAGGAAAAGGGCATCTGTATTTTGATAGAGAGCGAGCTGAATTCCTGGGGAGAGCATGCAAGGAAAGACTCTATCTGCTGTCATGCATTTGGGGCCCCCAACTAATTCTGGACACCGAGCTCTCTCTTGAATTTGCAGGAGTAGGTGGGTTAATACAATCATTAGATCCCTGCTTATTTTATTGGGAGAGAATTCATGAGAACAAATCATGGATTACAGATTTTTTCAGGTGTGTGGGCAGCTGAGGACATGACAAAGGAGGAAGCAATGGTGCATGTTTGTGTAAGACCAGCTCCCAAACAGGAGGGTCAGTCTGGGGAAGTTCAAAGGAGCTGCTTGAAAGCATAGTGGTATTTTTCACATTACACTCATTTTCCATTAGAAGTTCCTCTGCTGAGGACACCAGAAGCAGGAAAGAGCATTCACTGAGGATAGTGTCCATTAAGCAAAATAGTCTACAGGGCAGCCTTCCCAGCAAGTTCAGCTTCAAGGAGCTGATAAATGGGAGCCGGGGGGTCCCAGGTAGAGAATGGATAGTGCTGTAGCTTTCTTACGCTCCTTCCCCAAGCAGGTAGAAGATCCTGCTCAGCTAGATGGATGTTCAGTCTGACATTTGCAAAGGACATTTGACAAAAACCTTGGGACCTGGGGTGCCACTGACATGGGCAAGCAGGGACATAAAATGACTGCGAGTGGGTTGCATTTAGCTGAGGGGATCCCTTCCTGCAGTGAATTTGAACCCTATCAGGAACAAACTCACTAAAATGAGAACTAAAACACTAGTGAAAGCAAAGCTGGACCCATTCGGTGCTGTCTGACCTTGGTAAGCTCACACAGCAGACAGCTTTCACTAGTGTGAACAGGAGATAGTGAGTGGCAGGTCTCACAAAGAACAACCAGAAATTCTCTCCAAGAGAGTAGACATCATGTTTACCAATGCTGTCAGCACCCAATGCCCAGCTCTGCTCACCTGCAGATGACTTCCTCCTGAATTTTATTCCAGTATCTCTCTTTCTTTAGCTCAGTAAAGTTGGAAAAGGGCATTTTATTTTATCTATTTATTTATCAATTTACTTGGCTTACTGCACATAAACCAATCTCTCCATTGTCATCCTGGCAGGGTTTCAGCAAGCAGGAGAATGCGTGGGAGCAGAGGCTCCTGAATGGTTGCACACAACTCCCTGCCTCCTTCTTGGCATGGAAAAATGGTTTCCCAGTGCTGGGTTTCCATATTGCTCTGCTTGAAGAAACAGAGCCAGGCATGCTCTCTCTGGTCCTGATCTTATCTAAAAACGTTCCTATCACCAGATTGCGTAGGTATGGGATGGCTGTGGAGAACCTTATTTTGGCAGTGTTCATCAAGCTTTATGTGAGCTCTGATTTTCATGTACCCGGCAGCAAGTTTTGTCTCCTTTACATCTCAACTCTTTTTTCCCCTTTGATCTAAGAGAGACAGAGCTTCCTCCTTTATTCCCTTGTTGGGTTTCAGGCTCTGAAGGATTTATGATCACTGAGTCATGATTATAAAGATTTTAAGTCAAAGTCAGAAAGACCTCTTCTTCTCTCCAAGAAACAAGTTTCCAACCTGAACCTGACCCAGAAGAGAGAGGAAAAGTGACACAATCAGTATCAGGATAGAATCTGAAACTGTCTGGCAGGGAAGAAGGTAATTTCTGTGAGAATAACCAATTGGCATCTAACCCCAACAGACAATCAGTCACTAGAGACTCACAGTGGACCAGAATCACAGAGTCTGGTCTCAAAACTGGATCATAACTCCCTGCACAAAAGTGAAACCACTAAATCTGGACTCCCACCTGCAATGAGTCAATTTTGCAGTAGTATTCAATCTGGGAAACCTCTAAGGTCATATATGGCTTCCTTGAGAGCAAGCACTTAGGACATGTCAGATAAAAGGGATTTACCCTGCTGTCTTTCGTCTCCTCTTGGCAAGACACAGGTGCCAGCAGTGTCACTCAGGAAACTCAGTGGTCTAGGAGAGAGAGAAGAGTGGAAAGGAGCTACCTGAGATGCATGTCCTTTGTATGCGTGCTCCTTTTGTCCTTTCATCTAGATTGCATTTCCTTCTGCAGCTGCATCGTTTGCTCACATTCAGGATACATCACTGAACCTACCATTGGCTTAGCAGCCCAGAGAGGTACCCACACATGTACATCAGCAAGGCTTTCTGATCAGCTGGTGAATGAATGTGTGGTAGGATTTTCCCCAGATCCTTCTGTATACTGCGTTAGAGCAGCTGAGCAGAAGAGCAGCGCTGTAGGTGTTCAGCAAAGCAGTGCAGGGACAACCAGGCAGTCACTGGTCATTTCTGAATAAGGGTCATGTCACTTAGCTGAGGCAATTGCAGGTTTAAGCCACGATCTTGCCCCTTCCCAGCAAACCTACCTTCTGACTAGCAAATTGGCAGACACACTTGGGTTGGCTGGATCCCAGGTCTTCCTGGATCCCTTCCCTGACTTCTCATCATGCATGTTTTAAATTACTGTTTAAATCAAAGATGTCAGTGATTCAGGCCAAAGAGTTTTGCTGAGAGGTAGTCTCACACTTTTCCTCTGGCGACCTTCCTTGTGCTAATCCCAGCACCAAAGGCTTGGGGATCCTAAGGGGGCTGGAGGGACTGCCTTTTCATGCTGCACTTCTTTCCACGGCCCTCTTCTATGGAAGACCAGAACATTTCATCTAACATTTCCTGCTGTAGGAAGGACATGGGACAAAAATTGCATGCCAGATCTCTCCTGGTTTTTGACCTGTTGCAAGCTGTAACTTGTAGGTTTATTTGCCTCTTTTTTTTGGTGGTTGGTTGGTTGTTCTTGTGCAAAACAGTCACACTTATTCTAGGGGCTTGGGAATAGCTCAGGGCAGACACAATGCTCTACAGACCATTAGGAGAGTAAATTAGGTTTTGCAGCGTTTGGCTTCAGTGACACAGCTGCTCTGGTGTTCCTCTGCCTGGGTACAAGGTCACCTCCTGCTGATGTGGGATGAACCTATGCCCCACCAGCGACCTGAATGTAAGCTCAAGGATACGGATACTTTCTGAGCCACTGCAGAGTGGAAGGACTGTTCTAGATAAATACCTTGCTCCTCTAAACTTGGATTATAGGACGTCAAAACGATGCAGAATCTAGTATCAGTTCCCAAACTCCAAAGGAGAGGGCTAACTGCTCTCTAAGCAAAGAGAAGATTAATGTATACTCCATCCCCTACAACAGCATGAACCACTAGGAACACCACCAATACCACTGCTGATATTAGAATGCAGAAGTATTGCCTCTCCTGTTTTGGAAGGCGTTTCAGTAATTGTGTGCAGTACTGAATTCCCTAGTCTGAATAGAAAGGGAAATGTGTTTCCTTCTCTGTCCCCTTTAACTGCACTTCCCCCTTTTTTCTCAGCCCCAGCAACGCTAATAAGATGCCTCTGGTGTGATGGCTCGTATGGTAGATTGATACCACATACTGCTCCAGGTCCAGTAGGATCTGAGGGTGGTTAATCAAGCTGTGTACTTCCCTTTAGTCTGGTAGATAAAATGTGCAAATCAGATACTTTCTCTGACATAGCTCGATCTCATCTTCAGCTTTGCCCAGAAACTACTATATGGGGGCTTATTTCTGCCTCATCCTTAGCCTGCACTTCTGTATTTACCTGCCTTTCTGCACTTAAGCATCAGGCTTTTTGTTGCTTTGTTAGCCTGAACTGGCTGTTTCCAGTTGTTTCACTTTGTTGCTGCTGGTTTGAACTATTGATTTGTGTTGGGTTTATTGGGGCTTTAATAGAAAGCAGCTCCCCATTCCAGGCAACATTTTAATCCTAAGGACTTCTTAGCAGTGTTTAAAGTGACTCTTGCAGAACCTCCCACCTCAGAACACTCAGAGGTGCGTGGGCTTCTTTCTCCCCCACCCTGAAGTCCTCTGAGACAGGTAGGAGCTTCCTTTAGCTTTAACTTTTAACTTTCTCGAGCTCCTTCTCTTGTCTCTCCCTTCTTGCATGTCTCTCTATCTGAGCCTCTTCTGATATGCTGGAATTTTGCTAGACCTAAGAGGCCTTTTTATAAAAGACCAATAAAATATGATCATGGCTTTATAAAGTGCATAAACATGAAAAAGTCAAAGCTGTCGAAGTGTTCCCGGCCAAAAAAGCTCAGCACACAGACAAATGCTTTCAGGCATGAGTGAGGCTCCTGAGTTAGTCTGAGGAGCACACACCAATTTCATTTCCACCCTTGGCAAAATCTTCAGTCTCAGCACCTCAGTAGCAACCTCTGGATCCCTTCTACAAGGGATGTTTTCCCAGCCCCCAGCTTGGCTATAGTGTAGCTTCTACTCTTTTGACTCATGATTGCATGTCTTCCACTCTCTAAATGCTGCATCCAAAAGGACCTAGCCCCGTACTGTCAGTTGTGCCCTGTTCTTGCACGATTTTACAGACCAGACGACACAGACACAAACAAATGTAAATATAGATGTGTCCGTATCGTTCTCAGTCGGATCATTTGCAGCTTTTCCCTAAAAAGAATAAGTAAATGTTGTCATGCACTTGTCTTGTATCTGTTTCCTGTGGTCAGTCAGTGCTTTTCCTGGCATCCTAGGAACTTTCATGGAAACATTCTGGTGAACATTATAACCACTCTGGTTCTGTGAGATTTCTGTGATAGATACTGTCCAAGATTTCTGACAAGTCAGTTTTTAATGACATCTACTCAGACATGCAGCTGAGACATCAGCAATACTGAAAAGCAATCTAGAGATTCTCTTAGCTAGAAGTGCAACAGGAGAGGATGTTCACATCAACGGGATTATCTGCCTTTTCTGAATCTCTAAATCAGTTACTCCCATAAAATATGAAATCACAGCAACTCCCACAGTCCAACATAGATTTAGTAACAAAACACTACTAGACAGATTTAGGAATAGGATAAATACTATTACTAAGGATTTATCTATGTAGCAAAACTGGCATTAGCCATCATTCTCTGGAATCCATTAAAATTAAACATTGGATCCAACTTTACAGAACTTTTGATGATTTCAAATTTGAAGTCAGAGAACTAAGCAAAACCTGAGTACGAAGATCAAATATCTCCCAATTTGAGAGAAGGATGCAAAGAGATGAACCCACAGCCACAGATTATTTGTAATCAATTAGTCCTAGACAAGGATACATCGTCATCTTTGTGAAGTAGAAGCTGGGTGGGTTTGGTGGCTAATTCAAGTTTATCCAGTGTTTTTCTAGCTTAGTCACTGGTAATTTCTCTACAACTATCTGAAAGGACATTGTAGAGATGTTGGTGCTGGTCTCTTCTCACAGGTGTTGGGGGATCTGGTTTAGGGGTGAACTTGTAGAGTAGGGTTGATGGTTGGACTCGATAATCCCAAGGGTCTTTTGCAACCTGAATGATTCTGTGATAGTCTACAATATTTCTGAGATTAGGTTGTTGGTACTTCCTTCTAGGCCAGACAGTCCATGCAAATCCCTCATACCACCTACATGTAAAAGGAACGAGCCTGTTTTCAGTGAAGGAAGACAACATCCTAAATCAATGCAAATGCAGTAAGAAACTGTCTCTCTTTAGATCTGACTTTAGTCACCTGACTGGGGTACGCCAAGACAACACAGGTGTCTTGTTCCATTCTCATCTATTTTGTTCTATCAGTGTTTCTCAGTTTTCTCAGAATAGGCAATTCTAATATTTAAAAGACGTTCAGACTCCCCACTTAGTCCTTGTCATCTCTACTGGATTGGCCAGTTAGTACAAACGGCCAAAACACAACACGTGCCATTTTCTGTTCCCCCGGGATATCCAATCCCCGAGAGAAAAGACACAGACAGGAGACAAGCAAGAACGCTCTGCATAGGCTCCAAACTTATTCCCAGAGTTTATAGCAATTCAATCAGCTGTGCTGTGAACTCAGTCTAGGGAAGATCTCTGGAAAAACGTTTTTGACCTTGGAGAGTGTCAAGGTCTACTCTTTCCGTCCAATATTCTTTTCCCTGGATGATCAGGTACCTTCAGTTCTGTGTTGCCAGTGTCATATCTGTTTCTCTGATGAAAGTGAACTGATGATATTATAAGTAACAAAACTAGAGATGAGAATTAATGAAAGAGTAGAAATTAAATCTGTGTAAGGAACGGGAGGTCTTCATGCAACGAAGGTCGGAGGGATGATTAGCCGCACAGTCCAGAAGTGACCTCACAGCTTCTGCACCAATTTTTTTGGAAAAACTGTTAACAGACTTGCAACTTTTAGCAGGGGTTAGTCCCTGTTTTGAGTTGTCTCCTCTTCCTTCAAAAACATAAACAACACACACCTCCATACCTTGATGTTTGTGGAGGAGCAGCTCAGGTTTTATTTTCTGTCATCTCTGTTTGAAGGATTCAGCTCTGAGCTAACCCCCATGCCCTGTAACATTTCAGAGCAATAAGGGAAGGCAGACAAATGGAAACACAGGGGGATGGAGGGAAGCTGATTTATATGCAGCTGAAACACAGCCATGGGGTTGCTGCCAAGCTATATAGATGTGGTGGCAACACAGAGACACGGAGAACAGCCTGTGCAAATATAAACACTGCCACACGTGATGAGGGTTCACCAAGTTCATGCAAACACCAGGGAAGAAAAAGAGATTTAACTAGAGAGGCAAGTGTAAAGATTATGTCAGGCACCAGAGCTCTGTTAAACAAGAAAAGAAAAAGAAAGTGCCTCTTCTCTTGTCCTGTAGAGCCAGGCACGCTAGGTAACAGGAATTTGCAACTGATTTAAAGGATGCAGGCCAACCTTCTTGTGTCATCAGGAGATACGCTTAGCACTCCTGCGCATAACACTTGCTACCAGTGATTAGTTTTCCTCTCCTGTCTAGATCTGGCATCTGGTACTTCATTAAATCTTGTGACCACTATGTTTGTTTCTCTGTCAATTCAGGACTGTTTTCCAAGGCAGAAGGCTCATTACAGAAAGCTGCCCCGGCTCTGGCCACTCCAGTGGACTGGCACTTCTTCTCTAGCTTTCCCACGTGAATCAACATCAAGTTCAGCAGAGACTAGAAGTCATCATCCTGCTAGAAGGGGCTCACATGGAACAAATTTGTGGAGCTCTGTAGAATCCCTGGAGGTTACAAATTGCAGAGTAGAAACCACTGAAGTAATTATTGCTGACTGTCATCTTAGGACAGGAGGGACACGGAAACTAAACACTCAGCCATAGCTGAGGATGTGTCCTCTACCCTCACAAAGTTCTACTGGCCACAGACACAATAACAATCATATTCTTGCTTTGGAGTATCGTGTTGCAGAGATGCTAGTGCAGCATTTTTCAGCAGCACCAAACTGCAGAAACTACTGTATTCCAGACAGTTTGTTTCTCTCACAGAAAAAGCCATTCCAGCAATTTCAATTGCACATACCCCCTGAGTCCATATTCTGGTGCCCCTCTAACATCTGCCTCTTTGCTGCCATCCTTTGGCAGTCTCCAGGTAGAAAAGGGGAAGAGGGTCACAGCCTGCCATCTGTGAAACCTTCAAATATCCCCATCAAAAGCTAAGCACTCAATAAACAAAGATGTGGTGTCTTACCAAGGGCCCACAGGGACACCACAATTTCCTTTGGGCTGAAAGATTAGATGGTTAGAGCACAGGACTGTAAGCCAGAAGGCTCCCATCCAAGCCCAGCCACTGACTCAAAGTCCATAACCACCTACAGGCCTTTGCCAAATACAGCTGTAAGCAGAAAGTTATATCCATGAGACTGGTGAGACACAGTGTCCTCTTGTTTATTGCTGTCCACTACATTGGTTAGTCGAAATCAGCGGAGATATCCTTGAACAACAAGACCTTGCCATTTCAACACCCTTAGCTACCGAGACACTCTTGGCTGTTCTCATGTCCTCTGTCCACCTGCAGAAACCACCCGAAGCTATTTGAGCCTTGTAGTGCTCCTTACACCGCCTCACCTTTTCCATGCAATGATCCTCTCCTGAGCAAAACAAAAAAGGGACAAGACTATGAGGCTGAGGTTCTGCCTATTTTGTGTTTTATAGTTTCTAAGGAATCTCTTTATCCATGCGGGATTAGCTGAACACTCATCACTCACATTCTCTATTCCAGCTGAATGAGGCTGTGCTGGAACCTCTCACGTACTTACCAACCTATGCTATGTCAAGATCTCAGTCTATCGCAGTGATTTCCTTCAGACTCTTACTTTCTTGATGACTCTTTCCTTTTCCTTCAGTGTCTAAATCTCTCCAAGTCTTTCCCAACAGTTGTTAGGCACTGCTGTTACCTCATCTGATAAACGACTGTGCCTTTTGCTCTCCCGACAGATTGAGAAATGAAAATGAAGTGGCACTTGCTTTCTCCATTGTATTTTTGATAAGGAGATGGAGTGAACTATAAAACATAGCAGCATGAAAGTCACTTGTCTCTTCAGAAATGCATCAAAATGTGTCCACATCTGTTTACATTCTCCAGTTCCACATCTCATCCTCACGGGGACTGAGCAACTTTGACTGGTCTCACACTGAAGTCTGGATACTTGTTCTGACTCCTTGTGAAGGCTGTACAACCCAAACCACAGTCCTTTTCGATAGATCCCCATTCCAGCAATATCACATTTCACTTTCTTTTTTGCATTTATCCAGAGCTCTCTGCAGTGTGAAGACGGTTCAGCTGACAGCCCTGGGAATGGAGGTCCTCTGCCTCGTTACGGCAGATGCAATAAATTTCACTGCTCTGCCCACTGGCAACAAAACCTCAGCTTGGACCCTCAGCAAAAACAAGAGCAAATAGAGTTCAGTCTCCTTAACCAAAAGTTAGCTCTTCTGCTGTTGCAATCAATAAAAGCAGCAGTTTTGAAGAAAAGGCAGGTCTGGGCAAGTCTGGCTTACCCTCTTTGGACTAGATACCATCTATTCTTCCTCTTCCATTAACAATCACTTCCAACATTCACATTTCACCAACTTTCCTTGGTTGCAGCCAGGAACCCTCCTAGCAATGATTCAGACTCGCTCCCAAACCAATCACAAGCAAAAACCTCAGTTCATGCAGTACTTTGGAGATCTGGAAGGCTGATAAGAATCCCTATTTCTCTTGGTTGGCCTGTGCACACCACCCAGCTCTTGCCATTCCCCAGCTCAGCTGAAATGCACAGCCAAGCCAAGACTGCACTGGACATGTGGGAAGACCAGCAGTGAGCCTAACAGCGAGTTCAAATTAATAAAATAGTAAGTTTAAAATAAATTATCAGAGAGTATCAACTTTTATATAAAACCTTTTTACATTTTCAGACAACTCTTTTCATGTTTTCTTCCCTCATCCTTTAAAGAAGCCCCAGATGAGTTTCTGCTGAGATAAGGTGTTGTCTTTGAAATCCATGTCCAAAACTTCCCTTCTTTATAATACGGAAGGCAATCTTGACACTCCTTAGATCTCTGATGTCCTGAGGCACCTGATCATCATGCTTCATCCTTCTCATTGAACAGTATCACTGTGTCCAGTTTTTTGGCCCCTCTCTTACAGAGGGCTATTTCTTTGCCTATATCTGTTATCAAATAGTGTTGGCTTATGAATGAACTCTATGAACACCAATGAATAGAAATAAACCCATTTTAGTAGAAATGAGGATGTATTTAAACCCCATGGCTGACTGTGATGGATAGGTTTTCATCATAAAAACTGAAATGCTTTAATAAGAACACATTTTAACAGTATGGCTGTTAGCTATGGGGGTGTCATCACACTGTGACCTTCCAATTCCTTCCCTCTGGGGTAAAATGAAGGTGGCTGGACCACTAATTTATTAGAAAGACGGGTGCTGGAGACAGCAGAAAAGAATTAAAAACCAATAAAGAGTAAGAGAGAAAGCAAGGAGTCTATACATTTCAGGAAAAAGCATCACGGAGGGTGGGAAGTTCAGCACTGCCCAAAGCCAAAAAGAAATGTAAATTAACATAAAAATTACTTTGCTGTTTATTTTCTTCAACATTAAAAACTGGGTTCCTCCAGTTGCATAGTCAACTACACCATGCACTAATACTTTCCCTTGCAAACATGCAGCTGGAGACTGCCTCAGAATTTGGCCAGATCTGCTGAAAAAAATGGATTTTAATGCAGTAGGCTGAGTAGATCATAAAATGCGTCTCTCAAGTAAGTTTATCAGTATTGAGAGTGAAGGATTTGGATGAAGAAATGTAGTGAAGTCAGTTCTGTGATATTTGAATAGGGTTATTTAAATTTCTCACTTTATACCTTTTCCTTTTACTCTCATCTTCATTTATTTATTTACCTCTCCGTCTCCCCCTTGCTGTCCTCATTTATCTCTTGCTTCTTGCCAAGTCCATCACATACCTAGGGTCAGACAGACAGTTTTGTAAATGGCTTGGTGATACTGCAAAATACTCAGTACTAGATGTTTCTGTCTGGCCTTTAGATGGAAGACTCATAAACACTTGATACGCCCAGTCTGCCATTACTGCTTTAGCATTTCTTCTACTGGAAAGCCAAGAGCTTCCCCAGGCAACACAAGGAGTTGACATATGTTTAGGACACTAATAGTTACTCTAAAACATCGTGTGTTTTCAGGCTAACAGAATAAATTAAACTATTTACTTCTTGGTATGTATTTGGTGGTTGAGAAAGGATCCAACTATATTGGCTGTTCTATGGGTATCGG
The DNA here is from genome assembly GCA_028565055.1 of Phoeniculus purpureus. NCBI lineage: Eukaryota > Metazoa > Chordata > Aves > Bucerotiformes > Phoeniculidae > Phoeniculus > Phoeniculus purpureus. The sequence goes on from JAOXOE010000602.1 coordinate 12,944,067, forward strand.
TAGACTTTGCCAATTGGAAGTGTGTGAGTGTGAACGTTGCCTTTTGTCTTCAGTCATACAAACTGACTGAATTTAAAACATTAAGCATCATTATCTTCTACCCCTGGTGATACCTTATCACAGCTTCTCTGACCATCACTTAATCTGCCTGAGTCAGTGTTTCTGAGTTGCATATATCCCCATAAAAACCAAGTGGGAAAACAAGGCTGCTCCATGCCACCAGAGCTCTACTCCACCCTGCACAGAGCAATGGACTTCTCTGAAGCCAGACTATCCTGGAGTAGGAGCTAATCAGGAGTGTCTTCCAAGTGTGAGCTTAGGGCATACACACCTGCCAGAATAAAAAGTCCCGAGATATTCTTCCATGTGTGAGACCTAAGACTGTTCAAGCATCCTACTGGAAGAAACAAGCTTCATAGAATCATAATTCCTTTGCCTAATCTGAAATGGAGACAACCAAACAACAACCAGGTGCTGTAAGGAGCAGTGAACATGACACAATACTCCTTTAAGTTTTCATTAAGTGCTTCTGTCTGATGGTGCCTTGAAGACAGAGAATTGAAGCAAAATCCACATCATTCTGTTTTGGTGGAGGACTCTGGCTGCATTTAGTAAGAAAAAGAGCACCTCTAAAGGAAAATTTGGAGAGTCTCGTGCCAGATTCCTTTGTAGCCTTGATGTCCTGCTGGCCAACAGACTGCATCGCCGAGGAAGAGGCTAGAAAACGCGACTGAAAGTACTGAAGTGCCATAGCGCGTGCTGCATCACTCCCTGACCTCAGGCACGGTTTGAGTCACCAGCCTTCACAAAATAACACAACATAAGTAAAAAAGATCAAAAGCAGAAACATTGGAAGATTTCCACATCGAAAAGACTTTAAAGGAACCTTCTGATGTAGATCATTAACAAGTAATACAAAAGGGAGGAATATAAAAGCCATGACTGAAGTACGGCAGTCCCTAATGCCCTCATCATACTCTTGAACGAAGGTCTTCCACTTCTTTCCTGAAGCACATGCTAAGTTTGAAATATGCAGCCTGTTCTTATAACATCTTCAGGGGAACCCCTTGAATTAATCACAAGATTTTAATTGCTGAGTCAAGGCCCCAGTTTGAAGAACAGCCACAGCGAAGCAGTAGTTGTGACTTCCAGTCCCAGACTAGCAACTGACTCATCCTACCTTCACTCTTGGAGTCTTAGTTTCTTCATACCAGAGACTGTTCTTTCTTCAACCTCTTAGGACATTGGCTCTAGCTTGTGTCCCTTCCCTGAAGGGCACTTTAGACCAATGAATAGGTTCTAGCTACCTGTGCTACATTAAGCAAACTAATAGTCCTCAGTTGCTCCAGCCCCCACAGTGACCCCTATCACTAATACGAGGAACACTTCCACAGAGAAAAGGGGGGTCGTATTCAGAAGGGTCTGACACAAGCTGCAGAAGTTATACAGAACTCATTTGTGGTGAGTTCTTTGTATATGCAAGCTGCCTTTAAAATTTCTATTTCATAAAAGTCTCTGTCATCTCCAAATAAAGTGCCAACACATTTACATTACAACCAGAATTCTTGGAAATCTGTTTCTTCTGCCATTAGTTGCAAAGCAAAGAAGAAAACAGTCCACACTGGTAATTCTTTTGTCTACAATACAACACAAAGGCTTTGGGGTCCTCTGCAGTCTCGTCAAGGGCTTCTTATTGTTACTCACTCGGTGAAAACAACTTCAGTATTTTTAATGTGGCGCAGGAGAATATTTATGCACTGAATTAGAAGGCTAGAAGGACTCATTCTTATCTACACTGATGTTCATCCCACCAACTCTAGCCATTTACAAATCAGGTGCCTGAATTAAGTAGCTGTCTAGATTGTTCAGTTACTGAGGGAAAGCAGGCATTTCCACTCACGGATACCCTCCAATTCTGAGACAGGCTGCGATAGATATTTCTTAGAGGTACATGCCTTTCCCCATTGCCTAAACTGGGACCTACACAGCTTGCTGTGGCAAATTCCTAAAAACTACACAGCTTAAAATTTCATTTGTTCAACCTCGTATTGAGACTCTCCTCCCATGCTCCATCCCAGGCAACGTTCATCTCAAGGCAGCTGGCCAAGGAGCTGGTTGATTGTACAAGGACATGACAGCAGTACACGTACATCTAGCCCTGCAGCCTCACGAAAGTAAGAACAGGACAAGTATATATTCTGTTTCCTCCAGGTCTACCTAAACATGTTTCATTTCTGCGTATTTATTCATCCACCATGGATTCCTTCTTCACAAACTCACCCAGTTTTCCCCGGAAGCTTTTCTTCTTTCATAACATCTTCTGGCCACACATCTGACAGATCAACTACACACTGCAGGAGGAACTGTCTGCTTTGGATCTGATCTGGCCTGCCCCAGCTCCATTTGGTGCCCACCCCAGTCACTGTGAATCCTCAGAGTCTGCACCAGTAGTGCTAACGTATGGTGGCTTTGATCAGCAAGTAGGAACCTTTCTGGTCACACAGTTATGCTCAGCTCCTTGGATGTCTTGCACCATTGCTCCAGCCCCTCTTTTTCAGAGTTCATTCTCCACACATGGTCTGTACTAGACAGGTATTCAAGACAAGAGAGCAATCAGCTGACGCATTTCAGAGTTACAAACTGCCTGGGAGTGCTGTTTTCTAAGAGCTCCTCAAGTGCACCGGGAGAAAAGTCACCAAGCAGGAAGAAAGGAGACAGTTCAGCTTGTCAGAGCATGACATCTGGTCCTGCTTCTGCTCGGAACGAGTAAGGAGGAAGTAAGAAAGCTTTCTTCAGGTTTTCCTAAATAAAAGTGTGTGCATTGCTGAGGTTGAGGAAGAAGTTGCCCCCTGCCAACACACACAAGCACAGGCATAATCATTTCTTCCATCAATATCTCCTCAGGGCAACCGAGTTTCTGGTTAAGCCCAGTGCTGAGTCACTGAGGTATAAATTCAACTAATATAAAAACCTTCCTCCTTGACAGCAATCCAAAACAGCACAAATGAGCAGAGGAGATGGAAGGGAAAAAAAAGGAATGTGTCAGGGCTGACAGCCCTGAAGGTCCTACAGGAGGTATCTCAAAATCAAAGTCATCCCTTTCCTGACACCCCATAGCAACAAACTCAACGTAATTAATTTTGTTACTGTGAAGTTCCTGAGAGATGTCAAGCAACTCTGCACTCCTACTTAAATCAGACGTTTGCAGCACTCTGCACCTGGCAGGATGAGATATTTTGGGCTTTGGAGGGAAGATCCCACTTTATGGCTGAAGAGGAATGACAGCCATCTGAACCCCTGCCCCATGCTGTGATGGGTGGCAGGGCTGCTGTCTGAGCTGCTCTGGCCAATTTTCACAACGGTGCCATTATCCATCAGCCATCTGGCATGCGTAGCCTCCGTGTTGGCAGATATTAGGTGGAAAAGGAGGTTGCGGGGGGTGAGACTAAAGATTTGACATCTTATTCTTTCTCCCCTTCGCTAACATTCCTTTGGCTTGTAAGTCTGGCTTCTCCCAGAAATGGGAGAAGACTGTTGTCAGATCAGCTCTTTGCAAAGGCACTGAGTCATGGGTTTTTCATCCACTTCTTTTAATACTTTAATGACAACACACAAGCACATTCTCAGGAGCCAGCAAGGAAGAGCCTGTTCAGTAAAGCAGCTATGGGAGACTGGATTTAGCTCTGTTGCTTGTAAGAAGGAAGGAGTGACATAGCCTCTAAAATATCCTCAAGGGTTGCTGGTATTCTTGGTTATTAAAAAAATGTCAAGGGCAATGCAGCAGGTGTAGTATGGAGGGAAGGCAGAGGGGGTTGAAGGTCTTCAACACATCATTGTCACACACACAGATTTCACACCCAGGCTGCCATCAGGCCTGAGCCACACTACGGTGTCATTTCTTGGAAGGAAAGAGTGCATCCTCCCCAAATACGGCCTGATTGCCTCAGCTGATGATGCTGTTATTCATTATTCTGAGACCCAAAGCAGGGATTGAGGTCCCATTGTTTTCTGCACTGCATTACAGAACAAGGACAAGATGAGCTGTGGTAACCAAACCCAGCAGGAGAAGGGCTCCCTCACACCCAGCCCCTCTGCTGGGTGGTCTCAGCAGAGCTTATGTTCTTCTAAGGAGTCTGGGCTTGACCAGCATTCATCCAAGCAGATGAGTACTAAAAGCAAAAGCAAAGGGAAAAGCAAGCAGGCAGCGAAGCTGCCCAAGGCGCTCGCCCACACCATGAAGCAGTGCTCTTCTCCAAATGGGCTCAGTGGCTTCTGCCAAGGGCAGACTCATCAAGAATCTTGTCCAAAGACAGTGTGTCTCACTCTCTGAGTTTAACATGACGCCTTTGGTCTCTGCAATTCCCCTAACACCTCTCAAAGGCACATGGATTTGATTCTGGCAGCTGTTCCATGGGCCACATGTTCAGCTGATCTGGATGATGTGATTGTTTTTGGGAGGACTTTCCAGGAACATTAAAATTGCCTGGAGGATGCATGTAGCTGACTGGAGCAGGCTGGTCTGAAAGCAGAAACCCATCCAACTGTGACTAGTTACGGTCCCAGGTGCAGCCTGTTGGTCGTATTGTGTCTTTGACAGAGTGTGCCTCCACCTCCAGCCAGTTCAGACAGACCCATGCCGGGAACGGCAGCTGAAAGGATACTATGGCCCTGCACAAGGTGTGAGAGTCCTGATTTTCCTCTATATTATCTGGCAAAAGAGACAGAAGGGGAGCAAGACATGAAAGAATGGCCCGGATCTGAACTTCTAGTCTGAGGGTAGGCCAGCAGCAGCATTTTTCAGTTCACCTGCAATGCTCGTGTGGACAGCAGCACTGAGGTGCTGGTCCTGCTGTCTGTCCACGTTACTTTCCTCCTCCAGCAGGGCTCAACTTTTGGACCTAGGAAAGGCAGGCAGGCTGCAGCCATTTTGGAGAGGTGGCACCAAGCTGCACACCCTCACACTCACAAGAGCACAGGCAGGGAACTAGGAAGCTTTTACTTTTTTTAGTTAGGTGGTGGTAAGGAAAAGCAAGTGATGCTCTTTGGAATGAGACTCAGGGCTCTTTTCCAGCCAGAAGATCTTGACCTTGAACCTCAACACTGTCACAAGTGTCATGCTGGCTAACTGGTGACCAGTGAGCTCTCTCCTGTTCATCTCTAGCACCCACTATGGACCTGTTTAACTGGCCACAGACAGAACTTTCAGTGGAGAAATACTGAGCACACATAGTGATGCCTTTCACAGGAGTCTTTTGTAATACAAACCTTCTCACCCAAACACTCAAAACTTCCTTGGAGCCTCATCACATTTCTTCCTTATTTGTAATGGGCTTCAGCAAAACTCATTGTCCATCAAATCCATGTGTCTAAGATCATATAGTAGGAATCCTGGAGCATTTGTGAAAGCAATTGCATTTTGCTGTTGGATGTCTTAGCTAAAATGTAAATTAGCTGTCACTCTTTAGTAAATTATGTGGTACTAAGCTTTACTATTCTTTCTTGTTCTCCCTTGGGTTACAAATAAACATGCAGGAAGGATGGCCTCTCCTACACATATAGAGATGCTGATAGCTCAGTCAGGCAACAAGGTTTGGCTGTGCCTTTCTGTTTACAATAGCTTACAAATCTTGCAATTTAAAAACTACAAACCACACACACTGCTAAATCAGTCAGCTCCATGTGGTTAGAGGAACCCACCAAGCCTAAACACAGCACAGAAACCCAGCAGGAAAATGGCCATCACAAAAGGTATGAAAAGATAGTCTGGGGAAAGTTGACCTATGTACAGCTAGAAGTCTGTCTGATAGTGCCTCAGGTAGGAGCTGTGGCCCATTTCCTTTACAAGTCTTTGCTAGACAATGCCAGCTCCCATCTTCCTGTGTTACCATGGGCTGGTTTTGGGACCACCAAAATCTAGGTGCACTTCACATCTCAAGCACTAGGTTGTCCTCTGATGGGCTACATCCAAGAGAGCCTGCCTCTTGCACTGAGCCCTTCTGATGGGTGCAAACATTGTTTATTACTAGTAATTACAGCAACAGAAAATTAATTACTCTTTGCAAGTTTGAGTTACAATAAAGCAGCTGATTCTTGGCCTATTGAAACGATTAATACAGCTCAGCTTGGACAGCAACATGACTGGGAGAGCTAGCAGCCAGCTAGAAGACTGCAAACAGCGTAGTAAAATAGCAAAGGCACCAATTACTACCTTTCCTTGCTGATATCTCATACTAAAGAGAGGTGACAACCTTTGGTCTCTTTATGAGCTTTAATCTCTCCATCCCTCTAAGTGTGCTGTTTGCTGAGGAGCTCTGCTTTGCACCACTAAGTTCAAAACCCGAGGTACAACGCAGGACAGAAACTCAACACACTGTATGACTGTCCACCAGACACACCTGGAGGCAGGGGAAACCCCATCTTTTCATCAGTATAATAGCACGCACTGATTTCTCCTTCTGGGAAAGCAAAACCAGTCCAGATCTGTGCAACAACAACAAAACCAAAGCAAAGCTGGATGGTGCTGCCGACACCCCAGCAGACTGTGCTGCCATTCAGCAAGACCTGGACAGGCTAGAGAGCTGGGCAGGGAGAAATTTAATGAAGTATAACAAGAGTAAGTGTAGAGTCTTGCTTCTGGGTAAGAACAACCCCAGGGACCAGTATAGGTTGGGGACTGACCAGTTGTAGAGCAGTGTAGGAGAAAGGGACCTGGGGGTCCTGGTGGACAGCAGGATGGCCATATGAGCCATCAATGTGCTCTTGTGGCCAAGAAGGCCAACGACATCCTGGGGTGGATCAGAAGGGAGGTTGTTAGCGGATCGAGAGAGGTTCTTCTCCCCCTCTACTCTGCCCTGGTGTGACCACACCTGGAGTAGTGTGTCCAGTTCTGGGCCCCTCAGTTCAAGCGGGATGTGGAGCTGCTGGAGAGAGTCCAGCATAGACCAACGAGGATGATGAAAGAAGTGGAACACCTCCCTTATGAAGAAAGGCTGAGGGAGCTGGGTCTCTTTATCTTGGAGGAGACTGAGGAGTGACCTCATTAATGTCTGTAAATATTTGAAGAGTTGGTGTCAGGAGGATGTAGCCAGGTTCTTCTCAGTGTCATCTAGTGATAGGACAAGGGGCAATGGGTGTCAGCTGGAACATAGGAGGTTCCACACAAATATGAGAATGAACTTCTTCATAGTGAAGATGACAGAGCCCTGGAACAGGCTGCCCAGGGGAGTTGTGGAGTCTCCTTCACTGGAGATGTTTAAGACCTGCCTGGATGCGTTCCTGTGTGACTTGGTCTAGGCGATACTGCTGTGGCAGGGAGATTGGACTAGATGATCTTTTGAGGTCCCCTCCAATCCCTAATGATTCTATGATTCTATGATTCTTTATTTCCTAGCAGTGAGAACTTGGTATGAACAAACAATCTATAAAGAAGAAGCCACAGCTATAAGCCGTCACAAACATTGTGTTTTCTTTTGAACTGTGCAGCTGATCTGACTTTGTTGGTTTGATGAGTTGCAGAATTATGGCTAATTGTTGGGTTACTCAGGAATCAGTGTCCCAAAAAAGCAAGAAAACCAAACCAGTTCTCATTTATTTTCTAGGCATCTTTTTTTCTGACCTGCCTGAACCTCAGATTGTTCTTAAAGTCAGTCAAAAACACCAGGGGAAGTTTAGGGTGGACATAGGGAAAAAATTCCTGGAAGGGTCATTGGACATTGGAACAGGCTGCCCAGGGAGGGGTGGAGTGACATCTCTAAATGTGTTTCACAGTCATGGAGATCTGGAGCTCAGGGACAGGGTTTAGAGGTGGCCTTGGGACAGCTGGGTTGGTGGTTGGACTCAGTGATCTTAAAGGTCGTTTCCAACCTGAACAATCACTCTTCACATGGAAAGCTAATGCAGCACAAATAGGTCTCCTCTTGCTTTGAGGTTCCTCATGTCTTTTTCTATCCTCAGCAGTAAGTGGCAGCTCACAAAGTCCCTCACATTACCCAAATAATCTGTTCAACACACAAACACGAACCCAAAAGGACTTTAAAAAATTCATACACAGCTGTCCTGAGTGGCTACTCCAATAATTCTGGCAAGACAAAACAGCCTGCACCCTTTTTCTGTAACAGGAGGGGTAACTCTCAAACCCAGGCAACGCCTGAGGCATCAACTGCTGCAGCTTCATTGATGGGCTAATACACCCCTTGGAGGTGGCAGTGAGGCTTTCACTCATGTTTGGAGTTACTGAAAGATACTTCAGATTTCAAAGGTGGTGCCTTACCCACCCATTTAACAACACATTTCATAACCACTGATCTGCAGAGATGAGGGGTTTTTCCCTAATGCATGCAAGACTGCTCTGACACAACCAGGTTTCATGATCCTGAGAAAGCAGGCTCAGTTCATTTTTCCACAATCTCTTATTAAAATCGTACTTTGTTTACCGCACACTGACTTATAAGACCAGACTTAAACTTCTCCATCTATTTTAGAAGAAGAACCAAAAATACAAACATGCAGCAGACACTAAATCATCGCTAGTGATACACCTCCAGCAGTTTTATATTGCAAACATGAAAGCACATACAAATCATCTACGGAGGACAGAGAACAGAGCCTGTATTAAATAAGCTTTGGACAATTACTTCTGAAAACCAAAGGTCGTATGCATAACTAGGCATTTGGAAACAGAGGCTTTAATATCCTGCAGATCTCAGTTTCATATTTAAAAAAATTACAATTATGGAAGTTGTTTGTAATTACCAAAACACTTGGGGTTTTACTATACAGTGCTCACAGCAGAAAAAAATCTGTACAACTCCTAAACAAGGGCTGTTTTAAGAGCACAGGAATGGTTACAGGGCTTTATAATGACATCCCACCACTTCTCAATTACGAGGCCACTCCATGTTTCTTAATTAGAAGCCCAGAGGCTTTGCTGCCAGTGCACTGGTGAAGGAGGAGACTGCAGCAGTCATCACAGATCACAGACATCAGCTCCTAGGAAAGGATCCCAGAAATGAGTCACATGGAAATTCTCCTTTGAAGATTTTCTGAGCAGCTTTTGGAGAGGACAAGCAGTTTCTGCGCCAGCCTGGCTTTTCTGCCTTGTTATGCATATGCACAAGATCTTTTTCGCAAACAGGTGTTGCTGAAGAATCCTCTCAAGCTTGTGTAGACACCTAGAACAGCTTAAGAAAGCTCATTAAACTCAGGGGTTCTGGAGAAGGAAACAGACAACTCTTGTTAACTATTCTGTGTTGAGAATGCGGTCAGAAGTTGAGTTTGTGCTGTTAGTGCTATTGTAATCAGTGAGAAGTCTGTGACCCAGAAAATCTACTCAGCAAAAAGGGGGCAGTAAACCAGCACTTGCTGCTGGCAAAGCTGAACAGTATAGCAGGCTTACAGAGGAGTCAGGCCAAACAATATCTTCATGTGGTATCTCAACAAGGTTTGCACAGAGGACAACTCTGGAATGTATTTCCTGTTTGAAAGCTTCTCTTCAATGATGGAAGCCTTGGGAGAAGACAGGCTGTATCAGATAGTGGCATCTCTCCTTCTCCACCTCAGACCACCTGACAGACCTTCCTCTGGTTATGGGCAATGTCCCTCTGCAGCATCTTCACAAATAAAAGCAAGTTAATCTTTTCAGAAATATCAGGAAGATATTAGTAAAAGTCAACTGAGCACCTCCTGAAGGTCTGGGCAGTCTCAAGCCTCACATGCCCATAGAATCATAGATTCATAGAATGGCTGGGGTTGCAAGAGACCTTAAAGATCATCTAGTTCCAACCCCCCCTGCAAAGGCAGAGACACCTTCACTAGGTCAGGTTACTTAAGGCCCCAGCCAACCTGGCCTTCAACACTTTCAGGGATGGGGCAGCCACAACTTCCTTGGGCAACCTGTTCCAGCATCTCACCATCATGTCCTCAGAAGAACCAGTTCACCTGTTCTAGCTTTCTAATCACTGATGTCTCCCTTTCTTAAGGAGAGGTTAGTTGTTCAGCTGAAGTTAATTGACACTGTTTCCTAAATCAGAAGTGCTCCATAATTATGTGTTCAATTGCACAGTCGTTCAGAGGAGCTACGGAGGGTAATTGGGGTTACAAACTCTAAAGGAGAATTAAAATTCTCTTTGTGTTTGGGATCGCTTCCAGCCAAACATTTGTTTGCCAATGTAATGCTTTGAGAGTGCATGATAAACTTTAGGAATCTCACAGCCATGTTTATTCCACTGACAACAAAAATACATGGTATGAAGCTCAGATTTCTCTTTTTAAGTAGCACAGAGCTGGAGCTTGCTCTGCAGGGCTCTGCATCTTCATCAGCATCTTCCACTCCCATACAGGTCCTACAAGCTCCCACATTTATTGTAGTTCAACAACAAGACAGCTAAGGGGAAGAAAGGTCAGCGCTCTTTCAAATAAGGCACGACATAAAATGGAACGCTTTGTATAAGCAACAGATTGAGACGAGTTATAGAAAATCAAGAAACATGCTGCACAGAAATCCCACTGCCGGTGTATGAGGTGCAGACGACCTCTGCAACTGGGATTCCCGCTGCCACTCCACAAACACCAACCGCCATAAAACCTCCCAGCAGGAAAAGCAGAAACACAAGAATGAAGAAACACAGAAACCTCTACCCTGATTCTATTACACTGCAACACACAAACCCAGTTAAGCACAGTTGACTGAATTATTAGACAAGCAGGTGCCAAGGAGAAGGCAAAAATGGCACTGTGGGGTTGGTACGTGTTGTGCCATTTTTCGCATGAAAAGGCACAGGATAAAAACCGCCAGTCAACTGCGAACCTACATGAGTGCCATTTCTCAGGAAATACTCTTTGTGTCGTTGTTTTTAACCAAAACAACTGAGATGTAGGAGCACCAATGAGTATTTACATGTTTGGGCTAAATTTCACAGGATTTGCTGCTGGGACGTTGCTACGGCTGAAGGCAGATGAGGAGTACTCTGAGGTCAGCACTCCTTCCACTCCAGCCTCTGTGACTCTTTCCAACAATAAGAACTATAGACACAGAATTTTAAGCCATTTCTCTGCATCATCACACATACTCTGCACTCATGAGACCACACCTTGAATACTGAGTACAGTTTTGGGCACCACAGGATCAGAAGGACATTGAGGTGCTGGAGTGGTGCCAGAGAAAGGCAACGAGGCTGAGGAGAGGGCTTGAAAACAGGCCCTATGAGAAGCAGCTGAGGAACTGGGGTTATTTAGTCTAGAGAAGAGGAGGCTGAGAGGTGACCTTATTACTCCCTATAACTACCTCAAAGGAGGTTTTAGTGAGGCTAGGGCTGGTCTCTTCTCTCAAATCACTAATAATAGGACAAGGAGAAATGTCCTCAGGTTGCGTCAGGGAAGGTTTAAATTGGACCTCAGAAAGAAGTTCCTTACTGAGAGAATGGTTGGGCACTGGAACAGGCTGCCCAGGAAGGCAGCAGAGTCCCCATCCCTGGAGGTATTTAAAAACTGAGTAGCTAGAGCACTTAAGGCCATGGTCTAGGGTTAGGGAGATGTTGGTATGAGGGCTGAACTTGATCATCCTGGAGGTCCTTTCCAGCCTGGAGGTCCTTTTCCAGCTCATTCTGCTCTCAGACACTGAGTTTCTCCACATGGCCTGTTCCTGACTCTCAGGCACCTGGTTGGGGTAGCAGCTTGACCAAGCTAAATATTAATTCCATTTTTGTTGCTCTCAGAGGTTTAGGTACCTGCTTTTCACAGAACAGCTGGAAGGGACCTCTGAAGATCAGTCCAACCCCCCTGCCAGAGCAGGATCCCCTAGGATCCCAGGAACATGTATAGGTGAGTTTGGGATGTCTTCTAGAGGAGAGTCTGTCATACCACAGGTCTGGCCCTTGAGTGTCTGCACGTTCACCTTCATCCTCCTTTCTGACTATGTTCACATTTTGATTTTACGTGCTTAGAAAATTCAGGACAACCCCCTCAACTACCCAGCATGAAGTAGCAGGAAATGTTTTGGCAGTGGCAGACTGTGCTACCCTTGCTTTTAAAAACAGCCCCTAAACAAGCTTGGCTTCAGGGATTTGCTCACAGAATATCACTCTCCTGTTGTTGGTACTTGGCTTCAGTCATTTCTGAAGCCAAGACTACTTAGGACATGCTACTACTCAAACTCAGCAGATGGCACTAGTGCTAAGTAAGTGGTGTGGAAATTTACTGCATTCCTAGAAAAGCCAACCAAGTGAACATCACCTAGGAAGTGGCTAAAACGTTGTGGTAGCAATGGGGAAAGGAAGTCAGACACGTACATTGGAGGCACTGGAGGTCTCCTCCCGCTAAGGCACAAAGCAGGGCAACTCAGGTCCCTCAGCTTCAGTAACTTTTCGGATGTGTCTTACAACATTTTCTGAAAGAGAAACAGCCTCGACGTTCCACAACATTTACCAGCACCACCAAAAAGGTACCTTCTGCTCATGGAAGTTATCTTGAACTGCAGATTGCTGTGAGGCTGATTTTTGTCCTTGCTCATGCTGAGCATTTAGCACCAGCCTCATTACTTGGGGACAAACAAGCTGCAGCTATGGAAGGAAGATACATAAATTATGGATGTTCACAGGAGCAGGTGGACAACATAGCGTAAAAGGGTTAAGTTACACCTCATGGCTTTCCAAGAACCTCTTTGATGTACTACTCCAATACTCCTCTGTGCAGGCTGCATTACCATAAATTCTGCACGGCCTCAGAAGTCAACAGACCATTTTGTGTTCCCCTGTCCCTGCAGCAATACAGAACAGGACATGAGAGAACGCCAGGATTTCTGCTATGGACTTGAAGTTTATATCCAAACACTTGATACATCTTAGGACTTTTTAGCTCTTTTCAAAGTGAAGGTCTTTGTCATCTGACTGTGTTAAACACACACGTTTTAAAGCTTCTAAAAATTCATGCATCAAACATGCTTTTTTCCCCTTTTCTTCCTTTTACTTTAATTTCTGTTCTAGTGATGAAAACTCCTGCAGTGGATATAGCTGATGTCAGCAGAGAAATTACCCAAGAATCTCTTTTTGCATGAAGCTCAGCGACAGGGTTTAGCGGTGGGCTCGGAACATATGGGTTAATAGTTGGAATCGATTAGCTTAAAGATCTTCTCTATTCTAAACAATTCTGCGATTCTCCAATTTAAATAGCTCATCTAAACACATAAACCCCCCAGGGCCAGACCAGCCAAGCTTATCCCATGGCAGACCCCAAGCTAACCCCAAGGCAGACCTGAAGGTTTTGCAACAAAATAATGGCTGACATAAAATCACAGAATGGTTGGAAGGGAACTTCAAAGGCCATCTAGTCCAACCCCCCTGCAGTGAGCAGGGACATCCTCCACTAGATCAGGTTGCCAAGAGCCTTGTTCAGCCTCACTGTGGTGGCATGAAATAAAGAAGCAGCAGAAATGCAACCACAGGTTTGGACATTACAGCTGAGGAATGCAGCTGGCTGGTGAGAGGAGTCAACTGTCATGGGAACGAGATAACGAAGAACAAATTAACTTCACTTGGAGGAATGTGGCATAAAGATAGAACAAGGGGCGTATACAGACGAACACCAAATGACCACTTGTTTATATATGCGTTGTAGCAGTGAAATAAGGACACCTGTGAGTAGAAAGCATACAAAAGGAACAAGCTGAGCTTCATAAACAGGAATTGCTTGCACATTAAACTTGAACTATGTAATTTCTGGCCAGCCCGACCACAACACCTCACCTTTAATATCCCCAGGGATAGGGCCTCAACTCCCTGGGCAACCTGCTCCAGTGTTCAACCCCCCTCTTGCTAAGGAAGTTCTTCCTCATATCTAATTTCAATCTACCTTTTTCTCATTTGAAATCATTGCCCCTCATCCTATCATGGCAGCCCTTTGTAAACAGTCCCTCTCCAGTCTTCTGGTAGCCCCCTTCAAGTACTGGAAGGTTGCTATAAGGTCCCCCTGAAGCCTTCTCTTCTCCAGGCTGAACAACCCTAGCTCCCTCAGCCTGTCTTCTGAGCAGAGAGGCGCCAGCCTCCTGATCATTTTCGTGGCCACCTCTGGACCCACTACAGTAGGTTCATGTCCTTCCTGTATTACAGAATCACAGAACACTAGGTGATTGGAAGGGACCTCAAAAGGTCATCTAGTCCAATCCCCCTGCCACAGCAGGATCCCCTAGATCCAGTTGCACAGGAACATATCCAGGTGGGTTTCAAATGTCTCCATACAAGGAGACTCCACAACCCCACCTGGGCAGCCCCTTTCAGTGCTCTGCCACCCTCACTGGGAAGTTCCTTCTCATAGAATCATAGAATCATCAGGGATAGGAAGGGAACCCAAAAGATCATCTGGTCCAATCCCCAATTGGACTAGATGATCTAGTCCAAAAGATCATCTAGTCCAATCTCATATTGATGTCAAACCTCCTATGTTCCAGCTGACACCCACTGCCCCTTGTCCTATCATTAGATGACATTGAGAAGAGCCCAGATCCATCCTCCTGACACCCACCCTTCACATATTTAGAAATATTAATGGGGTCACCCCTCAGTCTCCATTTCTCTAAGCTAAAGAGACCCAGCTTCCTCAGCCTTTCATCATAAGGCAGGTGTTCTACTCCCTTCATCATCTTCGTGGCCCTGCACTGGACTCTCTCTAGCAGTTCTGTGTCCTTCTGGAACTGAGGGACCCAGAACTAGATACAGTATTCCAGGGCAGAGTAGAGGGTAAGGAGAACCTCTCTCAGTTTGCTAACCACCCCCTTTCTGATCCACTCCAGGATGCCACTGGCCTTCTTGGCCACAAGGGCACATTGCTGGCTCATGGTCATGCTGCTGTCCACCAGAATCGCCAGGTCCCTTTCTCCTACACTGCTCTCCAGCAAGGCTCCAGAGCTGGATGGAGGACTTCAGGTAAGGTCTCACCACAGCAGAGCAGAAAGGCAGACTCCCCTCTCAATCTGCTGGCCACGCTACTTCTCCAGTTGGCGACCAGTCACAAGCGGTGTCCCTCAGGGCTCAGTTTTGGGACCTGCCTTGTTTAATATCTTTATCAA
>JAOXOE010000602.1:12959221-12972494 GCA_028565055.1 Phoeniculus purpureus
CCTCTCCTCTCTCCTCTCTCCTCTCTCCTCTCTCCTCTCTCCTCTCTCCTCTCTCTTATCTCTCCTCTCTCTTCTCTCTCCTCTCCTCTCCTCTCCTCTCCTCTCCTCTCCTCTCCTCTCCTCTCTTCTCCTTCCCCGCTGGGTTTATTATGTATTTAACCCTCTGCAGCATTTGCTGAGGGAGGACGCTGTGTCAGCCAGAAGGCTTCTTACCAGATGACCCTTTGCACACCATGTGGATCTCCATCATAAACAAAAAGGGCAATAGTCCTAGCCTGTGTCAAGGCTCCTTGGCTTTCAAAGGTTTACGCATGCAACAAGTTCTCAAATAGCATAACAGCAAGTACAAAATTAAATAGAGTTTGAAAAGTCCTGTGTTTCCATCCCTTGATGGTAATAAACCTCCTGAGATAGCTGAGAGAAGAGGGGGAGAACACACCCGTTTTCTACGGAAGGAAAGATGTGTTGATGAAGAAGTTGGGCAGGCTGCGTTGCAAGAGGTAGGAAGGTAATCCCTGAGGTTAGTTGCTGCAGGAATTGTGCAAAATCTCTGAGAGTTTCCAGAAGTGTAGACGTTAGGAAGGGACAGAAGTTCTGAGATATCCAAGTAAGGGGAACAGGATTAACTTTTAGAAGGATGCTGGGAAGAGGGCCCAGGAAAACACTTCAAGCTCTCTGGAGGCTCTGGCAGAATAAAGGTTGCCCATTGTAAGATCCTCCAGTTCTCTCTAGTCAGCAGAGTGTTTCTTGGTTTTGACAGAATGCACTCTCCTCCTCCGCAGAGTAAAGAATTTTAAATCAAGAGGGATTAGCGTCAAATCCAACAGTCCTTCTGAGCACAGATCAATGTGTTGCGTTTGTTTGCCGTTGGCACCAAGCTGGGCCAGGCAGAGTGATTAATACCCACCCAAGGCTGAGGGATAAGCCCCTATTACCAAGGCTCTACACTGTCCTCCACTCTCTGCCTCAGCTGTGTGCTGGGGAACAGGGTGTGTGAAACTACAGAGACATGGCTAGTTTGCAGAGAGCTTCAGTGAAAGAACACACTTTGTAAAGCGTCTAGAAGAGAGAAAAAATTCTTTGTAGGTCTTTCTAAAGGTCAAGTTCTTCAGGGGGCCCCCTCAGATAAAACCACTTCTTTCTTTTGCTTTTTCAAGAAATCTTTTTCACAGTTTCTCCTCTCAGAACAGTTTTCATCCATCTCTTCATATAACCTGGACATCAAGGCAGGGTTCCCAGCAATGTTTCCACTTACTGACCTCTCTCTCTCCTTGTCAGCACTTTGGATGGGGTCTTCCCTGGGTCCCTTTGTTCCAGGTCTCTCTGACTTTGGCTGCCTTTTAACAAAGTCCTTGAATCATCAGTAACACACTCTCTTTGTTACTTGATTTGGCCAGCTCTCTTGTTTTCCATCCCCTCCGGTATCTTTGTCTCCCGGATAGTACTCTTTCCCACTCCATTTGTCTTTATTCCGAGCCGAGCCTCTCGCGATACCTCTTTCCTAATCTCTCCAAAATTCCTTTTGCTGTGTTCCTCTGTTTTGTGAAAGATGTAAGACACCATTAGCAATAATCATGTGCTTAGCTTGCACTGCATTGTTCCTAGAAAAGGTTCTATGTAAGTCATCGTCTGTACCCTGGATGTGAATCCTTATCAGCAGAGAAAAGATGTCCAAAACTTCAGGCACTTCCTTGGATTCAGAGTGGATGAGGTATGTTTCAGGGACTCTTTCAATTAATGCCTATGCAAAAAACAACTCAGCCTCAAATATTCCTTTAATATAGCCCTAGGTCAGAAATAACAGCAGTGGTGTTTTCCTTCTCTGCCATCCTCAACAAGAACGTTATCATCATTAACATCATTATCATCATTAACAAAGACAAGAATGGCTGAGTTAAAGTCCCTGTCTCTGAAGATGGCCCTAAGATGAGGTTTGCCAAAGAAGTAAAAGAAAGAAAGGCCAGGTGGAGTGTTTCCATCTTTGGATGTGCCTTTTCAGTCAATAGACATATAGGGACCAATGAGATAGTGATCCTGACAAGCACACTTCACTAAGTAGTGGAAAACAACAACCAACGACCAAAAATGTTCTCAGAATAAATACCACTCTCCTAAATTTGCAATGTCCAGAGAACTTTCTTGCATCTTTGGTAGTTCTATTTGAACAGAAATTACTATTCAGAAGTTCCTGGTTGAAAAGGGTCCTGTACGCTGCCTGGGAGTGTTGAAGCTGTCATAATCATCTGGGTCAGGAATGAGATACTCATGTTAACTCAGGTGCCAGAGGGCAAGAGTGTAAATTAGCACACCAGCTTTCTTACGCTTTCTTAGAGCCCCTGCAATAATCCTCCCACTATCTTGTCAGATTTCCTCTCAAATAGCTAATCTGCCTCAAATGCAGATCTGATGATCATTCGGGAGCATAAACTTATGGTTCCACCATAACAGGGCACTCTTTCTTAGAAGATTGTCCTGGCTGGAGTGGAGATGACTGCTACGCTCAGTAATTTGTCACTGAAATGTCCCCGGAGCTGAAAATTAGAAGGGGGCCATGCAAGACCCAGCTTTTGCGCCATGACTTGCCAGAGCATCCAGTCTTTTCCTTTTGTGATGTTCCCTCAGTTTCTGGTTTCATTGGGAGTTTTCAGTAGCAAGCAGACTGCCTTATTTCAGATGTTTGTGGAATTGAACGGCAGAGAAAAGAATGCCAGGGCTCAGACCTTTTGCTTCAGAAACGTGAAGCTTCCTTTTGATATATTTCCCTTCAAAATATGGTATTTATTTAATGGGCTCCCTGACTGACTCTGGAAACCTGCTATTTTGACTCAAGAGTTTTTCTCAGTGAACTATATTAGATAAATGTGACCAAAGTGTGTGATTATGCTGAGTCAATTAACTCCTGATGTTAAAACAGAGCTATTCCTTTGGCTCTGGTCATTGGTTTCTGTTCGAAAGAACTCTTCCTAAGGCTGAGTGATGGAAACTTAAAAGAGCCATTCAATCTTGCCTCTGCAGTTGATTGTCCGTGATGTGGCATACTGCACCCACTCACTATCACGCTTTTTTCCTTTGCAAAGAAGGGGCTTTCTGCAAGACCCCAAATCAGCGCACCGCTGCTCTTTCTACAGTGGTAGAATGCTTACAACAAGTCGCAGATAGTTTGAGTTAAAGCATGCGATGTGCTGACTAGCCTAAGCTCCTGCTGTAAGTAGGAGATTCCAGAGGAAAAGCGCATGCAGAGATCATGCCTTTTCCTATATTTCATGAGCTCTGGGCTGTGGTTTTTAAGCGGTGTTTCAGACATCTTATATCACGTTCCCGTCTCTCTTGCCCTTCTGTGAGATTTAAATAGCATTTTTGTACCTTTCTTCTTTTATGTTTCCCTGGTGTGTCTAGTTAGACAACTTCTCCTGCACAGCAAATCATTTCTTACTCTGCATGCACCCTGGTGCCCCAGTCTTCGTACAGAGTCTTGATTCTCTCAAGTTGCTTGCAAACGCTGGCAAGTGGCACTGTAGGTAGCCAACACCCTGCAGGAGTGCTGAGCACCACCACAAACACATTGTTACCTTTCACATTTGAAAGAGAAACAAGCAGTTCTGTGCTTTTAAATACTTTCTCTTTTCAGAAAATCTATAGAGCTATTTGCAACAAGGAAAATGTACTCGTGACTAGGAAACCCCTTTGATTCAGTATTGTACCAACCAGAAAATCACAGAACATTAGGGGTTGGAAGGGACCTCAAAAGATCAACTAGTTCAATCCCCCTGCCACAGCAGGATCACCTAGACCCAGGAACACATCCAGATGGGTTTTAAATGTCTCCAGAGAAAGAGACAAGCTCCAGTGTTCTGTCACCCTCACTCTGAAGAAGTTCCTTCTCATATTGATGTGGAACCTCCTATGTTCCAGCTTACACCCATTGCTCCTCGTCCTATCATTAGATGACACTGAGCAGAGCCTTGCTCCGTCCTCCTAACCCTAACTCTTCACAAATTCATAAACATTAATTAGGTCATCCCTCAATCTCCTTTTCTCCAAGCTAGAGAGACCTGGCTCCCTCAGCCTTTCCTTATTAGGGAGATGTTCTACTCCCATCATCACCTTCGTGGCTCTGCACTGGACTCTCTCCAGCAGTTCCGTGTCTTTCTTGAACTGAGGGGCCCAGAACTGGACACAATATTCCAGATGTGGTCTCACCAGGGCAGAGTAGAGAGGAATGAGAACCCCTCTCAATCTGCTAACCACCTTGCTTCTGATCCATGTGTACTTAGTTATCACCCCGGCTCTGTTTAATCATTAATTGACTCTGATCTCCAAACATTTGGCTTGATGATAAACATCCACTCAAGCAAAAAATGAATTTTTTTTAAGGAAAGTTCCTGAAACATGAGCAGGGCACAGGTTAGCTCTTGGAGGTTTGCCAGGCATGAGGCAACCAGCCTGCAGTGATTGTAGGCATTTTATTTTACAAAGAAACTGCCTCAAAATGTTTGTGTTAAGAAACCGAGTGACACAAGAAACACACGATTGCGCCCAAAGCCAAAAGAATTACATGGGCTTGGGTAAACAGGTCTTAGAGGAACCAATAGCTCACCCCATTTCCAAAATCTTCTCACAGGCCATGGGGTCCCAGCAGTAGACAGCAACTCAAGTTCAGGGGACAGCTGAGGGTCTTTGCAGGCTGTGTCACTTTTGGACACTGGCTGACAGAGACCGAGAAAGGATGTTGTGGCTCAAGTGAGTGAGAAAGCAATAATACTCTGTGTCAGCCCTTTCACCTCAAAGATTTCCATGTAGTTAGAACAGGAACATGGTTCCCAGGGCTTTTGGGAAACGGATCGTTGTCAAAACAAATGCTATGCCCTTGCACCCTCTCTCCCTCACTGCAAGCAGTCTCTAATCGCTTCATAATAGGCTGCACCAATGGGAGATGGTGATTAATACTGTTTACCACTAAGAAACTCGTGTTGCTTTTTCACCAAGGGGTCATTAGAACTGGGTTGCACTATGGATATTGGAGTATCTTCCTTCGAAATCACATCTCAGGAAGCATACTACCCCCAGTTATTGCTTTATGATGGGATCATGATTAATGAAACGAGGAAGAGAAGGTCTTGTGCTCTCTATGGACCTGCCCTGTGTTGCTCCACAAGCTCCTTAGAAATCAGTAAGAATTACAGCCTCACTTGCAGGAACCTCTGCACAGGACATATTCAGCTCTCTTGCTTGTTTGGAGCTCACCAAAGTCCACCTGGTTGGTGTCTGCTGAAAACATCAACAGAAAACATTTCTTCAAGTGACATTGCAGTTACTAAT
The DNA here is from genome assembly GCA_028565055.1 of Phoeniculus purpureus. Lineage (NCBI taxonomy): Eukaryota > Metazoa > Chordata > Aves > Bucerotiformes > Phoeniculidae > Phoeniculus > Phoeniculus purpureus. Next base: position 12,964,541 of record JAOXOE010000602.1, read on the forward strand.
AATAAGTGGGACTAAAAGCCACTTATTTGGTAAATTATTTGAGTTAAAGAATGTAATAGATTCAAAGAAGGGTTTTCTTTTAATTTTTTCTCATGGGGTTTAGTCCCAGATAAGTGAGTGATTTAGAGGCTGTGACTAGAGCCTTGTGAAATACAGTCTCAGTGCCTCGGACAGATAGAAGACAAATTTCCTCAAAGGTCCCGTATGGTGCCCATGGTCCATCAGACATGCAAACTCCTGTTTCTCTGTGTGTTATATCGGTGCTTAGGAAACACTCCCAAGCTTGGTCATTTGCTCTGGCTTGTTTTTCCAAATCAGTAGGTTTCAGGCTGAGCTCCTGGAGAGAACCAAACAAATATGTTGTTGGAAACCGCCACAGAGTCAAACCGGCTCTGATCTGAGACAGGAATCAGGAACCCAAGCCTTGAGTTTTGCTCAGGAAAAGGGAAGCCAATGTAAATTATCCATCCTCTGGGATGCAGAAGTTGCCTGCTCAGTGAAACTCCTGCGGGTGTATCTTGCAAATGTGCTGAAATGTCTTTAAAGTGACAAGACTTGGAGGGTCCTACTTCCTGCCTAAGACAAACCACACAATTTCATTGGGAAATCCTCTTTTCAGGCACACAAACTTCTGTCTGAGAGTGAGTAAATCTCATTAAAGCATCTCACCCTTGCAGCAGCACATCTTTTTGAACATGGCCCACGTGATATCATAGCCACCTCCTCCTTCTCTCTATTTATTGTCTTTCCTCTATATTTTTTTGCCTATTTTGTATGTGTTGTGAGTGTGGACCCAAAATGGTTGTTTTCCCCACACCTTCCTCAGTACTTTTCTTTAATAAGGCAACCAGCCTGAGCCACAATGGGGAACCAGTGGTGTGCAACTTGATGAAATATGCACAAGATCAAAGCTGAGATGGTTCTGAGCCAGAGAGTGGGAACGTGGGTCTGAACTTTCCCAGACTCTGAAGCAGCCGGTTCAGACCATTGTGAAAGCCCTGGGTAGATTCCAGGTGCACTTTTTCCTAAAACGTGGAGGTATTTAGATCATTATCTTTCATTTGAGCTTATTACAACGAAACAACTTCTCTGTTCACTGCTTTGATTATTTTATTTTTATTTTTCTAAAATAAATGTTTATGGCAATATGGGATTTGTTTGGGTGGGAACAGGAGCATTGTGCTTAAAGATTGATGATGCATAACACAAGGTGAAAAGGGGTTCATAACCTTACATGGGATCTTACTCCTTTCTTGCAGTTCCAAACAACACAGCAGTGTCTGCCCAGCAGATAGCATTTCTTCCAGCAGCTGCTGTGAGAGAGTGAATTCCTAAGGGACAGTGAGTGCAGTACCAGCTAAATGCACCACTGTGAGTTGTAACCCCTGCCCCTTTATTAATGCATTATGTAATTAACATCGAGAATAACAACTTCTCACTCTCCAGTGTAAGTTCTTATTTTCACGGATTTATAGCTTTGTCAAAGGTTGAGCATTTGGACTAAAACATTCCATGTTCATGCTGTCCCTCAGGCTGGGTTTTTTCTGTCTCTTTCTTTTTTTGCTGAAGTTTTTTTTTTTTTTAATTAATGTTTTAATAGTCTGGCCATTTCTGAAAAGGAGATGGAGGAAAATAAATTACTCTTCTGAACCAGACATTTTTTCCCTAACTGTTTTTCTTGAAACTGTTGGAAATTTTAAGGCTTTCAGGAGGAAATTTGAGAAGGAAAGAACTAAGGAAGAAAAAGGTGCTGTTATGTTGGTATTAAACCCCCGGACATAACAATGTTCTTATGGTACTTAGAACTTGTAAGACCTGAATTTGGCCTGTCTACAGAAGATTCTGCACATCATGTCTGAAAAGTGCCAGTCTGTATTGTAAAGTTTTTACATGGCAGACATGCGAGCTCAAACCCCAAACAGAAGGGCATAACTGCAAAACCAACCCAGCAGTATCGGTGGTCACAACACTGTTCTTTGAGCCACAGAAAAGTGCAGTGAGCTGCCAACCTCACAGAAGGTCATAGTTATTAGTCTCAACTAATTTTTTCAGTTTCACATTTAAATCAGCTCTGTATCGCTGGCTGAGGAGACATACAGGAACCATTTATTCTTTTCAAGATTAAGTTTGTGGAAACGTTTTATAAGAGACATACACAGAGCTAAAATCCCTTTTATGACAATCTGCCTTTTAGAAAGATGGCACACTAAAACTAAGTGATTGATTGTGTTGAGTGTGCTGGCTTAGGCCACATTTCCTCACAGAATCAGGAAGAGAAGCCAGGGTTTTGAATATCCATATATTTTTGTTGGCTAGCAGAAACATAAATGCATCGCATCTCACTTTAACCATTTGTTCTTGTGCAGCAACAACATGCTACCTCTGCCAGTCGCTCCTTCAGTTCACACAGCAGACAGCAAAGCACATTCAAAGGTAGCGGGCTCTGACTGATGCATGAGGTTCTTGCCCTACTCCTTTTCACTCATTAGCTTTTACCCAGAACAATTATTCAAGTCTAGTGCAAAGATTACTCCAGCTTGTTGAGTCTGCCTGCCAGTGTGGACCAGGAGGCTCTGAATGGGCTCTCACATACACCCTGCATTAGTTCCTGAGCATGTTATCCATGGGCTTCTCTCTTTCCAGTGTGTTTAACACCGGTTACACACAGCCATTCTCTGAAAACCATGAGGAAGCCACTCCCAATACAATCTTGCTTCCTCCAAAGTGTTTTCTCATAGGAAGACATGAGAAGAGGGAAGGAAATAATCCAGACTACTTCAAATACAATTTTGCTTATTTTAGAAACGTCTACTCCCCTGAATGTTCTAAATTCTTTAAATCTTACTCTGCTAAAGCAAATATTTCAAGGAGCTGAAGTCAACAGCACTATGCATAGTTTGAAGACTGGGGCTAGAAAGGATGACACTTGATTCTTCCCATGTTCTTCTTCCACACTCCCCAGATGATGGAGTTGGAAACCTCATAAGACATCTTGTCCTTCTGCAGCCAAATGAAGGGGCAGCTGTGGAGATACAGCTGAAAACTCAAGGTGTTTGCTTTCACAATGAACTTAAGGACCTCTCTTTGTTTATGCCCAAATCAAGGTCTCTTACTAACCAGGATGTTTTAGTCCCTAACCAGTAAGTTCTACTCTCCAATTTCTGCTGTGAGAAAAACAGGTGCAACTTTTTTTTTCTCAGCAAATTGATTACCCCAATTACTCACTTTACTACATGAAGCCGAAGGAAAAAATGAAGTGAACTAATTCCTGGCCACCTGCCAGTTGCTGCTCAATCATTAGAAATTACAAATTGATGCTAGTTCTTTTGCATGGTTCCATGGGAAGATTTATGTCTTTATGTAGCTAGTGTTGATGGAATAAATTAAACTAGGCATGAAAAAGTAATAAAGATTTACTAAGCATTTGAAAGCCTGGCTTCAATGCCTCATGGAAGACTGTGGCAAATATTCTGTAGACACGTAAATATATCACATATCCCTAACAAAGAAAGCCAGGGTAACTTGCCATTCAAACTGTGACATTTCACCCCAATGCCCTCTCATTCCCAGAAAAGTCGTCTAAGCTGCTGGGAAGAAAAACATTGTGTTCTCTTGGTGCAGAAAGAAATCACACTGGACTGCACGGTGATCATCAGATTTTACAAATGGACTTGAAATGAGACCCAGCCTCAGCCCAGTCTTTCTTTCAAGCTGAACTCTGCTGTCCCTGCTAGAGAGGCAGTGCCTCCTTAAAACAGAACTGCAAAGGAGAAATTGGTTTTGAATTGCTGCATATTTTGCTTTCTCTGGAGAAACGTGTTTGGTAGAAATCTAAACTGGAAATTTGAAGGTACTTGGGGCCATGACCGCTGGAGCACAATAGGCTGCAGCGGTACAGGCTCTAGAAGAAGAGCATGCAGGCAGCATGAAGGAGCCTGCCATGCCTCTCGGTGCAGACTCTCTGGCAGACGGTCACCTGGACCACGCAGTGCTTGTGCCACGCAAGGCTTTTCAGTAAACATATTGGCGCTCTGATATTATTTCACTTTTCATTTTGAACAAGAGACTGCCCAAGGAAAGAGACTAGACTTAAACAGATCATCTTTCCTCCAAATTTGCTGCCAACAGGAACTGAAGTTGGTTTTCATTTGTGTCCTTTTGGCAAGCCAGCTCCAGGACTTAGCCTAGATTATGTGTTCAGAGCTCTACACAGGATTTCAGTCACTCTGCTTGCACCGCCTTGGTTGTCTTTGCCCAGGCTTTCCCTAAGAGAAAAACAATAAAACGTACGTGTTGAAAACTGTCAACATTCCAAAAAAGCCACAAAACAGATCAGTGAAAGAGTTAATGCCCATGTCGTCCCCAAAATACACACCAGCTAAAGGTAAGAGTGGGGCTTTTTCCTATGTTCTACAGTACAGGTCCATGCAGAAGCCTTGGTCCCATGTAAGGCTTGAACCCAAAACATGCTGCCTCATGCAAGACGTTTGCTATTTGAGACTCCTTGTTACATTTCTTTGTCAATGATTAATAGCAGGTTGTTTCCTGCATGACTTGTATTTCATTTTTTTCTCTCAAATGCACGTATTGTGTTGAGTCCAGCTGTGAAGTAGTTCAAATAAATAGTCCTTTCACCTTGTCTGTTTGTGAGCAAGTTGGAGCTAGGATTTATCCGAAGTAGCCTGACCACAGAGTTCATTGTAAATATACTCTTCATAAGAGTTCCCTCGAAATTCACTTGTTTCCAGATTGAAATGGGATTAACCCTCTCACCACATAATAGAATGCAAAACTTGAGGGATTGGATAAGCACAGGACTGAATGCAAACTCAATTGCTGGAATGCTTAATGGACGGCAAACAGAAAGGGAGTGAGACAAAGTGAAATTGCTGATTGATCCAGAAGCTTATGCATAAAAATCCCTGACTCATTCAGGACTGAGAGAGAGGCAGCCTCTAGATCTATCCAACTTGACCACTGTAAAGTGAAAATTAGGAGGACTTTTGGAAAAGAATCTCACAATCACCTTTCTCTTTATGTGTGTAGAGTAATCTGACTCCCACCATCCGTAGGCTTTGTTGGAAAGTCTCCTTCTTCACACTACTTTACTTTCTTAACTTTTAACTTACTGCAACCTTCCTGGTCGTGCAGTGATTCCTTAGGCACACCAAAAGAACACAATCTGGGGTGCTTAAAGACCAGGACCTGGTAACGTCCACATCACCCATTCATTGTCCTTGCTGAACAAACAATAGTTCCACTGGTCAACAAAGTTTTCAAGCTGTTGAAGACAAGAACAGATAGTTCTTGTCTGTGGAGATGTCTTAGAAACAGTTGGCTTGCAGTACTGAAAGGAAAGTGTCATTTACAAACTTACCTGTGAATAATAACTGCTAAATTTGCTGCAGTGTTCTTGCAGAAAGACAGATGTCGTTTCTACCTAGGCACTATTTTCATGCCAAATTAAGCTGTAAAGATGCCCACCACAATACTGAAAACTATTTGAATTACTTCATAATTTCTTAGGACAAGCTTTAGACTTCCTGAGGAGGAAAAGGATACCTGGCATTCTAAGCCCCTTGACCGTGACTTTAGAAGAGTTGATCCAAATGGGCATTCCTTGGCCTTCTACTGTCAGTTACTACTCCAGAAATGGCATCACTAGAGAGTGACATCAAAAGAATAGGTACATGGGAAGGAAGACACAAAGGATAGGACATGACATAAACAAGGAGAAAAACATCCTGGTTTCTACACTTTATAACCTGCACTTGGAACAACGTGACTTTTCCAAGGACAGTAACTATTTGGAAAAGTCCATGTTCAAAGGTGTCCTGTGGTCACAATATCCCCAAGTCTTCTACTCCTCTCCCTCCTCTCCAACAGTATCTCAGATTTTCACCCAATTTCACCCAATATGGAAAAGTCACTCTGATTTTTCAACTGTAAAGTGGCTGCACATAGTATAGTCCCGTCAGTTAGTTATCTCAGAATACATTTAAGGAAAGAGCAGTGTATCTGCCCTGGATCACCCTGCTCTGGCAGGGAGGCTAGACTAGATGATCCTCAGAAGTCCCTTCCAATCCCTACAATTGTGTGACAGTCACCCAAAGGCAGGTTTTGATAGCTGTCCCAAGGATAAACCTCACAACTCTCCTAAGTGTCACTTTTCTTGTAATTTTCTTACTTTTGACATTATTCCATTTTCCCTTGAGCTGACATTAACGGGATGTGCTCCATTAACCTCAATGAAGTCAAGGCCTTCAAAGCTCTTTGCTGGTATTTTACTTTACTCTGGGGTGTAAATCAGCTTTAATGCCAGGACTGCAGGCACTGTAATCTAAGCCTGGAAAAGCTAAAAGGGTGTTGCAATGCATGTAAAATCTATATGAAATAGAAGGATGCTTTTCTTCCCCTGAAGGAAAGAAAATGTTTTATTGGTTAAGCATGCTGATGTTCCCTTAGAAAGGCAGTGGGTTTTGCTTTTTTTTAAAAGGGGAAAAAACAAGTACAAATTATCTCTGCTAGGAAATGCCAGCCAATAATTGGTGGATGTAATTCTGCAAAGTGTTAGTGGTGAAACCTTTCTGCAAGGAGCATAGAGCCAGTTTTGAGGCCAACTCCTTCTGGGTAACCCAACCAAATCCCACAGCCCGATGCTGCAAAGCATCCAGCACATCTCCTGACTCCTGCTTCAGAGGCTGGCTTTCACAGGGAAGTGTTTTACTTCTCACACCCACCTCAGAAACACAGCTCCTGCCACTAAACAGCCTAAGCAGTCTCGAGACGTTCTGTGAAAGCTCAAAGCCACTGAACTCAGTGCTACCACCGAGTAACAGCAATATGTCCCGTCCTGTTTCTTTTTTCTTGAGTGGCCTGAGGTCAGAGGCTGTAATTGTAGAGAAAACAGAAACAAAGTGAGCGAGACCAGATCCTTGAAGAAGAGAGGCTTTGTATGTGACAGGAAGGAAAATTCATCAGGACTTTTAATTTTTATAGCTGGCACCAAAGGATATTTAGATTATTTTCTTCTCTTGGAGACTTTGTTTGTGCACTGAGGGGGAAAAAGGACAAGAAGTGATTTGGAACATCAGCACTACAAGGTGGAATGAAATAATGTCCAGCTCTTTTTCAGAATGGCCTGTTCTGAAAAATGCTGCAAAGGACTGGCTGCGGTACTTGGGACTGCCGGGGGGAGACTTTCCAAATTAGCATTTGGAAAGGGAGATATGTGGGTTTCCCCAAGTACAGCTGATGAGTTTAGTGTTATCCAAATCTCAGTGACAGAGATTCTCTCTGCAACAGAAAACCAACAGTGGGGATAGGTGAGATGCCCAGGAAAACAGCATTGAAAGCACAAACTGGAGTCTATATGGCTCCCACAAAAGAGAGACTGAAGAAATCTTCCTGGCAAAAAACAATCCTTGCCTTTGCTGCTCCTTTCAAATAGAGCTACAGTTGAAAATTAATGCAATTAGCTGGATGACCCCTTTTCAGAGAGTTTCTTGTGGCCAGACCAAAGTCCCATTCATGAGAAGAATCCATCAAGAATTTCACAGCTTACTGAAAAGTGGTTCAAGGCAATCTGGCTGAATTGAGTGCAATGTTTCACATCTGTCCTATGCTCAGCATGAGCCAATTGCATTTCCATCCAGCAACACCAGGGACTCCTTAGCATAATGAGATAGGGAATCATAGAATCATAGAATCATTAAGGATTGGAAGGGACCCCGAAAGATCATCCAGTCCAATCCCCCTGCCACAGCAGGATCACTTGACTGGACAAGTTATACAATCAGAATCACTCTGGGTTGGAAGGGACCAACTGATCATCCAGTTCCAACCTCCCCACCATGGGCAGGGACACCCCACCCTACATAAGGCTGGCCAGAGCCTCATCCAGCCTGGCCTTAAACACCTCCAGGGATGGGGCCCCAACCACCTCCCTGGGCAA
>JAOXOE010000602.1:12972594-12999070 GCA_028565055.1 Phoeniculus purpureus
TCTAAATCTACCCAGCTCCAGCTTTGCTCCATTCCCCCTAGTCCTGTCGCTACCTGATATCCTAAAAAGTCCCTCCCTAGGGTTTTTGAAGGCCCCCTTCAGATACTGGAAGGCCACAAGAAGGTCACCTTCCAAATGCTGGTGTGAATGTTGCAGATTCAGCAGAACTGTGCTTAGACTCTGAGCTCCAAGAGATTTCTGTGTCAGTAATTTTGCTAATTAAGTCTTCTTTCTACACATCCCTCAGAGCCCTCTCCCATAAGTACTTCATATGCTCTAAGAGCCTGGAGTTGGCCACGTAATCAATTTACCATCCAAAACTTGTCTGACTTTGATAAAGAGGATTTAGGGGGTTAATTTGAGCCCTCATATTTCTGAGGGGACGCTATACTTAGGAAACTTTCTGCATTGCACTTCAGCACGGATTAGTTGTTCTGCTTCCCATAAAACCTGATGTCTGCCAGCTTGCCTGGGATTAGAACTAAAATGGAGTATGTCGATCCCATTGCTACAAATAGAACTTCTGCTTCACTCGGGATGCGAGCCAAAGTTATAAATATTGAGGGACTGATTTTTCAGCCCATCCCAGTTGCAGTGTGTATATATATGTGTGTGTGTGTGTGTGTGTGTGTGTGTGTGTGTGTGTGTATATGTCTCTCTCCACATATACATACATAGATATGGGCGTGTGCGTGTGATACTTCACAGCCACGGTCGCCCTGGGTGCACACCGGCAACTTTTCACGCTGTCCTTGAAAACTCCACATGCCAGAACAGAGCCCTGCTACTGTTAGCAGTGTTTTGAAACACAAACTGAACTGTAGCTTTTGTCCTCAGTGAGTGTTTTTGACTCTCAGAGGACGCTTGTCTCTGTGATGCGGCTTTGTGTGGCATTAACAGGGATGACAACCTGGAGACTCGCTACAAGAGGGAGGATAAACCTTCTTATGGCTTAAAACGGTGCATCTAGCATCATGCAACTGTGCTGTCTGCTTTGCCTGAGGGCAGGGCCTTCCTTGGGAATACGGAAGGAAAATGTCAGTCTTAGTCAGCCTGTTACTCAAAGCCTGTTTTCTCTTCCTCTGTCTTCTTTTGTAGACCTTGATTAAATCTTGAAAGGGGCACAGCTGTTCCTGGTACTAACTGCCAACCTCCTGTTTAAATGAGCAGCATTAATTCTCTGTGTTGGTTGTGTTACTGCTTATGAAAGATGGTGAATGGGCTGCTTGCCAACAGAGGTCCACAGACATGAAGGCTGGTGGTGGAAAACTCTGCAGCATGTCTTGAAGAAGCTTGTCTGCAAGGAAAAACTGATACCAGGGCTGTGAGGTGCTGCTGGTCATGCACTGACTGTGATCTGGCTAACTTACCAGGAACAAGATCCTGAAAGAACTTGGCATCAGAGGCAGGAGAGGGATGACCGATGAAGAGAAATTCAAGACCTCCATTTTCACACTCTCCGAGCCTAGCAGCTATTGTGAATAGCTGTAGGGGCTGCATATGGGTGCTGCTCAGAAGTAGCATTACTTCCTAACTCTTTGAATTCCCACTGTCCTGAACAGAACAAGGATGAAAAAGCATCTTCATTCTCCTGTTCCTGCAGCTTTGGACGGATGGAAGTGGAGTCAACACATGTGAGTAAGAACCCAAAGCAGAAACTCAAAGCTGCTGTAATCACAGGAAGAGACTCTTCTTTTCCCAGCCCAACTTCACCTTGCCTTGCAGACTATGGCAGTCTGAAAGCCCCACTGTTGCAGGTGAGGAGATGGAAGAACACAAAGATAGGTTAGTTTTCCTTTATAAGTTCATGGGAGCAACATCTGAAATCCTCAGCCCAAGCTCAGAAGACCCCTACAGAGGGTATCATGTAGACAGGTCAGAGCAAAACCAACTGTGTATGATGCTAAAGGTTTTTAATTTGAGAGGCTATTCCAGGCATCTGTACTAAATCTCCCCACTTCTTGCTGTGTGGGTCATCCTTGTGCCAAGAGTTTCTTGTAAATCAGAAGCAAAAAAATATACTCCAGGCTTGGTGCCATGCAGTGAAAACACATGTCTTGTCTGTACATAATTGAACAGAAACTGGAGCCTTTTATTTGCCGTGAGAACAGGCACTTGACAGTCAAATCCTGTCTTTCCAAGACACTTATCTGTCATCTTGTCACATAATTTCTGAGGATTTCGGATGTCTGACTTTACCTTCCTTGAACTCCTGCAAGGCTGAAAGCTGCTGTTGGTTTCTTGAAGAATTCTTCTCAATATACTGACTTTTTAATTAACTGCCTCCAAACAAAAAGGCTTATTAATATCAACTAATGTTGCCCATGCTGAAATCTCTTAGACAGAAAAGCATTTGGTCTGAGGACTCAGAAATTCTTCCCGCTTTTGTTTTCAAACATGACACAGGCGTTTCTATATACACCTTTCCTTAAATAGAGAGAACGCTCCCTTCCCTTCCCTTCCCTTCCCTTCCCTTCCCTTCCCTTCCCTTCCCGCCTTTTCCCAAACCATGAAAATGACATAAAAAGGCTTATTTAGGACTCAGCGGAGGGCTTGTGTTTGACCTCCCACTAGCATCAGCCGCTTTGTGCTGATGAGGCTTTAAAGGAAACAATGCAAACGAATCCCAGTCTATATATTTTTAATGTAGTTTTTTAAGCTTGGCTTAGTAATCAGAAAACTGTCAACTGACTGTCAACTCCTCTGTAAATGAGGCTTGTGTAATAGGTGATTTGAATTCCTTACCTAGGGTCACGCAGGGCACTGGTGACAGAGCGCTGCGTGGAGATCTCAGTGCCAGAGTACTGCAGGAAAGTGCACGCACTCAGCCTCCTCTTCAAAGTCTCTCCAATTATCTCCTCACTCTGCAAACCAAGTGAAATTCTTTTCAGAACTCACCCAATGAACTGGGCTGTAAGAACTGATGCCAAGGACTTTTCATGTTTTGAGACTTTTTCTTTTTCAATGATCTTTCACAGAATTAGGACACGCTTGCTTTCTCCCCCTTCCCTGCATATTTTCTGTTTCTGCTTTTTTTTCACTGTAGATCTGTGAGACTGCTGATTTGAGAAGCATATTTTCTTGTCTCTCATTAGAGTGGTCTGGCCAGCTTGGCCTTGCCATGTGCCCTGTCAGTGAAAGCTCTTGTACTTCCAGCTCAGCCCACAGAGATGACCTTCTGCCATCCTCTCCTTGCTCCAGCCTGAGATTTGGGGGCTGTTGCTGCACGTAAAGCAGACAAGCATGGATCCAGCTCTGTCAGGGCCAGGTCCACAGAGGTGAAACTCACAGAAGTTGGAAGCCTAAGTGCTCTCCATGTGCCCAAATACTTGCAGTGGCTGGACGCAAGGCGGCTGCTTACAGCAGGACGCCCTGCCTCCATGGTGTAGATGCTTTGTTCAGTGTCCTGAGCACCCTCTGCTGAATTTTCCCACCCTCCAGAGGCAAATTAAATTCTTTGTCAGGGCTGGGAAATCCCCAGAATGGCCTTAAACCACATTATTCAAAATGCAGTCGACGTTTCACAGTGCGCTCTGTTCATGCCCGCACGTGCACACGCACATAGCAGCTTGCCGCTCAGTCCTCCCCAGGGACAGCTCGGAGAGCCTGTTTTACAGTAACTCTCATACGGTGGTTAAACAGTGGCTCTCACAGCCCCTCTCAGCCTTCAGATTCTCCTTCTGGGCTAATGCAAGCACTCTTCCAAAGCAGCAAGAAGAACATATTTCCTTGGTCAAAACCTGTCCTCCTGTGTCAACTTCCACCCTGTTTACTCGCTGCAGCTCTGGGTTGGACACGCTAAGTAGGTTAGGAGGGCCAGGCAGATAACTCACCTCCCCCTCCAGACTTTTAAGGGTAGATTTGCAAGTCTTCCCCAGAAAGTGATGGCTCCCAAGTGTCTGCCCTCTTGACATGGTGAGCCCCCTCTGCTAGGTACTTCGGGGGTCTGGATGACAGAGACGTTTGGAACATTCATAGATGACTGTGTTTCCATGGGATGTGGAGCTGGGCTGCAAGGTCACAGGCTGCTGGTCCTCACAGGTGGGCTTCCTGATTTGCTTCCCACTCTCAAGACAGACTACGAATGGAAAGGCTGCCCTGCACTCCTTTTAAACACTGGGTATAACCATGGCATGGGGCTGGTTTGTGAGCCCTCCTGCCTCCGTCCCCATCCCACTTCTGGTGGGACAGCATGAAGGACGTGCCATTAAAGCCGGCTGGGGAGGACACAGCTGGAGATCGCACTACACAAGAAGGTGCAAGCACAAGAGGTGGCATTGCCTGTGGTCAGTGCTGTTCATGTGCTCAAGCTGTGAGCTTCTAGTTGGTGTGAGGGAGGTGTCCAAGAGCACTAAACCACTTGGCTGCAGTAAGAAGCTGGCAAGATTCATGGGTCCTTCAAGCCATGTGACAGTGCTTTGAACTTTTCTTGGGCAAATTCAGGATACAGAATTGCACCACGGATTCTGACTGGCAAAAATATTTCAGATGATCTAGGAGGTTTAGGAGGAATCTCAGGCTCCACAAAATCCCAGTGCCCGTAGATTTCTGGCTTTCTCTTTTTTGGTACAGCCTCTGCATCAGGCACCTCGCAGGTCTCCTCTGGTTCTGCCCTCTTTGCATGCCCTGGTAAAAAGATTTGGAGAAGCAGTTGTGTCAATGGGACCGCTCTTAGGGGGAGCAGAGGAGTGGGGAGAGGGCCAAGGTTTTAACAGAGGCATGGGGCAAAGCTTCTCTGGCAAAAAGCAGGCTGGAGAGCAATGCTGAATGAATCCTCGAGACGGATGAAAGTGCTTTCCCAGCTGTGCTCACCTGGATGTTGCCTAAAGATCCAGTTGAAGCGAGAGCCAAAGTTTAATGAGAAGAGTACGTGGGCTGCCAGCTGGGTCAGAAACTGTTCCCATGGTCACGCAGAGTTTACAGGACAAAGCAAGAGACACATGGTTGCTGCAAATGTCTGAGAACAGGAAACAAGTCGAACCAGGAAGGCAATGGGAGTAAAAACAGTAGCCAGGAAAGAAGTTTGGCTTTGGGTTGAGGTACCAAGACCTCCAAGAGAAAGGTGGTGAATTTGGGCTTGTGTTGGTGTAAACAGGGAGGACCGAGTTTCCCTCTCCAGTCTGGAGCAGTGAAGAGAAGATATGTGATGGTACCTGTGAGGCTAATGTTGGGGTATTTAGTCTTCAAAACTCTCTGTGGGGGCCGATGAAGGAAGCACTTGGCACCCTGTCCGGGTGTGAAGGATGGCTCTGCCATAACTCACCGAATGCTGGCTTGAAATTCTCCTGCTCCTGTGATGAGGATACAGAGCAAAAACCAGCAGACTGTGTGCTGTCCCAAGGCATGCACTGAGTAGGCTTCCAATAAGAATTGCTCACTCTCCTGAATCCTCCTCATCAAAAAGGTGCATCTTAACGGGAAGGTGGTGCTGTTCAGCCCTGCGCTGACCCTCTTGTGATTCACATCGCTGAAGATGCTTGTACTGAACCATCACAGTTTGTCCTCTTCTCTCTGGAGACATATTCACCCATGGCTGCAGAGAAAGTCTAGTCCTGTCTTCCATGGAGATTTCTCCTGTGTCTGCAGTAGAATTTCAAGGATATGCTTGCCCTCTGGCTGGAAGGTTTGGACACCTGCCTGCAATACCAAGAGGCGCCGCTGGCTGGGATTTCCCGTGCAGCCCACAGGAATCAGCTGCCCAGACTGCCTGCATGGGAGCAGTGCCTCAGTTCTTCAGGCTCCCCTCAAATCCTCCTCAAAGAAAGCAAAGTCTACTAGACCAGGTGTCGTCCTAGCTCCAGCATCCCTAAATCCAACCCTCTGTCACCTGAGGGGATGTAGAAGCCGTTGCTGCAGCTGGCAGACAGCTGAAAACTGCTGATGTCCCAGCCCGAGTGCAGCTGTGCCTTCCTCTAACTCCCGAACCTTTCCAGACTGGTTGAGTTTGTTGGATTTTGGTGTGGTTTATACAGATTCTTTGGGAAATTTTCCCACACCAACTTGCCCTTACGTTCCTATTCAAAAAAAAAACCCAAACCCCAAATAAAACCAAACTCCTGGCGTTGCACTTGCCAGAAGTTTTTAGCTGAAGTAAAAGCCAGTAGCAGCTTTCTTTTTTCTTTTTTTAAAGTGGTTGTTTTAATTTTAAAAAGATAAATAAATTCAAAGGCATCAGTCCAGGCCCTGGTTTTAATTTCTGGGAGGAGAAAAAAAATAACCTGAAATAACTACCAGCTTGCTTTCTGTTTCTGAGACTTGTAACTTAAAGTGACCAAAACTAATTGCGTTTGTTGACGATGAACAGAATATCCTCCACGCATTCAGAATAGGAACCTCCCTGGACCATCCTGAATTAAGATCCCTGCTTGCAGCTGTGAATTTGGTTCTAAGAAATATCTAATGAGTAAATTATTCCTTTACCTTAGCATGACCCATAACAAGTTCTTTATTTTAACAGGAGACTTGCTCTGAAAATCGGTAGAAATGAGATCTGGACTATCGGGCAGAAATCCTTCCGGGAGTCAATCTTCAGGCTTTGAGAGAGAAGAAACTCAAGAAACTCCTTGAGTCCATCTCTGAAATGAAATGGCAGAGACTGCAGACACACGTGAAAGAATTTACATCCAAAAGTTTTGTCCCAGAGTGTTTTCTTTTTTTCATTTAATTGCTATTTTCCACCATTTGGAAGTGGCTTGCAGCTGATACGGCTCTGCCAGCGAGCGAGTGCAGACTGACTCTCTGGTTTACGTAAATCCATCCATCAAGTCATGGAACTGACTTCTGAAATCTCTTGCTAAAGATGAGGAAAGTTCAGGGGACCATAGGAAGAGCTGATGGAGTAAAGGGGAGAGGGCCACCCGGTCTTTCTGACCCTTTTGCTAAAACTTTATGCTGAAAGCCTTGTTTTTAGAAGATTGACTGAATGGTTGACTTTATGGAGGTGGTATGTGTGAGGACTGCTCCTGACAGGGATGCAACAAATGGAAGTTTACAATAGCCATGTCTGATGTAGCATCAGGGTGAAAGCTTCAAACAGTTATGCCCCATCTGATATGAGTATGGTCAGTTCGGGAGAGTGAGGGTTGACTCTTCTTGTGGCTACCCAGCCAAATGTCTGTCCTTTGCCTGTTTGCCCTTTAGCTCTAAACACAGCAACAGACTATCTTGTGCCATCTCTAACGATGAGCAGCATCTAACTGTTCTTTAAATCAGGACTCTCGAGCCTGTTCTTCCCAAAGAGGGATTTCCTAGAATTTCATAACAAAGAACACAGCAGAGATATTTCTGGGCTTTGCAGCTCTGGCCACCTGCAGCTCCCGGGCTTCACCCCATGTTGCCTCACCAACGATGGGGCCTCACTAAGGAACATGATGTTTCACCCAAGTCTGGCCCCAGAGCAGAATGCTTTCAGCTCCCAGAGCCAAATTTATATCCATGTCACAGGAAAGCCAGTCCAGTTGCCATACAACATACGCTCGGCCGGCCAGGTTGAGCTCCAGAAAAGCCAATAATTCTGGCTTTGCCAATGATGCCCTATGGCCCTGAGAGTCTAATCCTTCGCCTGACCAGACAAGTCATGTGTCCTTGATAAGGACACATCTTTGCAGGAGTTGCAACGTTACAGTAGTTTCCAGATGTCGAGTTTTTTGTCTCAGCCTTGCAAGATCTCATCTGCTCTGGTAACAGAGCTTCCCAGTTGTTGAGGGCTGCAGGACTCTTTCAAATGTTTGGTACTACAGAAAAAGGGCAGTACAACTTCTGTGGAAACCTGTGAAGATCAGGTAAGTCTCTGCTGAGACTCTGAGCCAAAGGCCCTTGGGAACAATCTGGTAAGATAAAGGCAGTTTGCTTTTCTTGAGCTGCCTGGTTGATTGCTCCTGCAAGGGGGCAGGGAGAGCTCTCTGCTGCAGTGGCTGTGAAGACAAAACATCCTGCTACCTGCCAACCACTCAAAAGGGTCTGGTCCCAGCCATGAGGTGACACTCAATGCTAGCTGCCTTAGGTGAGCAGCACCTGGGCTTGCAGAATGTGACCTGTGTGCTCTGAGGACTGGTAATGGTGCACGCTTGCATGTCACCAATCCCTGATGGACTTCAAGAGGAGGCAGGTGGGCCTGCTACCCTGAAAGCCGTAGCCTTCAGAGATGGTCCTGAGACATGCTGTGGGCCTTTCTCGATCCTCCTGTGTCTCCCACTGCTGCTTGCTTGCAAACTCCTTCACAAGAAAGAGAAAGTGAAGAGAAACCCACCTCCCTGTCCTAAGAAGAGAGGGAAACTTTGCTTGCATGTTACCAAAGTAACGAAGAAAGCAACCTCCTGACACTGCTGTGTGAGTCCTCAGATGGTTTTATAGCCCTTTGGCAAGGTTTTTCTCACCAAATGATGTTACCAGAGCCTGTGAGCAGAACTACTCTAATGAGGAAAACTCCTGCTTTCTGCAACTGCTAATGTAATAAGTGGCAATTTTATGGCTAAATCAGAAGACAGAAAAAAAAACAAGAGGAGAAAGGGAGAAGAAGAGAAGAAGAAGACAGCCTATTCTAAAACGCAGCCAAAGAAATCTGCAGAAATCTACTGCTGCCAATTATTTTAACAGCTCCAACCTGTTTCCCCAGCAGAAGGAAAAAAATAAAAATACCCCCTCCAGCCCCTCCTTCCCTGTCCTTTGGGAAGAGAGGGGTTTGGATTAGCTCTTGAGAATGAAAACAAACACATCAGGGCTTTTATAGAGCCAAGCTGTTCCTGCATCTTGAGAGTGGAGCGAGAAAAGATCTAACAGGTGCTGCGTGATTTTATATGGCAGCATCGCAAGAGGCGCTGGTTCCTGCTAGTGAAAGGAGGCTTTCTTCACCCTTCAGCTGGTGCCCTTCTGTATTCCCAGAGATGATGGCTTTAGATTAACAGCCGTGGTGATTATTTAAGATTCAAGCAGTGCCAGAAAGCTAAGCTTGCGTCTGTCACGTTCCTTCACCCCTGCCAAAGGTGAGCTCTGGAGTGAGGGACTCCCCTGATGGTTAGTGGGTCTCCTGTTCTTGCCAATGCTCCACCATGGATGCTCCTGTGGGACTTGGGTCAGGGCTAGAAAATCTGCTTTCCCAAACAACCCAGCCCTATCAATCCCCCAAACTTAGGTCTGTGTGAAGGTGATTCTACAAAACGGGCAGTTGAGTGCAGTCCAGACCGTCTCCAAGTCTCAGTGACATTTTGTCATTATGCAGTAAGAGACAGTCATCCTACAGTAACAAATGTCTCTGAAACTCCTATGAGCTCAGAGCAACCTTGGGATAAGTCTTCCTCCACAGCAGATGGGGAAGACCTGGATAGGGAAAAGCCAATTGGCAGTGAAGTGGAAAACATTTCACAATCCAGTGAGATACAAACGTAAGCCCAGACAGGAGCCCCTGAATGAACCCCACAGGCCTTGACCCCACCTTGCAATTTTCTCAAGAGCTACAGAGGCATCTGCATCCTTTGGAGGAAAGATGTAGTACGTGATCACGTCACCATGACACACAGCTAACAGCCAGAGGTGACAAAATGGGGATGAAGGAGGTCAGATCACAACCATTTCAGAGGGTCTGCTGGGGCAAATGTTGAGCTGGCATTTTACTGGATGGTTGCTTTTGCCATAAAAATAACCTCCAAATTAGCCCAAGCTGTCAGCAAGATCCATCATTAAAATTTTGCTTGGTATCTGAGAGAAAGGAAATTTGTCCCTTTACAGAACAATATTGCATGTTTTCTCTTCCTCTCCTCAACACTCCTCACACACATCTACCATGACTCCTAGACTTGGGTTTCTCCACTGGGGCTGGTGAACTACCATCTGATAACACAGCAGGCACCACTCCATAAACTTTATGGTTTTAGGAGCCATTCCCTTCCCCCTTGACATGTGCTCTTATGCACACAAGCAATGGAACAAAAGCACTGAAGAGAAGTACAAGCTATAAACAAACCTTCAAAGTTTTAGCTGCATTTTTACCTGACTGAAAATGCGGCAGTACCACGCGAGGTTGGCTGCTGCCGTACAGATCAAATACGCAGGCTAATACAGAGCAGATCATCAGCTGGGAACGTATGCAAGCCACACGGTTATGCATTCAGAGAAATATGGAAGCCCCTTACAATGTGCTTTTCCTAGCAGCCCCAGTACCCTCTTCAGCTACACCATATTTGGGAGAGTAGGAAGCCCTCCGCAGAGGCAGGAGCATGCTTCTCTGATTAAGATGGTAATTTGCAATGTGCAGCTTTTCCCTTGTGCCTTTTCACACCAGGAAAGGAAAATGAGACGGTGGGGATTATGCTCTGCTGCAACTTCATCCCCAGCCAAAGAAAGGTGTGAGCTTTGAAGACCATCTCGACTGTTGCAAGAGAAAATAGTAGGTACTGTGGTGGGGCTTATAGGGACATCCAAGCCTTGGAGCAATTCAGCTGGGGATTTTCTGCACCTTCCAGGGAAGGATATTAGCATTATAAATGGCTCTGAACTTGTTAGGCTAAGTTTCTGCTCAGTCTGCTTCTCTGCAATGGGGCCCAACAGACTTTGCGTCTAACAAGTCAGCAGGGTGGGTATTTTCTGACAGCATTAAAGCAAATTCCATGGAAGTGACTTTACCATTTTTCACAGTGGACTTCGCTTTGGATTTTGTGACAATTTCATTTTTTATTGTTGTTAAATCAGAAAGGTTTTGTGAAAATGTATTGACTTCAGAAAAAAATAGTGCCTCTTATATGTGATGGCAGCTGTGATCAAAAAAGGAGGCAGTAGGTGCTCATTTGACATGGGGAGATTCAGCCTCAGACTCTGACTGTTTTGCTGATTTTGTGAATGCAAAATGGGGTCATTTCAGGGTGCTCTTAGAAGTGGTCCCTGTTTATTGACATCTCTTGATACCCAGTTCTACCCTCACATGTGAACATGAAATGCAGACTCAGCTGAAGAGGCAGAAGACTGTGGCACAGAGATAAGATGAGTTGTAGAGGCCAGAGAGAGACAAAGTGGTCGGTTACTTCCTTGGAGACAACACAGTGGTACCCTTGGCCCAGAAATTCTCACCCCTGTTTACAGAGGGAGGCTGTGCTGGTTGGTCACCACGAATCTGTCCTGGCATGCAAGAAATAAGACATTTTACACACTCTGCCCCACAGTCCAATTACATTATGGACATAAAGACTTGAAAACTGAGTAGGAACGTGCTCAGGAGCCATCTGACCAATGTTTTCCACAATGCAGGTAGGTTGGTGCCTTGCTGTCCAGGAGGGAGGTGGAGAATTCATCCAGGGGCACGAAGTGGTGAGGGTACTCACGGTGTCTTGTCAGTGTTTGAAACATCACAGCTTCATTCCACACTGCAGCGGAACCTTGTTTCTAAAACCTCAGCACTTCTGTCTGAAATGACATTCTTGGTCTGCAGCCAGCCTGAAAAGGCAGTCTCTGAGGTTATCAGTTCAGCTTCAGCCAAGGAGTGATGAGGGAAAGGGGGAAAAGAACCCCTGTTACTGCTTGACAGCTGGATTTTACTCTGCGTAGAACAAGTTGGTGGGCTGAGGCAAATTAGAGCAAAGTAAAATACTTCACTGGTTGTTTCTTTTCCATCTAACTGACAGTAGTTGGCAGAAGCCAAGGGCTGAGAAGAGTGCAAAGGAATCTGTATGACCCCAGAAACATTGATTTGAAATACACATCTATCCTCAGGTGCAAGCCCCGTGCCGTCCCAAACACTCCCCATTGGTAGCAAATGGAAATATCTGACCAGTAATGTAGTAGGAAAACAAAGAAGTGAGGACTGAAAGAGGCAGTTGGGTCAGTGAAGCCTGGCTCCCTGCTATTTCTAGTCACTACTGCGTATCATCACTTTCACAGCTGGATCTTCGTTGCAGAGGCTATAGGCTCTCAAATATCACAGCAATGGTCCCATGAGAGTGCCAAGACGACAACAAAAACCCTGGAAGACCACGTTTGCTTGGGTTTTTTCACAAACCCTACTTACAGCTATTTTGGAGGAAGTTAGAGTCTTCCCTAACTTTCCAGCTTGAACTTGACTCACTCCCAGTTTGAATAAAGGTTAGAAAAGAAGACACATAAAAGAAGACACATACGACTTTTCCTCCCCACTGTTCTCCAAGTTTCAGATAAGATTAGCTGTCTTTCCCAGGTCACTCTCTCAGCCATGTGAAGTGTATGTGTAAGAGGAGAGCATAACGTCAGGTCACATATAAAGTAGTATTTCCTCATGATGCCCTCTCAGAAATCATTTAATGTCCTTTCAAGCTGGAGTCTGAATTTAGGTTGTTGTATTAATGACGAATGGATTTGTTTTCCCAAAAACTATTTGCTTTTTAAAACGCTTCTGCCTTTGATTTTCAGACTAACTTGTCCCAATGAGTCCCACAGCATTCATTTTAAACATCTGTTTCCAGAAATACAGAAGATTGGAAAACTATCTTAATAAAAGTTTCTTTGGTAATTTCCAGTGCTTATAAACAGCCATGTATTTTCATCTCCAGTTCTACCTTGTCCTCCAACCCACACAAGCTTGGATTAACCCAAGCTGTAGACTGGGATCCAGTAGGAGAGCTAATGCTCAATTTTAGGATCCAGGATTTAGCAATGCTTTGCATCCCATAAAAAGTAGAAGCTGTAAAGCAGAGCTTCAGATGTGAATTTGCAAACTTTCTGTGACTTATGCCACTGGGATTTAAGTGAAACTCACAGCCCATTTCTGGTTTGCAATGCTGCTTCTCTCCCATTGCTGGCTCTCTTCCTGCCTGCTTCTGCAACTGCACTTGAGTGCGTACAGATAACGAAGGATATGATAGTCCCACATTTTCTCCCCTCCTCCCCCCTGCCAAAGCCTCAATTAGAGACGTCAGAAAACTACAAGATTCAGGGAGATGCTAGATCTCCAGGAAGATCTGAAGGAGCTGAGGAAGGTAGTATTTGGCTTGGTGTTAAATTGGTTTTAAACTACCCTTTTCCTTCTTCTAGTGGCATTCACTGGTCCTGATATACAGGCTATGCCACTGAGCCTGGTGAAAATGGGTTAATAGGTTGTGACTCTGGGAAACAGCTGTGCTCTAAACTGTCCTCCTTTGAATTTTCCACTGTTCTTTTCAACCTTTTCTGGCATCTGGGTGGAACTGCAGAATCACAGAACATTAGGAATTGGAAAGGACCTCAAAAGATCATCCAGTCCAATCCCCCTGCCACATCAGGATCACCTAGACCAAGTCACACAGGAACACATCCAGGCAGGTCTTAAACATTTCCAGAGAAGGAGACTCCACAACTCCCCTGGGCAGCCTGGTCCAGTGCTCTGTCACTCTCACTGTGAAGAATTGCCTTCTGATATTTACATGGAACCTCCTGTGTTCCAGCTTGCACCCATTGCCCCTTGTTCTATCACTAGATGACACTGAGAAAAGCCTGGCTCCATCCTCCTGACACACACTACATATTTATAAACATTATTGAGGTCATCTCTCAGTCTCTGTTTCTCCAAGCTAAAGAGAACCAGCTCCCTCAGTCTTTCCTCAGCAGGGAGATGTTTCACTTCTTTCATCATCTTCGTGGCTCTGCGCTGGACTCTCTCCAGCAGCTCCGTGTCCTTTATGAACTGAGGGCCCGGAACTGGACACAATACTCCAGATATGGTATCACCAGGGAAGAGTAGAGGGGGAGAAGAACCTCTCTTGATCAACTAACCACTCCCCTTCTGATCCACCCCAGGATGCTGTTGGCCCTCTTGGCCACAAAAGCACACTGCTGACTCATGGTCATCCTGCTGTCCACCAGGACCACCAGGTCCCTTTCTCCTACACTGCTCTCCAACAGGTCAGTCCCCAACCTCTACTGGTAGCTGGGGTTGTCCTTGTCGAGATGCAAGACTCTATGCTTGCTCTTGTTATCCTTCATTAAATTTCTCTCTGCCCAGCTCTCCAGCCTCTCCAGGTCTTGCTGAATGGCAGCACAGTCTGCAGGGGTGTCAGCGACACCACCCAATTTTGGGGATGTGAATGAGCCCTGGACAAGACTGAAGACCCATTCAAAACGGTTCATATCAGACAGCTTGAAGTGACAAGCTGATATTGAAAAACAGCATATGGAAAACCTTAATATGTGGAGATTTATGGAGTTACCTCTGAAATAAAGTACGAAACACATCCCACTCACCCACCCCCTCCTTTCGACAGTTTCACTCTTGCATAGTCTGAAAGGTCCGATCCAGTCAGGAGACAAGTTCTTGGGAGGCAAGCTGATTGGGAGGGACTTGGCCATTGCAACACCCTCAGCACCTGGCAGGATGTTCTCACTATCTCTTCCTAAATCTGGGAATAAGATAAATTATGCATCTCACGGGGCAACTTTGAGATGTTTGTTGCTTCTGTGGGAAGGACTTCACTTGCCTTTTTTCTTCTAGGCCTCTAATGAAAAGCAAAGCAATTAATAAGATGTAATTAATCAAAAACAAAAAAGCATGGGACAGGTATGAAAAAGGGTGGGCTTTGAAAGCTTTTGATGTAAATCACCTGGGGCCACCTACTGTAACACTCATGCTTGCAGGAGCCCCAAAGCTTGCACAACTTAGATCAGAAAGCTGCATATTGGAAAGCGTCAGTGAGACTGGTAAAACACAACCAGAGCTCCACACAAGCATCCATCAGTCCTTGGAGGGGCATAGCCATGGACTCAGATTGCTTAAGATGTTGTGGACTGAGTCAGCACCTCATTTTCTTTATTGGCTGGAAGACCCAATCACCCAACAGGACCTGCCCTAGCACAGCTGCCTCATGGGACTGTTAGCTCCCGTGCAGGAGCTGTTTAGATATGTGGAAACTATTAAGAAAAGAGTCTACTTTATCCCCAGGCACCCATTTCACAGTGTCTTGATTATACAGTTGAACTTCCAACGTTCACTTAGATACCAGGAGTCATCCTTTTCGGTTTCTCCAGTACCTTCCTTACAAAAGCACATCCCTATCAAGAAGGCAAAACAGATGCTTTCCTTCTTTCCAGGTTTCTAGCTGCAAAACAGACAGCTCAGCCTGCAGCTTTCTTCGCTTTTTACCGGGAGGTAATGCTTTTACTTTTGGTGTAGAGCAGTTCTAACTCTGTGAGGACAAGCAGGAGTTTCAGCTGTAGTGTTTTGCTTTTCTGTTCTCATGCTTTGCCAGTTCCTTTTGGGAGGGGAAGTACTGACCTTCTGTTATTTTAAATCAGACTTGCTCAGGTTGGAATTGCTTCTTCTGTTTGCAAAAAGAAAGGTAGGGCGCTATCCTTCCTGCAATGAAAGAGGAAGACTGTTCATCTATGCATGTCTGAATGCTCTATAATCTGAGCATTCGGACTTTCTTTCTGAAAGATGATGACTTTGTCTAAGCCAAAAATATCCCTGCCTCAAACCTTTCTTCTTTAAGAAGCTTTGGGTGTTTTCAGCTTCATCTGTGTTTAGTCTTGTAGCCCGAACTGAACCCTTTCCACTGATTACCCATAGGAATTAAGGTCGAATTTCATCTGGTTTGCACCTGATGATGTGCTACTGAGCAATCCTGAGCCCTTTAAAGGTGTAGCAACCAGTTCCATGTAGTTTAAATGGGATTTGAAGCTCATGGACCCTTTGTAGGTGTGTTTAGTTTACAAAAAAGAAAAAGAATATATAGGAAAATAAATGACGCTGTAGCAAAACCCTACCTGTCTGGTTTAACTGTGCAGTAGGTCTTTAAATTTCTTCCATGTGTTTATTCTCTTTCCCCATCCCCACGTTAGGTTTGTACCAGTCAGAATTAACCTCACCTGTCTGCAGGGGATGAATGAATTTTCAGCACACTCGCTCAGCTCTCCACCCTTCCCACTGAAAAAGCCCTTGAGACTTTGTGTCAGGACAGTCAACAATGCTATTAAAACATACGGAGTATCTGTAAAGCATCTTGTCCTAGGGGTTGATGAGGTGGGTTTCCTCATCTTACTGTATTGGAGGCTATGCTGCAGGTCTGCAGTAGCCTGAGAAAGTGTCTCCAATGTACTTGAAACTGACTTTCCAACCTGACTGGGCTCAGATATACCCTGGGATATATATATATACACCCTAGGGTAGAGGCAATACTCAGCACTACTGGGAAATGTGTTTGCTCATTAGCTTCAAGATTGTGGTGGTCCCACTTAACCAAGTTGTCAGTCTAGCATGTTAACCACCATGAAAGGTAGGGGAAAAGGTAGAGTGGGAAAATTATAGGCAGTTCCTTATGCCTGCTGTTGGAGGCAAGATCCTTGCCTAGATGGGCTTCTGATCTTTCATTAAACCTGAGCTCACAGTATGTGGTCGTAGCAGGTGAGATCAAACAGATCTGTGGACACTGATCTAGCAGTGGGATATTTTGATGGGTCTGTGTTACAGGACCGAAGCTGCTTCTTTTCTCCATCCCACTAAGAGGATGATACTGTCCTATTGTCACTTTTCCAATGACTCTAATTGCTGCAGCTACAAGGATAGAGAGGGGCTAATTCTGGGTACTGAGGAATGGAAAGAGAAATAAGCACTGGGCAATAGTGTCTCCATTAAGATGAGACCCATAGGTGGTAGGGAAACTTGACTGTGACAAGAGATGCTCACGTACACTTTGTACATAACACACAACAGCAGAGGACCAGGGGAAAAGCAAAAGAAGGAGCAGGTGCGACTGAGTTCATATTCACGTCTGAGAGGCAGAAGTAGAATGCAGGGTTCCTGATCATGAAAAAACCCTGCTGCCTTCCCTTGAATGACTGCCTTGATTAGTATGATGTCTTGCCCCTGGCAACCGTGTGGCATTAAATCTGTGAAGGAAAATATATGAGGGCTGAGAATAATTGGTTCTTTGATATTAGATTGCACAAAGGTCAAAGGGTACTGGAGAGAGTGAGACAGCTGAAAAGTCACATTCCCTGCAGACGCGGTGGCACTGACCTCTTGTGTCTGGAAAAACTGGGACTCACAGATAATCTTATGTGATGCACTGGGGGACTGCAAGATCTCACTGCATACACTGTTGTTTCTCAGCTGGCAACAGTGGAGCTCTTTGTACCACCACGTCAGGTTGTGTACAGTGGGAGTTGGATAAGGTTTTCATGTTATGTGATATGTCTTGTTGCATTTTTCTAACAAATTAAACACTAGAAGGCTGTTCTCCTGTCTGTCTGCCTGTGAACCACCCTGAAGACATCTCTCTTTCCCTGGATTCTGGCACCTCTGATTAACAGGACAAACCTGGTATCTGCGAAGGATACCAGGATAGTCATTTATGTTTGTGTGCTCTCTGGAAACTCTGTGGTTCCGTGGACTTTGCTGATATCTCCACCAGCCATGACAGAAATCCTTAAAAACCTGAACAGCTCTTCAAACTGCTGACTCCAAACCTCTCAACGTAGAGCTTCAACCAACATGAAAGGATTTCCATCTACAATTTTCCTCTTTTAGTAGTACCTCTTATCCTCAGAATGATCAAAGTTGTCAAGATAGAGCCTCTCTTCTGGATGGTCCTACAGGAGAACCCACAGAAACAAAACTATTAGAATTCAGATTCATGCCCAGAAGACTTCAATTTCCAAGTGGGCAGCAGAGGTGTGCAGAATCTATCCGGAAGGAGGTGATGCCTTATACAATACCTGACATGCTTTAGCTAGTAGTTAAGTAACTGAGGTCCTTTCTAATCAGTGGATTCATTGGCAAAGTCCTTATTATGAGCTGTAGGACGGTGAAGATGCATTGCTTCCACATCAAAGTGACAAGGGCAATTGATGTTCAGAAGCTCAGACCCTATAAAGCAATAGTGAAAATGTAGTCAGGTTTTCTAGCATGAAATAGAGCCTCTTCAGTTCCCCTTCTCTCATGCAGAACTGCTATGTCCCACAGCCTCCATGCAATTACTGTAGTACTTCACTAACAAGCTTAGAGACCACGGGTTTAGAGCACTTTCACAATGCTTATCACATCACAGTGACCCTGGCTCACTGGCCTCAGTTTTGAGATATTAACCCATAGTGAAAGTCAGATAACATATCAAAGCCGCAGATTGGAGGGTATGGAGACTATGGAATGTATTGACAATTCCTATCTGTCCTGTCCTCTCTCCTTTATTACCTTATCTCTCTTGTACATCAACATTTATATCTATTGGAGAGCGCATAAGCTTGATAATGAAGTGGTTTAAAGCCAAGGTTTGCAGTAAGACACTCTTCTTGCTTCCTTCCTCCATTCCTTGACTTTCCTCTTTCCATGCTGCAGTATTGACCCCACCCCAACCTCCTTGAGCTTGGAGTTGCAGTCCATTTTTTGTAGTGTTTTAACTAAAGCTAAATTTTTCCTTATGATTGATTATGGAAAAGACTTGACTTTGGAAGAAAAATGCTTTTCACTGAAAGAGAAATCCTTGGTCTGGCTCAGCTAACAATGGGGTTTAGGCTGTCACTCATCGTCTGCCAGTCACCAAAGGGTGTTATGAGGAGTTATTAAGTGTATGAATTCCTAGAAAAAATAAAGAAGAACCTGCAGAAGAACATGAAGGCATGCTGTCTGTTCATCTGCTTCCCAAGTCAATGCCACACAGCACCGCAGGGAACATTGCTCTGCAAGGTTTGCTTCCCAAAGGTCATCAGCTAAATTGGTAGCTGCATGAGAAGCCAGGTATGAAGAGCCATCTCCTCCTGCTACATTGATGTCTGTTCAGGTCTGCTGGCCACTGGCACATTATAGTGAAGACCATGTAAAACTTCTCCTGGTGTAGTGTGAAGCCTGCACCAGACGAGCAGAAACATCTGGTTAGAGCCAGGAAGTGGTTGCTGGCTGGGTTTGGCAACAGGGGAACGTGTAGTTAAGACACTCTTACCTCATCAGTAGGTGTCACTGCAGCAAAAGATAGGGTCCAGTGGAAAGTTTCAGAGGAGAATGGAGAGGGGTACTTCAGCCAACCAACCAGATGCAAAGTCAGTTCACTGCTTCCTGCCTACAGCCAGAGAACAGCTATGGATCTGGGTTTATGAATTGCTTGTAATAAGGCTATAGGAAATGAGAGATTAAGGAAATGAGTCATTAAGTGATTACAAAGACATGTGGAGCACACACAGTTGTGGCCGCCAGTAACGGAGCATTGAGCAACCGTAAATTTCTTCTACGGGGGTTTTGGGAATGTTCCTGCTGAACTTGTATGCAGCAGTGAGTTACGGTTCAGTGGATGTAAGTGAAATGAACCAGTAGCAAGTTTCAGTCACTCTTAGCAAAAAACCTGCAAAAGAGTTTTGTACATCTCAAAGTCACCCTTTTGGTACCAGGCCTGGTAATCAGACTCAGAACAATTAAGAAACACCAACCCTCTGACACAGGAGGAAATAGGTCTGGTCTTCAGTACGGATGTGGAAGCTTTAACCAAGGCTCAGTTAAATAGTCATCAAGGCCAACATCTGAAAGCTGACAGTGTAGGCATGTGCTAGGACCAGCTTCTGACTCAGTTTCCACATTGCTGCCAACAAAGCCCCCAGCAGCTGCTCTTCTTCTTGCAAGAGGTTTCTCCAGCATGCAGGGACTGGCATTCAGCAATGTCATGTGGGAAAGCACGAATAACCAGGTCTTGGGTCTGCAGAAAGCGGGGCATGGAGAGGAGCAGTGTGGCTGCACTTGTTCAGCAGGTGCACTACCATCAGCTGCTGAGCAGATGCTCTCAGTTGTGCCTGGATGCCTTTGTTCACGCCACATGAGCCTGTTTCTGTTCCCAGCCTCTTGGACAGCAACCATTCTGGAGAGATAGCCCCTGTACCTCTTCTCCTTCAAAGCCAGCAACTGAAGATCCATAAACCACCACTGTTCACTTTAAGGGTCCAGCACTTCAGAGGCAGTATGGGAAGCTGTCACTCCAGGCAGCTGGGATAAGTTACAGAGCCAATGGAAACGAACCCTCCATGTGGTTTGGCATCGAAAGACTACGTTTTAATCCTACTTTCTGGGAAGCACATTCAGGAAAAAAGACCCGAAACACAGGGCAGGTCAGCCGTGCTGCATGCGTTCAAACTCAGACTCTCATGCTCTGCATAACCTTCTTGCAGGATC
Organism: Phoeniculus purpureus; assembly: GCA_028565055.1. NCBI lineage: Eukaryota > Metazoa > Chordata > Aves > Bucerotiformes > Phoeniculidae > Phoeniculus > Phoeniculus purpureus. Next base: position 12,992,672 of record JAOXOE010000602.1, read on the forward strand.
TTGCTGGGCAACTTGTGGCAGCATTACGCAGCAGGTTCAAACCCCTTCTGCAAACGTGTTGCCAAGCAGTTGTCTGTTACGGAAGGAGGAAATGAAGCAGTCTTGTATCTTTAATTCTATCTTAGTTGTTTTGCTAAGGACTACATAAAAGTCCTACTGGCCCAGATGCGGAAGAAAATTAAACAGTATGAGATAGGTTCTTGGAGTCCTTTCTGAGACTTTCACCACAGCATCTTGAAACAAATCTCTGTTACTTCTCTAGCAGAAGCTCTACAGTCTTCAAGTGCTGGCTTTCAAACTGTCTCTAATGCTTAGTGCCTTATTTACTGCTGGATTCCTCTTCCATATATCAGATTCCCCAACCTGTTCCCTAGCCAGAAGCATCAATACATGAAGTGGGAAAAAAGTGCAGGTAGTCCCTCCCTCTACCCACGAGCAGGCTGTCAAGTAATAAAGCCTCTCAAAACAAGCATCTAGGGTAAAAAAAAAAACAAGGCACCATTTCAGTTCCCCTACTCTCAGTTTTATTTCATATTTACATTCAGGCTGCCCAGTTCCTTTCTGACCTCCAGCACCAGCAGTATTTCGGGTGTATACAATATTGTTTCACGCAGAAGTAAATCATACCTGAGCAAATTTTGGCTGCAGTGCTTTGAGTCACAGTTTGGTTTCACCCACTGCCCAAACTACCACTCAATCTCTGCATATGGAATGCAGACTAAAGAAAAATTCATATTCCATTGTCTCCCTCAGTTTCCCTTCTGTCGTGGAGCCACCAGTCTTAGGAGGCTGAGACACTTCCAGGTTTTCTGTAATAGGCTGGTAGATGGGAGAGGGTGGAACAGAAAACCCATCATCCAGAAGCAGTAATCCAAGCATCGGTGTGCACATAAGAGTCTCAGTTCCTGACCCTATGACTTTAAATTTGACTAGATAAGAGAGCCAAAGAGTGGGAGTTGAAACAGAAGCCTGGAGAGTTGAAAAGATTTGTCATAGCAGATCTGGGACTGATGCCCAGGTCTTCTAAGCACAGCTGGGTGATGATATTATGGTTATTATTAATAATAATAGTTAATCTGCCAAAAGCTGGTGTTAAGGTAGGACTGAAAGGGATCGTCAAACTGAGCAGATTGTGCTGAATATTTTTGGCCATGGAACATATTGGTGTTAACATCTTTCAAAATCTCTCAGGCATTTTCAAAATAAAACTTTTAGAGAGGTTTTGAAATGAAATGGTGCTTTGTGATTTAAGATAGGCATTGCATTTACAGCGACCAAAGTGGAGACAAGCCAACTTTGTAAATGGGTAGTCTACAAGTGTAAAAAGACTTTCAGGTTCAGTCCAATGGAACATCTCATTCAGAGTCAAAGTCAACCTCTTCAATCTAAAAATGTGAAAAATGATCATATTGTTTGGCTCATCTATTCCCCTCCTGACTTTCCAGTTTGGTGACCAGACTGAAATGCGTATCAATCACCAAGCTCCACTCATAAATCCTAGGGAAAAAATGTGTCCCGTGGACTGCATTAAACTTTATTACGTAGACTTTTCAACAATGAAAACCTCTCTCCCAGGCATTTTAACTACATCACCACAGTAACTATCCTACCATGCTACAGCTTCTACTACAATATTTCTTTGTTGCACAGATAACTGTAACCGAGGTCTTGCTAACGTAATTCATGAGAGGGAGCAGCATGATTGAAACAATACTCACGCTTCAGGGCTGACCTCTAAACCTGTCATAAGTCACGAGTGTCAAAACCAAGCAAGGTTATACAGGGGAGGTTATGAAATTTCATCACTTACACAGATGTTGGGTTTTCTGCACCATAGTGACACTCAGGCGACTGGGTTGTGTATCTCAGAACAGAACAGATTGGATTTATTTCGACTGTTTATGATTTTTAAGTGATGCCCACTGTTTATTTTCTGTACTGACTTCAGAGAAGTTCCTTTTTGTTTGGTTTCTTAGTATTGCTTCGTGTGGGACAACGCATCAACAACTTTCACTCTGAGCAAATACAGCCAAGAGGGGTATTGGGGAGATATCTGCTCCCTGACGAAATGCAGAGGGGAGTGGAAGTAGCTGCTTCACAGCACAATGTTTGCAAAAGCTCAGGAGAGAGGGGAGTAAAGGCATGTGCCTGTGGCTCATGGTGAAAGCGGAAAGTTAAAGCTAGAACAAAATAATAAATCGAACAAGAATTCTACCCAGACATTGGTCTTCTTGCTGAAAATGCCGAGTGATCTTCAGTGATCAGGAGCAACTGGAGCTGTGGCTATGTTTTGCCAGAGAAGCTCCCTCAGGTCTCTGCTGAACCTCCCCTCATGTAAATAGGAAAACTTTCTGCTCTCACAGTCAAGATCCACAGGCAGGTCAGCTGAACATCCTGTTGTGTCTCATGCTGTCTGAGAGAAAAGTAGCCCTCACCTGGAGTCACTAAATTACTTCCAGGGTGTCTCAGAAATATCTGGAGTTTCCCAGACAGAGTGTCTTTTGAGAAGCTAAATCGTGACTCGTAACAGGACCCCATTAATTCTGCCCCGTAGAAGCCGTGTTGTCCAGAGAGTGATAACACGCTGAAGAGATAAATCTGTTTGGCAGAACCTTGCCTTCAGCTTGCACACACAACAGCGTAATCCTGGGAGCCCTCAGAAAAACACAGGTATGTTGAAGGCAGGATTTTCTTTTTCCTTTTTTTTAAACTTCAGGAGACTTAAAATTAATATCAGCAAGATTGGGTGTCAGAGCACAGACAGGAAGAGAAAGCAAACACACTAAAACATCGCACCTGCAGGAGACCTACCTCGGGAGACCTGCCAGAGAAACAAAGATCGAGAGCCGTGTCCAGACTGGCCCCAGTAGATGCCCTAACACCCAGGCAGCAGCTACTTTTCTCCGATTCCAGAGGGAGCCGGGCTCTGACAGTCCGTCACTGTAACACGCTAAATAAGATCAAAAAATTACTGATGACAAAGGTTCCTGCAATGTTTTCCATCTGAGTATGGCAGGGTACGTGTGAGCTGGTCAAGTCCTACAGCACTTTGATCTCGAGATACCAATAAGACCTCTGAAGACTGACTATCCTTTGCAGTGCATACAGTTCCCGTCAGGGCGGCGTGGGACCACACTAGGGCAGCAGAGGAAGGGAATCAGAGATCACCAGTTTCAGTGAAGTAAAGCACCGCACAAAGGGTTTGATTTCGTATGTCCTGGCTGCTTTTTAGGAACAAAAATATTCAGGCTCACTAGATTAAAAATAAGCCATAATTTTATGGCTTGTGTTTGTACAGCAGGTGATACTTGATATTCAGACGTCCTCTTCTGGCTTTACAATTGTGGGTGAACCGTAGATGATTCCTATGTGCAAGGCTGGCATTCTAACAAACAGCAGAAGTATTGTTTCCTTTACACAGAGAAATGTCACGCAGAACTCGGTGGATGATGTGCTAGACCTCATTCTCCTCCCCTGGCACTGCATAGAGCACGAGAACTCACGTTCATCTCTGTCCCTCTTGTTCTAGTCCAGTCCTCTCCATCTAAGCATTGCTGTGTCTGGATTTTGTAGTACAGCCACGAAGTGTTTCGATATAATTCCAATACTGTAAATAAAATCAACAGACATGGTTGGGATTTGGAGCTTCTGAAGCTACAAGCTGAAGACCTCAGTTCAAATACTATTTTTCACTTCCTTTTTGATAGCCATTCCCAGGCTCCAGAAGGGCATTCAAGTGATACTGAGAAGTGATTGCTGCTACTGATGATTATATTCCCTTGGATTCGAGAAGCTCCACTTGAAAACGGGAGTTGATTTTATATATATATGTGGAATGGCCTTTTGGCTTTGAAAAACACCAAGGTGGTACCATGAAACCCATAAGCCTGTGGAATGTCTAGGCTCCTGAGATAAAAGAGCCTCAGCAATGCTCAGTAAAGAAGTGGTGTGTATGTGTAGGGAAAGTGAAGAAAAATATCCTATCAAACACTTCCAGGCGAGAAAAGTATCTCCACCACTCCTGTAATGGCTGTATTGAAAAAAATTGGGTGTAAAGGGACCTCAAAGGGCATTTGGAATGACCCTACCCAAAGATACATCTACTCAACAGATATTCTGATAAATACCCTGCAGTGAGTCTTCATGCACTTCTTGTGTAAACCTCTCCGAGTGGCTTACTGCTTAATTCTCTTTCCCTTTGTCTCATCTTGGGATCATCCATCATGGACGTGGACAAGAGGTGTTCCCCACCACGCTGTAGCTGTCCTTGCCACGTTGGAATATTGTAGTTGGAATATATTCCAACACTGTTGTAATACAATCCAAAGCAATTTCACAACATCCAGAAATTGGATTCACCAACTTTGGCATATCAGAAACAAAAATAAGCAAGTAACCCCGTGACAGAAACTATTACCTGTTTAGAGGAATTCATGCAAGAGGGGACAGGGTGAGTGGCTGGTGCTGTGGAGAAACAAAGAAGCTCCTCAAGCCATTGCCAAGATTAATGAAAGAGCGCTCCTAAGAGTTTGCTCCAGCAGTTTTAGAAACAATAATAACAGTCCTCCCCCTCCCAACATGCTAAATCTGATCCTTGCTAATGTGAATTAATACCAGGTTTCAGTGCAGCCACTGGGGTAATGTGATGCTTTGGAGCGCTGTAATCCTAAACAGAGCATTAAGAGAACAGCTCGCGCCACAGCTGTGGCTCCTTGCAGGTGTTTCTTCCCCAGGCAGCCCCTTCAGCAGCCAGTCTCTGACTCTGCACAGGGAGAACACTGTCATGGTCAGACAGGAGGATTCCCTTGAAGAAACAAGCTGGTCCAGTGCTGCTGGTACCAGGAGGGGTGGGGAGAGAGAAGCCTGGAGTGATACAGGTCTCTGTTTACTGTGCACAAAAGAAGAAAGAAGCAGGTGAGCGAACGAAACAGATACCTCTGTGTGACCACCTTCCTCCGTGGACTGGGCGCCGAGTGCCTGAGCACACATCTGCTCTTCGCTCCTGCAAGTGGTGTTCTCACAGGCTGCCCCTGGCCCTACCCACCACTTTCCCTTATCCTCCCGCTTAAACGAGTCCTGGCTCACTCGTTTAATCAACAATCCCCACTGTTCATTTTTCACCAAGGGGAAACAAAGGTCTCTTAAGCGAAGTTCTGCCTCCTTTGGGACTTCCCTGCTTTCCCTACACCCATCCCTCACCACTCTCCTCCCCCAAGCCTTGCATCATGCCTGTCTGCAGTCACAACTCAATATTGGGTTACAGCAGGCCTCCAGCTGACCCGGTGGGTTCATCCTGTAAAAATATCGCTAGTGCCATTCGTCTCTCTGATTGCTCCTGGCTCATAACAGGTGGGGCTGCCAGCTCAAAGTGAAAAGGCAGGCTAGAAAAGCTGTTCTTTAGCTGCATGCCCTCCTCAGAGGAGGCGACGAAAAGCTCTGCCAGCTTTGTCCCCAAGGTTTTGGGTTTTCCAGAAAAGACTTCTGTGGAAGTACAGTACCACCAGAGCCAGTGGAGAGATGTCAGCAAAGCCTGCCCAGCTTCATTTCCAGCATAGCCTCTTTCTGTATTGATGCAGGTCCCCGTCAAATTCCCAGCAGTCTTCTGTGATTCTCTCATCTCTACAGAAACAAGTTGGACATTTAATTAGTCTTACAACTAATTTAGTGCTTCCTGATCTCCACTTGGGCCAAGAACTGCCCTTTATGGCTGTTGGCAGTCTTGGTTGCACTCAGGGAGCAGTCCTCCAAGCCAAGTCACTTAGGAAGAGAGATCACCTCACCTACCACACAGGGTGAGGATTTCAGGGCCACTTTTTCAAAAGGGGACATCTTCTGTGTTCCCATTAACAGCATAAGTACTGACCCTGTGAAACTAACAGTGATCTCTGTCTTTGCTTCTGCATTTTGCTCTATTTCACAATGAAAAGCACCAAAATCATTGAACTTCCCAGTTCTCATTTTTCTTCTCAAGCAGCTCTGCTTGGGAGCTGAGGGCAACAGAAATTCCTGTATTTTATGGGAAACACAGCGTAGCTGGTGAAGTCTGGAGTATACTTCGAGGTAATTTCTACATTTCCACATATGAATACACTCATCTAGAAGAAGAAACTCCTGTCTTGTCTTATCCCTGTTTTCATCAGTGTCTCTTACCTAAAAATTTAAGCTGTCTCTTACCTAAAAAAAATCATCAGCAAACTAGGAAAGAGCAATAGTTTGTCCATCTTTTACTTCCACAGTGCCTAAATGAAGCACAGAAGAGTTACTGTAATATAATTTAATATGATATGATGTGATATGATATGATATCATAGAATCACAGAATCATTAGGGATTGGAAGGGACCTCGAAAGATCATCTAGTCCAATCCCCCTGCCACAGTAGGATCACCCAGACCAAGTC
>JAOXOE010000602.1:12999170-13040635 GCA_028565055.1 Phoeniculus purpureus
CTGGAGGATAGCAAATGTCACTCCAATCTTCAAAAAGGGTAGGAAGGAGGACCCAGGTAACTATAGACCGGTCAGCCGCACCTCCATCTCAGGACAGGTGATGGAACAGTTTGTCCTAGATGCTGTCTCCAGGCACATCAAGGACAAGAGGGTTACGAGGGACAGTCAGCTTCCTGTCTGTCCACATGCTTCACTCCCTTCACCATCTTTGTGTCCCTGCGCTGAACTCTCGCCAGCAGCTCTGAGTCCTTCTGGAACTGAAGGATCCAGAACTGGACACAATATTCTAGATGGGGTCTCACCAAGGCAGAGTAGAGGGAGAGGACAACATCTCGCCATCTGCTAACCACCACCCTTCTGATCCACTCCAGGATGCCATCAGCCTTCTTGGCCACCAGGGCCCATTGCTAGCTCCTGGTCATCCTGCTGACCACCAGGACCCCCAAGTCCCTTTCTCCTACACTGCTCTCTGACAGGGCAGTCCCCAACTTATACTAGTCCCTGGGGCTGTTCTTGCCCAGATACCAGACTCGCCCTTGTTGTAGTTCATTTTTTTCATGTTTGTGAAGATGACATTTTTAAAGCAAATTCATTTCACAATTGTCATTACTCCCTCTTTTCCTAACTTTCACATTCCAAGACCCACAATGCCTGAGGTCTTCTGGATAACAGACCTATAGAGGCCCACGATGCCTGAGGTCTTCTGGATAACACACCTATAGACACCCATGATGCCTGGGGTCTTCTGGATAACAGGCCCATAGCTGGGTAGAAACCTCACACACTTGACAACAAACGTTGAACCCTTCTCTCAGCTAGGAAGTCAATAAAAAAGCATCTTGCTGATAGTTATTTTTAATCTTCTTCATTTTAACCCAGTTTCATGATGTCAGAAGGCTGGCAGCTGACTTGTGAACATTTGGTGCTGCCAATACAGAAAGTTCACCTCCTGGCTGGGCTGTGCAGGGACAGCCAGATGCATGCTGCCAGCCCGCCAGAAAGAAAGGGCATCCAGGACTCTGCCAGATCTCTTGGTCAACAGGACTGGAGAATCTCAGAGCATATCCATCCCCTGTTCTTTCAGCTGTTATATAAGCATGAAAGATTAAGAAAGAACAACAGAGGGTGTTAAGCCCTCTTCGCATCCCACGGCGGAAAGAGGAGTGTTTCTAAACAGCTCCAAAAATACAAGGACGAGTTTATTTAGAACCACAGAATTGTGGAATTGTTTAGATTTGAAAAGACCTTCGAGATCATCAAGTCCAACTGTTAACCTACATTACCAAGCCTACCGCTAAACCCTGTGCAGGGCAACAAGGTTGGCAAAGGTTCAGCAGAAATGGTCTTATAAGGGCAGCTGAGGGAGCTGTAGCTGGTTAGACTGAAGAAAAAAGGGCTGAGGAGAGACCTTATTGCTGTCTACAGCTGCCTCAAAGCAGGGTGGAGAGATGTGGGGGTTGGTCTCTTCTCACAAGGAACAAGCAATAGGACAAAAGGAAATTGCCTCAAGCCGCACCAGGGGAAGTTGAGATTGGACATTAGGGAAAACAACTTGTTGAAAAGGGTCCTCAGCCCTTGTAACAGGCTGCCCAGGGAGGGGGTTGAATCACCATCCCTTGATGTGTTTCAAAGTTGTGGAGATCACAGAATCACAGAACATAAGGAATTGGAAGGGACGTCGAAAGATCATCCGGTCAAATCTGCCTTGACACAGCAGAATCCCCTAGATCCAGTCACATAGGAACATGTCCAGGTGGGTTTTAAACGTCTTCAGAGAAGAAGACTCCACAACACCCCTGGGCAGCCCCTTCCAGTGCTCTGTCACCGTCACTGGGAAGAAGTTCCTTCTCAGACTGATGTGGAACCTCCTCTGTTCCAGCTCACACCCATTGCCCCTTGTCCCATCACTTCCGTTCCTGAGCAGAGCCTGGCTCCATCCTTCTGATACCTGCCCTTTCCATATTTATCAACATTAATGGGGTCACCCCTCAGTCTCCTTTTTACCAAGCTAAAGATCTGGAGATATGTTCTGAACTGTGGAAATGTGTGCACAAAACTTCTTGCTTTATCCCATCGTAGTTGGAGTATCTGCAGTGCAGGGATTTCCACACAAGCTACTTGCCTTTGTCTTAAAAATCAGGAGAGATTGGCTGAATGCAGTTAGTTTAGGGAGCGATTCATCCTGTCAAAGTCTGGCCTTCACCCTAGCATGAACTGAAGCATCTTCCTGGTTCCATCCACCAACAGTACAGGGAGTACAGGGTTGCCTGTAGTGCGGACAAGCACAACAGAAGGATCCCACCATCCAGACGAACTGCTGGGGATGTCACCACACACAAGTTTTCTGACATAAAATCAAGGTACTTTGAAAGGAGTTTATTCCTGTGTGCTTTGTGTCTTCTGATCTTTATGTTTGTGGGGGTTTTTATCAAGAATAGACTTTTTGGCAAAAGAAATTATGAGGGAGAAGGAATTACAAAGAAGGTAAGAAGCCATTTCAGAAGTCTGAAGTCAGGAAAGAATTAGTCTCCTAAATTTCTCTTTCTGTCTGAAGTTTCCTCCAACCAAAAACTGTCGAGAGATAGGCACTATGAACACATTTTAAGTTTCTTCTGAATCAACTTTCTCTCTGAACCTTTTATTTTGTCCATGTTATCCTGCAGTCAAATTTTGAGGTTTTGGTTTTTTTCCAAAGAAAAACTTCTGAATTATAAAAAATGAGAAAATTTGAAATACTGAAGCAAATCTTTTCCTCATAGGACACTCATTCTGATTCCTTCTTAGCTAAGTGGATCTAATGTTTCTGGTTTCTTTACAATCAAAACAAGGAGAAGATCAGCATAACCTAAATGAGATGGTATCGCACACTATCACCTCCCGTTCACCTTGGAGAGAGTTTTTTGTGGTCGGTTGAAGAATGGCATCAAAGGTTGTGCAGGTTATGCTGTTCCATACTGCGTTCATCGCTCTGACAGTTTTTAGTAAGCTGAGGCTGCCCAAGGTACAACTTCAGAGTAAAACTAGGGACGACCTTCTCCCCCTGGACTGGGCACTGGGGAGGCCTCCCCTCCAGTACTGGGGGCAGTGCTGGGGCCCTCACTTCAAGAAAGAGATAGAGGGGCTGGAGCGGGTCCAGAGGAGCAATGAGGCTGGGGAAGGGACTGGAGGGGAAGTCTGATGGGGAGAGGCTGAGGGAGCTGCAGGTGTTTAACCTGGAGAAGAGGAGATTCACGGGAGACCTTCTCCCTCTCTCCAGCTCCCTAAAGGGAGGTTGTGGTCAGGTGGGGTCAGGCTCTTCTTCCAGGCAATGAGCACCAGGATGAGAGGGCAGGGCCTGAAGCTATACCAGGTGGGGGTTAGGTTGGATGTTAGGAAGCCCTTCCTCACAGAAAGGGTGATTAGAGCCTGGACTGGACTGCCCAGGGCAGTGGTAGAGTCCTCATCCCTGGAGGTCTTGAAGGACAGACTGGCTGCAGTCTTTAGTGGCCACTGTGGTGATGTTAGGTCCTGGTCTGGGCTGGATGAGCTCAGAGGGCTTGTCCAGCCTCAGTCATTCTGTGATTCTGTAATAGTGGCGTGAAGAAAATATGGAAAAGTCTCACACTCACTAAAAAAACCTTCACCTTTAGGCTTGTTGAAGTGAACCATTGGACTAGATGATCTTTCGAGGTCCCTTCCAATCCCTAACATTCTGTGGCTCTTTCCCATGTCCCACACATTTTTGTTGGCCGCACAAAGTTCAGCTTTTGAGGTTCCTTCCAATCCCTAATGTTCTGTGATTCTGTGATATGGAGACTCATTTATTTGAGTGGGTTTGCCTGTGTAACAGGCATCTGAAGACTCAGCCTTAAAAACATGATTTAATAAGAGCAGCACTGAACGATGCGGGGAGAGAGAGGAGAACGGCAGGTAAACCGGTTGGAATTTCACTTTAAATTGGATTTAAACTGGGCTTAGACATTTACTTGCTGACTGATATAGGGAGCGTTAATCTAGATAAATAGGTAGCCTTGGTGTGTCCTTCAGAAGTGAACTCTTCTAAAGCACTGACGATATCCAGGCAGAGGAAATGGAGAATTAAAACATTCAGCAGAGCCCCTTCCCTGCGTACACCGTCACATTCGTACATCTGCTCAAAGGCAGAGGAGGCGGTGAATGTGTCCATAAAGCAAAAGAAATCATAAAACCACTCTTCAGTGTCCTCCTCTCATCAAGCCTTCTTCGGAAACAGCATGTGCTGTAGCTGAGGCACCAAGTTTAAAGGAGGGCATGCGCATTCTGGGATAGATCCAAGAGGAGATCAGGAAGGCTAGCACCAAGGAATGCTAGGTATGTCTTACGATGAACAGCTTAAAATACTTAGCTTTGAAAAGGCAGGATGGGGGATCTAATTGAGGTACAGAAATAACTAACAAGGGCAAGCAAGACCCTTCCACATGGTTAGGACAAAGCTGTGAGCTGGGTTTAGGGTCAGGAGCAACCTAAGTGCCCATTCTTGAAGCAGAAAGTGCTCTTCACCCAACAGGTGCTCCAGAGGTTAGCAATACATGGACTTTCAAACGCAAAACCACACTGCGGAAGGAACATGACACAGCCCATAGGCTTGTCTGTGTCACTGCAAGACTGAGACCAAGCTGCTGTCCTGCATTGTTGGCCCTTGTGAGGCCTCACCTCAAGTACTGGGTTCAGTTCTGGGCCTCTTGTTAAAGGAAAGACACTGAGGTGTTGGAACGTGTCCAGAGGAGAGCTACCAAGCTCATGAGGGGTTTAGAGGACAAATCGTATGAGGAGATAGGTGGGCAGGTTTAGTTTGGAGACAAGAAAGCTCACAGAAGACCTCATTGCCCTCTACAACTCCCTGAAAGGAGGTTGTAGAGAGGTGGGTGTTGGCCTCGTCTCCTTATTAACTAAAGACAGAACCAGGTGAAATGGTCTGAAGTTGAGGCAGAGGAGGTTTGGGTTGGATATCAGGAAGAAATTCTTTACAGGAAGAGCTGTGAGGCACTGGAAGGGCCTTCCCAGGGAGGTGGTTGAGTCATAATCCCTGGAGGTACTTAAGAAAAGTGTAGACATGGTGCTTCACACCCTGCTGTAGTGTCAGGCATGGAGGGGGTTAGTTTCTCAATCAAGCAGGTATTTAGGTGTTTTGTTGTTGTGGGTCTAGTTGGACTTGGTGATCTAGGAGGTCCTTTCCAACCATAAATATTGTTCTACATCAATAAGAGTAGGAACTTCTTCACGGTGAGGTTGACAAAGCCCTGAAATAGGCTGCTTAGGGAGGTTTCTGGAGTCTCCTTCTCTGAAGATGTTTAAAACCTGCCTGGACATGTTCCTGTGCAACTGGATCTAGGGGATCCTGCTGTGGCAAGGGGATTGGACTGGATGATCTTTCGAGGTCCCTTCCAGTCCCTGATGTTCTATGATTCTGTGATCTTCTGCTGTGATGGTTCAATAAACCTCTGTTTTGTTTTAGCAGGGACAATTCCCACAAATAATGTTTTGTAGTATTAGGACAGAGGATGAATCACGGACGACACATTTAAAAACACTGACCTGAATTAATTCTGCCCCTAACAAGATTACCCAGAGGTTTACCGTTTATTTCAATCAGACTCGAATGAGGAGATTTCAGTTTTTTAAAACATAAAATTTACTAACCCTCTCAGCTGAGAGCCAAAAGACTTCGCAGAGGCTGGAAGCCTGGGAGTCGGCTGAGAAAACAGTATAACAAGGGCAAGTGTAGAGTCTGGTATCTGGGCAAGAACAGCCCCAGGGACCAGGATAGGTTAAGGACTGACCTGTTGCACAGCAGTGTAGGAGAAAGGGACCTGGGTGTTCTGGTGGCCAGCAGGATGGCCAGGACCCAGCAATGGGTCCTGGTGGCCAAGAAGGCCCACACCAGGTGAGTGGTCAGCAGATCAAGAGAGGTTCTGCTCCCCCCCTACTCTGCCCTGGGGAGACCACATCTGGAATCTTGTGTCCAGTTCTGGGCCCCTCAGTTACAGAAGGACACAGAGCTGCTGGAGAGAGTCCAGCGCAGAGCCACAGAGATAGTGAAGGGAATGGAGCATCTCCCTTATGAGGAAAGGCTGAGGGAGCTGGGTCTCTTGAGCTTGGAAAAAAGGAGACTGAGGGGTAACCCCATGGATGTTGATCAGTATGTGAAGGGTGGGTGTCAGGAGGATGGAGCCAGGCTCTGCTCAGGGGCACCCAGTGATAGGACAAGGGACAATGGGTGTGAGCTGGAGCATAGGAGGTTCCACATCAATACAAGAAGGAACAACTTCGTGGTGAGTGTGACAGAACCCTGGAAGGGGCTGCCCAGGGGTGTTGTGGAGTCTCCTTCACTGGAGACATTTAAAACCAGCCTGGACGTGTTCCTATGAGACTGGATCTAGGGGATCCTGCTGTGTCAGGAGGATTGTACTAGATGATCTTTTGAGGTCCCTTCCAATCCCTAATACTCTGTGATTCTGTGAACCGCTCTGCTAGTACATTGCTTTGGCATACTGCTGAAGTTAAATTCTACCACGTTCACTCCCAGCACTAACTACATTTAGAAAGGTAAACAAACAAGAGGCAAATAAAGCTTCTGCAGAACCACAACTGAAAACCACATGCAGGATGGAAACAAAGAGGGAATAGAAACAGAAGAAAAAGGAGGGTAAAGGAAGATCAAAAGGAGGGAAGGAATTACACAGACACAAAGGTCTCCTGTGTAATTTATACACGTCAAAGGACTTGGGGGAAAAAAAAACCCAAATGCTAATTTCAAGCCTGGAATCATTGATGACCAGTGACGGATCTTTGCCATTTGCTCAATTTGCCCTAATGCTGTTTCCTTCTAAAGCTGGTACATTTCCCCAACATGTGATGCTGATGATGGCAAGGGAAGACAAAAGATGTCTTGGTGCAGCGATGCCCATTCACCGTGAGTCAATTTCTCATCAAGGTTTATGGACATCACTATGGACATCATCCACAAGGGACAGCAATCCCTTGGGACCAAGAGGGCAAATGGTGTCTTGGGGTGCATCAAGAAAAGTGCGTCCAGAAGATCAAGGATGGTTGTCCTCCACCTTTACTCTTCCCTGGTGCCACCACTCCTGGAGTACTGTATCCAATTACGGGCTTTCCAGTTCAAGAGAGACAGGGGTCTACTGGAGAGAGTCCAACAGAGAGCTACAAGGATGATTAAGGGAAATGAACACCTCTCCTACAAAGAAAGGCTGAGAGAACTGGAGCTGTTTAGTCTGGAGAAGTCTGAGAGGGGATCTATTGATGTCCATAAATATCTGAGGGGTGGATGTCAAGAAGGGGTCAGTTTCTCTTCAGTGGTGCCCAATAATGGGACAGGGAATGACAGGGAAAAACTTGACCTTAGAAGGTTCCACCTCAACATGAGGAGGAACATCTTTCCCTGAACAGGCTGCCCAGAGGCTGTGGAGTCTCCTATGGTGGAGACTTTCAAAATCACAGAATCACAGACCATTAGGGACTGGAAGGGACCTTGAAAGATCATTGAGTCCAATCCCCCCACCACAGCAGGATGCCCTAGGTCAAGTCACACAGGAACATGTCCAGGTGGGTTTTAAATATCTCCAGAGAAAGAGACTCCACAACCCCCTGGATGTTCCTGTGTGACCTACCCTAGGGAATTCTGCTCTGACAGGGGAGATGGACTAGACGATCTCTAGTGGTCCCTTCCAACCCCTAACACTGTGTTTCTGTGATTAATCACAGGACTTCCCCTAACAAATAAAAGTGTGAGCCGTGTTGAGCCTTGTGTTAGAGAAACTCCGTCTGGTCGGGTCTCTTAGCAAGACCTTGAGTTTTAGGTAAATGTCAGAGCAATACTCTGACCCTAATTGGTAATGGTAAATGTTGAATCAGTGTGTGGTCAAATAAACACTGGAGTGCTGTAGGAATAGCAGGAGGGGGTGAAAAAACAGAGAATTAACAAAGCAGCAGTAATTCTGAAGGGCTCATCAGGACCGGCTGTCATGAAGCAGCAGGAAGCAGAGCAAAAAGCCTGTTGCCACAATCCAAATGAGAAATGACTCCTGCACAAGCAGAGGCTTTAATATCAGAGGATGCCAAACAATTATAATGTTTTTGAACTTCAGAGTGAGAATGAGCATGTGGGTAGATTGCAGCAAGTAGCTTCATATCCATACAGCAAACACACTGAGATCTCACTCCACGGGTCTCTCACTGTCTTTCTAAAGCCCAAAGTTGAGGTGAAAACACCACTCAGATAAGAATCACAGAATCACAGAACATTAAGGATTGGAAGAGACCTCAAAAGACCATCCAGTTCAATCCCCCTGCCACAGCAGAATCCCCTAGACCAAGTTGCACAGGAGCATATCCAGGTGGGTTTGAAACATCTTCAGAGAAGGAGACTCCGTAACCCCCCTGGACAGCCCCTTCCAGTGCTCTGTCACCCTCACCATGAAGAAGTTCCTTCTCATACTGATGTAGAACCTCCTTTGCTCCAGTTGACACCCATTGCCCATTGTCTTATCATTAGATGACACTGAGCAGAGCCTGGCTCCATCATCCTGACACCCACCCTTCACATATTTATCAACATTAATGAGATCACCCCTCAGTCTCCTTTTCTCCAAGCTAAAGAGACCCAGCTCCCTCAGCCTTTCCTCATCAGGGACATGTTCCACTCCATCATCATTGTGCCTTTCAAAATACTTTCAAAACTAGTTATGTCTAGATACTAGGTAGACCATAACATGTTAAATGCCATGCTGAGTGAGATGAGCTACAAATCCTTTTAAAGACTCTACAGCAACATTTCACCGTGAGATATGACAGGAAATGAACAACATTGCACCTTCAGTGAAGGTCTAGGTGAAAAGAATCAAGTTTCCATGCCAGGAGAAAAAAAATCAATGCAGAGTTTAGTGACATTTCTTCTTGGCACCAACAGTAAGTAAACTCAGCTTTGCAAAATAAACTGAAATTGCTCAGAGCAGGTCACTGGTAAAGAAATGCAAATCTCAGTTTGAGGCTGGAAATAAGTTCATCATAGGACAAAGAATCGGCTTTGAGGGATCCTCTAGGACTGGACTGAGAAGTACATTGATTCAGTACTGGTCAGGCAGTTAGACTAGATGGTTGTTGTATGTCCCTTCCAACTCCTCTCCTCTCCAATAATTAAAATAATTAGTGTTGTGGGAGAGGTGATGAGGCAGACCCCTGTTACCACTGGCAAAGATTTCAGTGTAGCTTTTAGGGAAATAACAATCTCTAGCGTTGCGGTTGGCTTGCTGAGCACTTCCCTTGTCATATAATTGCCCATGAAATTGCAGCCCATACGGTTAAAATATTAAACAGGATAACATTACAGTTTTTAATCCACGGTTGAGACAAAGTAGAGATCAGGAATAATCCTGCTCAAAGTACCACGTTTACTGTCTGATGTGGAAGATCTTGATTAGCTTTTAAGTAGAAACACATTTTTTTAAAGTTACATAATCTGATGATCAGATTTCCCCCTCCCCCTTGAAAAGAATTAAACTAAATATTATGAGAGATTAAAAAGTTCTTGAGTCTTTTGGTTTTGGGGGAAAGGGGGTGCACCTGCAGCTGAGATTTTCCTTTCCCTTGTTCCCAAACCTATCACTCAGTCGAGCGTATTTCTGCCGTGTGTCATATGTAAGTTCACACATTCAAGTCTTCAGAAGTTGACTCAGCGGTTACTCAGTACTTCCTCTGGCAAAACCAATGGAAGTTTGCCCAAAGAAGGACTAGAGACTGAGAGAAAATGGCAGGAGACACGAGGAGCTGAGACATAGATACTGAAAAGAGAAAGGATCTCTTGCTTCATTCATGATCCATTATGACCTCTCCCAGCATCTTTGTTACTTGGGACATCCCTTGCTGGGCACTGGACGACTATCCGCTGGTTTTCATGTCTTGATTTGTCCTGTTTTCTACGGTGCTGCTTTTGGATATAGTCCTTGGACTTGCACTAAACCAATTTTTTTGCTTGTTTCTCTTTATTCAGGTACCAAAAGACAGGGCATGAGTTATAAGGGATTTCTGGTTCTGACTGCTACCTGCTGTCCTGTGTGCAAATTATGCTGGGAATTAGCCTTGGTTACCCTCAAAAGAAATTACTTTGGGAGAACAATGTTTCTCATTCTTGGTCATATTTCTGCTTGGGGTGCAATGAGTGAGGTTAGGGGGCAAGATGTTCAGGCCATGGTCCTTCAGATACCATTCGGAAATGATCAGGGTAAATCTGTTCAAAAAGTACCAGGTTCTTCATTTGGAGCAGCTAGACCAGATTAGTAAACACTGGTTAGAGCATTAGTGGAGGCAAAACAACTCAGAATGGTTTGAGTTAGGCCAATAAAGGGTCCTGAAGTTGATTTCAAACCTTTGTAATAAATCATCTCCAGTTAAGAATGCTGTTTATTTTCCACTTGTTTTCTCTCTCCATTTTTATCTTAGAAGTGTACACATCTCTGCCAACAGGGACCTAAATAAAATCAGTGGGACTTTCTGGAAGTGCCGAGTACCAACAAATCTAATCAAAATCAGAAAAAGCTGTGGTTGTTCAGACATTTTTAGGTACCCAAACAGGGATTTGGCTTCAGCGAATTAGATGTCTTTTAGCTCAAAAATGTGCTACCCAACCCTTTGTATGAGCTTAATGTTCAGCGAAATGCCAAGCTGCCTTTAAACCTCTGGGAAAGTAATAAAGCCCATGTGCACTTCTGCAGGGCTCACCTGGAAAACTGGCCTTTTTTTATTTCTTACAATTGCTTAGGAAACAAAACTCACTGCAAGAATCATCGTGTTGCCTTCTTGTCCATTCTGTTTCTCTCTTTCTATCGCTTTAAAAAAAAATCTTTGCAGTTTTTTTCTTTTATCATTTGTGTCTGTTTATTTCTTTTCCCTATTTTTGTCATTCTCGAATTTCAAGTACATAAAATATGCCAAAGTAATAAGCCCTGAAAGCAATTTTCTAGGTTGAACTCGGACGTGAAAGATTACATCACTCAGCAAGCCTGGGTTCTGGGGCCAGCTCAAGCAACATTACGAAGAGTCTTCTGAGGAGCTGCCTCAGCCTTTCTTGCAGAAATGCTTTGTTTCACTGGCTGCTACAAGCTAGATGTGTAGCGGTGTAAACCAGGAGACACAAAGATGACCCTCATTTTACAGTGACTTTAGACATTCAAGTCCTTATGGTGAGGCAATTGCAAGCCCAGGGTGATGTAGATAAGTAGGTCCTTACAGTGTAGGGTAAGAGATTTTTCTTCCATTTGCAAGGCCCCAGTGCAAAAGGATCAAATGCAAGAGCTTGTGATGTTGTTGAGTTGTCAGTAAGTTTTGCTTGCATCGAGAGAAAAGTAGACTGAAAATGAGGGGGAAAAGAGCATTAAAAAAGAATTGCTTCTGAGGGTACTGCAATCCAGATTTCTGGCCCAGGAGCCAGACCTTTGCCCAGTAGCAGCTGTGTTTTGTGCACCCACTCTCCCTTTAACGTTTTCCATTTTAGTCAAGTGTGACTATACTTCCGCTCTCTCTCTGAAATTCAGATGAAACAGCTGCAGGACACACCATGCCAGGCAACTCCTTCCTTAATTTTTCTCTTTCACAGCAATAATAAAAAAATTAAGCTGCTTGACACTGCATGACAGAAGGTTAATTGAAACCAGACCCTGGTGGTGGTCCAGTTCCAGTTCAGCTCAGATGGGTGACAGGGGTAGAGCTGGCTCTATGCAAATTCTGCTTTAAGATGCAGATTGTTAGACAGATCATGGGAGGTACGGGACTGTGCTGAGCCTTTGTATTACAGGCTTTACCAGAGATGCCTCTCATCTTGTTGGTGTTTAGCCCTGTGCTCTGGCTGCCCTCCTTTCCTTTCCAACTCCCAGTCTGATGTGATTGCTCATTGGAAAACCACCCACCGTTTGTCACCGTTAAGTATGAGCAAGCATTCTCAGAAAAGGCCATTATGGGCCACGAAAGACATATGCATCTATTTATATCCATTAGTATTACTTACATTTTTAAAAATCAGCTCTTTCATTCTCCTTTTATATTGAAACTAGCAGAGGCGAGTCCAGATCTGGGAAGCAGAGTTATTCCTCCTAGTGAGAGTATGTGTTTAGAGGAAAAGGTCCCAAGCCTGTGAACTTGATGACCAAACATTTCCAGGCTGGACTAATGTCCTCTGAATTAAATTTCTTTATTTTGCAGAAACTCACTGGAAGAAACTATTAAGGATTTGATTTTGAGAAGTGAGAGGTACCTACGTACCGAAGCAAATTCAATAAAAACTGTAGACACATAAAGAACGCTACTGTCAGATGTGTAAGCCAAGGTTCTGGCCATTAAACATTAGACCTGAAATGTCTATTAGACATTAGACCTGAAATGTCTGATTCAGCTGTGTAAGAGCTGAAGGATTCCTCTGTGGAACAAACAGTGGCACAGAAGAGCTCAGAGCTTTAATTTTATAAAATTAAATAAAGCTCTTCAATTTATATATGGATGGAACATCCTGCTTCCTATCACTGCAATCAGGAGAGTGATGTCCAAGGTCTAGAGGTCTTGATTCTTCCATCTGAACTTGTTCTTTTTCTTAGTCTTCAACTATAAATAGCTATAAAAGAGAAAGGCTACATCCTGCTGGGTCTCCTGTATGGAGGCTAACGTACTAGTATTAACACCAAATAGTATAAGTAATTAAAGCAGGAGAGAGAGGAGCATTCTTTCCTTTTTCTCTGTAGTCTTGCATTATCTGAAGTGGTTAAAGCAGTTTTAAAAGAATGTGTAATTCCCGCGTTCCATTGCTGGGTATGAAGAGGAGAGCTGAAACAGTACATACCACAGATTGATAATACATGGGAAACCTACTGCCTTGCCTTTCAACCTCCAGTGGAGATCATTTGGGCAAAACAAAACAAAACAAAATAGTGTATTCATCTGGAATTCGTTGAAGGTTGCTTCCTAAGGAAAGGGTACAAGAAAAGTGGACCCAATAGTATCTGGAAGAAGTAAGGTATGCTGTGGTAGAATCATTGAAAAACTGCGCTGTAGGCATAGTCCATGAGCAGCCAAGGAGGAGAAGTGCAGTTTTTTTACAGATCCTTCTGGAATTGGCAGACATCTCAGTAACACCAGGACAATTATCACCTTTAATGATTTGGCCAGATGTAACAGCAAGAAAACACAAATAATATCATTTTATGTAGAGTATCCCAGCAGCCTTCAGTCATCATATGTGCCCAGCAGCAGACTCAGCTACTCAGTCAGGACCTTGGCAGCTGATTTTGCTAGCTCAAGGCTCCTGCAAAGAGGAGGCCTTCAACAGTGTTAATGTATTCTGTACTTAGCCTCTGACAGTCCCTAGATCCATCATTAAATTGGTACATATCCCAGTTCCTCTGGCCAGGCTCTTTGGCAACTGCAAAATCTTCTGACCTAGTTATTCCTAACTCTCATCCCTGGTAAACTGGCAAAAAATATAGCCCTGATGTCCTGGAGATATCTTCAGACCTTTGTGAAGCTCTTTATCCGTCTTGTGCCTTCTGTCCTGCTCTGCCAGAAGAAATTCCAACATATTACGTGAAATTCAGAGTCTCTGAGGAGTTGTCCATATGCCACCATCTACTGAGGCAAAGGACACTTCATATGGTGGTGGAAACCTCCATGATACCTACTGCTACCCACTGGATGTGCTTGTTTTCCATTTGGAAACGTTTTGTTGAGTAAAACCCTGGCTAGGAAAACTAGCTGTAAATGGCTATGCCATTTGTGTTCTTTTTCAAAGCAGAAGGAAATGTTGTGTTCCTGCAGCATGGTACAATCGCAGAACTCGCCTCTGCCCATTTCCTCATTGAGTCCCTTAGCCAGCAGGCAGATCAGAGGACTTCATCCCTACACAAATAAAGTCAGGCAAAAAAGCAAGAGGGCCTGGAGAGATGAACAAGGAACTCCTGGACAAAGTTCGGCACGAGAAGGAAGCCTGCAGAGGATGGAAGTGAGGACAGGTATCCTATGATGAGTCTGGAGGAACTGTCTGCCCAGCCAGGGATCGGGTTAGGGGTACAAAGAACTCTGGCCAGGGCAACAGAAAAAGCTTCTGTAGGTGTATTGGTGAAAAAAGGAGAACTAGGGAAATTGTGGGAGCCCTCTAGAAGGAAGCAGGTGACCCAGTTACGTGAGCTATGGAGAAGGCCCAGGAAACTGCAGGCCCGGGCCTGTTAGTCTCCCCTCTGTGCCTGCCAAGATCATGGAGCAGATCCTCCTGGAGACTGAGCTAAGTTTCCTCTAAACCTCACTCTGAATATTCTCCTTCTGAGAGACCGGTTTGTGTGTTAGGACACTGAAATACAACGTCCACGTGTAGGCGCTCACTTGGTTTTATACCTGCAGGTATTTAAGGTATCTCTCCTCTTGAGTTTCACGTTTACTAGGTCAAAGATGGGAAGTCAACACAGGGAATTAAAGTAAAAGGGGTCAGTTCTCTGACACTGATTTCCCCGTCTAGGGCAGTCAGCTGCTTGTTGGCTACGTGGTGTCTGTGGGCTGTTTCTAAATGAAAAATGACTACTAAAAGCAGAAGTCCTTTACAAATTCTACCACAGTAAAATCCAATCACACTGGTTCTCTGTCTCGAATGTAGCTGTTCTTGTTGTCGATAGCAGTCCAGCACGGGTGAATGAATTCCGTTCCAAAGGGACGTGTGACAGGAACATGACTAAAGGTTTCAAATGTGGAATTCAAAGCAAAAAGAAAATCCCACAGTTTCGTATTAGTTTATCGGAGAAACAAAATGTTTTCTTTTCGTTCTATCTTTTTTCTTCAAAAATTTTAGACTTTGGAGTTGGTGGTTTGCAAGAAATTTTGGCCTGTCGTATTCTGCTCCTTTTTCTAGTTACAGGAATCACGGAATCACAGAATCATTCAGGTTGGAAAAGACCCCTGGGATCATCAAGTCTAACTATCAACCCTTCTCTACACGTTCACCCCTAAACCAGATCCCCCAACACTACACCTAAGCAACTTTTAAACAGATCCAGGGATAGGGACTCAAGCATTACTCTGGGCAGCCCATTCCAGTGGCTGACCACTCTCTCCATGAAGAATATTTCCTCTTGTGTAATCTGAACTTACCCTGTGAAGCCTGAAGCCCTTCCCTCTGCTTCTGTTGCTAATTACCTGTGAGAAGAGACCAGCACCAACATCTCTACAATGTCCTTTCAGATAGCTGTAGAGAGCAATGAGGTTTCCCCTAAGCCTCCTCTTCCTCAAACTAAAGAGCCCCAACTCTCCCAATCTTTCATAAGATTTATTCTCCAGGTCCTTCACCAGTTTCATTGTCCTCCTCTCTGCACTCACTCCAGCACCTCGATGTCTCCCTTGTACTGAGGTGCCCAAAACTGGACCCAGTCCTCAAGGTGTGGCCTCACCAGTGTTAACTGATGGGGCATCCCCTTTTACAAAATTGGTTGCAGTGAGTGTTGCCTTGTACTGTATGATCACAGAACAGACTAAAAAGCTTGTGTTGGCTAACATGACCAAGTAGGAAAGTTAATGTGCTCTGTCTTGTATGCAGCGCAGTGCACTGTAGTGTGAATGCCAGAGCTTAATTTAAAAGCAATAATACAAAAAAGGGACACAGTAAAAATCCAAAGCAATAATCACTACTGATGTCAGAGTCACACACAATTTATTTACCCTGCAAATTATCTATCACACAGCAGGTTCAGTGAATTTAGCAGTTTCTAGCAGCTACGAATTAGTGGAATTTCAAACATTTCACATGAGTTCAGTAAAATAGAATTTTTTTAAAAAACCTTTTTGCAGAGTGACAAAGCCATGGAGAGAAGTTTCTGAAATTGTCTGTCTTGCTAAGTTCCTGCTGGAATAATTTTTCTAATGCTACTGGGATTTCCAAACAATGAATTAATTGATTGTGCCATACAGTTAATTAACAAACCTGAAAGAGCTTTGGAAAAGCACGCACTGCTTATGTGCATATTATGTGTACATAGTTGTACATATAGATACAAACATATATATATCTATATCACTGTACTTCTCAACAAACATCAGACTGTATCCCAGGGAAGTTTGGGACTGAAGAAGCTGTTTATGCATCAATGGCCTTGAAAACTCAACCACAGAATATTAGGGACAGTGGTAAATCATCACAGGGAAACCTGGAGCCGAGGGTGAGTTATCACTGATACGTGATACATTTTGTGTATGTCAGGAGCGAGTCGCTTCAGCAGTTCCATTAGCACTGTCCTTAACAAATCTTGACACTCTCATCAATCATCACTCACTAATGTTTTCAATAATGATGCCATCCCAAGGCCAAATAATAAAAAGATGTCATCCTATGAAAAAGACTGGAACAGAAACTGACCTATGGTAGCAATTCCCTTCGCACTATATCTCTGGGAAAAGGCTGAATGCATTTCAATCCAAAGTGAGAACCACTCATCTTTGCCTTCAGTACATGGCTATTGTATGGCATTTAGATTTTGTGTTGAAACTTCTTTCTACATCTCCTCATCTATTCCCACACATGCCATCCAGCGTCCTGACTATTAGTTGCATAGTAATACATTCTACCAGCACTACAAATACCAGCGCGAATATTATTGCAAGCACTGCCTTTCTGTGCCACATGTAGTGGATTTTACACTGAATCAGATAAAGCCTTAACTCAGCATTCTTATTCCCACTTCACAGATGGGCCAGTTGAGAGAAAAATGTGAATGTATTTGGTTCAATGCCACAAAGTCTATCAACAGCCCAGAGTTTTTCTTTGTATGTTTCTGTGGCACATATTGGATTCTCTTCCACTCTGCCTTTCAATCACTAGTCTAATTAATATTTGAGAGAGTCTGAACCTATGGCTAATGGTGTTTTCTCATGTTTTGCTTTCACAAATGTAGAAGCTTTCACACACACAGGAGCAGGGTGCGTGCCTTGCACCAGTACAATCCAAGCACAAATACTTGGAGATGAGACAGCTGGCTGAGATGTGGCACACTCTTCATCTGTGCTCCTTGTGAGCAGATCACCATCAGCATGACTTTTGGTAGTCCTTTGCCTGCAATGCCCTCTTTCACCCTGCTCCAAGCGATATCATGTTCCTTTAGGAAGGAGCCAAGAAAACCTTGCTGCCTGTTATAGGTTTCCTGAAGTTGCAAGGAGGTAGAGGAGGTCATGCATAGATAGGAGCATGGTTGGGACCAGCTTAAGGGATGATGTGGACCCAGGATGTCTCAACATCATGTTCCAGAATATAATTAAATGTTTCTGAGCTGCATTTTCTATTGCGAGTGGGCACAGAAAGTGCCACAGGGAGGCAGCTGTAGGTGAGGGCACGTCCAGGATAGTTTTGGTCTCTGAAGAGGAACAGAGCTCCAATTAAATTTGGACAGCTAACTGTCAAGCTAGCATTATTGTGTCTTTCAGCTACAGGCGGTGGGGGGACTGGTCAAAGTGGGTGGCAGTTATCAGACACTGATGTTATGTTATGATGACGCTTCTGACATGATTGCAGATCCTCAGGCATAGAAGGAGCTCAGCTTCTAGCCTTGGACTCCCAGCATCAGAGGAGAACTGCCTGCAGAAAATGACTGCAGAGAATCATGTCAGAACAGGGATTGAGCCTGAATATTCCACTTTCTCCAGGAGAAAAACAAAGCACAGGCCAGCACAGACAGGTGTGTGAACCCTGCTGAAACATGAAGTTCACTCCAGGGACAGAAAGTGCAATCAAAAGAGGGACTTTCTTTGCTTTAGACCCAGGCTCTGCATCATGTCTGTCTCCTGCTACCAATTCAAAAAGCTCCATCCCGCCTGTGATATGAGTTTAGTCCCCAATGTGTTTTAGAACCAGTAGTAATAGATTCCCAAAATAAGATTAAAATAAGCTTAAGCAGTATTGGCCCCACAGCAGAGAGCTGTGGCCAGATTTAGTGGGAGGGAGGGGAAGCCTAGAGATTGGAAAGGATTAAGGTTGCACCATTGTATCTGGTCATCATCTCACTGTTTCGCTTTGATGTGGTTCTCTGGCGAAGACTGTAAGAACAGGTTTTGCAGCTCTTGCTAGACATGAACTTCTGAACAAGGAGGTAAAATGTGGAGGAAGAACTAGGAAAAAAGAGCAGCATTCCATTTCTTAGAGCTCTTTAGTGCTTCTGACTCCTTCTTAGTTCTGTTAATATCTGGGTACTAACCATTGGGCACATACTATTGGAGTCAGAGTTTGCATGACATGACTCAGCAAAAGCGAAGCTTGAAATGCTCCTCACCAGCCCAGTGATGAAAACTGGTGTTGTGCCTCACCTGAAGGGTTGATATTATTTTTATGGCACTGTGTTTCATTACACGAACATTCACATGTCCATGTAAGAAGTGCATGTGTGGGTTCTTGCATACATGTGAAAGATCTCTAGAGCTATGTCTAGCTGGATTATTTTGTCATCTGCACATTGTAAACTGAAGCTGGACACTAGACAGAGACTTGTGGAGAGTATAGTTCAAGCATATATAACCAAAAAAGCCTGAGTAGGCTGTCTGCAGGCAACTGAGCAGTCAGGAGCAAGACAGAGCACGCTATGCTCAGTCAATAACGCAGCAAGCACAGGCCCAGGGTGGACCAGTCTATTCAAAGATTTGGGCTAATTGCAGAACACCTACATAAACTGGTGGAGTTGGCAGGAAGGGGCAAGATGCCCAAGGCCGACTGCTTCAGACCAGTGCACCTCCCTGTGGAAAGGAAGCATTTCTTTGCCCAACTGACCTACCACAGAGATGACGGAGTGTGCTGCCAAGGGACCAGTTCACCACAGCAGGAGATGGGAGAGGCAGCACCTCTTTTCATCCCCACTGGTGCTAATCCCTGACCACAGCCCTGCAGAGAAATTGCAGCTATTGTGGACAGGGCTGTCTGATCCCTCTCTTGGTGTGGTCAGGACCCTCCCTGAAACACAGCTTCATGCCTAATCTGCACATTGAGCACCTGGGGAAGTACCTGGATTCAGGTCATGACTATTTGGGATAGACTGACCACAGCCCAGGAGTTGCCATCTAACTAGATCCAGAGGTGGATGATAGATTTCCTTCTCATTTTTAGAGAAAGGGAGTACAGCCATAGATTGTCAAATATGTTGAGGCATCTAAATCCTAGGTCTGGGACCAGTAGCAGTTGCCTAGGGACCCTGGAGCAGAAATCAAGTTCGAATCAGTTTGCGCACTCTAGCCTACACCCATTTCAACATATAGGTGCTGCAGTTTTCATTGCTTCCAGTTTTCCAAGTACCTGTTAAAGACAACAGCTGTTCTCAGCACTGGGAGCATCCCTTTTTCATTCCCTTGTTACATGTGCTAACTTGTTTGCCCCCTGTGAGAAGGAAAATGAATCACGGATGTCTTTTGTTTGCTAAATGTTAACAGCCCTGTGGAAAAACCCTCATAAAATATTCATCCTCTTCTGCGCTTCTAAATTAGACTGTTGCAGTTCTAACAGGCCCCAGAGAATAAATCTTCATTCTCTCATTCAAAGATACAGTCAAACATTTCTGCAGGCTTTTCTGTACTCTGTATCACCCCCAGGCAAAGTTTCTGCTCCCTTAAGCTTTGTGCTGCGTTTATTCTTGCATGGCTTTGTGTGTATGGCATTACACAAGGAGTAAAGGCTTCTAAATGCATTCATCCTCATTTCTGCTTTAATGGCAAAGAAAAGGAATATATTTGTTATTGCAAATGCAAGGAATGATTGGGACAGAAAGGAGCTGGGGGGCAGGTGTCAGCAACTGAACACTTCCCACCTGGAGAAAGGAGAGGGAAGGGTCTGAGAGGTTTTCAAACCAGAAGGTAATGGCAAAACCTTGTGCCTGGCACCAGTCATTGACTTCTTGGGTGAAGGGAAACGATTTTACCCTTAGGAATACACAACCTCCCTTGATTGTGTCAGCAAGGCAGAACAGCAGTGCCTTTGTGCTTCCAGCTAGGTACATGCTTCCATGGGGACGAGGATGGGCACAGCTGAATGAGACCATATCTCTCCGCTTTCTGCGCCCTGCTAGCCTTTCTTTGTGGCTCCACCATGCCTTGCTCCAGAGCTGATTCCTGATGTCTCACAACAGTAGAGAAACAGTCCTCAGACGAATTTTGTTGCTTGAAAGAACCAGGGAGTGAAAGACAAAGAGAGAGGGACAGCTTTTAACTGGGAGAGAGGGAAGAGGGTTTTGATGCAAACTCCCTTTCTGAATAATCATTATGGGTAATGACTTGGAGATCCTTGTTGTGGCCTGGTTTACTTCAAGCTAATTCATTCCACAGAGTGACCAGAGCAAGCCTGTGAGACTCAAGACATGTGCCTCACTGTGTTCCAGGCTCCTCTTGAAGTCTGAAGCGAAAAGTTGCTCTGACAAAACTTGTGGTGATATCCTGGCAGTGTTGTGGACTCTGGTGAGTGAATCAAAAGCTTTGTGGGTGATCAGGGGTAAAATACTGTGCACGACGTCCTATCATAGCAAGAGGAGCTATTCTCTCTGGTGGTACTTGTTACCACCCGTGAAAGATGAAATGGGTGCTGTCAGAGAAAGAGAAAAGATTCAGCCTGGAAAGGAGGAGAGGTCTCAGAGGGGTGGCACTGGTTTTCCCAGGCATTATCATTCACTGACTGTAACCAACAGTGGCCAAGAAGCTGCTAATAAGCAGATTGCATGCAGAAACACCTCTTAGTACTTTCTTCTTATCCTGCAAAGAGAGCATCACTGTCAAGCAAAAATTGCTGGTTGGCAAGAGCTGTCAGCAAGGGGGGGCAGCAAAGGAAGAATGGTGCCTCTTTCCAAAACATGAAATTAGCTCACTCAGGGAACTTCCTACTTCAGAATAATTAGCAAAGTCGACATGTTTGTGAGGAGGAAAGCTGTTGGAGAGGTTGGTGTTACCTCCTGGCATAGGAGACGGTGGTTGGGTCTCTCCAAACCACTGACAATTGTCATGGGCCACTGAGAGAGCCAAGGAGGGAGAGAAGGGTTTGAAGAAACAACAGGAAATAGTAGGGAGTCACTTTCAGGGAACAAGTAATTTCTGAGACCCTGAGACAAACTTCTCAGGTAAAATTCAGTTGATCTCCTGCATGATTTTTACTAGCAGAAACATACCTGAAAATTGCACAAGCTTATGGGAGGGATGTGTTTCAAAGAAGGGAAAACAAAGTTCTCCCATTCGGGCTGAGCCATTTGTTCTGGTGTGTGCCTTTTGTCAGCGAGTGACTTTCCAGCAAGCGGCTGTAGGGCTGCACTGAAATTAGCCAACAATCCCACTGAACTTTGGAGGAGTGGGTTGGAATTTCAGACATGCCCCAGCTTGAGAAACAAAGCGTGTATTAAAAAAGGATACCGTTAAATTCTCTAGGAGAGAAGAAAAGCTCTGGTTTCACAGGGCATAAAGTGTTCTTGTTTCACTAGCACAGATTCTATATGAAGAAAGCAAACAAATATAGAATAAAATTACAGCTAATAAATATTTTGTGTCCAAAGGTTTCTTTGTTAAGTATAGCAGTGCCCAGTAGCACTGCTGAAGTTACCATTTTTAATAAACCCCCAATTTTCACAAGTTTATTACTAAACCATAAAAGTCAGCTTCTCAGTTCAGCTTCCATATAGGTCTTCAGTTTCTGCCCCACTCCAGTATGAAGCCCAGGGACTATGCAGTAAGTGTACAGATGTAATTCAAACCGTTATTCCACCCTTGTCTTGTACCACCAGAAGACCTCTAGAAAGTCTTCTTGTTTGTGTCTCAAAGAAATAGGAAAAGAAAAGGCATGACTCTTTACACCACAGAGGAACAGCATTAGAGTTAGACCCTTCTAAACAATAACATTGTTTTGGCTGTGTTTGGAGCTCCAGGAAGGTACTATGGAACAGAAGGCAGATTTCCAGGGTAGTGTTTCCTGTGAAGAAGTCTGACTTCATGTAGGAGTTGCAAGAGACAGAGGGAAAAAGATATTCAGTCTGATATTTTGTTGTCTAATTATAGACAAGGCTCTGTTATATCCCCTGCTTGGGGGCGCTTTGAGCTTCCCTTGCTCCTCAAAGGTAAGGGTTACTAAGGGACAGGACTCATATTAAAAGAATCTTGAAAGGCTTCTGAAAAAACCCACAAACCAAGCCCTGACCAATATTTTTCAGTTCTCCTAGCCCAGTGGTCACATGTATGGGAGGGCAAGGTCCTTCTTCCAGCTGTCTGAAGGGATGGGCAAGGCAAAGGTTGAAAATCAGAAGAAAAAAACACCCCAAAAAGTTGATTTTGTGATTCTGTAATTGCCATAGTCAAAACAGTCAGTTTGAATAAAAAACAGGATTTAGTATCCCTGTATCCATATTCAGTGTTTCAACACCAGGTAGGGCTCTTTTGCAAATAGAAATATCCTTTGGACTTTTAAAAGACACCTCACTGCTTGCAGTCTACACCTAAGGGAGGGCAAGGTCAACGCACCAGTGCATCCACAGCTAAAGCACCTTGATCTCGACATTTCTTACATACTCACTCCAGTAAACCTGATTCGGGACTGCTGGCCATCCCAATCTTGCTTTCTTCTGGACAGGTTCACCTTTGAAGTATTTTATACAGCCATTTGATCTGACTCTTTGGGTGAAGTCTGGCATCTGACCAAGAAAATGTCTTGTCCTATGTGGGGATATGCAACCATGAAAGACCTTTTGTGCTAGGAGCCATGGTAGCACAAAAATCAATAATGTTTTTCTCTAGGATAACCACTTCAGTGTTAGTTCAACTCCTGCATCTTATGAAGTAGCTTGTATCAACATGTCCCAGAAGATGCTCTGAATCATTTGATTTTAACTCAATCTGCTTCAAGTTTGTCAAAAGTTTCCAGCTACCGGATGGGTTGCCCTGTGACTCTAAAGTTTTTCTTAGATATCTCCTACAAGTTTGTGTGGCAATCAGATAATTCAGATATTCCTCAAAATACATATTCGGATGGTTCAGCTTTATAGGAAAGAATTCAGCATTGTGGCAATAGATTTTCCAAGCCAATAACCACCAGTCAGAACCCTACTGAGTATTAGCGTTGTCTAGAAACCATCGATCAGCTTCTGCGTGAAAGACTGAAAGACAGGACCTGGGGCAGCCCAGCCCAGGTCTTGACTCAGGCATGTTTCTATTTCTAGGAAATAAGTATTCAGATTCCTTTAAATGTCGGGAACCTGCGTATTTGTTTTCAGTGTGGATTTAGTCAGGGGAAAGTTTCTCTGTAGGCATCTGGCTGCATAGGACTTACGGCTTGGAGAACTTTTTGAAATCTAACAGGTTAGAGAAAGCCCTGTGTAGGACTGGGATTTGGAGGGACAAGTACCTTGTTTTGCTTTAGGTTTAAAGGTATCAGTAGGATTCTTGGTGACCCTTTGTACCATATACCTCTGCCAGGCTTACCCGCTCCCTTCTGCTCCCTCTCTTTGGCAATCTGCTTCAGACACACAGAAAGGTGGCTATTCATGGCCTGGCAGGTGGAAGATTAATTCTGACAGAGAAAGAATGTCTTGATGAAGTGACTTCAAAGGCAAAATGCTGTGGAGAGGGAGGGGGAAGAGGCAACACTTGTGTGAAGGAAGAAGAGGGAGGCTGTGCCAGTTGGCATCAAACACTAGAATAACCTTCATCCTAAGGGCTGACACTGGCAGCTCAGCTTAGAGCATTGGCAGCCGTGCTTCTATTCCAGTTTCGGCTTCCCCCAGCTCCTGGCTGATTCGCATCCAGGGGCACAAAGGGCACCTGGCCCATGTCCAGCACCTGCACCAGGTAGAGCAAAGAAAGCTTTGAAAGAAACCATACAGGTACATAACAAATCCCTCCTGGGAAAATCTAGCTCTTTATCCCTCCTTCCTGTTCACTCTGTTGTAGAGCTGACTAAATCCCTGAAGGCCTTGAGGTCTCTGTGTAAAGTTTCGCTCCCCCTTGTCACAGGCTGCAGTAGCCAGTGGATTTTTAATATTTTTGCTATTGTTATTTAAATTCTGTCACCTAGCCTACTTCAGGCACATGAATAGGCTGATCCACCTGCCTTGATGAATGCTGTGGGAGAAGTGTGACTGACTGCTGTCTTCATTTCCTGATCACTTTCCAATGGAAATTCCTCTCAT
Source organism: Phoeniculus purpureus (assembly GCA_028565055.1). Classification (NCBI taxonomy): domain Eukaryota; kingdom Metazoa; phylum Chordata; class Aves; order Bucerotiformes; family Phoeniculidae; genus Phoeniculus; species Phoeniculus purpureus. The sequence goes on from JAOXOE010000602.1 coordinate 13,023,347, forward strand.
GAGGTGGCTCTCTCAAGGACATCATGGTGATGTTTGAAGCAGGGAGAAATACGGAAACACCAGAAAAAAATCCCTGCTAGCACAGGCCAGTGTCTCACTGAAAAGCAGTTTCTACAAGGCATCCACACAACCAAAAAGAACAGCTCATGGGAGTAGAGCAAGAATTAGCCATGAGCCTTTGCAACTTTTCCATCAAAGCACTCTTATTCTTTGTCAAACCACGTTGCTCCAAGTCTCAGGCATCCTTGACGTGGATCCTGAAACATATTATCTGTAAGTATTCTGCAGCTATCTTCATTATAGGAAGCAGCAGGTCTTGTACAGCGGAGATAAATCCTCATTGTACTCCAGAGTAGGAAGTAAAGCAGAATGTTATATCAAGATTAAACTGTGTGGGAACTTGAAGGAGACATTAGCAAGCTGGCCAGGGCTTTGAAGCACATCTTCAGCCCTTGTGAAAAGCGTTCTTTAGTTTCCTAGTATATTTTAAAGTGTGTTGCACGAATGCCCAGCGCAGTTCTCAGAATTCTTTCATTCAAGAGCTAAGCAGGCTCATCCCAGCTTAATCTACAAGGTTGCTATATTTATGGTTAAGGCTCATCAGCCAAAGAAGTCTTTGTCTCTTGCTACCATCACTTCACCTGACCTTCTATTCCCTCTTCATGTTGAAAGAAAGTGACTGGCAGTAGAAATGCAAACAACAGACTTTGAAATAACATCTCCTCACAAATTTATTGTGCAGGTTTTCTAACTTACCAAACCCGGTATTTGGGCTTGTCTCCGAACGTGGGTTCCAGAGATGGCAGATTTCTCTGAACTGAACTGAACTTGGGGAAAGATCAAGGAAAATCAACATCAAAGATTTTAAATCAGCAAGTATTATGCAGGCAGTCATGGAGAACCTTTTCATCGACTACTTCAACTCCCAGGCCAGGAACAACTTCATTTGGCCTTGTGGATTATAAAGATGTATGAACAGATTGGTCTTTAGGTTAAAGCAAATGGAACAGTGCCAAGTGTGTTGTGTCCGATAATAGTCACGGCTACGTAAATGGATAAGAAAAGCTATGGTGGTTCTGAGCAAGACAGTTATTGTAGGGAAATGAAATATGAGTTCTGAATCTCTTTTCCCCCTCGTCCTCCCCCTGCACTGCCTCAATTTTACATTTATAGCTGATTTTAATGCTTTTTATCTGACCGTAAGGGGCAAGATTAATTGTGGGGTAGAGGAAAAATGGGGTTCTGAAGACACCAACAGTTACACCTGCAGTTTGATAAGGCAGACAGTAGTGGAATCACCTGTAAGATGATTCACCTGATTCAGCTGTAAATGTTGAGCTGGCTGCTCTGAACCACAGCACATTGCTCTGTCCGTGACTTATCGCTGTTGATGCTGAGGTACGTGCTTTTATGCTCCTGTTTAGGGCATATTTATTTCCTTTCATGGATACAGATGAGGAGAGTGAACAGCTGTGAGTGAGGGGTTTGGTGGAATGGTGTTTGGAAACAACTTTGAGATGTGAAGAAGAGAACGCTTCTTCTGACTTCTTCCATCCTCCACAGATGCCAGCCAAAGACCCTATCTACCACTGCCTTTCTAACGTGCTAGTGTCAGATCTGAAGCAATTTGTAGCTCAAAGGAACTTTCAGTACTCCTATAGCAACCTCTGTAAACACAATGTCACAGAAGGTGAGGCCGGCAGCCAAATTACCATCTCACTGTCAGGGAAGATGCAGCCAACACCTCCTGTCCTCCTCCAAGAATGCTAACAAAGTCCCCACTGACTCTTACTGCTTCCTTCAGTTTACATGGTTTCTTCCATTCCTGTGTTGTCTTAACTTCCAAATCCAGCAGCAGCACAAGCTGGTGATAGGAGTGATCTTCAGATCTCTCTCTCTCCACACAGACAGAAAATACTCCAAAAGATGGGCTGCAGCCATGTCTTGAAACACATTCTGTTTTTTCAAGGGTAAGAAGCTCCCATCTGGCTCGTTATAGGTATGGAGGTTAGTACCAACTTCCCCTGAAATTCAAAGGGAAGGGACTTGGTTGTCACTACTTGGAATCGAACCCAGCAGGAAGGACAGCTGTTGTGAATGTCCAATGGTGGCTGCTCCTGGAAGCCTGCAGTGTTGGAGAGTAAAATGTTTGCTCCTGCTTACCATTACCAAGAAGAAAAAGAAGTCATAATTCCTGTAGTGTTAGCACTGGTACACAGTAAAGGCAGAGTTTTGGAGGGTATGGCAAGGACATGATCCATTTTTCCAAGGAAGCTGATCAAATTCCCAGTTCCATAAAGAATCAGAGTATTGCTGCCAGGGAAAGAAAATGCAAATGTGGTTTTAGACAAACAAGCAAAACTGTTTCTAGAGCATCTGCAAATGTCATCATAAAAAAATGTTATCATAAATGTTATCATAAAAGAAAAAAATATTAACTTTGATGGCCTTCTGTGTCTTCAGCCACATGCAGATCACAGTTCAAGGGTGACAAGAACTGAAGAGAGAAGGTGCCAAAACAGGCAGGGGTGCTTTAGACCACCAGTAAAAGGTTTCCATGTTTGAAACCTCTGTTTGTGATCTTAACACACATTCCTCTTCTGTTCCCTGTACTACACACTCTCACAGCCTCTTCTCCATCCTTATCTGTATATTTTACCTTCAACTCTGCCAAACTCAAATAGTAACCCAAAGGCAAAGAGGCTACCCTGAGGCTGTTGCCCCTCTAAGGGAAAAAACACTCTTCCTACAGCCTCAGTGTGTATGCAACATGTGACTTGCTTTCTTCTCGTCTGCTAAGCAAGAAACTCAAAACAACATAACCAAAACAAAACAAACCTCTAGCATTTTGAAAGGGATGTGACAGTTTTGAAGGAACTGAGTAAATAGTTTATTCCACAAGGACAAACAATATTTTTGTTTCTCTAAATAAGATGACTTGGGCACATTGAATTACTGAAAACCCACAGGAATCTCATGTCTGAGCTGAGAGATCTTTGGAGACTAGAATCCCAAAGGGCTATGCTTTCCGTCCATGACCCTCTGGAAGTTAACTTGCAGAAGTCAGTGTACAGAGTCCTGAGCTTACATAGATCTGTAACCATAGGGTATGTTTTAGTGTTCAGGAGAAGAGAGAGCAATACCTGGAGGTTTTAAAGTACAGATTTATGAACACCTGTCACCTGAGAATTTCCAATCCAACTGTACAGAGGAAGAAGGACTGGAGGACGCATTGTGAGCTCTACTGGTATTAAGTACTAGGTAGAATCGTCCTGGGACTTGAGACATCCCTCTTCTTTGTAACTGTGGCAGGAGTTCTAATGCCAGGATCAACACAGATTTTTGTTGCTGTTCAAAGGCTTCTAATGATTCTCCACAGACAATACCACCTGAACCGCTCGTGAGCTATCAGTTTGTAACCCTGGCCAGTTGAAAGGGTGTGGATTCCTTCTTGTCCTTTCTTTCCACTGCCTTTCTGTTCCTTACTGTGTGAGTGATGGTAAGCTCAGATGACAAATCACAGACTCACAGAACTATTGAGGCTGGAAAAGACCTCTAAGATCGTAAAGTCCAGCCCATGACCTAACATTGCCACAATCGCCTAGACCACGACACCGAGTGCCATGTCTAGTCTTTTCTTAAATGTCACCAGGGATGGTGACTTCACCACATCCCTAGGAAGTCCATCCTGATGTTTTATCACCCTTTCCATGAGGAAGGGCTTCCTAACACCCAACCTAAACCTTCCCTGGCACAGCTCCAAGCCCCACCCCTTCATCCTATCACTAGTTGCCTGGGAGAAGAGCCCAACCTCCACCTGTCTAAGACTTCCCTTCAGCTAGTTATAGAGATGGATAAGGTCCCCTTGAGTCTCCTCTTCTCCAGGCTAAACCACCCCAGCTCCCTCAACCTCTCCTCATCAGACTTTCCCTCTAGTCCATTCATCAGTCTCTTTGCTCCTCTGGACCTGCTCCAGCACCTCAGTGTCTTTCTTGAAGTGAGTGGCCCAGAACTTGCCCCAGTACTCAAGGGGAGACCTCACCAGTGCCCAGTACAGAGGGAGAATTACCTCCCTAGTCCTGCTGGCCACTATTCCTGTTCCAAGTCAGGATGCCATTGGCCTTCTAGGCAACCTGGGCACCCTGCTGGCTCCTGTTCAGCCAGTTGTCAACCAGTACTGCCAGGTCCCTCTCTGCCAGGCCACTCTCCAGCCACTCATTCCCCAGTCTGTAGCTGCAGGGGCTTATTGTGGCCAAAATGTAGGACCCTGCACCTGGCCCTGTTAAACCTCATCCCTCTCTGCTCATTGACGCAGCCTGTCCAGATCTCTCTGCAGCATCTGCCTCCCCTGCAGCAGATGTCATCCACCACATACAGTGAGACTCAAGTGAGTTTACACTGTCCTTTCAGTCTTAGGTCCCTGGCCCAGCTCATGTGAGATTGATAAAGGTTTGCTTAAGTCCTAAACTTTAGTAATGAGCAACCTGTCCTGAATGGCTGCCTTCAGCATTGCTTTTAACCACACTTTCAGCTTTAATCTACTGTTCTATTGCTTGTTTGCAGGACGGTGAGAGCAGCCTTATTCTGTGATTTCCAACCCCCTTGAGTATTTAAATTCCTGTTTTGTAGGGAACTCTTTCCAGGTTAGCATAATTCTTCTATATACAAATACGTATTTACTGAACAACTTTTAAAAGTATTTGCGTGGGATTTAAGATAACACTGAAATTCCTTTTGCTGATGATTTATAAAGCTGTTTTCCCCCTGTCTAGACTCTTTCAATATTTGCAATTAGCTGATGGAAAAATAAACCATGGAGTATTCTTTCCAAACCTCCATTGGAGAAGGGAAAAAGATCTCCATTATACAAAGTAAATGCTCTTCTGTCAAGTTAGCCAGGAAGAAGCTGGTGTGGCAAATGACATGGAGGATGAGACCAGTTAGTGCTGTAGTCATGTACAGCACTCAGGTGTAGAACCTGGATAAGGAAGGGGAACAGAGTTTTTTATAGCTCCAGGGAGAAGAAGAAAACAAGCTATTATGCCAGAGACATTTTTCTTGGGCTGATTGCAAAATTAGCTGGAGCTGAAGTTAATTGATTGTGTAGGCAGATGAAACAAACTAGAGATGACTATAAATAGTAGCAATCTTGCTTTCCGTGCAGCTGTAAATCTCAGCTGGAGAGCTGTCTTAAATTTGTTGTGAACGTTCACAAACAAGGGAGGGACGGTAGAATAAAATAAAATAAAACATGGAAAAATAAAATATACACACACACACACACACACACAGAGCCCGGCACACAGAGAAATTGTCAGGATCAGCCCTTGCAAGATGGGTGAGAAGTAGAATTTGATCTCAGAGATGTTGTTGCCTGATGCATTTTACCTGTCTCGCCCCCTCAACCACAGCCGGGGAGAGGCAGGATTAGCTATTTCTTTCTTTTGTCTTTCCAGGATTTTATGTCAGATAGTGTTGCAGCCTATTCATTGAGGAAGAGGGGGAGTGAAGCAAGGTCTGTTCGTCTGGATACCGACAGCTAGGGCTGCCAAAGAAAGAATGCCTCATCCCATCAACTGCTGGAAGCGGGGAACACACTGTGTGCTCTATGGAAACGATGAATACATGTGGTCAGAATTTTTTTCTTTTTAAGATGGGGGAGTTGTGTTTTTTTTCATCCAGATTAAGTTTCATGTAGAGCCTCGTTTCCCTGATAAGGGAGAGGTATCGCTGAAAATCCAAGAGATGGTTGTCAATGTTAGAGCCATCTCTGCATGTGGCAGGTGGCAGCTTTTAGTATCTGTACCTGTACCTCCAGCCTAGCTGGTTTCCTGACAAGATGTTCTCCCTGCAGTGTAAAGACCATAGGTGTGGATTGAGCCTTCCTTGCATCACTCCTCAGAGAGTTGTTGGTGGACCAAATCTTTTATCCGCATAGGGCTACTCTTGGTCGTTTGCCTGTCCAACTGCAGGGGGGAGTCACCATGTAATTACCAACCAACAACTCTTACAGTCTGAGGCCAAAAGTGTAGAATGCCATCATCTGAAATTACAGAATAATTTGAAGTAAAGACTGCATGGCTGGAATTCTGTTAGGATGAAAGATGTAAGATTAGGACATTTTCTAAAGGGGTCATCAGGCTTTCACCTGATGAGTTACCATGTGAGTCATACCTGTGGGCTGCACTCTGCTCTGTTGTGTCGGTATTTGTGTTTAGTAGGAGGGACTTCCTACACTGAGGAGTTATGGTTTACAGATACAAACCAGACAAAAGGGTAGGAGGAGAAAAGAAAAACACTAGGGTTTACCCAGACATTTTAGCAGGCCACTGGCTAGTCTGCAGGCTGCCTGCTTCCCACATCTCTCACAGGAAGGCAAATGGAGCAACTGTTTTATAAGTAGGATGAGTGAGGAGTATTCACATGGTCACCTGGGTGTGGAAGATGAGCAGTAACTTTTCCAGCTTGGGTAACTCCCTTGGTTGGCCACACTTCTGGCTGATGACAAGGCAATTCAGGTGCCAGCAAAGGTTGTGCAGAAGGGAAGGACAATCTTGTGCAGTATAGCAGAGCACTTTGTACCACCATATGCTCTGCTAGCTAGAATTGACCCATTTGATGCACCTGAGAGCCAACACAGTGAGGGGAAGACTTCTCTGGCTTTTCTGTGTCATTGATGCCAACGGTCTAGCTCAGCAAAGAGTTTCTATAGTGTTATTCTGCTAAATACAATGTGTTCTTATGATTTCTGAAACTGTTAACTCTCAGCCACAGGGAATGAACCTCCATGGTCTCAGAACGAGCAGATGAGGTTGTGATGTAACTGTGATTCCTCTCTCTGACCCATTACAGTATGCCAGAGGTCTGGGAGCTCTCCAAAGCACAAAGAGCACCTGAATATTCTTAAAATAAGTGGCAGACAGACAGAGTTTATTCTGGGTTCATTCATGTGCTCGGGTTTGACCCAGCCTGGCAGGCAAAGTCTGCTCAGTGCGTGTTGCAAGGCTGCTCTATCAACAGCACCAGTTGTGGTTAGTAAGTCAAGGCAGTGGTCTGGCTGCTAAAACACCTAGGGGAAAACCCTCTTGGATTGTATTTCTCATGTCTTCTGTTTGCTGATAAGAAAATGCATATCCAAGAGCCTTGGAGAAGTCACCCCCCTACCCCCAAAAAATTGTGCATGCACTCTGCATCTGACCTGTCACCTCCCTCCTGAGAACTGAAAGCATTTGTGTTTATCTTCTTTTTTTACTGGGTTTCAAAAGACAATGATCTGCTCTCATGGAGGATTCTTTTATCAGCTTCAGGGCCATGAATCTAAGAGGACTTAACCTGGAGGTCACTTTCCAGCTATTTCACTACTGAAGTCAGAAGAATCCCCTTGGAGCTTCCATGTTCAATCAGGACAATTTTACAGCTTTACTGCTAAAGGGAGAGGTGCACTTCAGTTCAAGATAAAATCCATCAAATGATGCAATTCATTTATTCTGGCGTCAAAGTGTCTCTGTCCATTTGAGAAAAAGACTCTGTACACGTGCATGAGTGCCTCATGGAGAAGAACATTCCTTTTTGGGAGGGTGAGAGAAGTTTGATTGCTAGTCCTGTACTTCCAGTCCAATTTTAACATCTCTGTCCTGCTGAACCCCATCTGACTGCGCTGAGAAGACAAAAAAAAAGGACAAGAAAAAGAAAATAGCTCCTGTTGAATAAACCCTGTCCAGGTCTGCCTGTCAGGTTTGGTCACCAGCCTCTCTGAACATACTTTCCTCTTGATAGATTCTCACCCCTTTGGTATGACACTATCATTTTATGGGACACTGGAATCAGTGATACAAACCCTCATTTACTTGTCTACATCTGTTAGTGTGCTGTGTTGTTCATGTTCTACTTGCAAAAAGCCTGGTCTCCCTTAACCTGGTCACAGGGGTGAATGGAAAATTTGGGTCTTCCATGTCTGTGCACAGCCATGATCAGGGGGACCTTCCTTTTGCTGCTTCAGCAACAATTACTCTCCTAACTTTTGAGACAATCTAATTTCTATCACATACTATATGGATGGAGATCCATTGTGGGTTAACACATACATGTCTGAATGGAAGTCATCTGTGTTCAAAACTCAGGGCCCCTTCCAGGATGAGAGGGGAGCTTCAAAATCCCTGAAGTACCTGTATTGACACATTTCAACCAGCTGTGTAGCAAACAATGAGGAAAGGCTTGTTTCGTGCCTTTTACCCACTCACACCTCTTTCATGTTTTGCCCAGTTGGACATCTGGCATGGTTTTTTTTACACACCCAATGCTGAGCTTTCATTTCAGGCAACCCATTCTGATTCTATCAGAGCTAACTTCTGCCCTTATGAAACTTAAGGTTTGTCTTGAGGCACAGCCAACCGCTAGAAACGTTGCTCAGCAATGGGTCAACCTCAAAGGTTGTTTGAAGCATCTGCTCTTTAGTGCTCCCAGGGATTCGCATGCTGATGCCCACAACTGTCAATCTCTGACTGAGGCAGATGGTATTGTGTTGTGTGTGGCTGATTCCATCACTGTAGGATTCTTCTGCAGTTCATCTTACATCTGCTTCCCATTGGAACCATGCAAGAAGAGACTTGCTACTGGCATTATGTTAATGCAAACTGAATGTGTGCACCTGGACCATCCTATTGTACTCAACAAGCATCCCAGCTGGGAGTGCACAGTGATCTAAAATAACCAACAGCTCGTACAAAGAAATTTTAGGAAGATCTTATTTTTGAACAATCAAAAGAAGAAAATCATATCAGGAGCTAAAGACAATGAAAAATTCTGGGAGGATTCTGTGATTCTGGGAGTAGAATCACAGAATCACAGAGCATTAGGGGTTGGAAGGGACCTCGAAAGATCATCTAGTCCAATCTCCCCACCACAGCAGGATCACCTAGATCAAGTCGCACAGGAGTGTGTCCAGCCAGGTTTTAAATGTCTCCAGAGAAGAAGATTCCACAAATCCCCTGGGCAGCCCCTTCCGGTGCTCTGTCACCCTCACCATGAAGAAGTTCCTTCTCATATTTATATGGAACCTCCTATGTTCCAACATTAATGAGGTCACCCTTCAGTCTCCTTTTCTCCAAGTTAAAGAGATCCAGGTCCTTCAGCCTTTCCTCACAGAGAGATGTTCCACTCTCTTCATCATTTTTGTGTCTCTGTGCTGGACTCTCTCCAGCAGCTCCGTGTCCTTGAACTGAGGGGCCCAGAACTGGACACAACATTCCAGATGCGGTCTCACCAGGGCAGAGTATGAGTATGCTGAGACACTGAAAATTTAGCTACACACATCACAGCGATGCAACAGAAAGCGTGTATCTCAGTCCCTTGCCTAAGTTTCCCAAAGCAAGGGACTTTTTAAATTTTAAGCACCACTAATAGGATCAGCTGATCTTCAAGTCACAGGTATTACAGATCTCCAGCTGTGCCAGTCCCAGTCCAATATGAATGCCAGATGTTCTATCTAGTTGTGCCTATGATACCGTGCTCAGTAACATCACGCTCTGGGTACTGAATAAAAAACATTAATTGTTCATTTCACACCTGATGTCTCATCTCTTTTAAGAGCAAAACTTTGGAAAGTTATGACTTCAAGCACGTAAGAAAGAAATCACCAAAGTTTCAGTATAGTAGGCTGGGTCTCAGGTCTGGAAAGGGAGGATCTTAGTTCAAGACAGATATTGAAAGGAAAGTACAGGAGAGCGTGGAAGCTGCAAGAAAGCCAGTAGACAGGGTGGGGTGAAGGGCAGCTGGAAAAGGGGTGATGAAGTCAAAATGGAAAAAGTTGCTGGGTGGATCCAAGTCTGAACAAGGATTTATGACAGGCATAAAGGAAATTGTAGGATGAAAACCATGAACAGTGATGGGGTTTAGCCACATTCTGTAGGTTTTGAAGTAGAGGAAGAGACAGATTTCCCAATAGAAGTTTGCCTTCTCTGCTCCTTTACCTCTGCATTTCTTGAGACCTCTACACTTGTCTCTGCACCAGAATCCACATCTTCACCTTATTTTGCAGCCCTTTGACTACTTGTTCTTCTAGCATTCTACCTTGTGACTTACTGCGTGCTTCTATCAATACCAGGATAGCTTACTTGGGTAAAAAGTGAAAGCCTGATGGTTCCTTCATTCACCCTAGCCAGGCTTTTTCCCTTTCATTCAATATTCTTTTGCTCAAACCTCTCTGGCTGAGGGCCAAATTCCCTAAATTCCAAGGCTTCTTTATCTTGTTTCTTTTCTCTTCTTCAGAAAGCAGATGATGCTGTGGACTCTCAGTCCCAGAGATGGGAGTGGCGAGGGATTTCTCTCATGTATAGTTCTTCATCATAGCCTTATGGTTCTTCCGCTACTGAACAGCAGCAGGTAGAATGACAAAGATAAAAAAAGCAAATAACTAAAACTTTAGATACTCTTGTGCACAGTTTAGTCATCTCTGGTAAAGACATCTGGCTCCTGCAATTTCAAAGAGCAAGGAATTCTTTCTGCTAGAGCTTCTGGAATGAGGAATCTCTCCACACCAGTTCTTGTCCTCAGCAACCTTGGAAGGCACAAGCTGACTAGCTGAAGAGAAGGCAATTAATGAAGACATTTTTATTACCCTTATTAAAGGGAGAAGAAGGTTTTGATATAACACAATACCCACTACATGATGCTATTAATTTATTTTGGCTGGCCAGTGCTCTTGCTGGGTCTGTGTGTTATTAGAGGGTGGTGCAATGGTTGTTCTTCCCACTGCTTGCAGGCCCTAGGGTCAGGTTCTACTCCACCAATAACATGACTCATCTCTGCTTAAAACAATTCCTCAAGTGATACCAAAGTGACCACAATATTAGTCAGCTTCCAATCATCTGTATCCAGTAACAATGGCTACTTCCCCAGAACCTGCTTCAGAGCAGCTCACACACTTGTTTCTAACTACAGAATGAAAGTCAGCAGGGAGCACATTAGTTTTGACTAAATGTCATGTGAGAAAGTCACTGGGCTGGATATCATTCGCATTTCTGCCTTCATTAATATCTGTCTCCTCACTAATGAATGAAGTTGGATATCCCTGTAGAAAGCCATTGTTGTCCTAATGTGTGTGCCTATTGAAGAAAGGGATGGCACTGTGACAGTAGGCAACCCACCCAATATTGGCTACTCATTATAATCAAGAACCTCCGAGTTTAATACTGAGAAATGGTCATCTGAGTGACAATTTTGTTCCTAGCTGACTTTAGGAGTGGCCCCCTTTTTGCCAATTGTCTGTAAAGAGAACAAAAAGTTCACAAAGAGGTAAATAGATACCTAAAATTGATGTGAAGACACGTCTGCTCCCCACTCCTCTGTACTTTCTTTTCTACCATCTCTCAAGCAAGTGTGGCACTTCTTTGACAAGTGACACACCAGGTCAAATGTGTGAGAAAGCTCATTATAGAAGATGGGTATGTTAAGAAAACAAAACTCCACTATGGAACTCTGGAAGAATTAAACTTAGAGCACATTCTCTGTCAATTTTATGCAAGATTTTAAAGAATTAAAGAGGCCTCAGTCAACATAGTGCCTGTGCAAGGACAGCCCCACTGTTTCTCTTGGCTAATGGATGCTAAGGAGGGAAAAACAATGGAATGGAGAATTTCCATCCTCTGGGTTGAGGAGATGTCTTTGGGGCAAGTAACACAACTGGATTTGTTATTTTTAGGTGGTCTTTTTTTCATTTTCAAGTATTTTTTAATATTTGTTCTATAGGGGATGCAGACCTGACAAAGCTGCAAGATTCACTCACGAGGATTCATTCACTCCAAATGCTCTGGGCATTTTAAGGCATTGACTGTGGTGCGTTTAGGAGCAGTTCCACTCTTATGTAGTCATCATCTTTTTATTTCACTGGGAAGTGATGTGAGAGTCTACAAATACAATTGCATATTTGCTAAAAAAAAAAAATGGAATGCCCTGAGGCGAAAGACGTCACCTGGTGTCTTGGGTAGTGGTGTATGAATCCCTTTGCACTGTCAAGATAGGGTCTTTTGGACTTTCTAGAAATCAGTTCCAAGTTCAGTGAACACACACAGTGTTTTTTACTCTCCCTGCCTTGGTCCAGGACCAGTGCCAGAGGAGAGAGAAACAAAAAGTGATCTCCTGCCCAAATTCTTCCTTGTAATGAATATGTGTGAGACTAACTATGATCTCATGGAAATCTCTGGTTTGTGGTCATCAGATATTATGAACATGGCTCTGTTACCTGCTTGGTCCCCTACAGCTCACCTTCAGAAAAATCATTGCTGTATCAAAGAGCTCTTCTTGAAACTATTCATACCACCAGGTCTAATTTAACCCCTTGCTTACTGGAGTTTAACTCATAAAATAGAAAGGCAGTTACAGATTAAATGAAATGAGTGTTCAGACATGCAAAAGCATCTTCCAAGACAGGGCCATTTCACACAGATCACTTCACACAGATCTTTCAGTGATGTCAAACAAGGACTTGTTAGCTGCTCAGTACTCATGGGAACAGCAGGTACTGGAAGTATGAGATTACTGTTGTTATACCTGTTATTTATACTGTGCTAGTACACAAGGTGTGTTAGGTGATCTCCACATCGTGGAATGATATGACCCCCTCATCACTTTGCCAAAAGCTCATATTCCATGGCTGGGAATGTACAAAGAGTGGGAAAGGGCAATACAGTGTAAACACACTATTTGCCTGAATATCTCCTGTGGACTTTTCTCCAGGCTTTGCTCAACAGATTGTGGTACAGCTGTGAGGAGAGTCTGTCTGAAAGAGGTGGCTCTCTTGCTCTTTGTGAGGGAAGATGCTGTCGTACCCTCTTGTCAACAAATGTGCAAAGCCATAGTTTAACAAATAAACTATGAATTACTTTGATGCAGATTCGGTGCTTAAAGATACATAAAATACATTACTGGATTTCATGAGGTTTTCTGGTTTTATTACATTGCTGAGAGAACATATATCACCTGTGTTTCATCGCCTCTCAACCAGCAGAGACCTATACACCGAAGTGGACTTTTGTGGAAGCATGCATGCTTCTGCTCCTCCCACCTAACTCTGGGCTCCTAATAAAGGTGCAAAACTAGGGGTAGAGTTTTTTGAGTCTCCCTCCATAGTCAGCTGAGGAAGGTTCATTACAGATAAGACCTGAAGCACTCTCTGAGGAACTTTGCTTTTATAGGGTGGCCAGCAGGATTAAGGAAGCAGTTGTCCCCCGGCATTCAGCACTCGTGAGGCCACACCTTGAGTACTGTGTCCAGTTTGGGACCTCTCTGTACGAGAAGAACACTGAGATGCTGGACCCTCTCCAAAGAAGGCCACTGAGGCTTGTGAAAAATCTAGAGAACAGGTCCTGTGAGGATTGGCTGAAGGAACTGGGGTAGTTTATCCTGCAGAAAAGGAGACTCAGGAGAGAACTTACTGCTCTCTGATAAGAGATCGCTCCCTCCCTCTATCTCTTTTTCTGCCTGAAGTGGTATGGAAGTGAGTGGGAGTCTGTCATTCTCTTCTTGGTGTTCCTAAGCAGTAAGTGACAGGACAGGAGAAAATGACGTCAAGTTGCACCAGGGGAGTTTTAGATTGCGTATTAGGAAAAATTCTTCACTGAAGGGGTTGTAAAGCATTGGAACAGGCTGCTCAGGGAAGTGGTTGAGTCACCACCCCGGAGGCATTTAAAAGATATTGTGGATGTTGTGCTTAGGGACATGACTTAGTGGTGGACTTAGCAATGTTGTGCTAACTGTTAAACTCTATCTTAAAGATTTTTTCCAAACTAAATGATTCTATGATTCTATTCGTAGGGTACAGAGACAGGGTTTTGAGTGCTTAAAGTTATCTGGGATGAGTTTGGGTATTAAGACAGAAGATCAAAGCAGAATGGAGAGATCATGCTTAGGAGGATTACTTGAATTTTAAGATCTGTAACCTAGCAGCAGCCCATTTAAGAGCCTTACCATGTGGTAAGGGCATCTTATCTTGAGTACTTAATCCTTACTAGTTTGCACTGCTCTGATGGACTCTCTGCAGGGATTATAACCCTTCATAAGGTGAAGACCTTACACAGGGTGAGAGATGTCATTAGGCAATGGTCAGTGAAAGCACTTTGAGTGCTCCAACTCTTAAGTCAGTAAGTTATGAAATCTCGGGAGAGAGACTATAAAGTCATCTTTGCTTCTGATGCTTTCATGTAAGATAATCAACAGTTGCTTTCTCACTGAAGACTAGGAAAACAAAGAATATGGATGTGAGCAGTAAAAGTGGTGAGCCTGTCACAGACAGAAAGCAAAACTACAAAAACCCTGCTAAGCCTAGAACTTGCAAGCCCAGATTTGATTTCTTTTGCTATGAAAACCTTCACACCTGATAGTAGGCAGCTTCCTTAGAAGTAGATCTACTTATTTTTAGATATGTTAAGTCCTACTGAGTGGGACATTTTCCATCCTAATCACCCCTTAGAAGCAGGTGAGCTCAAGCAGAGTAAAAAATCCAGATGCCAAACGAACTACCCTAAGCTTCGTATGCAAATGCAAAAACCAGGAGTGACCTTATATGTGAAGGGTGGGTGTCAGGAGGATGGAGCCAGGCTCTTCCCAATGTCATCTAGTGATAGGACAAGGGGCAAGGGGTGTAAGCTGGAGCATAGGAGGTTCCATATAAATATCAGAAGGAACTTCTTCACAGTGAGGGTGATGGAGCACTGGAACGGGCTGGCCAGGGTGTTGTGGAGTCTCCTTCTCTGGAGACATCTAAAAGCTGCCTGGATGTGTTCCTGTGTGATGTGATCCTGCTGTGGCAGGGGGATTGGACTAGATGGTCTTTTGAGGTCACTTCCAATCCCTAATATTCTGTGATTCTGTGTGATTCTGTGTGTGATGAAATCCTGCCTCCTGCTCTGGCCAATCAAGAAAATACTAAGATTCTCAACTTTCCCTTCTTTCTGGACATAAGCAGACGTGCCATTTTTACTTAAAGTGCAAAGGGTAATTAGTATAGCTTTAATATTACTGTTTTGTTTAAATTCTAAGTAGAATTGAAGGAAAACCCATATATGCTGGGGGAGACAGAATATTTCATTTCTGAATTGACCTAAAACTTTTTGAGTCAGATGAGCTCAGTAATTAATTAGTTTCCAGTAACAGTGTGCAGTTAGAGCTCAGGACAATGTCTCAGTAGATGAGACACTCTTTGTTGTTCTATAATGCAGAGCAGCTGGTTCTCCTTTTGCTTTGTGCAAGGGTGATTGTCCATATATGCAATTAGAGTCTTTAGGCATGAAACAAATCACATAATGCAGGCGTGGACACTGCAAAGACCGAACTGCCAGACTACATATCCCAGCAGGCTATAACACAAGAGGAAAGCATGGTTTGAACACTGAAGTGACTTGAAACTGAGCAGTTTGGGGTCATTTTGACACAGCACAAGAAAACGTTTCGATTACAGAAATGTTTTGTTTTGTTTGAAAATGTCAGACACAATGCCTTGGCTTTGCCCAAAAATACTTTGTTTGTGGGGTTTTTTTTCCCCCTAAAATTTACACTCAGAGAAAAAGACTTGACATTTCAGCTCTTTGTTTCAATGTGGGATAAAAACAAACACCGAAATGTCAGGATTTGCTGCGGGATGAAAATTCTGAATTTTACCTGCATTTTGGTGCAATGCCTCTCAGCCTCTGCATTTACATTTTTCTTTGAAGTATGTGTGGAAAGGATTATGAAGGATAGGTAATTATGTTCAAAAGAAGCTAGAAAGCTACACGTTCCTGTCCCTGAGATGTCTCAAAACATGTCAGGATTTAAACTAACAGGTAGTTGATGCAAATAAAGTAGAGGAAAGTGATAGCACTATTCAATGTCCTGACTTAATTTTCACTCCTATAAGCAGTCAAACTGGTCTGTACCTGATTTGAACCTGATTAACAAAGATTAGAAACAACTGGAAACTTTTGTCATGAAATTATTTGGACCGTTTTCTGAGTGAGGTCTGACAAAGGGAAAAACCAACAACCCTTGGAGAACCATGGATAGCTAGGTCTAATGCAAGATTCAGAGACATCTTTACAAGTATGTCTTATTTGCTGCAAGCAATTAAGCTGCATAAATCTGGATTACTCTCACGATTCACTTTGTACAAACATCCTTAGAGGGATTTGGTTCTGAACAATACGTTGGTGGGAATGATCTACAAGAGGATTATGTGTGGATGTTGTGGAGAATGGGCACAATGACAATAGGATTTATGGGTTTACTGCCTTCATGGATTTCTTAAAAAGTCACACTTTACATGGCCAAAGAGACATTCCAAACTAAAAAGTTAAAGCAATACAGAAAAGTATTGCAGGACACTGTTTTCAGCTAATTCTGGTTAAACCAAGGGTTACAGAGGCAGAATATCAATACCTGTTTTGGAACCTTTCTCACACATAAAGTGCCAGTGTGTTCCAAAGGCCAGGTTTTGTTCAAGTGCAGAAAAGCACGGGGTGGATGAACTGCCCCAGTTTTGCTTTCCCAGGGTCTTCAAAACATGATAAAACTGAGGTCAATATCATTGTAAATAAACATTTTAACAAGTTTTATTAACAAAGAGCACAAAACAGTTAGAAAAAGGAAGGGGAAAAAAACCTGTAAACCACCAGCAAAACAGATCCGCCCCACCACAATCATGATGAGCAAGCCACTGCCTAACAAAGGTCTCCCCGAGTTGAACCAAACCCAACCTCCTTCCCCACACACACTCCCCTTACAAATGGCAAACATTATCCATGCAGTAACTAACAGGGACGAAAAAAGATCTGGACATCACATTTGGAAACCACCAGTAGACCTGTCCTTCAGGAAATACCCTTACCCTATTTGGGTGGGAGTCAGGCTCTTCTGCTAGGCAACTAGTGATAGGATAGGAGGGCAGGGCTTGAAGTGTGCCAGGGGAGGTTTGGTTTGGATATTAGGAAGCACACAAGAGTGGTTAGACACCGGAATGGCCTGCCCAGGGAGGTGGTGGAGTCACCATTCCTGGAAGTGTTTAAGAAAAGATTTGATGTGGCACTTAGTGCTCTGGTCTAGCTGATTGTGGTGATGTTAGGGCTTAGGCTGGACTTGATGATCTTACAGGTCTTTTCCATCCTTGATAATTCTGTGATTCTGTGATTTGAACCTCCCTAAACTAAACAGTAAACAGTCCCTTTGTAACTTAGAATCATAGAACCATTAGGGATTGGAAGGGACCTCAAAAGATCATCTAGTCCAATCCCCCTGCCATGGGCAGGGACATCCCACCCTAGA
>JAOXOE010000602.1:13040735-13059653 GCA_028565055.1 Phoeniculus purpureus
ATGAGGTCACCCCTCAGTCTCCTTTTCTCCAAGCTCAAGAGACCCAGCTCCCTCAGCCTTTCCTCATCAGGGACATGTTCCACTCCCTTTGTCATCTTTGTGGCTCTACACTGGAGTCTCTCCAGCAGTTCTGTGTCCTTCTTGAACTGAGGGGCTCAGAACTGGACACAATATTCTAGATGTGGTCTCAGCAGGGCAGAGTAGAGGGGAAGGAGTACATCTCTCGATCTACTAACTACCCCGTTCTGATCCACCCCAGAATGCCGTTGGCCTTGTTGGCCACAAGGGCACACTGCTGGCTCATGGTCATCCTGCTCTCCACCAGGACCCCCAGGTCCCTTTCTCGTACACTGCTCTCTAACAGTACTTGCTAACCCAGCATGGTTTTATAACCAGCATGTCGTCTTTCTAGAGTCTCATCATTTCAGCTGGAGTAATCTAATAGGATTTCTTTTAGAATTTCCTGACTACTAATTTTTCCAGTGCTCTGAATTCTCCATCTCTACTACTTAGAGTAATGAGCTTTTGCTTTGTGGAACTGGCCCAATTTGAAGTATCAAATACACAAAATACCTGTTCATGTACTTACATGTATACTGCCTCCATACGTAAGAACACATAAGTAGGCACACACACATTGCATGTGCACACACAGACACAATACTACTGTACACTTCTACAAGTCAGAGTAACTCAGTCACACTGAGGCTGTTGTTGGGAATTCTCCTCACTGTTCTCAGAATTGCTTTCCCATTTAGCATTATGGAAAAGTGAGATAACCAAGAAGTCTTCCCGAAGTTAAGAACGCTTGGAGCTTATAATAGTTCCACCCTACTTTAAGTATGAAGTTTGTAATTGCCAAAACGTCTGACCAAGTCATCCTTAGATGTTCTGCCCCAGCTAAATGCAGCTTTGATTGTGCATAGAATAAAGTGATATCATATAACCATCTGATTATCCTCTATGGTAAACTATAGATAGAGCAGCCCTATAGTAGGAAAATTGAGAACAGTAAATTATATTCTCATACCATGTATGTCTTTTCATGTGGAACATTTTATTTTGTTGCTTAAAGGCCACATCAGGGGCTATTTTAGAAGGGTGTTTCCTTCCCAAGCTTTTAAGCAATGCAACTACTCAGACAGGCTCCTTTGTTCTTTCCAGAGAAATAACAGAATTGAGTGAAGGAAAGAGGCACTCAGTTTCCTTCCATGCTTTTCTTATGCCCACAGAATGTCTCCTTTTAGCTGTCTTATCTAGGAAGTGATCAGTTTGGGGGACTTCAGTAGTCTCCAGTAATACTGATTATTGCTTATTTCATTATGTTTTGGGAACAAATTGAGTCATTTTTGTGTGTTCCCCACATCAAATTCCGTGTCATGCTGTGGTCTCAGGAATGTGACTATCTTCCCTGGAAGACCAACATCTATTACACCACAGCATGAATAAGGTCCAAAGGAGGTGGGATGTATGAAACAGCTGGTTTTGGGGGTTTTTTGCTCCCCCTGAGAAGCTGAGTTACTATGTTTTGTTTCTGCTGCTAGGTCTAACACCCTATTGATCTGCATCACCATGGGAAAGGCTCCCCCAAGTTTTCACAGCGATCTATAAAAACCCTTTTTCACTTCCTGCTTAGGACTTTTTGTTTGATGCATTGACGGTCTCCTAGAGCACTGTACACACAAATCTTTGTAACTTTCAGAGATTTGAAATACTGTTTATGATTGGTAAGACTATGGAAAAAGGGAAAAGGAAAGAGCAATAGAATCACAGACTGTCTAGTCTAAGTATCTTCCTTCCACTACTCACCTGCCCCTCACAATTGTGGTATTTCTCTGAAAGACACTGGAAGAGTTGGAGGGCTCCTACAGGAAAAAGCGGTTTTGATCAGATGTGCGGTTGATAGAGTTTGGTCTGTGTCATGATGTTTTGGACATTGGTCAAACCTATCCTAAAATGCTGGCTTTTCTTTCAAGTTCTTTGAGCTGAGCCACAAAATGGTTGCCAGATTGGCCTCCTTCCTGGTGCTGCTCTCTGTTTTTCTGCTTTTTGGGGGGTATGCAGACTGTCATCAGTGTTGTTCTTAGTCAGTGATGTGGGTTGGTTTCACCAGCTCAAACATCTGCTCAGAAAAACAGTCTGTTAGAGCTGGATAAAACTACCCTTGGGGTTTTTTTAAAGCTCCCTTACACTTTCGAAGAATTTGCACTGGGTCTATTCCATCTCAGAGATGCTCTTTTTTCATACCTTGCATTGGCCTTTGTGGGTGTTATCCTGGGAATTGGGCTGAGAAACTGGGGAGATGAGGAAAAAGAGTTTGATATTCTTGCTGCTGTGATTTTGATGATTAAAACATTGAGAACAGATTAAGCTGAAATTGCATTTTGGGAATTGTAACCTGATAAAATAACGCAGATTTCATTCCACCCCTGTGGGAATCACAGTCAGCAACTATTTTTGTTACGCAAAGAGCGTTCCTTCCTCAGCCCCCATGTTTTCAGCTGCCTTTGTTGTTCTGTAATGTGTATGGTCCTTACACATCTCAGGCCTTAAACCTCTCCTTGGCTAAAAGCAGTCTTTATTGAAATTAGGGAAGCTGCATGAAAATGAAAATTAAAATGTGTGAGACTGGGGAGGAAAAAAAAAGGCTAAAGCTGAGTCTTTTTAGCTTCTCCAAACTCTACTCTTGGAGTTGATGGCTGATGGCTGGGATTTAGGGAGCAATTTTAAAAATTTGTTTTCACTAGAGTAAATGAAACACTTGGAGGCAATAATGAATAAGACATTGGCAGGACACATCTAGATGTTATTTCCTCAGTGTGGGCCTATGTCTTCACAAGTGGACACAGTGACTAGAAGAGTGGATGGCAGATTTCCTTAGGAAAAGCTCCAGTCAAAGGAGAATAAAACCAGTTTCCCTGTTCTGACAACTCCTTCACAGTGCAGCCAGTTTGGTAATGCCTTCTAGACTACAGATTTGCTCTGCTTATGAAATCCTTGCCCCAAATGTCCTTATTGATTACTTGATGGTGGCTCGTTCTTGTGATGGTAATGCTGCCTTTTCCATGAAGGAAAGTTCTTGATACTGTCTGCACAGGACCGTCTTTTTTGTGGTTATCTGAGAAAAGGTGCCATACAAGACATTGCCAGGATGGTAGGACTCCTGAGACCCATCCAGCAGAGGGAATGGCTGAGACCATGGGCTAATTTCTGTCTTGTCTTGTACTTAAATTTGCCCAGGGTACTTGAGCTTTTACAGCTTGACTGTTCATCCCACTTCCGTGCTGTGGTTCACATGATGCTGTTGCTTCACAAGAAAAGGGCCCCTGGAGTCAAAGCTTTCCTGGAAGCCGAATTTAGGTTGTGGAATATCTTGTTAGACAGTGAAGACTGGGAATGTCACTATGCCAAGAGAGAAAAGCAACGTTTATGTCTTGCCTTTCCTCTTGTTCCGTTGCCCCTACATACAACAGAACAGGCAAGCAGACTATGAAAGGACAGAAGGAGTGTCTGCTGACAATGTTCTTCCTTGGGAATGCTTGGGAGGGACAAGTATACCATGCTAAGGGGGAGGGTAGTTAGACAGCAAAGGAAAGAGGATGTCCTCATATATTTGCAGAGGTTTTAGGGGTTTTTTTTGAGTCTGCAAGACACACACCACACATGGTTCAGACTAATTTTGTTACCTAGCAGTGATCACACCTCCAATGGTACCAGCAGGGTTTCTGTGTAACCACAACAGAGTTTTCTTTCATAAGAGTTTTCTGAACTCCTAGTCCAACTGTGGCTGAGTACAGAGCTCAGGATCTGGGTTAGGTCTTGTTTTATCCCTGTGGATTTTACCCAGTCCTCACTGAGTAATGCCACAGCTTCTCTAATCTAATTTTTTCCTTTGGATTCCTTAGACAACATCACCTAGCAGTTGTGGTTGTTTAGAAGTCTTAAGGCTTTTTTTTTCCCCCTAAAATAATGTGTGTATGAGAGGAAAGGTGCCAAATACAAACTACCCCTACTCCTTCAAAAAGGTGAGGTGGCAGGGGGTAAACTGAGGAAAATTAAAAGGAGAATCTCTTGCCTTTGATAGGTGAATATTCCAAGGAAAACAGAAGAAAATATGACAGACTCCAGAAATATAATCTGATTTTTCTGCTGCCAGCCCATTCTTTGACTTTAAAATCCGTCAGTTTTATTCGGCATAGTTTTTGGGAAGGAAAAAAATTAAAGGGGTCTCAGGAAACAACACAATTTTGATCATATTCAAGTAGACACTGTACAAAACCTGCTGGAAGCCAGCAGTGGTGATGACTGGCTCATTACCATTATATAAATAGTATTTAAAGTGCAGCTGGGCACTCACATGAGCAGAGACCTAATTGATGCTGAAATATGTTCATTTCAAGTCCTGTGACTTCACGTGGAAAATATTATACTGGTTAATTAATGGCAGTGAGAAGAGATGATGCATTGCCTTATAAAACAAGTAACTGAAATGTCGAGCCTCCAACCGAAAGGAAAAAGGGGAGGGGGAATAGCTCTGGAAGTTTAAAGCATAAAAAACCCCCCCAAAAAATAAAATGTGTGCTCATACACAATGACACACACACACGTAACCAAGAAATACAGACATTCAGGAGGAAATTACTTGCTATTTATTGAATGGCTCCCAAGCCAAATTTGAGTTTATCGTGTGTTCTTCACAGAAAGAAAACACAAAGCACAATGTTTATATGGAAGGGTTCAGGAAAACGTAAATGCCTTGATTCTGGCAATTCTGAACACTGCCTAATATCCTTTCCAGGCAATTAGCAAAGCTGCATCCACCGTGGGGTTATTTAATACACACAAATATGACTAAAGCAATAAAGACTTGATTTAATGGAAGACAGTGACTGGGCAATGCTGTGCAGCACAATGCAGACAGGGGATGACCCATGCAAATATGAACTCATTGAATTTAGAAAACCTGTACTGGAACATAGAAGGTTCCACATCAACCTAACAAGGAACTTCTTCACAGTGAGGATGACCGATCACTGGATCAGGCTGCCCAGGGTGGTGGTGGAGTCTCCTTCACTGGAGATATTTAAGACCCACCTGGATGAGTTCCTGTGTGACTTGGTCTAGGTGATCATCCTGCTGTTGCAGGCAGATTGGACTAGATGATCTCTTGAGGTCCCTTCCAATCCCCAAGGATTCTATGATTCTATGGATGTCTGACAGCTTCCTTGCCTTCATAGAATCATAGAATTCAGAGGACTGTTTGGCACATAAGTATTTTCCAAGCTTTTTCTCAGAGCAGGATCTGCTAGGTTTTCCAGTGCCCTCCTAGAAAATGATAGAGTAACTGATCTTACTGTCAAGAAAAAACTGGCTCTAGATTTCTAGATTATTATATTTCCTTACATTGCCATAGAATCATTGAATCATTAGGTATTGGAAGGGACCTCGAAAGATCATCTAGTCCAAACCCCCTGCCACAGCCAAATGTCTTTATGTTATCTGCAGTCCAGATGTTTTATCTCCACTCTCTGTTTACTCAGTGCCTGCTTTTTTATTTTTTTAATGTTCTTTTTTGCATCTTTCGAACTTTCTCATTTCCCTATACATCATACCTTTCAGTTCTTCCATAATTTAGAGATATTTTCTTGAATTTCTGTGGTCTTGCCATTACCTTCCTTTCAAGAATCAAATTCATTGTTTGGGTTTTGAGCTTCCCAGATTTTGTGGACAAAGAATTGATTGCTTTTTGCACTGACCTGTCTTGTTGCTAGTTCGTGCCATAAATCGACATCTGCCGTAAGCCCTTGGATCTTTTTTCTTTATCTGCCTTCCAAACACTATTTTCCCATTAACTTTTTAAAGTGTTTTCTTGTCTTATGGGCACCAATGAATTAGGGTTCCTTCCTTTATGACTTTTACTCCTGTATTATGCTCCCCAAACTGCCTTTCTCGGATTTTCCTGCCATGTTTCTTTTTGTGGCTCCTCCCAAATTACTGTTGTTTGTAAATTGCGTCAAGCGCCTGATTATTTCCATTTTGAGAGATTAATGAAGATGTTAAATGAGACTCTTGTGGGATCCAAGTAGGCACATTTGTCTTCATGAAACAATGTTTATAGCTAGGCCAGATGCAATGATTTTTGGAGTAGAACCTCAGGAAATCATTTCCAAAAAGCTAAAAATGAATTGTCTGCTTCGAGTAAAGTGTCAGTGAATTTGCAGCACTAGTGCACGCTGTTAACGTGGTGCGTCAAAGGCCACACCAAATCAAGAACGGTTTTCCTTTTCCTGCTTCAGTCTTCTGCATCATACAAAAGCTGCTTAGGTACCACTTACAGCCCCACCAATGATACACTGCATCACCAACTCACTGATCAAGATATCTGAGCTCTACCTATCCACCCTTCCAACATCGTAGCTACTTGTAACATTCGTTGTCTAAACAACCAATGTACTCCTCCTCCCTCCCTCCCTCAAACAAACCCAGAGCAAAACAAACCCACCCAGACAAACGTTTCCACCCTACGTGCATCTCCCCCAGGGAGAAGGATAAAACACAAATGCCACCAGGCAGATGGCAATGTTCTTTGCTGCTCTACTGGCAGGTGCGCATCAACAATGGCAATGTGAGTGCCTAAGATCCAGAACAAAATTGAATGGCTTCTCATGATTTCCTTTCCAGCAGTCCAATGCTTCATTTCAGCAAATGAGAATGTCATCATTACAGCCAGAGTGGTAGAAGCTCAGGATACCTAGTTCTGAAATAAGCTCTTACAGCATGGATATTGTGTGGAAATGCATCTTCACTCTTGCAGCAAGTGGGGCTAGTATGGGACACCTGAGAGCTACAGGGGGAGAGTGAACTTTATGCAGAACTCCCTTCACATGGTCTTGAAGCCTCCCCTGTATTTGTTGCCATGCAGTCACACTTCCCAAATTCATGCCAGCAGTTCCTTTAATCACACTCCCACAAGTTTTTATTTGTTTATTAAGTGCCGACTGCATGGCCTGGGGCATGCAAAGCAACTCAGCCTTGCCACATTTCAGACTCACACCTGCATCTGGGATGCAAGTGTAATCTTCCAAACGTGGTGTGCCTCAATTACTGTTCAATAAGCAGTAATGGCAAGGAGGGGGCTGGGTCTAGGTCTACCATACAGGTATTCACCTTGCCTGACACTGTGAGCTCCCATGTCCACTGCTCTGTTCAATGCACTCACCATTTGCAGCTACCTAAGCGATTGCTCTGATGTAGAGCCTGGATGGTGCCCAAAGTGTTTCACCTGAGGTTGTGAAGAACATCACTGAAGAAAGCTGTGATCTGAAGCATTATCTCTCAAATCCTAATTAATTTCCCTACAGGCAAGGACGTCTCTCCCTCCTCTTGTGGTTTAATTTGAACACCTGAAACAATGAATGAAAATAGAGCAGGAGTGAGAGGAGCAAGGCAGCTGGAATGGTGTAGAGCTTTGAACACTCCCTCAGAGGGGAGCTCCATTGTGGAGGCTGACCCACTCGCTCTGGTGAGGAGGCAATTTTTCAAGTTCAACTCCACCTGGGATCCCAGGTTACAAATCTTCCCAGGCCTCAAGGGTCTGACATCTCCTTAAGGGATCACTTCCCCTTACCCCCTGCCAAGAAGAAAGATCTTTGTTTAGTGTTCTGTGGATGGGGAGCCTGTGTGTGCAGCTGTACATTTACATGGACATGCTAGAAACGAGCACAATTTGGGATCTCTGTCTGTGAAGTCTTGGGCAGGGTGATGCCAAAAATCTTCAGAAATGGTCCTCTAACTTGAAGTCCTTTGATAACATAGGCAGTCATAGAAAATTTGTGAAGACCGAGGGACTGAACTTGTTTACCTGTGGGATAGAGTCTGACATGAATAAAGCCTTCCTCTTGCCTCTTGATTCTTATGTCTATTTGAGCACTGACAGAGATGTCCTTCAAGTTTTAACTTCCACTGATGTAAAAACTGTTCTCCAAAGATTTCTGGTGTCACGTGGCCTTTACTGTCCTAGCAAATGTCAACTCAGTTGAACAACAGACTGTTGTGGTCTACTGTTTTGATGACCTGGGCATGAAATACCTGTCTTAGCAAAGGTAAAATAGATGGTGATAAAGTACAGTTCAGGTTTTGCACTCCCCTCTGTTGTGTTGGGGTTTCTTTCTCCATTTGTAAAATGAACCAGAATTAATAATTTAAATTCAAATAATTAAAATAATTTTTAAATGTTGAATTTAATATTTTTATTAATTTTTTTGAATTATTGAATTATTTGAATAATTTTAAATAATTGCATGACATGGATATTTCAGAGCTGAACTATTCTCTAAACATCTTTGACCCAGTGATCTCAGAGGGGAAGAGAAAAAGTGGCTGAAACCACCAGCAATCTCCAGCTGCATCTATGGCTTTGGACAAGTTTGATCCAAGCCGAAACACTGACAGATCAGGGCCTGTGCTGTGCAATTTTTCATTTGATGCTCTTCAGCTTTGAGTTCTGGGGAGGAGAAAGGAAAGGGTGGGTAGGGAATCAAAAGCACCAGCTACATCCACACCTAACCAAATGTTAAATCCAAACCCATTGTTTTAGGACATTAAAGAAGACATAGAGGAAAACCAGAAAAAATGTAGGAGAAAAGTAGAAAAAATAATGTTTGCAGAGAGTGGATCTGAAGCTTGTGTTCTGTTGGAAGTTCAGCTGTTCTAACGTAAACCTTACAGAGAAACATGCACATTTTTTAATTCAGTTCTGGCATCTACACCTCCTGTCACACTGTCTGAAATGGGTCGGGAAGGTTTGTTTTACTCAGTCGCCCTTGCACCGCGCTAGCAGAGTTGTAATGGATCATTTGAGTGTAAGCAAGGTGCCTTCCCTGCTGGCAAAGAACGGTCACAAAATGGAGGAAGATCACAAGATGCCACTGAAGAAATGAAGTTGCATCAACAATTTCTTTGCGAAACACTACATCAAGGAATGGGTTGAGTTGTGCTCTCCTTTGATCCATGTCTAGATACCCATCCTCTCTCTAATAGATATCCTATGACTGTAGAAATTACTCTGAGCTCACACAGCCCACAAATCCCATCTGCCTTCGGGGCACATGATCTCAAGCTTTTTCTAAAGTGGATTCGGGGGTGGGATTATTTGTCCAACACTGGTTGCCAAAAGAGCAGCTGTGAAATGCGGATGCAGCTGAGCTGGGCATGGTGAGTGTCCTTAAAGATTGATGTAGTAGAAGAGTGCAGCTCCAGACAAGAATTCAGACTGGAGGGATTTCAGGCCATTTGGTTGGCGTCAAGGTGGCTGTCTGACCTGGAGGGCATAGCTGGGAGAGGTGCCATGAGAATAGGCTCAAGTAAGCCAGTACTCAAAGCTATGGGACTGACTGAGGAAGAAGGTTTATACTAGTAGGTGTATACCAGGTATAACCAACCATTGTGCTGTAAGGGTGAGTACATGGCTGTTGTGAAGAGTCTTGAAACACTTCCTGCAATAAATTAGAGTTTGTCTTGCCCAGACATTACTGCAACAGCTGTTACTGGGGCCAATCCTGCCTTTTAATGGCAGGGAGCCAGGAGACAGTCTGGCCAAAAAGGAGTCAGTTGGGGGTCTCCTTCACTGCATCAGGAGGATGCAAAATGAAGCAGGTGTTGTGCTGTTCTCTGAAGCTCTGAAAACGCTACCAAATTGCTTAGGAAAGGACCCTTAAAGGTGTGAAATTTAACCTGTTAGTAATGAGACTTTGTGAGATGTCGTGAAGCTAGATAGGGAAGGCTCTTTAAGAGTCTGCCTTCAGAGATTGTACCGTTGCACGTTTTCTGTGTAGTTGGAAGTGTTGCTTACCAGTGATCCCCAAACACAACAGCATTTGCTTTGGGAGACAGAAACACTCTTCCAGAGTGAAGCCTTTTCAGCGAGAACTGGCCACACCAAACTGCTTTTTAGAAAGGACAGCTCCTTCTGGTACAGACAGAGTTCTGCCCCCTGCAAACTTTGACTACGTGAGGGACAAATGTCAATAGAAACTGCTGCTGGAAAAACTTCCTGCGAGGGTGTCAGAGTGTTCTGAAGATACGAGTCAAACCCTGCCCAAATGTTTCTTTTCCATTGCTTGGAACAGCTTTCCATTGCTTTCCCTTAATTAGTCATTTTACTTGTCACTGGGTTGTCCTCCAGGAGGATGTTGCAGGTCGTGCTCACAGTGCCCTGAGCATGCGTCTTCCTTTCTTATCTACTGAAGTTACAAAAGCAACAATGGGACAAACTGGAGGGCTGGTAATAGTTGCACTTCAAATGAACTTGGATCTAGTAAGCTAATCTCCTTTAACAATTCTTTCCCAATCCTACGTTAGATAGGTTATATTCAGTAATTTCTGGTAGAACCTTCATCAAAAAGTTGTGCTTGTAAGAAGATTCAAAAATTGGTAGCTTTTTCTTTGTCTTTATATCGGTATTCATGCCGATAGGAGGTCTGTAGGTCTCTTGTTTGTCCTCACAGCTAGAGTTACAGCAGTACATAGTGAAACACACACACAGTCGCTTATACATTTTCTTCTGCCCAAATCTGGAGGGTCTACCAAGGAGTTCATTGTAAATGGCATTGTTCATTCTTTGATCTCACTGACAGCACCAGCAAAGGAGGCCCCACTTGTGAAGCCACTGCAAAAACCTTATCTGATTGCTTTTATTCGTAAGCTAGGCTGGATTTGAACAATTCATGGAGGAGAGAATGCTTCCCACTGCATCATGCACCAAGAACTGCAACCTTTGCTTTCAACTCCTCCAAAGGATACAGGAGAAACAACATGGAGAAGGAAGGATTGAGCTCAGAAACAACGTACTAGCTGATGTGAAGCATCCGAGCACAACTGATATGAGAGTAACAACAGCTACACCAAAGAAACACGTATCTCATACAGACCCATACGACACATTTCTTGAACCCAGATATGACTGCCTGGCGTTAAAGTAATGGCACAGGGCCATTGGGTGTAAAGACCATGTGGGTTTAAAAGAACTTGCCCAGATGGCTTCTGCTCTATAACCAGTACTGTCATAAACAGCATGTGCTATTTCCTCATTATTCATCACAGAGGTTACCCTTGGCCAGAGACAGCAAGAGATTGATTATTCTTGGCTGATCTTTTCTTGCTGGACAGAACCTTCCTGGTTCACATTCAGATTTAGTAGAATTGGTCTTGTCATTCTCAAATTACTAGTTCAGCTGCTCCATTAGAGGAACTTCCAGGAATCAAGAAGAAGGGGAGAGGTTCCAAAACTTGAGACTGGAAAGTCTGAGACATGTGCATTTCCCTTTTTTTGGTCTCATTATGAGTCCAAACCATATTTAATGTAACATCAGCTTTATGAGGTTGTTGGCTCTGAAGTCCAGCTCCCAAACCAAAGGCTCCTCTGGTAATGTGAAAATGTGCATTGCATCTCCTGTTTTCTTCGCTGTTTGCATTGCAACAAAACCCAGAAGTTTAAAGAAAAATCCATGAGAAAAATGAAGTGTGTTCAGTCAGGGAAAACTCCTGGCACAATTGTCCCCTTAGCTGGCACCATTATGAATATGTGAGATAACTACATCAATGGCAGGGAAGCACCTCCAGCAATACAGGAGATCACATTCTTGATTGCTGGAATTCTAATCATTTGTTTTTAATTTTGTAGGTATTTAAGCAGATAAGAAGAAACAAAGATTCTTTGCCTGATCTTCGCCTTGGAACAGCTATTCATCTTTCTCTGTTTACCTGAGGCTAACAAGTTCATTTCTTCACCCCTGTCTCGGTCGTACTTCTAGAGACAGAGATCCACACACTAAAACAAGTGAGCAAAAGGAATTAGTTCAAAAACTCGTGCAGGCAAGGAGAATCTTTGCATGGATTTCTAGATGCTATGGGTTAAATCATAAAGTCCTGCTTTACAGTAACAACAGTACAGTGCTGATCACCTTTGTCTGCAAAAGCGGGGACCCAAAAGATTTTCAAAGACTTTGCCTCTGCAGAAGATGTAATCCTAAGTAGACACACACGTCCCTAGAGGCTCTTTATAATGTGACCACAATAGCACATTCTGCTGCACCAGTTTGTTTTTCGTTCTTCAGTTTGTTCAATTACAGGTCTAAAAAATGGTCAGAGCAAGCAACGGAAACTGATTTTGGATGGTCGTTTCACACCTGTCTTTAAGCACAAACAGCAAAATTGTGTCCATCCAAAATTCACACTAGCTCTCTGATTAAAGAACACTTATACAGGTTATAAATACAACAATAACTCAAGAATTTGCCAGGGGTTTATCCCAAGATGAAAGTAATTAATTGATTCAGTTAATATTCTAATGGGCCAGCACAGAAACAGAAACAATGAGAGTTTGAAAAACAATTATAAATTGCAGGGAAAAAATAAAACACACTTGATTTTGGGAAAAAAACCAAGACACATTGTGCTCACCCTACATAAAAGATTAATCACGTTATTACATAACTGGGCCAAACTGCTATCTTCAACCCCTCAAAGGGAAGAGACTTCCAGCAGTTCTTGCTTCTTGTGGAAATGTAGAGTCCATTCAGTCCACACACATGTAGGGACATGCAGTGTCAGCAGCATTCCAACGTCCAGTCCCCTGTTCCATGTCCTTTCAAGCCAGGAATCAGTGTGGTGATTCCTGCAGCCACTAAAGAGGGAAGAACTTGCCCCATTTCAGCAAACAGTGGAATTCAGACAAAACCCTCCTTCTGCTTTTCTTTGAAGCTCCACTCTCTTCCTATTCACTGTGTTCTGAGGACAAGACTGCTGCCTTGTTCAGCCCAATGCCATGTGTCTCTCTCTGAACAAAGACAGAAGTGAAGTCAAGAAGAAGGAGGAGCTGGAAACCACAAACTGGAAGCTCCAAATCAGTCATATCGGTTCAGAGTTGCCTATTAGGCAATACTGAATCTAAGGGAGAGCTTGGAATTCCAAGCTCCTTTATTACAGGTTTCCATAGTAACTCCCCGTTGTCTCAGGCCAAGAAACTGACTGAATTCAAACTAAGACAGTGTTTAAAATTTGGGCAGACTTGCTTTCAGTTCATTGCCAGATTTAAACCTGACAAATTGGTCTATCTACACATTCTCCACTGGTTGCTACCTTCCAGAAGACAGGATAAATAGGAAACATCAAGCCAGAAGTTGATGTTACAGTAAGCTCTAAGCAAAAGCGGGTTGTTATTGAAAGCATTTTCATACCACGGGCACTGCTGAGTGGCTGCCGTGTTAATTCTATGATGCCTTCTTCTAAACCAATCTTGCACTTGTATAGCAAGAAAAACTCCTGCCAAGAGGTCTCAGAAATGCCATCAACAATTGTGCTTGCTGACAAAAAGATAAAGTTAACTAGTTGTAAGCACCCTTTGCTGATGAACAAAAAAACCCCCTCTGGCTTGTCTTCCTGGAGGGACAACAAATAACACGGGTCATATGCATTTATATTTTTGCACTGACATAACTTTGGCACAGGCCTTGGGTTCTCACCAAGGTGCCACCTGGAACAGACAGCATACATTTAACACAACATAGAGCAACAGTCATATAAAATTAAATCACAAGACTCTGTCTATCCCAGTGCCTTACCTCTGGCAAAGAGACACAGAGGATATCTGGGAAGGAAGCACAGCAGAAAAGGTAGATAGAGCATGATCCTTCTCTTAGCAGTTCCCCTGAAACATCTGTGTGATTTAAAGTAATCGTGGCCTAAAGATGATTGCTCAAATTGTTGGAATTATGTGTCACCAAGACGTATCACTGATGGACTAATTACATACTAAGGTCCTGTGCAAGTTAAGTTCCATAATACCCCGTGGGAATCCATTGTTTGATTTGAATACGCAGATTAAAAGGGTATTTCTATGAGTGCAACGGCAATTCACCGCCTGTTAAGCTCCCTGGTATTCTGCTAATATTACAGTAGAGAAGTAATTAATAATAGTTCTCTATTCAAGTGCTTTTCATAATTCTATGGGGTTCTATCATACTTCCCTTAGACACCTCTTTTCTAAGTAGAAAGTTTCTAGCCTCCTGGCAGAACTGTAGCGCAGTACTACTTACAGCTTTACAAGAGCTTTGTTTGGTGGGCTGGGACCAGACCTCCATTCACACACCCACAGTCTATACTGTGGTGAAATTATATTCTCTAGTCTGTTCTCAGTTGTGTTCCTGGTGTTCCGTGGGTCTTTGTGACTGTCAGCGGACACTGAGCTGACACATTTAGATAACTGACCATTATGGCTCCAATATCTCTTTACGAACACAAATAACTGAATTATAGATCATCTGGAGAGTGATTATTCCCCCAGTCCCATGTGTGTTACTTTGCTCTCATCAAAACTGTATTTACCGAATTGAAATCCCTGACGGCTCAGTTTTATTAGTAACTTATTAGCAGAGTAGCATCTATCGTGGTAAAGAAGAAGCAGTTCAGCCACAACCGGGATTATTGTCACTCAAGCAGATTAGTGCTTCATTATTAATATAACAATTTCAGCTGCATTTTACATGCATGACTAAGGTGATTTTTCACCTCTGCTTTAATTTGAATGAGAGTTCCTATTTGCACGGCACACTGTAGCATGATGTAGATGGCTTATAACTGGACCAAGGCTGACTTCATGTCCAGATGGAAGCAGCACTGCACTGGCAACCCTGGAAGTCCCCTCAAAAAATAGGCAAAGATTGAAACAGCCAGGTGAATCTATTTTTCAGTCTTCTTCCTAGCAGCAATGAAATCCCTGTGCACCTCAAGATTTAGAAAGTTGAGCAGATCTTTGCACTGTCGATACATGGATGGGAGTCTTCATTTTACTATTTCATGGTGGCTTTAGTTCTTTTCTGCTTGTCTCTTTAGCCTCTTCCCTTCTCTGATGACTGTCTTATAAATTCAGCTGAATTTATGAAATCACCAGCTCCTCTAAATTTTCTTTGAAAAATCTAGATCACCATATGGCTGCAAAACATTCCTCTGTAGTTCTGGGTATTAAATTAAGCACCAGTTGTTCTGGTTACCCTTCATTATGTTGCTTCCTCATACTGGCATACTTTCTGCAAACGCTGAAATTTTATGTCAGGAATTGCCCTTCTGGTGTTGGATTGCACAGATCCCAGCCTGGCAGGTACTTGATTTCAAAATTTGAGGTGTTTTATGTGACAATATTACAGCTGTCACAAAAAGAGCTGGCGTAGTGAGTTTTTACAGAGAGGATAAAAGAAAGAAGGATATTTCTTGTCAACTTCATCGACTTTCCCCACAACCTGGTGGGACCTGATAGCAGCCTTCCAATACCTGAAAGGGGCCTATAAGAAGGCTGGGGAAGAACTGTTCACATGGGCATGGAACAACAGGATGAGGGGTAATGGTTTAACTAGAAAAGGGCACATTTAAGCTGGATATTAGGAAAAAGTGGTGGATCACTGGAACACATTGCCTAGAAAGGTGGTGGGGGCCCCATCTGTGGAGACCTTCAAGGTCAGGCTTGAGGGGGCTCTGAGCAATCTGTTGTAGTTAAAGATATCCCTCCTTGTTGTAGAGGGTGTTAGACTTAGATGACCTTTAAAGGCCTCTTCCAGCCCAACACACTCTATGATTCTATGAACCTGTTAAAATTCTTATAATGACAAAGGATTCTTTTTTTTCCCACTAATGTCATGTCCTTTTCAGTAGTTTTCCTATAATCAGCCTGGATTAGAAATGGCAAATATGACACCTTGCCCTCTCTGTTTAGACAAGTTTTCAGTTTTAAAAGCTTGCCATTTTATTCCTATCTCTGCTACCAGGCCAGTGAAACAGAACCAAGATCTTTCCTCCTCTGAAAAATAAAAGTAATTGTTCTGGAACCTCCTGTGCAAGTCTGCTGTGAGATCTGCTGATTCAGTGCACTGTAGAGTAACCGGAACATTATGATGGTTGTGGTTATTATTCCTCCCAATCTTTGGGAGTTGATTCACAAGTGCTCCTCCTTCCCCATTTTC
Source organism: Phoeniculus purpureus (assembly GCA_028565055.1). Taxonomy (NCBI): domain Eukaryota; kingdom Metazoa; phylum Chordata; class Aves; order Bucerotiformes; family Phoeniculidae; genus Phoeniculus; species Phoeniculus purpureus. The sequence goes on from JAOXOE010000602.1 coordinate 13,056,746, forward strand.
TTTTCATGGAGGAGGCAAAAATTGGCAGCTCATGATCTCTGTAGGATGAGACCACATCTGGAATTTTGTGTCCAGTTCTGGGCCCCTCAGTTCAAGAAGGACTCAGAACTACTGGGGAGAGTCTAGCCCAGAGCCACAATGATGATGTCCCTGATGACGAAAGGCTGAGGCAGCTGGGTGTCTTGAGCTTGGAGAAAAGGAGACTGAGGGGTGACCTCAGTAATGTTTATAAATGTTTGAAGGGTGGGTGTCAGGAGGATGGAGTCAGGCTCTGCTCAGTGTTATCTAATGGTAGGACAAGGGGCAATGGGTGTGAGCTGGGATAGAGGAGGTTCCACATCAATATGAGAAGGAACTTCTGCAGTGAGGGTGACAGAGCACAGGAAGGGGCTGCCCAGTGTTGTTGTGGAGTCGCTTTCACTGGAGATGTTTAAAACCTGCCTGGACATGTTCCTGTGTGACTTGACCTATGGATCCTGCTGTGGAAGGGGGATTGGACTGGGTGATCTTTTGAGGTCCCTTCCAATCCCTAATGTTCTGTGATTCTGTGATTTACATTTTTTTGACCAACCTTTTCCAAAGTCTCAGCATTTTTCTCTTTGACTTTCTAAAACACACATGTGGGCAAGTTAAAGGCCGAGCTACTCTTTTTAATGGGCTTCTACACTTGTTTTCATTTTATTCCTTTTATGCTCTTTGTATCCTCAATTTAACAAAGACGGAAATGAATGGAATTCCATTTTGTAAAGGCGTGAGAAACAGATGCAAACTTGCATGCATGAGGAAAGACATTCTCTGAAAACTCTTCAACTAGAAGAGCAGATTTAGAGAGCCTTTTGGTGCTGGTGCTCTGATGAAATGCTAGCAACATGCAGGAGCAGATAACTGACTATCTACCTATATAAATGAACAAAAATGTATATGCACATGTGAATGTATGTGTATAAAACTGTGTGTATATGTTCCTTGTAGCAGAATTGTGAAGCTATAATTAAGATAAATAGTCTCTGTGCATCCCTTTTAAAATTTTGTTTCGTGATTATTATGCTTGAAGCTACATACAGAGGTTTATTAGAAAAGTTCTCTGGTTCTCAGTACCTCTTCTCCCTGCATTTTAATAGTATTTAAGTCCAGTCTTAGGTGAGGATATTGTAGGACTTCGGTTAAGCCTGGTACAGAACTCATGAGATTGGTGAAATCCCTGGAAGGTTTTCATCTTCTCAGGTTTCCAAATGTTAGCAAGAAATTCACAACAGCCCTGCCTAATCCCATAGTTGCTTTAGCATCTGGAAACAGCTCACGTTTTACCTGAGGGATGTCTGTGGAGGGATTGCCCTTGGAGGCAGGATGTCTCCTTCACACATGCACATAATGGCAGTCCAGGGCTCTGACCGTTTTGTTGCCAGGCACAGAACATTTGGTCTCTGGTGGATCTTACCCCAAATCCTGCAGACTTGGCTGATTTTATCTGCATAGCGGAACAATGGGAACTTTCTCCATGTGTCAGTCTGAAAGCTAGGGAAATTGTCTTCTCTGGCCTGACAGCCTGGAGGCCCCAGCTGAGATGATGAATATTTGTGCTCTCGAAACCAAGCTGTGATTCCAGTTCATTTGTGTTTCAGTTATGAGAAGTTTGACTCACTCTGGCTTAGAGAGGAGCTGAACTAGTGGCCTAGCAGTGAACAGAAGAACCAAGCAGCAGAGCTGTCTCCACACAAATGCAGTGTTCCAGAGGGGTCCCTCTGGAGACCTTTCTGACTTCTCCAACTGGGGAAAGTGGTTGGGATGTTGAGTCCCATAAACTCTACAGTGTCTGATGTTTTATATGCAGCCCTCTTGAATGGTGTTTGCCACAAGCAGAGAGGGGCCATTTCTCTGAGCATCTCTTGCTTGACATGTCACTAGTTTACTGTAATACGATAAGGCATCGTGACACTGCAGCCGAACTCCATGCCCTCTTTTGTAAACACAACTTTATGGTGCCCTGTTCCTCAGGGCATCACCCAGCTCTTGCTCTGCTGGCAGAACACACCCCTCTGCCAGAATTTGGCACACAGAGTGGTGGAAATTTGGTGCTGAGAGGACCAGGGACTCCTGTAGAGAGAGGCTGCACAAAAAGCAGAGAAAAGTCAAATCAGGCAGCAACATAAATCATCAGAATTCTTTAAATTCTTTGGACATCTCATGGTGTTCCTTCCCAAAAAAGACACTGTAGGACACCACATTCAAGGTTGAGCAGGAAACAGACTTTTCCTAGGGGCAACAGTAGTGGGCAGAGTTACATCAGAAAGAAGCAAAATTGTGAGGATTAGAAGGACAAAAGCCCCTTGTCACTCGCAGTTCAAGTTCATCTTCTTGAAGAGACATGTATGAGACTTGTTTGTGTAAGGTTCTTCCACCCTTGACCCTGATGGTGGGCTGAGCTGTTCTTCACAGGGTGGTTAGCCAGCTGTTGTTTTCATGGACTTCCCTAGATCACACTCTGGCTGCTTTGGAGGAGAAATACCTTACTTCGGTCTCATCACCTGCTGTACAGCTCCCACACGCACCTGTACAAGGTGTGAGGAGCTGGAGAATCAGCTCTTTACTCTGCTTCGATTTTCTCATGTATAAAACAGCAATCAAGACCTTTTAGTTCAGTAGTGTCCTAGATACCTAGTGTGATGGAATGACACTGTTGTGATCATTTTCTGTGGTGACTGCCTCTATCTTAGTAAAATTTCTCATTTTCACCTTGGGTCTATTTTCTAAGCTCCAAAGAGCAGTTGTGATGTGACATGTTTTCTTACCTTGCTCTGATGGTCTAATCATAGGATCATAGGATCATAGGGTGTTAGGGGTTGGAAGGGACCCAAAGAGATCATCAAGTCCAACCCCCCTGCTGGAGCAGGACAAAACTATCTAACAC
>JAOXOE010000602.1:13059753-13103564 GCA_028565055.1 Phoeniculus purpureus
AAGGAATTTAATAAATTCCACACAGCATGCGAATGATAATCAGGCGAAGAGCTTTATGCACTTTGGCTTGTGACATATACCACTGGGATATAGGGTAATTAAGGGAATATTCCCCCCTGTCTCCAGATCTCTAGAGACTGAAGGGCGTGCTGAGCCTTCTATTTCCAGGGATATAAATAGAGCAAATGGGATGAAATAAGGTGGGATGCATAGTTTGAATACCAGACAAATCTACAGTGCAGGGGCAGGGTCCTCTATAGCCTTACCCATATAAAGCTCTGGGTGACCTGGTAAATAACTTTTTTCATCCTTCCTCCAAGGTGTGTAATGTGTGTTTGTGGAATGGCATTTTGACTCCTCATAGCAAGGGTAAAAGCCTTTTTCAGATCATATGTATCTTATGTGCCTGAGGACAGGAGAAATATGACCTTACTCCGCTGAATTGCTCTTAATCTGTTATAGGGTTTTCTCATTAGGGACATTCTGCTCCAGGCTGGAGTCCATCTAGTGAGAAGGTACTTCCTCACACTTGAAATTTATTGAATTTGTCACATAGGATGAAACCCAAACTTGCATAGTCCATATTTCAGAGTAGAATTCCCAGGCAGAAACTTGACTCACCCTGCAGCCAGCATATATGAAATACGCCTGTATGTACACCTGTGCACTGGCAGAGCAGATGATGGAGGGTTGTTGGTGAAGGGTCTGTGCCCTTTAGTGAGTAAAAAGCAAGGTACTAACACTGAAAAGTAGTTCATTACTATTTGTGTCCATTCTACCCTGCAAGAATCTGTCAAGGAAAACCATGCATGCTTTTTGTTATCAGAAATCATGGGATTGATTCAGCCTCTCACTGCTTAAAGCTGTTCACAGATTAAATACCGATTCTCTCAAGCACACATCAGCAGTTTGTTGTGAGGAACAGGTAATTAAACCTCAACCTGCATTAGTTTTTACAGGACATGAGCTTCATAGACGTAACACATTCTGCAGCAGACTCTGCTCACGTAGCTGCTAATGAAAACAGATGGTCCTATCTCATTGCTTAAGTATGTATGCATGCATGCTGGTCCTTCCATGTTCTGGTTACAGTGGAAGAAGCCCTTCCAGACTGCATGTACCTGGTTGCCTGTGCACAGTGCCTGACCTTTGGTAGGGTGTTTGTGAAGCTAGGCTTTTTGATATCTGCTTCTGATGAGCACTGCACTCTGAGAGTGTCCTGGTGTAGATACTGCTCTGAAAGGCAAAGAGGTAGAAGAGTTCAGGTGCTGGGTTTGTTTATTTTTTTGTTCAGCTGTGTCCTTTCTGTGTTTCAGAAATAACAAGTTAAAAGTTGTGTGGCTCTAGATGTGTCTTGAAGTGATTTTATCTCTCATTAACCAGAGCTTTGGAGTGTTTACATCAGACGCTTTCAATGCAGACTTTGCACATTTAAATTAGTAGGTCTTCAGAGTTCCCTTAAAATAAGGAATTTACTTCTATTTTTAAAGCTAAAAAAAAATACCTGTAGGCTTTCTTTGTATAGACCAACTTCTGGGCCTAAGTTATGTATTCAAAGGGATCCCCCTCCCCGTACCCCAGCTCACCCCTCCACTTTCTGAGCTGCAGAAACGGCTGCTGCCTCACTGAACTTGCAGAGGCTGAAATGCACTTTGCCAATGGATTTCACAATTCACAAGACAGGAGATCACATATGTCAGTTTTGTCCCTTTGTCTGATAGAAGAACGTAACTTAGGGGTTTGATAAGAGGTAATCAAAGCTAATTCAGCCTGAAAGACGTTGCAGCTGAGAAGTGAAGATACAGGCTGATTATACTGTAATTCTGCTTTCTGGCCAAGATGACCTTTAGCAACCTCTGTGTGCACGTTGCTGTGAAATATGGTGGCAGCTTGAACTGAACTGTCTTCCATAATTGGGATTTATGGCCGTGGTCAGTAATAAGGACAAAGAAATGTGCAGTATCAATCACAGCAAGTTACGAGCGCATGAACCATAGTTAGCTCAGGCGGCTGGCTCTGAGGTTACAGGGCTATAGGTGTGGGAGCAACATCCATCTATTCTTCACATCTGTCCCTGAAGCAATCTTATGTCGTTACTGTGGCTGCTTCTTCGTGGTGCATGACTTTTCACCCATGGTAGAGAAAGGCTAACACCAAAAAGTGCTGAATCCTTTCTCTGCGTAATGCAGTTACATTCACTAGTGCTTGGGGGTCTTTTGCGAAGTACGATGGCTTTGGACAGACATTTAATAAATCAAGGCAATCTGATTAAAACCCTGAGGGGGGGAAAAAAAAGCAGCTTATTTTCAGAATTTGTATTTTTGTTTGCTGTCAATTAATTTTTTATCAAAGGGATTTTGCTCAGAGCTTCCTTTCAGGGTGGTGGTTGCTGTTTTATGGAAATCTTTATGTGACAGACATTTCTGTAAAAGTGAGAATTTCTGATTCAGCCTCTTCTGTGGAATTGTATCTTGTTATCTCCATTACAACTGCTTCCCAGTTATTTCCAACAGCTGTTAAAAGTCTGTTCTTTTCTCTGATGATAAACGATATTCTGCCTCAGGAAACTGGTGTGCAGCTTCTCCAAACCTCTGGTATGCTCAGGGTTGGCCAATTGGCTGGTTTATATTTTTTTGGAGATATCTCTAGTTGCATAGAGTGATGCTACAGAATGATCTGTACGTCTGACACTGGTAGCTTGTAGTCTTTAAAGTGGCTGATGGATTTTTCTAAAATTACGTTATGTTACTGCCAAGAAAATACGATGCACCTTTTTCAAGTAAAGGTAATCGTCACTTTGTCTAATTAAAAATTTGCATATTTGTAGAGCACTTGAGCAGCCAGTTCTGCTTCTTATTTATCCAATCCCTCACAGTTATTATGGAAGGTTCTTGTTCGTAGCTGTTTTCCTTTGTATGTTTTTCCCCTTTAGTTTTGAGTTGTTTTGCATCCAAGTGCCTTCACTGTCACAATGGCTTTCATGAAATTGAAGGGAAACAACAAGCACCTTTCTGCCAGGTGTTTTGAATCTACTTCTTCTCATAATAAAAAGCAGTGTTCCATCTGCTCTTGAACGTGCACATCCCCACTGCCAGTCCTATCCCAACCTCACACCCCTCCAGCTGTTCACATGTTTCTTATTACCAAGACAAGTCTGTGGAGGGGGATGGCAATTATTGCTTGGTTCCCATCTGAAACAAATTCCTCAGATGAAGGATGGGTTCTCAGATTGGAAGTTCTTGTAAGAAGAATAATGCCTTTCAGGCCCTTAGCAGTTTAGGTTTCCTCTAAAAAGCAGCATCTCTCACTAAAAGATGCCATAGGAAACCTATTATGTTGTACTTCGTTTTATTCTTGGAAATCTTGTTATTGACACAAATGATACAGATGATGTTTCTTATGCCATTGGAATGGATGAAGAATGGACCACTCCAAAAACCAGCTATGGGTAGAAAGACACACCTAGATGTGTCCTTCAAATCACTACTTTTTTACAATGAAACCTGTTTATATTTTTATTATGTTTAGGGTTGTTTTGCTTGTTTGTTCTTTTTTTTGAGGGGTGGGTGTAGTTTTAGTGGGGATGGGGGGAATAGCAGAAGCATTGTGGGGAAAAAATCTACACGTTGAAGCGAGCAGAGTGTTAGTTCATGATTGTTGTCCCTATCAGTGACACTCTGCGGTGAGCTCTTACCCGGTAGACTCACTCATGTAAACCTGAAGGCAGTATAGCATGGTAACTGAGCATCTTGGTAAATTAATCTTGTTTGAACTAACTGGCCAATTGTATAACCACAGCGTTTCTAATGGTTTGGTATGGAAGAATTACACTCACGTGTGACTGCACTTGAGAAAATTAACTGCACTTAAAATTCCACGCGTTTTGTAAATGCTCAACACACTGTCTTCTGTCTATGTCATAAAATTATATCTGTATCAAATGATGCTGTGATATTTTAATGCTTGTCTCCCCTTACCAAGAAAGAAATGCTTTCCTGTATTGGGGAAGCTGAACAAGGGAGCAAAGGTGTCTCTCTCTGGGTACCACCTGAAGAATGAATTTGTAACATTTAAATAGATTCAGAACTGCTGTTTGACCAGAGTGTTCATGTGAGTGGAAGTGAGACAGTAGAATTACATAGTGGAAAAGAGGGGTGCAGTGAAGGGTTGAGTCCTGTGGAGATGGGCAAGATGTGGTAGCAGCTGTAAAGCTCTCGAAGGGAAGATCTTCACACCTCTGCCAGTCATGGATCAAATGAGAAGACCAGAAGAAAGAGCTGGAAGAGACATTAAGTACTGTCTTGAGAGTAAGTTAGATGATTACAGACACCATTTGTGAGCCTGGAAACCCCGTGGGCTTATAGTTATGTCCTTTTGGAAGCCTCCTACTATTCAGATGAGTTTTGCTGCAGTCCCTTGCCACTTGACCTGCAATTCCTGTTATTTATGACCTGTATTCCACTTCTTTTAGCTGGATTCATTCCACTGTGGTCATTCCGATGGGATTCAAATTTCCTCTCTAAAATAAATGCCCATACTCCATCAACTTTCTTCCGTGTGCCCCCCTCAGTTTAGTAAATTGCATAACCACAAAGCATTCCTGCTGGTTGCTGCCTTCTCCTGCCTACCTCCTTCCCTCATGTGACAGCTTCTGGCTAGAAACGTTGCTTCTGTGTCCCAAGCTGCTTCCTTCAGGACAATGTTTTCCTCTTTAATTTTATTTTTCATACAGAAATAGCCCTTTTTTTGGGGGAAGCCCTTATTTCTTGTGCTTTTTCAGGAAGGCAGAAGGGGTATTTGGTTTTACCCACAAGCAGCCAGAGTGCATTGTGCTGTTTCTGTAGGTGGACCAAAGGACCACCATAGTGTTTTGTTATGAAACAGCTTTTGATATGGGATGGATATGGTCTAAATCGTCTACATATATTTCAGTCCTCTACAAAAATAACAAACCTCTCTGTGCTCACAGATTGGGTATGTATGTGTTTCCAAGAGCTCAGTTGTGCCATCCTGAAATGAAATTGACAGCTGCCAACTTAATGTTGAGAGACGAGTGTTGTCTGCATCTCTTTTCCATCAAAGGACGTTAGTTGTACATGGAAAAAGGACTCTGATCATTCCAAATCGTGATGTGGGGTATTGATTCAGATAAAGGGGTAGAAGAGCTCTGCCTAGTCTTTAAATGAACCTGAAGTTATCAGACTTTCAAAGACTGCTTCTCTATTACAGTGTGAGAATGCCCCAGTTCCAGAAGTGTGGTGGATTTATAACTGTTGTGGCCATTTTGTAGATAATGTTTTCTTGGTTTTATTATTTCCTGTGACCAGCAAGAGTAGGCAAGGACTAGGGAGAAAAGAGATCAAAGCAATAGGCAGAACACTGAAAATTTTTAAAGCAGTTTTACTGGCACAGACAAAAAAGATTTCTTCAGCCTATGCTCAGAGAAATGTCCAAGCCTTTAAGAGTTTGCTTTTCAAGTACATCTTTGAGCTGAATATAGTTTGCTCGTCAGTGACACGCCAATGGGACATGGCATTTCCCGATGACAATTAAGTACTCCCATAGTGTTGCCAGGTGACCCATAGGTCCAAGAGTAACGTTACTCAGAGAGATGAAAATGGGACCTCAAGAGAAAGCCCTTCCTTCGATCATAATTTTTCTTGTTTTCCAGAAAGCAGCAGGTCATGCAGAGCAAGAGGCTCATAAGCCAGTGAGGAATTTTAATACAAAATTGTGTATTTTTGAGAAATTATTTGACGACTGAGGTCTGGAATCTTGCAAACACTTATTCCACACCATGTATGTGGCAATTGTGACCCAGAAACAAAGCCGTGTGCCGCTGGGCTCTGAAAGTATACTTAATTTTACATTTTTGTTGTATAACAATAGCAGCAATGATCTATCTGTAGGCAATAGCAAGATATTTAATAACTGACCAAGATCAGTTGAAAGTATCAGATCCTCAGGGCTAGGCATTAAACCTCCAGGAAATATCTCTGCTCCACTGCTATTGCCTCATCATTTACATGAATTATCACAACTGTTTGTATAAATATTTGCTTTCTCGATACTGGCACACTGAAGAAGTTCAGGTCAGGACATTGTCTGCATAGTGTGTAGCGTTACAACACACAAAGATTTAAGTACTGTGGAAAGGAACCAGGAGGCTTCAAAACTGTCTGAGAAATGAAGGGATCTGGCTTGCAGCACCTGCTCGGTGCAGTTGGCTTTTATTAAACAGTGCAACGTGCTGCTCTGCATGAGGTCAGAGCAGATGATCTCATGGGTCTTCCTGCCCTTGAAATACACAAACTCTGTTGCTTTAAAATTGGTGTCAACAATGCCTGCAGAGTGAATTACGCTTTGTCCGTTTAGATTAGCACAAAACTGGTGTGCAGCAGAACAGTTTCCTTAAACTCGATTTTATTTCCAGGTAACACAGTTTGGTTACAGAAAGGGAAGGCAGGCAGCTGGAGTCACGGAAGAGGTCCGCTTTCTCCGATACAGTGTCAGCAACCAGACACTGTGCCGTTGCTACAGGCATTGACTGAACCTTGCTCTTACTCAGTTTCGCTTCCTGGGTGTTTTCCTTATTGGGCTGCGTGATGAGCAAATTGTGCGCTAAAAGCCAATAAAAGCACTTTGGAATTTAATAACTCTCCCCATGTAATGAGCTGAGGAATTACAACACAAAGCACACCTTTCTCTCCAATTGACTGATTAACATAACAAAGTTAAACTCAAAGCAGCTTGATCTCAACCCGTATTTAGCCCGAAGTGTTTGTCTTGTATTTCAGAGCTGGCAAAGGGTTCATGTGCCGGGAAGCACGTGCCTGCTATTTTCCAGCTCTATCAGTTGGTCTGATTAAAACCCTTACCTCTTCCGGCAGGCTTTGCCGCAGGAATCTACGTGGCTAGGTAGGTTCTTGTTTCTATGTCATTATCTAAATACGGCCCAATTTTAAACCATTAGGAGCACTGAACATATGAACAGGCTAATTCCTGGTGTCACTGACTGTTCATTATACTCATAAAGTTAATACCAGTTTCACATATGGAAAATATGCCTTGCAGCCAGATAATACAGGAGCTGGATAAACTTATGACAGAAATTAAGGGGTGACTTGAGCACTGCCAATAAACAGATGTGCAGGCAGAAAAATTCGATGTATAACTGAACAGCTGAAGAAATTGCAGGATCCTGTCCAAGACACAGAAGACAAAAGTCTGTGAATATTAAATGTGTATTTTGGGGGAGGTGGTTTTTGGGGTTTTTTGTTTTGTTTTTCTTTCAATTAAATATTTTCCTTCCTTATGAAGTTTGATGAAGCAGTTGTATGCCACAGGATGTGGTAAATCCTTCATCGCTTGGCATTTGGACAGACAGCTTAGTAACCACCATACTAATTTTGAAGTTTCTTGGGCTTGACCAAAGGAGCAGTGGAGAAGCTGCTGTGAGATCATATACTCTATCCTACAACAATGTAAAAAGGACCTTTCACTCCTGTTTAAATAAGTTGGATTGGAGCACCTCTGAAGGACAACGAAAGGCTATTTACACATCAAGATGACCTCTGCTCCAATAGATGAGTTCAAAGATGCTTCATTGTCTCCCAGCAAGAGCATCCAGCTGACTTGCCCTAAGTCTTTGGAAAGCAGCAAGGTGCCAAGTTTACCCACTCATTGTGTGTAAGAGCAACATCAATCCTAAACTCAGACAAGTTTGGATTGGCCTCATTGTGGGTGGGCACATTGAAACCTTTGAGTTTCATTAAACAGTGGAGTGTTCGATTTTGTTTTCTTTTCCACCACACTGCCATCCTTAGCAGGACTGTGTGATGTGAAGAATGCATGTACCCATGGGTCTGCATAATCCCCTGGTAGTTTATGTTGAAGCAAGGCCTCATTTGCTCATTCCAGTGAGATAAGGGCGACTTGACATGGGATTTCCAGTCAGTAGATTTTAATATCTGAGCTACTCTGTGACTCCTATAGTTTGCAAACTTGCTCAGCAGATCTCTGCCATGGTAAAATAAGACTATTTCATGGCAAGATCACTAACTTTCTGGCAACAGTCCAGAGAATCCTGCTGCAGGAGCATCGAAGAGGAGGGAGCAGGCAGCTTTGGTTGTGCAAAGCTGAAGCTGGTGTACCTCCAGGCAAGCACGCTGCTTCTTCCACTATGATACAAGAGGCTTTGCTTAGATCTTAAGATAGAGTTTGTGGAAACATGCAGGTTTTTTCCATTTTGTGCTCATTTGGGCTTCTGCATAGGTACCTAAATGGTAGCTAGGTAGTGATAGACTTGTACTCAGCGCTGATGAGGCTGCACCTTGACGACTGGGTCCCGTTTTGGGTACCTCAGTACAAGAGAGACATCAAGGTGCTGGAGGAGGAGGAGGGCAACAAAGCTGGAGAATAAATCTTATAAGGAGAGATTCAGAGAGTTTGGGCTGTTTAGTTTGAGGAAGAGAAGGCTTAGGGGAGACCTCATTGTTCTCGACAATTATTTGAAAGGACATAGTAGAGATGTTGGTGCTGATCTCTTTTGACAGGTGATGAGTGACAGAACCAGAAGGAAGGGTTTCAAACTCCAACAGGATAGGTTTAGATTAGACATCAGGAAAAAATTCTTCATGGAGACAGTGGTCAGGCACTGGAATGGGCTGCCCAGAGTGGTGGTTGACTCACCCTCCCTGGATATGTTTAAAGGTCACTTAGTTGTGGTGTTGGGGGATCTGGTTTAGAGGTGAACATGTAGAGTAGGGTTGATGGCTGGACTCGATGATCCCAAGGGTCTTTTCCAACCTGAAAGATTCTATGACTCAGAATGCATTGGGTTGGATGTTTTCTCTTAGTCATGTTCTGATGAATTCTTAACTTGTCCATTGAATGTGCTATTTGTTGAAAACTCTAGAGCCCTACAAAGCTCCATTTCATCAAACGCCAATTTTAAGTGCTAGGAAAGTGATGTAAAAGCCTCCCGTCTTCCTGAGTTCTGTGCTGGAACTCATCTCCGCTACTTGCTTGGTGACTCTTGCCAGCTTTCACTCTTGCATGCAATACAGCAGAAGCTAGTTTCTGTAAGCTGGCAGCTTCTCTAAATTCCAGGAGTCACACTGTATTATCTTATGGCCTGATCAGGAGCAAAGCAGAAATTAAGTTATAGCCAGAAATCTGAAGATTATCTCTAATGTTTCCTCTGCATCGCAGATCTATTGCTTAAGAGTTCTCAAAAGCTGTACTTACTAGGCGTAATCAAAAAATATACATTAATTACTGCCAAAAGAAATTACAGCCTCAAAGTTAATCTCCAGGCAAAACAGGAGTTGGGGTTTTTTTTTATTTAAAAATAAAAACATTGAAAAAAAAGGGTAAAGGAATAGTATGGGAAATGGTTTTGGTGGTGGTTTGGGTTTGTTTTGGGTTTTTTTTGTAACTTATTGATGCCTAAACTTTAATTCATACACCAGTGTTTTTCATAGACTATTTCTGTGGATCGTGCTGAGGTTTCGTCTTTAGTAACAGCGAACCAAATAATTATTATTTGCCTAGAGGTCTGTAATTGAGAACAGTATCTTCCATTGTCTTGTTTGTTTTTCCTCTTCCAGATGTGAAACATAGGCCTGATCTGACTGATGGTTTAAGTGATGACTTTGATCCATATAGTGTTCAGATAAAACCATCGCGTGTAACGGAAAATCTGTGTTCTAATTGAGAATCTTTGAGAGCAAATTAGTCTTCCCTCCTTCCTGCCTCTTCTTGGTGAGTTCACTTTCCAGGTATGATGATAAATGTGTCCCAGAAAAGAGTTAAGAGAGAGTTGTTTAATGCAGGCAGAATTCCATGACATAAAGTGTAGCGTAGCCTCTTAGGATGTTCCTGCTTTCACTCCCTGACAGTTTCCATTGTGACACCTCCCAGAGGTGAAGTAGCCCACTATAAAGACTTAACAGGAGCTGATTTACCCTGGAACATAGTGAAGATACTACCTTCCAACTAGCTGTTTATCTTTCTCCTGCCTCCTCCCTATTAATTAGTACACTTTCACACTTTTAGAAGATTTGTGATTTAAAAATCACAAATGTTGTGTGCTGAAGACGTAAGAAGACACACTAGTCCTAGAAGAATCATGTTAATGTCCTTGAAATGCTGTGCTGAAATGTAACAAGTCAAAATGACTTTAGCACTGCGTTACTAGAATGCAGCATTCCAGTGATTTATACAGAAATAGGAATGAAAAGTTACTCTGCAGCGGGATCTTGGTAAGTCACTGCACTTACAATAAATGTGCAGAACACTGCGGTGTTAAGGCTGGTCCTTGACTGTTTTTGATACAGTGGCAAAAGAAGTTTTAACACCCTGTCTCCACACATCAAGTTTCATTAAAGTATTTGTTCTTCAAACTATCCTGGCTAACACTGGGCATTAAATAGTAGTTGACAAGAGTATCTAAATAAGCATTCCTCTGTGAGTCTAGATCTTGTAAGGATATAGAATAAGCTTCTCACTGTTGTCAATGGCAGATCATGCACTGTAGGCTCTGAGAGCTGCATAGCATCTTGTGTTTTGTTGTTTGCTTCAGTCTGAGTTTTTTTCAGAACAGCAAAACATAACAGTCCATATGCTCCCAGCCTTATAAACCAGCACAGGAGACAACCAGGCTCTCCAATATAGAGTAAAGATACGAGGGTGATGTCGGTCCTTTGCTAAGGATGATAACCTCAGTTGTTCGGTTGCCGACACTCCTGTTATGAAAAAGCAAATTTCCCATAATGAAGCCTAAGGAAGAGAGATGGTCCTGTACAAACACACAGAATGCCACACAGAATGTCTCTGGCATGATGATTATTGACGTTTTCACCTATGCTATATTTAAAAAATGGAAGTACAGACAGCCTGTCTCAACAGAGAGAGTAACCTTTCCCCAAAGGAAACTAGAGAGAGAGCAGATCCTGGGACAGGCAGGTGAAAGCCAGTTGTTCTGGAATGACATAGTCTGTCTGCTTATGTGGGAACCATTAGCCAAAATGGAGGGAAGGATGGGAAAAGCTTGAGCTTGGACCCAGAGTGACAAACACGTATTTTAGAAGCTGAGTCCAAAATCTGGTCTTCCACATGCCTCAGTACTCAGAACAACCACACCGACTGAAAACTCCTGTCGCATTAACATTCACTTCACCTCTGTTACGCGTGGCTCTTGCAGGGGGCTTGGAAGGGCTGAATGGAGAGTTCTCCTAGTGAATACACTGACCATAGTATTGGAAGATACTACAGTTTTATTAGTATGTAAAGCCAGATACCACCATTGTAAGTGCTACCCTTTAAATACAGCCTGCACTGCACTGTGAAGCTCCTTATACAGGGAGCTTCAGAGCTGATGGCACTGGATATTGTTCCATTTTTTTTACAAATTAGATGAGAAAACTGAGGGGAAAAAAACCTATAGGAGTCAGGCATAGACTTGTAGTAAAGAAATAAACACCAGCCCACAGAAAGGGGAGAAGGAGCTCCTGCTGGCTGCAGGTTCTGCATTTCTGTAGGATTCCTCCAGGCCCAAGGACAAGAAAGTCAGCCTAGTTTTGACAATCAAGGTGCTAGTGGAGACTAGTGACCTGAAGGAGAAAGACTGTAATGTCTCTCTGGCTTGTGTCTATCCTCCACAGCACCCACTTCTGTAATTTGCCCTTGTCATTTATATTTATTGCCAATAGTTCATTGGAATGCATAGGATGCTGTTAGCGACAGGAGAGCCACGCGGTAAGAATGTGGATGTGCACCACAAAAGTATGTTTTACCCATTAGTGTCAGAGCAAACCAGTGAAGGAAATATCTGTACTAATTTTGAGCAGGTGTTTATGCTCTTAAAAGTGACTCTCTTAAAATGACATGAAGGGGATGCAGGCAGACATAGTCCCCCAGTTCTTCTTTCTTCACAATGCTACAGGAAATATATTCCATTTGCCAGTCATAATAAGAGTGATTATAGCTTTTGCAGAGAGGCAGAGAGCCCTACGGTTTGGGAGGCATAGATAGACCTAGATCTGCTTTGACTCAAGTCATTGGCAGGGATTTGCATAATGCAAAGTGGTGTTCAGATATACACTGAGCTCAGAAGCAGGATAGATCTCTAGCAGAAGAGAAAAACAATTCTGATGAATTTTACATGTGATCCAAAAGAAAACTCATCTTTTCTTTCTACATTAAAATATTAACATAATCTCCTGTCTTAGTTACTTGTCCAATCTTACCTAAACACTGATTAACGAACACCCTTAGTCTTTCCTAGTCTTCTTGCTTCATTCCTACTTCTTTTGCCTCCCAATGAGAGAAAGAAATGAGCCATCTCTGTGAATCAGCTGATTCTTTGAGTATATGGCTGGCTAGACGTCTTTTTGCAGCTAGTAACAGCACTGTGTGGGAGCTCAGAACAGACACACTATTAAACACAAGTGGGGAATGGACATCTTCAGTGCTGGGAAAATGCTGCCCCATTTTTAAAATCCTAGACTGTACAGCTGAAAATAACTCTGAGGTGTCCCATGTAAGACATGTTGTGGATTTACAATACATCAGTTGCCCTGACAGTGGACTCCATTGTCTTTGATGATTAGGCAATATACACACTAGTTTTTATTTAAATTGTCAACATAACAAGAGCTCCTAGCGTGTACACGTGTACTGCACTAACTGTAGTTGCACTGCCATCAGTGTCTTCTACACCAAACTATCATTTCTTGTCTCTTTTTCATTAACAATTACTTTCAAGGAGAGTTTTGTCTAAGAGATGACAGGCTCAATCTAGAAAAGGGGTACCTGATAATGGTATTGCAGCAGCTGAACAGCCCAGCTACAAGTTTCAAGCCCTTGTCATTCTCAACATAGAGCTGCGTATACCTGCACCCCTCTTCTAACCTGCTGAAGGGATGTAGCGTAAGTCAGAGTTCAAGTTATGACTGCCCCTACCAGTTGTAGTCAGTTCCGGTTAGCCTTCTGAGTCGTGATTGTTCAAAACACTGAAGACAAAAAGCATCTCTCAGTGTATCAGAATTCCAGCAACGTGGGATGTCCCCATGCTGCCTTGGGGATTAGGTCCTTCCCATGGGGAAATCTCATATCCCCTGTCTCCAGAACATCTTCCACGTCTTGCTACTCTGTAGAGCACAAGATAACCAGCATCTTATCAGACCGAGCCACAAATGACACTGTGGAGGGATAGTAGTTAGGCTGTGGTGGGAGAAGAATTGTTTCTAAAGCCATACAATTCCACAATAGTGTTTTCCTCCAGAAGATCCTGCTGGATGTGAAGAACTGTAAACAGACCAGTGTAAGTGCAGACCATGGGCAGTCTGCTTGGAGCTCATCATGTGCAGCTTTGATGAAACAATACTCATTTAGAAATTCTAGGGCAATTCCCTCTTAGCCGTATGTGGCATGTCACCCAGTTGGTCAAGACCCCAAGGGTGAGTTGCAACCACAGGCAGCACAGCAATAGATTTGAAGAAGAAGTGTTATTTTTCTATTTAGCATTAGCTTTTTTTCCCCTTTACAGTACAGCCCCATTAAGCTGTTGAGTGCTTTCCTAACCACAACTGACTTAAGATAATCCTGGTCTAGCAGAAAAGGCACGGTGAGACTTAGCAGCTGGAAATAAATTTGACACGAATTTAGTCTAGAAATAAATTTCACATTACTACTTTCTTTAAACAAGGGAAGGGGATTAATCATCATAACAAATTCCCCGGGTTTGTGTTGGGATTTCCCGAATTACGAATCTTTTATGAGTGTCTTCTTAAAACCTCTTAGTTTCCATAGAACTTACTAGCTAGATACTAAAAGCTTAATTTGAATCCTTTAGCCTGAATATGCAGGAGTTCAGATGAGCGTTCGGAGGCGCCTTTCTGATTTTAAAATTCACAGCTATTCAGTTGATCTAAGCCCTTCAGCTTATGCCTGCTTGCTTATGTTTTCACTCCCAGTATGAAATATCTATCTACGCTAAGTATGAAGCCTATTGTTATTACTTATGAACTCCACATGTACCTCTTAGATTAACATCTGTGGGTGAGTATATCTCTAAAGCTATTACCAGCGCTGTCCTTGATATATTCTGTTTGGATATCTGAATGTTTTCTTAAACTGAGCAAGGTAAATAGAACAAGCTGGAGCAAGCCTCCCATGTCTTATCTCTGTCTCTGGCTTTTCTGGAAGGGTGGATTGTACCCGCAGTAAGAAAAAGCTCACACTTGTTGTAGTCAGAAATGAAGGGTCGGAGTCTTTCTCTGAATGTAATTCAGGCAAATGTGACTAGTTTTTCCTCCATACTATACAAAGGCTTTTCCAAAGTATCCTCATTTGTAACAAGCGTAGTCTTCAGGGCTATGCTTTGTGTGGTGCTTCTGAACGGGTCCAAAGGAGAACAAAAAGGGAAAAAGAAAAGGCTCTCAAGCCTTCCTCCTGTTCCAAGCACAGCTAAGCAACTCCACACTCTGAGAATAAAATGGGAAGCAGGGACTAACGAAGCCATATGGTGATTGTATCTCACTGGCTCTTGGCCAGATTTCCTCTCCCTAACCTGCTTCTGACAGATACCACTCTAATTTTCACCTCTCTCCTCAATAACATCTTCCCTCTTGTCAAGAAGCGATTTTTTCTTAATGTCTAACCTGAGTGGACAATACTTCCACAGATCTTCAGAAAAGTCTTTTTACTTGCTGTTTGCAGCAATTTTTAATGACAGCCCACAGTCCTGTCTCTTCTCTAAACTGGGTCAGCTCAGCGCTTTTGAAGTTCTTGTTTTCTAGACTTCAGGTGTCTTTGGGGCACAGTCCAAGTCTTGATACCTATCTCCTCCACCTTGTCACCAGTTCCTGACTATGCATACACTCGTGATCAGGGGAGGAACCCAAATGTAGAGACCTCTCACTTGCTACTGATGCTGAAAGTGTATCTCTGGTGGAAGTTCAGCCCGCAATGCTCCACTACCTGTCTAGTAAAACATACGGTCCAGGAACCTGGGCAAGGCATGTCTGTAGCACCCTGCAACCATGGAGCCTTCTTCAGAAAGAACTGCATTTTTTTTCCTGTTTCTTTACAGTTCAGGAATGGTCTGGGTTTCTACAGTTCATGTTTCCATGAGGAACCCTGGCAGAGAGAACTGAACAGGTTTTGGTGGCATTAGCTCATGTGCATCTGCTTGAAGGCTGTGAGAGTGTGCACTCTGAAGGACTGACTCCCTCTGCATCTGGAAGCCAAACATGTGGCTAGATCTGTTGAGGCAGTGTCCTTAGCTAATGGGAGGCATGCTCACACATTTCCTGTGCTCTGCTTAGCCTTGGAACAAAACAGCCAGTCTGACCTTCCCATCTTTTGTCCAAGCAGCTGACCCCAGCGATGAAGAGATCATCTTGGTAGAGGCTGTTCACAGTTAGTGCCAGGTTGTGCTGGAGCATGAGTGAACCAGATGCTCAGAATCTTTCAGGAAAACACCAGGAACCATATACATTGGGAACTGAAAAAGGTGTTTCCCAATACCTGTCTGATCTGCCCTGCTTTCAAGAGTCATACCTACCCCTGCCCTTTCTGATTCCTCTCTCCTTGTTGTCACCGCGGCTGCCTGATTCTCTGCCACCTCTTCTCTGAGCATCCTGACTTGTGGGATCATCCTTTTGTGGGAGCAACAACCTCCTCACAGCCTTTTTCTGTCTCCTCATGGTGCAGTCCGAACTTACATCCTCTCATGAGGACAAGGATACTTTTCTACACATGGCCTTTGGAAAGACCTCAGTATCTTGTAGCTACTGCATGATCTAATTAAATAACTAGAAGTGTCTTTGCTGTGTCATCTGCTGGAGAGAAAAAAAGTTGCAATTGAGTGTCTGTTGGAGGATTATTCAAATAAGGAAGCCTAACAATCAGTTTCCTTAAAGCCGAGACCTTGTTAGTTGCTAACTCAAGACAAGGATTTAAGGCGGTGAATATGTTCCTCTAAGCACCTTGCAGTTATTCATTTCCTTACCATGGGAATCTTTTTTCAGTATCAAAGTAGCCTGTCTTTTCTGGAAAAACACTTGAGTGCATCTTTCTGATTGTAATGAGACATTGGGTTAGGGAAGGGAAGTGAGCAGCTTATTAAGCAATGCACGGTCATGCAAAAACTACCCCTTGAGCAGTTGGGTTTGACATCACATCATAAATCCATTGACACAGTTCTGCTCACCAATTAAAATGGGGCAGACTGTGATTTTTGAGAAGGGATTTTTATTGGTAGATTGATCGTCGGTTTAGGTGTGGTCCATGCTGTGTCTGTTCTTTACAGGTATTTTTCACTTGCATTAAAAAGTACTTGGTTGCTGTTAAATTCCGAAGGACGACTCAGGAGAAGGGGGTTAGTGATTGTATTTCTCTGCTTAATTAAAGGTTAGAAAACTGCATCTTCATAATCTAGGTTCTTTTTCAAAGTGCAGGCTTGTAGTGCAAATTGTTGAGCCTGCAGATGTCCCTAACCAAGACTATTTGATCCAGTGCCTCGATCAGCCAGGTTGTCAGGTCAGATCTCAGTGGTGGTGCAATGAAGCAATAACAGTTTGGAATCCATAGAGGTTGAAGAGTAGAGTAAAAGACGACAGCAGGATGGAGGAATCGGATATGGAGATTGCTGGCTGCAGTGCTGCTCTGAGTTGGTGCTGCCAGTGGCAACTGAAGCGTGAAAAGTAGTGATGGGTGCTCAGGTTGTCTTTGAGGTCCTCCCACAGGATGAAAGCACGCTGGTGTGGCTTAGGGAGCAATCTGGAAGACACCAGAGTGGCTGTGAAGATGACATGCTCGTTCAGCATCCCCATCACTGATCTTTTATTATGAGAGCCAGGCCTTCAACTTTACAGGGAATAACTAGCCACAATCCCTGAGCAAAAGAGAAAAAATACCAAAGCAACAGAACAACACCAGTGGTGTGGGGGTGTAAATCCTTTCACGCATACTGTTCAGCTTCTCATTTCTGGGTGATCACAAAGGCACAGGAGTCCTAATACCACATCAGCTCACAGCTAATTCTTAAAAGGCTGACAAAGTGACGGCACCCCGGAGCAGTCTGAGTTTTTCTGATCACAGCCTTTCGATTGTTTTTTTGCTGACTGTCCCTTTCCAGGATCCACTGTTTGTGTTCATAAAAAACGAAGGTGTCCTTGGGAACAGTTTAGCACTGTTTGCTTTGGCATGGCTACTTCCAGCAGCGGGGCACTGACTACCTGAGAAAGACTTCCTCTGTGCTGCAGAAAGACAATGGATGTTTACAGTGAAAGCTGCTGAATTGCAGCGAGACATAATCTCTCGGTGCAGAAAAAACAGCCAGGCAGAGCATCGCCGTTTGCTTTCCGACGTGTGCTCCGTTTGAGAGGGCTTTTGCAAATAGCAGCAGCCTCTGCGTCACGCTGTCACGTATCTCACCTGATGTATTCAAATCAGTTCTTGATATTTCTTCTGGAATGGTAACCTTTTGTGAAAGACACCGTTGGGTTTACTATGAGAACATCAAAATGAAATGTCATGGTTTAGTTGTTTGGTTTGTGGGTTTTTTTGTTTGCACGATTTATAGATTCAGTGTTCCAATGGTCTTTAAAACGCTGGTGAATTTTGGACAATTGTTTCCTAGGAATTTTCTAGAGAATTTAGTTCTTTGAAGGGTAAAGTCTGAACTTTCTAGAAGAGCATTTTCTCTAAAAGACAACTGCAGCCAGCTCTGCTCTAGAGCTGATGGGTATAATTTAGATAAAGTCATCTGCAAAAAATATGCAAGATTTGCAGCACTGATTCTTCAAGGATGAAAAAGCAGCCTCCAAAGTTTGTAGCCTTTTCTACCACAGAGCATGGTAATGGCACCACAGGAGCCCCAAACAGTCATTAATTTTTCCAGGAAGCAGCAACCTGTTACGGACAGAGCACTGAATGCAATAGGCTGCACGTCACTCCTCCTTGCAGTCTGCGTGCTGCTACCACAGACTGACTACTGTCCTACTGAGATCAGTGGTCCTCATTATTTTTTTTTTGGCCCACAAAGTGCAGCAGTGAGCTGTGGAGAAATGAAGCTTAAAAAAACCCAGCTTTACAGTTCCTGAAGACCTTGAGAACCACGCAAGTCATCAGGGAGTCTGTAACTCCTCATGGGGATTCGCCGCCTCAACCTCTGCCTTAGAAATAAATGCAAAAAGTTAGGTGCAAATACTGGGAAGGTAACTTGAAATCCTGACAGTAAAAGGTAGGAGTGCCTCCAGCAGTCAATGGAGGAATCTAGTTGTGTCTTTATCACACGGTCAAAGGGTTGGGACACGATCAAGTAGTGAGAGAGACCGACTTCGTTGTGGCTGGAGCAGTGACTATTGAAAAACAGGATTTGAACACCTCACTCTGTGCTGTGGTAGACTGTCTGTGTGACAAGTGCAGGATGTGTTGTGCAAGATGCTTGGAGGTTACACGCAGAATTACATGACTGTTACTGAGTCTAATAACACTACCTTTACTGAGCAGGAAGTTTTCCTGTTGCATTTTTGAGTGCAGGCACGGCTGAGGCTCTTTGTTCTGCAGTTTTTGGGGCGGATCGTCGGACAATGGACATCCTGAGCCTCGGTGCCCAAATGAAGATTTTCCTAGCAGATAATCTTCCCTGTAGATAGTCTGCAGCAGCCAGTGGAGAAGGAAACTCAGCACTACAGCATGTTCTGCGCATTCACTGGAGCTAAGTGGGAAGCCATTTCAATGGGACTTTACACAACCAGTGGATCTGGTTTCTCTCTAATGAAACCTCTGCACTAAAATCAGCAACAGGCCCTAGATTTTCATCATCAGTGAAGAGAAATTATAAACAAGTCAGGTATGTTCCTCACAGCAGGCTCCTTTGAGGATATCTTGAGATATTTAATGAAGGAAGGTGAAAAAGGACTTGCCAGTGGAGACAACGGTCTCTGCCTGTGACAAGGAAGGGCCATCTCTGACCTGGAAGCTTTGTCTTTCCTTGCTTTTTTTTCCCTGTGACCAGCAGAAACCACCTGTGGTTTCATTAATGGCTCTTCAGATCTTCTAGGGGTTCCAGATGATGGCGAGGCACTGCAATGCCATGGAGGAGGAGGAGGAGGATCAGACACACTGCATACGGGCTGGGCATGTCCCCATCTCTGGAGACAAGAGGCTGTTTCCTGATAAAGGCTGGGCTGGTGAGACCATGCCATGTCCCTGAGCGGCACTGGTGGGGCTGTGGGTGTGCAGCATGTTCTCGCAGATGGTGGGTGGGAATGGCTGCAGAAAGGAGGGAAGCCACTAATGAGAGGAAGGACAGCAGGTGGGGAGCTGGACAACATCCTTTGCCATGGCATGGCTGATAAGGTGGGTGTTTACTTCTGTGGGAAGGAACAGCTTTGCAAATAAGAGATTAACTGCTGAGTGATCTCATGGTAACAGCTCTGAGCCTTTGTTAATTTAGGCACCCAGCTTAAAAACCAGCAGGGAGGAAAGCCGGATCATGTTCCAGCCACAAACACCCCTGGTTGATGTCAGTGTGTGATCATTGCGTCTCCACAGAGCTCATGCACTCACTGTGTTATCACTGCTTTGTGTCTTCAGGAGGCTTAGGCTGGTCCACCTTGCTGGAGACTCTGACAAAGGCCTGGCAGACCTGAAAGCATGGTGGATTTTTTCTCAGCTATGTCAGCTGGCTTCAAGAAAGGCAGACATTGCTTCTCCTCGAGACTCTTGCTTTGCTGGGTAAATACTAGGAGGATGAAGGAGAAGAAGGAGAAACTACGTTTTATTGTCTGTAAGCTGTGTGTGGGACCTGAAAGCATTTTCACGGCGTGAGAGAATTTTGTGTTGCAGATGTTGAGTAGCTAACTTCTGTCAAGAGACTGGGGCAGATGTTTGTGCTTCCCCTTGACCTGACGCGAAGTGGGCTGAGTCCTACAGCTTTTAATTGTGCTAAATTTTGTTAATATTTGCTTGTGCACACATCTAGATCCAAGGTGGCTGTTGCCAACAGCATCAATGAAAGTTCCCTCTGTAGTAACAATCACGAGGCTTTTACCTCCAAGAATATGGTATTGAAAGACATGGATTAGCTTGGTACAGTTAATGGCTAGAATTTGTGTTCTTGAAGGTCTTTTCCAACCTAAACGATTCTATGACTGTGTAAATCTTAGCTGCAAACAGTTCTGGCCATGAGATCCAACCTGCTGTGCATCTCTCTTTGGAGTATGTATCAGCTCAGGAAACAACAGCAGTTGGACTTCGGGACTAGCAATCCTAAGAGGTCTTTCATGGAGAAGATCTTGAAGTCTGTGGTTATTCTGACTTCCATCTGAAATGACACCAGTGTGGGCTTTTGAAAAGAGGATCCAAATAATGTCACCATCAATAGTGGACAAATGTCAGTGCAACCCAGAGAACCAGTTGCAGACTATTCTGCTTTGTACAGCAATTACACTTAAAGATCTCTGCAGTTGAAGGAATGGCTGTTGATCCTCACCACAATTCTCTCTCTCTGCTGGTGACATGGTGCATTCTGTGTATTTGGCCCCTTAATTAGAGGTCTTGCAGTTTGTTGGAGGGCACTGGGAAATGTCTGTCACCAGTCATGGCCAGAGGTTACTCCTAGAATAAAGTTTCTCCCTGGGTTATATATGATTGGTAAAGAATGGCTGGGATGGCTGAATCAATCCTGTCTTGAGTTCCCCGTTCTTGCATTGTCAAAATCACCAGTGCCTGGGATACTTGGCTGGTTTTCTTTTGCGGTCCTTTCTGCTTCTTGCTTCAGGCTGTGCTTGGTTTGGAAGACAGCCCTGGAAAAGACAGGGTTTCTGGTTCAGTGAAGTGGATAGACCTTCTCTTTCCCACCTAAAGCCTGCCCCTTCCTTTCCTTAAAACCCATTACTCCTGTCCTTCACTTAAATTTTCATGGGCAAGATCTCATCACCTGGGGAATCCCCCTGGGGAATTTTTTCCCCCAGCATGAGCAGAGACTCGGTGCTCTCAGTGAGCAGCATGGTAAGCACTGATTGTAGACCACAAGGGTTAAGTGGCATGCCAGATCATGGGCGGTGAGAGACTGCCGCGCGTGTGTGGTCTCCCCTATTCACATTGAAGTGTTTTTCCAAAAAAACACCAACCCAACAAACCAACACAAAAAACTTTTTGTAATTCTCGAATTCCAGATAAAGGCTTGGCCTGCACCTCGCATGAAATCACAATGGTGCTTGGAAGACAGTCCACTTCACATCCCTGGGATTTTGTATATTCTGAATGCAAAAAAACCCGGGGCCACCTGTGGGTTTTCTTAAGCTAAACACCCCACAAGTGTGAGCAAGTGCGCTCTGACAACAGCCTAAACGAACTCAAGGCACAGAGAGGGGAAGCCTCTTGGGGGAGAGTGACATCTACAGCCTTGCATATATGATATAATATATTCTGCCTTAAGACTGGCCTGAGTTGAAAGCTCTGGTCCAGATTTGGACCCTGCAGAATTTATAATGGGTATTACCAGACCCACTCCTGAGCTCTGACTAGGAGAGTAGCTGCATTTCCTACTCGGTGTTGTACAAACACACAGGAAAAGTCAGGCCCTTTCCAATGACCTTGTGGTAAGAGTAGGTGCACAGGAGAAGGGAGGTTGTCTTAGCCTTGGTATTTGCAAAGGGAACTGGGAAAGACTAGAGTGATTTGCCCAAGGACATGCAGGGCCTTTTTTTGTCACATCAACAAACTGAACCCAGCCCTCTAATGACCCAGTCTAACACTTTAAGCACAAAAACATGGTTTTTCCAGGAGGTGAAGCTGTCAGATTAAAAACCCAAGGTTTGTTTTGGGTTTGTTCTTATTCTCTTTTTCTCCTTTTCTTCCCACATTTGATGTACAGGAAAGAACAAATTAGGTCATTTAAAAACAACTGAAATTTTCACCCCAACTTGAGCATATTTTTCCAAATTCGAAGCCATTTGGTTAATATTTTCATGTCTTAATCCTATTTTCTACAAACATGAGACTCTTTTCCTCCCAGAACTGCTTGTGCTTACGAGGGCCAAACCACCACTTGAAAGGTTATTTCTGAAGTATCTGGGGCATGTCCGGAGCTGGGCAACAGTGAAAAGCTTGCAGACAACCTTGGTGTCTCAGTGTTTGTCGGCATATCAAGGCGATCTGCTGAAAACTGGTTCTAGAAAAAGAAAGTTTAGATTGCAGATGGGTGATAGGGAGACCTTTGAATAACCTCAGGACTTCAGTGGCTTCAAGAAAATGGAAGCTGACTCCTAACCCATTTCTGGTGTGGGGTTTGGTTTGGCAAAAACAAGGTCTGATTGATGAGGTTTGGCCAAACAGAGCCTCCAGTTATGTAGCCAATGTGTGCTTCAAGAAATGTTCAGTTCTTGGGTGTGCTTCAACACATTTGCATTTCCTCACTGCTTGGAGCCTCCAGGAAAAGCAGAAACAGCCAGCAGGTCCTTCTGTGAACACACGGTGTCAAAATAAAGAGCCAGGAGATGCAGTGTTTTCCACTTGTGTGCAAACATGGCAGCAGATCAACAATTGCCGTACCAAGCACTGTGCCTGCTTGCTTCTTAGCACAAAACTAGACAGCAGTGAGACTCACCTTCGTGCTTTCATTCTTCTTCATCCTGGCTTTCTAAGGTAGTCTTTCATTTCAGGAAGTGGGCGAGAGTTGGGGTGGACGGTGCTCCCAGGGAAAACTGGCGAATTTGTTGTGTGTCCTTTGAGTGTGCTCTGGAACTCTTCACCGAGGATCAGCGCATCCCGGATCCGTGCAGACAGGCTTCTGCAGTTTCAGTTTCTGGCATTTTCACTCTGTGCCTTGGTGCCGGGACTGGTAACCACAGTTGTGCTGACAGGCTGACGAGGAATTGAAAAAGTGACCCTGAAAAGCCCCAGAACTGGTGTGAAGAGTGTTTCTCCAGGAATCAGCATTTCCAAGGAGGACTGTGAGAAGATTTTTCAGAAGTCTCTGTTGCAGCCTAGGAGAGAATGGAAGCTTTACAGTTTCTTAGTTTTTGGAAGCTTCCTACAGGGACCTTGGTGTCCTGGTGATGGAACAGCAGTATCTTCATTCTTCTAGAGTCTGAGCAATCTCCAGCAATCCCCCTGTTTTAGAAGCCTTAACTGATCTGCATCTTGACTTACTTGACTTGTTTCTGTGCTGGTGGGGTTTTTTCATCATGAAGCCCATTTGTCAGGGCTTTTGCTCACATTAGAATGCTTCAAATTTCGTCTGTAGCTGAGAAGTGCTTTTTGCAGAGTCCCACATTGCCACTGAAGTCGTGAGTTTGGGTTTTGCCTGTTGTTGATAATTGCAAAGAAACAGACTCATGGCAACAGAAGCACAAAGTCTCATAACCGTTCATTGCTCCTTACTTTTGAGCACCATCACATGCTTACCCTTTCTATGAGAATGAACTTCCTGTACAGTGTCTTTTTTGGCCATTTCTGATCCCACTGAAGATCTACCTCTGCTTGTTTACCTGTTGCTAGTATTGTAAGATTTCTTTTCTGGATTTGGCTTGTTTCACAGCCAATTCAGGTTCTCCACGACGAAGTAACTCTATCTGGTATGACGTGGCTCTCCATTGAGTTTCTTCTTTCCTTCCTGCCATGTGCCTGACCTCTTCTATAACCTGATGATTCCAAACCCTTCTGCAGCTAAGTAAATGGTCAGGCTTTTCTGTTTGTAATCGCCTTCTTAGCATATTTCTTTTGAGAACAAATTGGTTTAGGAAGCACTTCATCATGAAAACCGTGATCAGCCATTGGAACGGACTACCCAGGGAAGTGGTGGAGTCACCATTCCTGGATGGGTTTAAGGAAAGACTGGATGTGGCACTAAGTGCCATGGTGTAGCTGATGTGGTGATGTTAGGTCATAGGGTGGACTTGATCTCAGGAGACTTTCCCAGCCTCAATAATTCTGTGATTCTGTGTCATCAGTAAATTTAAATAATCCTAGTTGTTCTCAAACCGATTGATGCTTCTTGTCCAAGGTTAATCTACACTGCCAAGGAGGCATTCACAGGACAACAGTAGCAACTTTCCAAACGCAGTTGGAATCCATGATCATGGACTAGTTTCCCAGAGGAGCATAGCCCAGCATGAAGACTACCCTATGTGCACATGCAGGAGGCTGTACATTGAGCCAGTCTGTGCTCCAGCCATAACCAGGTGCTTCAGGCATTTGGAGAATTCAATTTTGGATTCCTCCTGCCTCGTTGGGTAAGTGAATGTCCCACTCCAGTCGTTTCCTTCACACTCATGTTCATCCCACCTCCTGCCTTCATCCCTGCAGTCCTTCCCTTGTCTGTTAATCATTGCTCACTTCACTCTTCTGGAGGATTGCTGCTTACTCTGAAATGGGAACTTCGTTCTCCCCCATTCATGTCTGTTCTTCAACTGCTTAGAGTGTCCACAAGAACACTACTTGGAAGAATGAGATTTTACTTTCGCTGTCTGTACATAGGCTTTATAATAACCATGCGAGTGGGGACTGAAAATCACGTGAAAAACTCACATAAAAGAAAAAGGTTCAGTGGATTCCCAAATTCCAATGAGATAAACAGATGCTGCCTTAAACAGAGACAACAGACTGTGTTAGCTGCAGCCCAGACAGTAGAATCCCAGGTCCAAGCACAGGCTTCACAGGTGTCTGCTTCTTTTGTCAGACTGCTCTTTCGCTCTGCTGAAGTTTTAAACTTTTTAGAAGAGGCTTGTTAGTTTTTCCTTTTGCCAACCCATTTGAAGCCAGAAAGTCAGCGTGAGACAGAGAGTCCCATAAAAGGTAATAGCTAAGTAAAGAACATGCAGAAATTCCTCACACTCACCTCTGCATTGGCAATGGAAGATGCAGCTGAGATGGATTAGCTGAGCATGAGTGTACAGAGGGGCTGAATGCAAAGGCCTCTAGACTTCTAAGCCTGAAGTCTTTGGAGGCAATTAAGAGAGCTCTAAACCTCTCCCTTTTTGCTTTGTCAGGTTTTTTTTTTGAAGGGAGGATGTGTTGCTGTTTAATTTTTCTGCTTCCAGGAGGAAATTTCTAGATGATACCTAACAATACTGTGAATACCTTGTTGCCTCTTGAGCTCTTGTAATGGCCTCACTGGGCTTCTCTCTCCAACAACTCGACAGTCATTACAGTGTATAGGAAAGAGGAAAAATACCTCTTTATTCTGCACAGTCTCTGCCTTTGGGCAAAGTGAAACTGAAGTCACACAAATGTGCAGAGCGAAAGAAGGGGACAGGCTGGAAAACACCCACCTGCTCTCTTCTCTTCCTCCTTGCAGCAGAGGGAGGAAAAGTTTTGTTTCCATGTGAAAGATTTTTCAGAGGTTTATTTCTTGGGAGTGAATTGGGGCTTAGGAAAAGCTTAATTCACTTTCCCAGATCAGCTGCAATTCTCTAGAGCACCTTTGTCCAGTTGAGCCTGGGGTAATTCTTCTCTTCCCTCTTCTCTCATGTACTTAGTTCAGGTCTTGTACTCTCTAGGTAGAATGGGATAATTAAAGTTATTAAATTCATGCACACTAGAATCCAGCAAATTCCTCTGTCTTCTCCAATTCATGTACATCTTCCAGAACCAAGTGATGCTTTAAACCTTCCTAGCATCCTGGGCTGCACCTGCTAAAGCAGAAACCTGGAGTCTGTAAAATCCCTCTGTGTAGGCAGAGAGCTCCGCTTGAATAGTCATTGCAGGCAACACATGAGAAACAAAGCGTTGTTCTCTCTGCTCTGCTGAGTGTAGGAGTCTTTCTGTCATCTTGCCAGGCCCAGAAAAAAACCCCATAAGTTCTGCAAGTCAAGGGGACAAACTACATTTAGCTCAAAATTGTGCATTCCCTGGAGTAAACGATGTCTTCTTTCTGGTTTCACCCAGCTTTAAAAAGGGAACAACCCACCTTATCCATGTGGAAAGAAGGTGCAAGATTCCACAGCAGAGGAGGAGTTTGTGCCTGCTAACTGTACAGAAGTGTAGACACAAAACTATGCCTGCATAGTCTAAGGAACCTTTTGAAGTACCTATGGCTGGACAGATCACGGACTGCTCAAACTTGTAAAGACTCTGACTTTGGAAAGGAGGCACACCCTCTAGCAGCCACCCATGCTTATGAAGTGTCTGGAATAGACAGTGATTCAGATACCTTAGTGAGGACACTACATCTGTGATGTTCACAGGGAATTGAAATTGCCCAGCCTTTGAGATTGAGAAACCTCCCAGGATCCCAGCTGGCCCACACAGAAGAAAGGCAGACAGCTTGTATAGTCTAGAACTCTAGACTTTACATTTCGTGTACTTTAGAGATATTATAAGGCAGCCACAGCCCCATGATGCAGCACATATAACGTGTACAACAGTCTGGAGAATAGGTTCTTTTCTACAGCTAGTGTTGTACAGGGAGGTTTTTCCATTCCCTCGAATCATCCAACTACTCTGCAAAGCTATTGGGAGAAACAGGCTTTTGGAAATCCCTGGTATAGCAATTTCTATGTCTGTCTTGGAGTGGAGGAACCTGAAGCATCAAAGTGTCCATCTTGATAAATTCTGGGAGGATTTAGAGCATAATACAAATTCTGAAAAGCAATGATATTATTAGAAAGCTTCCAAGAATTATCTCATAAAAATTCCTCCTCACATGCAGACTGCTCTCTGATTTTATGACTAAGTATCATAAATTGAAACCATCTTTTTCCAGTATGTCTAGTCATGTTGGTTCTTTCAATCTGTGAAGAGATTGGAACAGCCAAACTGTAAGTGAAAAAAATTACACTTGGCCTTGTTTGTTCTTTCTACGTGTTGAGAAATTAATCGGTGTCACTGTGGTTAGTTAGAGTCTCCTCTTTCATCCTACTAAAACAGTGGTGAATTTGAGCTAGTGTTTACTAACAGGGTTCTGTAGACAACAACACAACCAAAGCTGCTCCATGGCTGACCAACACTTGTGTTAAGCAAGCAGTGTTACTTTGTGGTGTAGCACTGCTGAAGGTTAGGCTTGATGCTGCACTTGTTCTTGCTCCTTCCCTCATTCAGACGTGGATTTTGGCGTCTAGCAGCAAGGACACCTCCGTGACTTGCTAGCAGACCCATGAAAGGTATGAAGGATTGAACCAACCTCTCTGTTCTGTGTTACATGTGTGTACGGTTTTTTGGTGTAGTTATTGGCACTAGCCCTGCGCCTACAATGAACAAAATAAGCAGGGAGAGATTTGTAGGGAAAGGTGACATCCTGGTTAGATTAACTGACAAGAAGCGAAGTCAAGTAATTTCTTGAGCCTGAAACTGAAGAAGCAACATTCCAGCTAAGAAAGCTGAGTGAATCTTGTTTAGCAGCTTAAACCAAATTTAGTTAATCAGCTTGATATTTGTTGAGAAAAAGGTGTGTGGTACCTATGGAAGTAAAAGGTATGTCAACAAAATAGGCAAGTTCAGCAGACAGATGACAAGGGCTTCGGCTATGGCGTAGGGAAAATTGTGCCATAAACTCAGCATCTCCATTGTGCTGTGATTGTTAGGATGAAGTCGAGCTAGGAATTTGACATCCAAAGCTCATCTTTTGAAGATACTTTGTGGAATGCCTTTGAAGATCAAGACTAAGAACTCAAATACAGAGTGGTTATATTGTGAGAAATGCTCTCCCACCGGCTGTTTCTGTCTTTCACAGTGTCTGCGTGAAAATGTTGTGGTGCACAGCGGTTGGTGGGTTTCACCCACATACTTTCCATGAGGGTACTTTGGATAGAATAGATCACGTTCTGGAATGAGTACATGTAGGATGCAAAGCTTTGATGGTTTCTTTTGGATGGGAATGGGGCTCTTATTCTATGAGGTATGTGCATGTGTCAGCAAGTTTTAAATCTATTGCTTTGGCATGGTCCCACTCCTCTTGGGATATGTTTGCCATGAGAAATTTTGCTTCTAATAAAGTATTTAGTGAGGCAACGGCAATTCTGAAAGTTCAAAAGGAAACGCTGAGGACAATTTCAAATGATCATCTTCTAGCACAGGCTGTGTTTTCAGGATGTTCTGGCCAGGTTCCAATCTAGTGTGAAATGTGATAGCTGAGTGTGCTGCTAATAGGGTTTTTCTTTTTATACTATACTGTGTTTTACATGTGTTTTTCAGGAGGCTCATTTACATCTGAGATCTCTCTATTGGAGGAGCAGCCTTGTTTTCTGAATGTTTTGGGGCTGGCACTGGGCTTATCGAGAATATTGTCTTTGCTGCCAATCTGATAGCATTGGGAGGTTTGGCTGCATATTACACGTTTCAGGGAGTGTTTTGGGTGGTTGCTGTGTTTCTGGAGGCAGGTGTGCTGGTGTCCTTTTTTCTATCTTATAGATTATTTGTAGGCTTCTATTTTCAAGGTGGACTGGTGTCTGGGAATTATCCAAAGATAACTAGATGGCTTTTTACCTCAGAATGTGTGTTAGCAATACCAGAAGTGCAGCTCAGACAGAAGCATGTCACTGAACCTTTTCAAATAACAGTTCTCCTGAGAGCACAAGACCCATGACACCAGCTCTGCCAAACATGTACCAAAACCCACTTCCCTCAGAAAGGTTTCAGTCAACTGTTTTTGTGTTCAAGAGGCTGCACTTGTACAACATCATCAGAAAAAGAGACTTTCAAATGAATTATGAAACATTATGAACAACACTTTGTAGTAAATCAGCCCTGGTAAGAAACCTACCTTGTTGTGAATGCACCTGTTATGGTCTACAGAGCTGCAATGCACAGGCAGCCAGATTGCTC
Organism: Phoeniculus purpureus; assembly: GCA_028565055.1. NCBI lineage: Eukaryota > Metazoa > Chordata > Aves > Bucerotiformes > Phoeniculidae > Phoeniculus > Phoeniculus purpureus. The sequence continues at coordinate 13,088,536 of JAOXOE010000602.1, forward strand.
ACTCTGGTGAGCAAGGGCCTCAAAGCTTACCATAAGTATCACTCAGGTAAAGGGTATGTGGAAAATGCATCTGTGGACAGTTCCAGGGAGACTAGATCAGTAACACAGCTGGTCAAAAGCAGTGGAGAAGAGGGAAAAGCTGGCAAGTATCTGCCTTCCATGGAGTTTCTGCCTGTTACCCTGATTTTATGCTTGTCAAAATACTCTGACTGCCTCTGGGGAATACCTTCTGAAGTTGCATTTTCATGCATTTGCCCAATATGTGGTTAGGAAGTTGTAGTTGTTGTAGTATAATGTGTCCGGCACTTACCTACAGGGAACGAATGTGAACGCACCGATGTGAGCTTTGTGTGGTACTGACAGACAAGGCAGAAGCTGCAAACTGCAGTTCTTTTCTGCTTTGTAGGTGCAGAAATGATCCATTGTGCTAAATCAGGTATTTGTTGGGCTTTGTGTTCTTAAAGAAAACGTTTATAAGTGCAACAGGTCCTGCCATGATGATGAGTCTGGATCTAAACTTTTCTTATGAGAATTCAAATCAGTTCCAGACGTTTACTCACAAAAGACAACCAACAAGACATGACAGACATGAAATCTGATGGTGAGCCATTCTATTTCTTTACTCCTAGTGTCTGTTATTCAGGGAAAACTCACATCAGGAACATGGTGACTGGTACTGGCCAACAGCAAAGATCTCTCCTTTGACTTTCTCATTTTATTCTTCTACATGTGGATCTAGAACTTAGATCTGGCATTGGAATCTAGAGGACATTTGTAAAAAAAAAAAGGTTATTCCCAACCTAAGTTTTTCCCCCCTACTGTAAGTGAAGTTGGATTACTCTTGATTTTACTGGTGGCTGTGGTGCTGGTAGCGAAGTGTATTTCTGTAAAGACTACTAAAATAGAAATAACCATATGGGTGAGCTGAGTTGGAGCTGAAAGCTATGAGGATCTATTTTTGAATGAGATTTAAAAGGACACTCTGGACGAACATCTTGCAGTGAAAAATCCTTTCCTGTTTTAGTAAAATTTCTGAAAGATCAATGAGGAAGCAGCCTAAAACACCTGTTGCAGTTGCACTGGCTTTTCCTTGTGCACGTGTATCTTACCTGCTCTAGAAGTAACTAAGACTCCTTACGTGGTACCTTGCATTCCTGATATTCAGGTCATGTTCAATAGCCAGGAGGCTATTGTGCTGTCTACTTTGGGTTACAAGTATTTCTCTTCTCTCTCTTGAAACAATGAATTCCATAGACAATAAAGTTCTGACAGCCTGAACTTTCAAAAACATGCAGCATCACCCTCAAATCATCACTTTGACTGAAATTCACTACATCTTAATATTAAAGATAAGAATGAAGATAGTTTTTTCAAGTGTATAATCTGAATGTTGACTCATTAAGCTGCTCTGAGGCCACATATTTACAGGAGTTTGTGTGATTTTGAGAATTGAAACGTAGGGGGTTCTTTTACTTTTGTCTCTATCCTAATTGTTTTTTTCCCTTTGAAAAACGTATTTGAGAGTTGGCTTTTACCCTCTGTGTCTTGAGAAAGCCAGCAGGTGAAACTACTTTTTGAGTAGGGTGTCACCTAATACCACGGACTACCTGACTTTGACACAGTGGTTAGATGTTTTCTTACAGAAATGAGCAAATCCTTTTCTGTATTGCAGATTACATCTAATACAGCTGGAAGAATTCACCTGAAAGACCCTTTGTGTAATAACAAGCTTGAGAAAGGTGGACTTCATTGACAGGATGTTGTAATCCGTATAAAAAGCTACAGACCTGCTACCTTTCCGGCTGGAGTTAACTGGAGTTCCTGCAGAGTATGCTACCCACGGTTTGTTCCACAGTAAGCGGGAAATGACATATTTGACTGCAAGGTCAGATTCCTGTCCTTCTGAATTGGCTCAAAAACTGCTACACGAGTATGGAAAACCTTTATCGATAGACTGAGCTAACTTGCAAGAGTAAAGCTACTGCAGCTGATCCACCACAGAGTAATTTTAAGCTGTAGTACTTTTTCCATTTCTTATATTAAGGGAAAGGAATCAAACTAGAGGCTTGAATCTGGGAAGCTTTCTCCTTGCCTGAAAAACATAGATGGTCTGCACACTCACACCTTGCTTATCACTATCACATCAGGATGCTGGAAGCTGTTTCCTGCATGTGATGCACAAAAGGATGAATGGAAAAGAATGAATGTTGCATCTCGGGGTTGCAGACTAGAAAAGAACACAAACTGCCTCAAACCTCAGTAGTGGAGATTGCTATGGAAATGTAAAATGATCATGAAAAATAATTCTTGGAGGCACTAGGTATCCAATCCACCATGGTGCCATCAGTACATTGCAGTGCCTCAGGAAATTGATTCTGAAGATATGACTGAGCACATTAAGGAAGTAAATTTCTTCTAAGAGCAAGAGGAGGTACTGACGTTCACTGTTTTATTGTTGTTCCATGTAGAGATGTGTATGGAACTTTCAGATGGACTCCACTTCGTCCTGGCATTGTCAGAAGGTGGAGAAAAACTCCTCTGACCTAAGCAAGAATATGAGATTTTGCATCTCTTTGAGAAACAACTTCTAACCTGGTGGCTCCACTGTTTACTTCGCACATAGGAGTGGGGCTTCACTATGGTTAGACAGAGACAAGGGACGTGATTTCTTTGCCATGTGGTGCAGACAGAAATGTACTCGCTCTTGGACAGGCCTGTTAGCTGATTGACCACTCCAACTGCAGGAGATGAGATTGCAGAACGAGATAGCAGGGTTAAACTTGGAAGCTGACTTAGAAAACGCAGTGGTGGGTTATATCTGCAAGAAGAGGACAGCAGCAAGAGCGGTCACTGCAGATAGAGTACCATGCTGTTACAGTTGCTAGCGGGTAGTGGAGAAGTCCTACACTTCTCCTTTTGGAGGAAATAATAAAACACCATGCCATTCTCCAAGGTAAAACCATGGAAAAGGTCTGTAGAAATCCAGTCTCACCTTGCTAGTCTTAGGCACCAAGAATTTAGAGTGGACATCTGTAAACTGAATTGTTCTAGGAGGAGGTTTGTTTTGCCAGAAAATATATTTAATCCAGTGCCCACTATTGTGTCCACAGGACTGTAGATCTTTCTACTTCTTCACATAATAATATATAATCTCCTTGGGATGAGGATTGTAATTTATTAATATTATATACAGATTATATCCTTTACTCTGCTGTTATTCCCTTGCTGGTACACAGGCATAAACTAAGACACCAAGATGTATCTAGACCAGGTGATCATGACCACATTCCAGTCATACAAGGTGTCCCACCAGGTCTCCATAATTGCCACCAGATCATAATCACCTGACTGGACACAGATGTCTAACTCCTCCTGCTTATTCCCCATGCTGCGTGCATTGGCGTACAGGCATTTCAAGGAGCAAGTTGAGCACTCCGATTTCACCCTAGGACAGCGAGAGACCACCTGGTTTTTATTAAGAGAAGAGCTCTAACCCACTGGTGCTCGCCCATCAACTATCCCACCCCTCCCCGTATCTAGTTTTGATTCCTCTGAATGAGTCCTGCCAACTCCTGCCCCAGAAACATTTTTGCCCTCTGAGATAAACTCCTCTTACATGTGTCTGCAAGGTCTGGCACCTGATAAAACCAGATATTATCGAAGAACCCAAAGCCCTGCCTGTAACACCAGTCTTGTAGCCAGGCATTAGTGGACTGAGATGCCACTGAGCAGAGCCTGGCTCCATCCTCCTGACACCCACCCTCCAAATATTTACAAACATTAATGAGGTCACCCCTCAGACTCCTTTTCTCTAAACTCAAGAGACCCAGCTCCCTCAGCCTTTCCTCATCAGGGACATGTTCCTCTTCCTTCACCATCTTTGCGGCTCTGCATTGGACTTTCTCCAGCAGTTCCGTGTCCTTCTTGAACCGAGGGGCCCAGAACTGGACACAAATATTCTCTTTGCTGAGGAAGGAGCATCACTGAACCTATGACTGGCTTTGCATCTGTGAAGAACGTGTGAAAGATTTCACACATTGGATAACTGGGATGATAAAAGAGAAATACTGAAAACAAGCCCTCCTCTTTTTGAGGAGCCAGAAGAAATAATACTGAGAAAGCATTTTTGACTTTCATTTTGGTGATGCATCATTGTTGTTTTTATTCATTCCTGAGGACAGTACATGGACATGTTGCTAACTCTGCTGTTCTTCCACACACACCTCTGTCTCTCTCTTAGTTCATAGTAAGCCCATTTCTCCATCCTCTTAAACGGATGGAAGATGAAATACTGTAAGGGAGATAGCTGTGTTACAGAAGTTACTCATATCGTTACTATTGTTTTAGTCCCTTTCTGATAGTCTCTGCAAAAGGACAATTGTAGGAAGTCATTGTCTTTGAAACATGGCTCCTCTGGGTTAAATTAAGAGTGTGTAAGGCAGCGTTATGGAGGCTTTCCAGAATTCTGTTAATGTCAAGATAGTAAAGGCTTCGAGGAGTTTGGCAATACATAATAATGTTATTTGTCCAAACATGGAAAATGTCGCAAACTCTATGTTCAAAGCAGGTCTACAAGAAACTGCCTTTGCAGCTACATTTGCCCTAAATGTATATGGTACTCAGATGACAGACAACTACACTGTATGTCTTTCCATGCTACAGAAACTACTTGGATCAACCCCAGCCCCAAAATTAAATGCTCATCAGCAGAGACCATTATCAGCTCCAGGTGTACGAGATCATTCTGCCCTTTTACCTTCAAACCACTGTTTTCTCCTTGTTCTTTCCAGGCACTTGTTTGTTTCTAAACCAGAACCAAGAGATTAGAAATAAATGGTATTCAAAAGGTGACCTTTGGAAATGAAGGACCTTTACAAAATGAATGCCTCAAGTCCTCCTCTCACAAGGCACCTACCCTCCAACTTGTTTACAGACTGTATTGGCACAGTCTAGCACAGAAGCTGACAGCAGGGGCAGAGAGCATTCCTTGGGGTCATGAACTTTGCAACAGCAAATACCTCGTGTCTGAAACAAAATCAAAATGAATCCCAACTCTTTACTAACATTCCTGCAACCTGGTGACTTGGAAGGAGAAGCAGCTGGAACTGCAGTATCCTGTAAGAGTGAGTGCACTGCAGCCTCTGAACTCCCCAAATCAGCAAGGGATGAGTTTTTAAGGTCAGTGCCTCTGAAGCTGTGAAAGGAACATTATCAACTGTTTCTTGTACAATCTCTGGGTAATAAGAAATCAGCCGGCTAACACCGTGTGCAAGAGGTTCATGCATTGCTCAGCAAATTTTTTTCCAGTAAAGAAAATATCTTGCTTGTACCTGTAATATTTTGTAAACTATGATGATCCATTACATCTTCAGCTCAACTGATGCTTTTGATCATCTCAGTTCTGCAGAAAAATAAGAACAAATGTATTTAAGATTTTACAGATAAATTCACTTCTGCTTTTCCTTCCTAAGACAGTAAGAGACACCTCATAGTGACCATAAATACAGTGTATTCACAGAATCATAGAATCACGGAACATTAGGGATTGGAAGGGTCCTCGAAAGATCCAATCCCTCTGACGTTGCTTTTAGGGTCTAAGTGGCTCCTCCTCATTCTCTGTTAACCATGATGGAAATCAGGTAAATCAACACATAATGCTTGTTTAACCTTTCTGCTCCACTATCCAAAGAGATGCAAAAGTGAGTGAGAGCATGATGTTTTTAATGCTCAAAATTTATTGGTCCTGCAAACTCAGGACACATGTTGAAATGTTGAAGAAAAGCCTGCTTGTGCAGAATGTATCCATGAAGTACAGCTTAAAATCACCAGTTAAAATTACAATAAAATTACCAATAACCTTTTTTCAAGCAGTGTCAAAGGATGGAGAAATGTATTTCATAATCATCATTTCTTGCCAAAACGTGGCAAAACCATAGGCATTTTTTCTTCATTGTTTTTTTCTGTAGTTGTTGAAGACATCTTTAAGCTGATTTTGACCAAAATACTTCTGCTTTCATGCTTTGGAAGTGCAAAATACTAAAACAACTGCATCTTTAACCGTACTTGATGCTGAGGGAATAAGGTAGCAGGTATTTGGGAATGTTCTGAGGTGTTTTTCAACCAGAACGAGGAACAGTTGGTGCTTTGAAAACACAACTCGATATCTTGGACTTCTGAGCTATGTTTACTGGCCAAGAAGAACAGATACATTAGGAAAAATCTTTATATGCAACTTGGTCTAATACTGTTGGCTTGAATGGAGATGGTCCCAGTACTGAATTGGAATTTGTTCTTTAGCACGTGAAAACTCCATAAAGAATCTTTGTGATCCATTTCTAAATTAGTCTACATCGTAATGGCATAAAATTACCACTTGATGGCTCTTTATAAGTTCAGATGTATGAAACAAGTTAAAGGATCCTGAGTAGTCCCTCACAGTGTGCAAAGAGCTTGTCTGCAAACTCATGAGAAACAAAAGGACTCAGAATCTGTGAGAACAAAGTAACTCAAAATACGTATTTCTCCTCTTCCTTGCTGGTCCAGAACAACATGATGCAATCTGCCACTGCTTTCACTGCTCAGTCTGTGGATTTCCCTTTCTGGAGCTATCTTCCCCAAATCTTTCAGCATTAAAACCAGATGCAAATGAAACCAGCAACAACAGAGGTTTGATAGCTTCTTTGACTTTTGAACACCAAATTCCAGAGGTGGGGGAGGAGTGCGAGGGGAAGAAAGGATACTGGAGATAAATACCCCTATGAAGAAATTACATCAAAATGTGATTCGCTTGTTCATGTTTTCCTTAGAAAGCAGTTCAGTTCCATCTGGCTGTAGGCCTGCAGCCAACGCTTTCCTCAGAAGAACCGAGACATTCAAACAAAAATAAAGAAATAACAAAAAAGAAGAATGTACTAAGTGGCTCCTGCACTCATCTCAAGACTGGGGACAAGGCAGGACTCTGAAAGCTGAGATTGTTCTGAGCCAGCTTTGCACCCCATGCAAACATTAATCTTGCTGAGGCTGACAGGGTTGCAAATAGAGGCATGTTACACACTATTCAAGGGAGATGGAGGTGAAAGGAGAGGACCAGCCAGATGACACACAACAACTAAGGTTTTGTTTTCCATGGTGGGTCACTGGAGCAGCACAGATGGGGAAATACATGCATGTTGTGGTGGTGATTATTTATTCATTTTTGTTAGGAACCGGCTCTAAACAGTAGCATGCTATTCAGTTGTGAGCTGGGTAGCCGCAGAAAGCTCCTGAAAAGACGTGCTTTGTCACTGGCATAGCTGTCAAATATTATTTTCTGTTTAAAAAAAGGAAAAATGTAAAAGGAGGGATTAATTTATTTCTAGCAGCTATTGTAATGTTCCAAGTTGCCTAAAGAACAAAAAGCTCATGCAGAGCAAATCGCTGCTTCTGCATCCTAGAAATACACTGCGGCTGTGCCTGTCAACAATGACTAGAGGTTTTATTTGTTTCTGTTAATGGGGTCTGACATGAAAATCCTTAAAATTCCTCACTTCACATGCGGTGCTGAGAAGTAGGGTTTTGCCTTGTGATGGCTGGGAGAAAAGCGATGGCACGAGCCCTTTGAGCCACCTTTCCAACACAACTTGTCTTGAAGCAGCAAAGTAAATTGAAAACAGTTTCCTCATTCCCATTCCAGTCAGGTCTAATGGGAAGTTCTCTGCTGTGAATGTCAGACCATGGTCAAAGATGACAGAACTTGTCAGGGAAGGAGGCCCTGCCAGGTTAACTCATGGCAGTAATTCTGGGGATATCCATGGGGTAATGTGCAGTTTCTTAGTAGGATGACATAACGATGCCATAGTGAAGTACTCCTTCTACTGAAGAGTTTCCCACTTCCCTCCTTGAGTTCTCTCAAAGGTTGGCAGAGGTAAACAGTCTGAGAAGAGAGCAGAGAGGACAGCCAGAATATGCAGGGGGGATGTACTGTAAACATATCAGCTAGCCAATGCACAAAAGCAGTCTGGTGTCAAGAAAAGAATTCACCCCATTTTTGCTTGACAGGAGGTCAGGATTAGAGGCTGATTTTCATCTTGGGTTGGGAGATCAGGGAAGAGGGTGAAATGGGAAATAAGAAATAACAGTGCTGGTATGACATTATGGAGTTATCGGTCCTTAATCTTTGGCCCAATTGTTTGTACAGCAAATCTGGCTTCTTGAAAGCACAGCCTCCGGCCAAATGCAATCCAAAGTTAGTCCATTTGCTTCAAGGACCTGGGGAAACAAAAGGAAATCAGAGCAAGATAGGATTATATCACATGTTTTAAACAATCTATAAAGATAATCAGAGAAGCTATATGGTTAGATGCAGGTTTTCATGTAATGTAACTTAATGTCTAAGAGCCAGGTTGGACTTAAAATTGTCTCTTTTGCTTCAGTGGATGAAAAACAATCTTATTTAATGTCTTCCTCTTAACACTTCCAACGTGATTTGTCACCTTTTGCTAATTAAGGGATTTGTGAGTGTGTGTTTCACCAGTTTCATTTTTTGGGGTCAGCCGAGTGAGAGGAGATTTAGCACCACTCCAGCTCTTAATACCAAACCAATAAAATACTTCCATCAACCCCTGCTAGATGCTTCACTTACAAAGACAGCTCAAGGAGCCATCCTGAACACAGCCATGTAAGTGCACAATCAGCCAACGATAAGAAGGAAGGGTATGATCCCAAAATGCCTCTAGTTATCAGAGCAGCAAGACCAATGAATACACCAGTTATTCTGCTGCCAAGTACTAATAACATTGTGACAGCCTTGTGCCTTTGAGCATGTCCCTGTTGACAGCAAACCTCTCCTGCACTTGTTGGGGAAGAAAGAGGAAAGACTAGAGCTACCCTGAAATAGATGGAGTATGAGCCCTCGAAGCTGCTCTGCTCTGATCATCTCTCTTCCCAATAAACTATTTCGTTTGTTTGTTTTGTGAAGGTTAAAAAAAAGAGGAGAGGAGAGGAGAGGAGAGGAGAGGAGAGGAGAGGAGAGAAGGGAAAAGGGAAGGGCTTTTTTACAGGAAAAATAAAGTTGGAGTTTGGATTTTGGACAGATTTCCAACGAGATAAAAACATGACAAATTTTCACCATCTCTAGATGCAGCCTATGGTGAATATCCCTCAGGGGTGACGGAGGAAGGAGGGAGAAGGGAGAGTGAGAGAGAACCTCTTATTTCCATCTGAAAATAATTTAAAGGCAATATTTATCCCACTGGGTAGAACAACTCTTAACTAAAGCAGTGTGCCTGGCCAATAGGTACAATGAAGATGGAAAGAAGATCCCTCCACTCTGGAAATACTTCTGTAAGCAAACAGATAACGGTGGTGTATGTGTTTGCTCTGGGGAAAGTGCACTGCATGTTTTGATTTGGGCAGATTCTTGATTTCTTACCCCAAAGCAAAGACACAGCTGAGGCAAGGGGAAAAAATGGAACTGAATAGCTTGGAAGCTGTGTGAAGCCTGAACATTGAAAAATCTTTGCTTTGTAACTCTGACATTTAACCTTGCTGAGAATTAGTCATTATTTGGTGAGAGTTTTAAAGCTTTCATGTGAAAAACAGGAGGAAACAGGAAGAAAATTAGAGATATGGAGTAAAGCGTCTTGCCTTCTATGGAAACAATCCTTCATGGACGGTGCCGGGGGGAGTCAAGCCATCTTCATCATCAGGTTCCCTTTTTATAAATTGTTTTGCTTGCTTCTCCAGACAGGGTTTTCTAAGCCTGAGGAGGATTGAGGTGTTAGGTGGGTTGTCTTATGATCCCTCTCACTTCGGCATTTCTTCTCCCTTTTTCTCTGGTGTTATGGCACTGTATGATCTGTGTGGCCCTAGACCGGGTTTCTCAGACATGTTCATGTAGCAGTGCTGAGCATGAGAAGTCAAGGTCTGGGACCGGTAGATGTTACCACAGTGAAAGCCATGTAGGAGCAGAGTAAAAAGGCATTTACCATGACTTAGACTTCCCTGAGCGTTTCGAGACGTGGGTGCTCCCTTTCCACTAATGTAACCCTTGGACCAAAGAGCTTCTTTGTCCACAGTATTTTTCTTTGGAAGCTCCGGCAACTTGATTGAGTTATTCTTGATCTAGGTGATCCTGCTCTGGCAGGGGGATTGGACTAGATGATCTTTTGAGGTCCCTTCCAATCCCTAACATTCTGTGATTCTGTGAGTTTCTCCTGCCCCTCGTTGCTCACTGATGTGCTCTCTTGGAACATCTTAGACTCCTTCTTTATTTTGGTGGAAGATGCAGGCACAAGGGACCACAGGCAGAAACTTCTGGATGAACTGTTGGAGGGAGATGGTTAGAGCTCTTTTCATTTGCTCCAGAAAAGGCCAGGCCACGTCAAAACGCTGAGAGCAGGGTAAGCTCCATTGGAAGGCAGACAAAGCTTCCTGTCCACTTGAAATGAACAGGAATCCACCTAAATCTCTAGGTCCCACAGAAATAGGGAAACACTTTTTGTATTTATTTTTGAAAAAGACTCATTTTATCTTACTTCCATCTCTTATGACACATAAATTGCAATGACTCTTTGACATTAGCAAAGAAATAACTCATATTTTTTTATACACAGACATTAAACTCCTTCTGCTGTAGACAGGAAAGTCCATGGAGCAATTAGAACAGGTAATGTTAATTTGGATGGAGGCTGTGAGGTTTGCAAGTGAGCACATGTATTTCCCCAGGTTATGCAAGGAAAATTCCTTCCACACAAGATAGCATACTCTCTATTCAAGCCTTGAATCAGCCACAAGTCAGCCAGAACTCACATACCTGCTTTATCGAGAGGTGATATCGCTTCTGGTCTAAAGCCAGTCCATGGCTCCTAGTTAAGTTTAGCCAGAATGGTCTTGTTTGTCTGCAAAATACTATGTAGCCATAGCCTGATAGGTAGCCATAGCACAACAGGCAGCCATAGCATGATAGGTAGCCATAGCCTGATAAGCAGCCATACTCAAAAGCCTGTGGCTTTTGGAAAAATAAAACCTGAACACTGCTCTGCAATGCTTTGAAGAAACGCCTTTGAATGCCATGACCACTCTTGCTTAACAGGTTTCAGCTTAATCTGATTTATTTATTGTTTAACTTGCCATGTGCCTGCAAACCAGCTGGAAGCACAGCCGGCTAATTACTGGTCCGTGCCAGCACAGGCTGCCTTTGATTGCTTGAGACAAGATGCTTGTATGATGGACAAAATGGAAGGCACACAGTTATAGTCTACAACCCTCTCTTAGACCCTAACGGGCTCTGAGAGGCTGAGAAGTTCTGTTGGAGAGGCAGCAGGGATCTGGCTACATCATGGGAAGGGCTGCATCTGGAAGTTATTTCACCTTGGGCTTTCCCTGTCTTTTCCTCCATTCTCTATCCTGTACATCTGCGAGGTGGAATGTGTTTAATGCACAATCCTGATAATCCCTCTAGATCTTCTTCCCCCCTGTTTGCATCTTTCAGGGTGCATCTGTGCTAGCAAGTTTCCTACTTCTCCTCTAGACAAATGAGACATCCCAGGTTTTCTCAGAGGCTGTATGAAATAGTGAAGATTTTTCCTTATTCTGAACATGTCCACTAGCTGAAATTCCCATTTGTAAAGAAGTCCATTAGCTCCAGGAAGCAAATTTCTCCTGAGCAGGAACAAAATGTATTAACGATTACCCTAGTCTCCATCTTTCATTCTTAGTTTTGAAGAGGAATGCAAAGTGAAATGCATCTCTGTTCTGCTCTGTTCATTGGTTGGTCCTTCCAGCTGCTGCAAGTGGTCCCTTTCTGAAAAAAAGAAGCAGGGTTGTCACAAGACTTAACAAAATCAGCATGTGAGTAAGCTAGAGGGCTCTTTCTTATCAACCAGTGTTTGAACTCTAACTCTTGTGGGTGGGTTAAATATGATTATGTATATGTTGTTCCATTAAATAGACATTATTTTAAAGGCTTTTGCTGGCCCCAATGTTTAAAGTTCACTGGGTCATGTTATATCCACTTTATTGAGAAGACGAAGGTCTGGGCCAGAAAATAAGAAAGTATTAAGTAACTGACCACATTAAAAATAACAAACCAGAAAAGAATCAAAAGGAAAAAGATAATCTCTGTAGTTTAAAGTCCTTTTATTGGCCTGAAAAGGGTGGAGGAAGTAGGAGGATGGGAAGGGCAGGAAGCGATCTCTACTCCACAAGGGTTCTGGGAATCTTGTTGCCTTTGGGGGACTGGGAGAAAAGGGAAAAATAAAATAAAAACATGTTCAAAATGCCAAAAATGATAGGAAATGATTATCAGTTTGAAAAGTTCCTCCAAGGGTTATTAATAGCTAACAGCATGGAAATAATGACTCACTGGGCAGAGAAGTATATTCCAACCCCTAAAATGTGAATTGGTTCAAATTTGCTTAACCCCGATGGTTCTGTCATAACACATGCAGGGAAGGGCTACCACCAAAGTATCACCACATGTACATAAACCCATCCCTATCTCACAAAGCACTAAAACACGTGCATAAGTACTGTTACTTTTCATGGACTTAAGCACATATACTTGTGGTCAAATCTGGACAGAATTTAGCACTGGATCTTGACTGCATGGCAAAAATAATTGGGATGTTGCTCTTTTTCAGATGTGTGGAGTAGTTTATATGTAAGTAACTAACTGGTGGTGGTTCTGATCTGGACTATGCAATAACAAATGATTTTACAGTTTCACCTCACCACTTGGATCACAGGCATTCTTATCTTCTGGCATGTGTAGGGAAACTGAGTCACAAAGACTTGATGGGCATTCCTTCAAAAGGTGGTTGCAGAGATGTAGGTGCACAGCAGCCCATTTTCGGTGTCAGTGAAGACATATTTGCTAGGAGCATACACATGGGCTTAACTCCTGATCTGTAGACACATGAGTTGCAGGATATTAACACAGCTCAAAACCACCCTGGAAGTGTGGGGAACGAGAGAAAGCTGGGCTGATCGAATGGTCAGGCAAACAACCATGTTGCGATGGAGCATGAGAACAGCCAGTCAGATCCAAAGATGTATTGTTTGCTGCTGCATCTTAGTGTTGTAAACAAAAATCTCTGTGCTGACAGTTAGGCTTGGTAGAGGCTGGGGCTAATGCAGCAGTGGAGCTGCATTTTAAAGATCAAGTAAGAAAGCAAGTCGTGAGCAAGTGGGTGAAGTGGGCCAAGATCACTTGAATTTTGTCCAAATGCATAAACCTTAAACATATCTTTCTTCTCAGTTGGAGTGGTTATTCCTTTTCATGTACAGTAGCCTTTCTGCATCATGTCTGGCTGCAGTGGGACTGATAACATGGCTGATAACCCTAAACCCATGGCTATGAAAATTGCTATCTGCATATTAAGCTGCCCAGGATATTCTCCTGATCTGGCAAGTACTGCATTTTGGTAATAACCTAATGTCTGAATGAGCCAGAGGAAGAAGAGGCTTCAATTATATCACAGCCCATTCCCCTGTATCACTTCCTGACAATTGTTTTTCTACCTGGCATGTGAAACCTCCAACAAAAGAGTTGCCCCAAACCTCCAAGTAGTCTGTGTGTGAAGTCTGATATCCTGCTCTTTTGAAGTTTTCCTAATGTCTATCTTATATATCCCCTGGGACAATGTAAACTCCCAACTCTTTACGTCCACTCCTAGATCCTCTAAGTCCATCACTCACCAGTGGACATAGAGTATACGTTGCTGCCTTGATCTGTTGATGCCTTCTTCATGTTTGGAGTCAGCCCTTCTCTCTCCCATCACTTTGTATAGCACCACAAGCCTAAGAAGACAGGTAATTTTTTCAGTGTCTTATATAATAGGAAATCATCCTATTTGGTCTGCTAAGAAAGAGAAGAAAGGGAAGCTAATAAATCTTTTCCATCTCTCACTCCTATGGTTTTCTATTTTTGCATTGGAATGGAACATAATATTCTAAGTCCTTCAGCACAATATATTAGGCAATGGGTAACAATACACTGGGCTTTTGGATGTGGGATGCTCCTTTGTGGTACCTGCGTGAAGGATTACTTTCATCAAGCAGTTTTATGGTTTCAATGAAATATTTGTACAGTGGCTTCTGCAAGTGTGGCTGATTGTCTAGTTCCATTCTCTTTTCTGTTTTCGTTGGGTTATGTAAATCACTGCTTACTGTGTACGCTCTGCATTTGATCGTTTCAAACCCGTAATTGAAGAATTGGTGTACTGAGGTAAATTCAAGGTTTCTATGAAATTCTTGTTTGCTATAAATAAAATCTTATTTACCCACACTTGCCAATGAATAAGAACATAAAAGGGGTTACAAATAAGCAGAGGGGTTTTTTTCTTTAGTATATTTATTTATCAAATGCACTCAGCTTAAGTGAAGAGAAAATTGCGTTCGTTTTTTCGTCTGCCATGTACTTAATGAAGTGTATTACACGCATTCAGAGTGTATCAGACAATATGGAACATATTACAGCCTGTACCAGCTGTCATGATATTTCAAATATATTACAAGGAATGACATAAAATATTTTCAACATATTCCTATAATTTTAACATATATCGTGTGGTGTCCCATATTTTAAGCAGCAGATCCCATATTTTAAGCAGCAGAACAATGGGCCAATTCTTTTTCTTTTCTTTCAAAAATTGCATTTTATATAATGTCAGATATATTTTTACCATGTGTGCAATAAATTATATGAAACACGTAAGACACATATGGAAAAGGTATGACTTTTTTGAGGGGGGAAGTTGTGGATTGCTTAGCAAGGAACTTAAATCCTTTGTGCATTGTTTAAGCAACGTTCGGTATCTCTGGTCTGGTCTGCAGGCAGTAATGTTTGTGAAACACAGAGGTCCTGGTGGAGAGCAGGATGACCATGAGCCAGCAATGTGCCCTTGTGGCCAACAAGGCCAATGGCATTCTGGGGTGGATCAGAATGGGGTAGTTAGTAGATCAAGAGATGTTCTCCTTCCCCTCTACTCTGCCCTGCTGAGACCACATCTAGAATATTGTGTCCAGTTCTGAGCCCCTCAGTTCAAGAA
>JAOXOE010000602.1:13103664-13145581 GCA_028565055.1 Phoeniculus purpureus
GATCCTGCTGTGGCAGGGGGATTGGACTGGATGATCTTTCGGGGTCCCTTCCAATCCCTAATGATTCTATGATTCTACCTTCTATTCAGTTATTTGTGTTACTGGAAACTCTGTATTGAAAAGAAATGGAAAGGTAAGAATCCCTTCTGCTGTCCTGGAGGCTTTGTCCTCTTTGTATGGAGAAAAACCAGAGCAGCTTTGAAAGGCAGCCGTTGTGTTTATTTCATTTTCTTCAGAGACCTGTTAAATCTCTGTGTACAGTGAGGTTAGTCCCTGGCTTTCATCTGGCTGTTTTGATGAATCAGCAAATTCACTAGTAGATGCTGGCTGTGAGGGGTGTGCCAAGACTGTTCCCCTGCCCTGACCTCTTTACTATTGTGTTGAGTTCTCAGGGTGCTCTGCACCCTAAATCTGAAGGCTTTTTTTACACAGCTCTCTTCTCATGCCTGTTGGATTTTAATAGCATTCGTGGCTTCAGGTGCAGAGTATCTCTACCCTGCTTTACAGTCATCCCAGATCAGTATTATGCAGGGACTGCTCATCCAGATATAGGGATTCTAGGCTGCACTAAAAGAGGTTAAGAGAGGCCAAAGATATTAGAGGCATACGGGATTTTGTTGCTGGGGTGGTTTTTTATGCTTTGTTTGTTTTTTCTTTTTCTTTCTGACAGTCTGAAGAAGAGGAGGACAACTGCTTGTCTTCAGATCAATGGCTTAGGGCTGTCCCAGGAGTAGACTGAGACAAGGCGTAAGGAAGAGGCTGATGTCTCGGGAGTATTTGCAAACGTGTAGAGACTGCCTTTTGGTTCATGGAGAGCTACATAACCAGTTAGAGAGGAAACTGAGGTAAATTCCAGATCCAGTGATGAAAGGATGATCTGTGAGCTTTCAACAATTAAATGCTTAGCACTTCTGTCTAGCTTCTGCGAGAAGAGAAAGACTGAAGGTAGCATGCAGTGTTCTATCACAGATGTGCCCATGCTGTGAAAATGGGAAGTCTTGGGCCTTCATTTTAATGATTTTTGTGATGTAAGACTAATATTTTCTGTACTGAGAGTGATTTAGCTCCATCCCTGCTGGTTATCTGTGTCTCTCTCTTGTTGAAGAAGGGCACATAAAGCACATGTCATTGGCCCTTTGGAAATAAGCTGCCAAGAGAAGCCCAAATTTGACTAATAAGAAAGAAATACTCTGCACAATAAAACAGAATGCCACAAAAGTGTCAGTGCTTCCAAACCTTTCCCTGGTGGGTCACAGCAGAAATAGCCATCGCTCTGCTGGGATACATCTGCTGCCATCAGCTTCTCATTCACTTTGCCCCCTCATGTCACTCTTTTTAGAAGGATTCTGGAAAGGAGGGCTTGGCACCCATTGCCAAGAGATTTGCATCCTTGATTTGAAGGGTTCCCTCCTTTGAGGGAAAAGTTGGCATTATCCGGTGACACAAGTTAAAAAGGCAGACAAAGGGATGCACTCAGTTCTGCTGCAATTTTCGGAGTGATTTCCGAGATTCAGGTGAAAGGCAAGCCAGTGCTTTTCCACTTGACGGGCAAGAAGTGTTTCTTTTTGTGGCTGAGCAGGAAACTTCTGTCTCTGTGCTTCATTTGTTTCAAAGCTGGCTTGGCCTGGCTGTGTGCTGGAGCTGGGGGAGGTTTTCGCACTTGTGAAGGTGATCTGCTGCCTCGAGGCAGCTCTTGAAGCATGGTGGCTATTTCCAGACTCTTAGGTCAGTTCCCTTGCTGCCTCATTCTAGTTTGGTTCACCAGGTGACAAAACAGAAAGTCACTGTCCCAAACCTGAATCCTGCCCCCTGGGCTAGGAAAGGATGTGGCTTTGGCAAACCTGGGGAACCAAAGAATGCTCTTAGGTACTGGTGTGTCCCTGTCTGTCTCTGTTCCAGCCTAGTCTGGGAGATCTTGCCCTGTCATTACTGACAAAACCGTCAGCTTGCTGTCTCTTCCAGGCATCTCCTCCCAGCCTTTTGCTGACCAGAGAAGGGGATTTCCTCCAGAAGAAGCCAGACCAAGAAATCCTAGATTTTCACCCTCTTCTTCTAGTCCAGAACAGATGGTCATTATCTTCCAGCTGGATTCTGCCTTGTCACATTTTTGGGGGCGAGGCAGTGGCAAACTCAGCCTGTGTTTGTCTGTGTGTGTTGCAGGGAGGCTTGATAAACCCCAGCACTGTCTGTAATGACATAAGTTTTCCCTGTGTTGCTGCTCACGTAACTCTTGTGATTAGAGAAATGGCAAAGATGTGCTCAAAATGCAGTTTGGTACTCATGATATTAATATTCTTAATATCATCAGGCTTTCCATGACTCCTGCACAGTTTATCCATGATTCTGCAGAAGCGCAGCAAGGAAGGGAAATGCAATCCTTGCGTGTCTTCAGCCCTGTTATCTACTGCTGGCAAAGCAGGAACTTTTAGAACTAGGCTTCTCCTGAGTTGTGGCATCAGCGCAGCCTTGGTTTGCTTTCATTGTCTTGGTTTCATTCTTTGTCTTCTGGATGCAATTATTTATCCCTGGGATTTAGATGAGCACATAGCTCAGCAGCTATGCTTGTGGAGCAAGTTCCCACTGTCCTGGCAGCTGGGCACCTGTCTTCACCTCAGAGAACTTCTGGCATATAAGACAACAACTTCCAACAGGAAAATGGAAGGGAATGGAGATACAGAGTCTTCCCAGAGTCAAGAGGAAGTAGCACAAAGGAGGAAAGAAGAGGGAGTAGATGCCATTCATGTATCTGTTCCCCGCAGCACATGCTGTGCTCCTGTGCACAGGGGAGCATGAGAGGGGAGATGCAAGTTCTCTATACCCTCCACCCACTTTGGTCTTCTCAGAAACTGGAGATTGATCTCCAACAGATGTCAGCAGGCCAGGCTGGCAACATGACACTCCCTCTGGCTAAGGACTAATTGTGGCTTACTGATCCCAGAAGGTCTGGGTTTCATGTAACTGCCTTGCAAGGGAATTAACTCTAACATCTGACAAGTGGTTAATTAAGGCCTTGTGCCTCATTACTGAGCTCTCCAGTGGACATAAGGGTGTTGTGCAGCTGAGTAAGTGCCACTCATGCACACCAAGAAGCTAGGACAATCTTTAACACATCCAGCAGGAAAGATACGCTTTGCAGCTATGAGGAAGTTGCAGCTTCCCCTGTGCAACAAGCAAGAATCAATTTCTGTGCCTGCCTCAAAGACTGGGCATCTGTACAGGGTGCTTCAAGCACTATGCATTGCAAACTACCGTCCTATCCCGCTGCTGAAGGACAGTTAGCAAAGACCTGAAACATCTTGCTCTGCCCTGATGCAAATAACCCTCCTTCCTTCTCTTTTGGGAATTTCTTTTTAGAGCTAGGAAAAAATGCACTGAAGGAAGAGAGAATTCTTGGTATGATCTGCAGCTGGCTGCCAACCAGAATCTGGGCTACAGCAAAGGGACCAGTTTGAAACCAGACTGTCCCACATGGAGGTGAATCCACTGGGATTTCATTCAAATTGCTAGGGAGGGCAGGCTCACCAGATGATGCTGATTAGCATAGCTCAGCATTATCCCTCTCTGTAAGTGCCAGGAAATCTGTCCTTTATTGTCTAAGCAACTAAATATACACACATCCCAATAGGTCTCTGGGAGGACTGGTGCTGATGACAGTTTTGAATGCTTGGTGCAAAAGCTTTTGTGTCCAGTGAACCTCTGTGGTCTTACCTGAGGTACTTAATTCTATATTTGTTTGTTTGTTTGCTTTTTGCCTTGTGCAAACACAGACAATGATGTCAGCCCGCCTTTGCCTCATGCTTTTGTGTGGTTCCCTTCTTATTTTGTGCAAGCAAACTATTTCAGGGCCTGAGTCACCTGCCTTCAGCTTGAATGTGTCTGGACAAAAGTTTAGACCGGTAAGGCTAGTGCATAGGCTTCAGGATCCCCTTCTGTGCCCAACCACTGAGCTATCTTTGCTCACACAGCTCCAGTTCTTTGCAGTCCTCAGATTTGGAATTAAACAGTGACAAATGCATATGAAAATCTAGCAGAGAAACTCCTAATTTTATCCAGCCAGTGATGACACCAACCACTGTCAGGCACGCACCAGTGGAGGCTAGCAAGAGGGCTTTTGTGGGTTACGTGCTGTAGCTGAGATTTAGGGTCTTATCTCAACAGAGAAGTGAGGAAGTTCTGTGCAAGGGAGGAGCTGCTTTTCATTGTGAAGTTGCTGGGGACAGCCACAGCATATGGGGGTTGTGAGTGATAAAAGGACCAAGCCCTCAAAAATAATTATTCCTCGCTCTGCTAATGCCTGCATGTTCTTGGGAAGACAGTGTCCCTTCTCCTGTCACGGGTTTCCTCATCTGGCACATCAGGATCCTGTTCCTCACCCCCTTTGCAAAGCACTCTGAGATCTGCCCACGACAAACACCGCAGCACCTTAGCAACAGGAATGTTTTTGTTCCCGAGTGCCACAAAACTTGTTTTTCAATGACTGCTAAAAGAAAAAACGATTTTGAACATACTCTGTCTACTTTTG
Source organism: Phoeniculus purpureus (assembly GCA_028565055.1). NCBI lineage: Eukaryota > Metazoa > Chordata > Aves > Bucerotiformes > Phoeniculidae > Phoeniculus > Phoeniculus purpureus. Next base: position 13,108,187 of record JAOXOE010000602.1, read on the forward strand.
CCGAACATTTACCTGTGTGCAGTCAGTGGAGTAATTGCAGTGTTAATTGACTGTCTGAAAGCATTTATCACCTCTAAAAGCAGATGCTACTATCCCCGGTTAGCTGAGGGTCTGTGGACTCTCACCTTTACCATCAAGAAAACGTCATAAAAATCAGCATCATAATTTACAGGGGTTTTATGGAGGAGAGTGAAAACCTGCTCCTTTTCTTTAAGCTAATATTGAGGATCTGGTTTGGTTTTTTGTTTTTCTCTGCACCATTTTCCCTTGTGCAACATGACTGTACATTGCTGTCGTTCCAAACACTGACCATAGAACTCTGCTTGCTTTGCACAGCAATTGGTCTCTCTGTGAACTCAGAATACTAGACAACTGCCAACAATTTAAGGTAAGGGAAAGGACTTTGGTAAGGGTCGCCCTGCTTTTTTTACTGAGTCTTGGTGGCACTGGTGTGCTACTAAAACCTGCTCAAAAGATTTTCTAGGAGGATTAACAGTATAACAGAGCAGCCTGTGAGATTTGACTCAGTGAATGTCTGTATCTGTTTGGGGTTACAGTCTGCCTCTAGCCCAGACGACAACCATGGCCATTACTAAATGGAGAAGAATGGAAATATGAAAGTTCTGAGGGTTCACTGGTAGAGGAGTGGAGGGGAGAAGAAACAAATCAATCTGTTTCTTCTTCCTTGCCTTCCCTCTTCCCAGTCAGGATAAAATAAATACTGCAATTTCTAATGAAATCAGGAAGGGGGTAGTAGTTCCTGGAAGAGGAAGAGAGAGACTGTGAGGAGATCGCTGCCAATGTTGTTCAGTTACCACAGAGCAAGCATTGAGCAGCTCCAGGAAAGAACTTTGTGGGTCAGATTCCTTTGGCTAACTCTGATCAGATTTCACTTTTTCATTGGGCGACAAATTTTTTCACTTTTTTGCTCCGGAGCGTGATGGTAACAGGCAGTTTTATAGCTGGTCTGTCACAAACAGCCTCAATCTACCCTCTCTCACTACTCCTGTCCCGTTTTTGCCCTGCTGAGGTGCTCTGAAGGGGGTATATTGCCAGGAATCGTCAGTGCTTCCTCAGAAATGTTAATGATAGCAATCAAACCCTTGTTTGCAGGCCCCACACTGAGCTCTGGAAATTCTGACAGTCAAATAATAGGGATGCCACCGCTAAAGATCAGAGGGAACATCTGGGAGGGACTGCAGTGAAGGCAACAGCATGATCTACTATCTCTTTGTAGTCGGCAAACCCTGTGACTCCCAGCGCTTCTAGTAAGTGATGCTGGAGCATTTTACCCAGTCAGCAAACTCCACTGACGTCCGTATGTCACTGCCCACCAGCAGATGGGCTCCACCATTTCTTTTCCAATTTAGCATCCAGCGAGGAAAATTTAGATCCCAATTTCTGTTGTTTTGATGCAGTGCAATTGATTACAGTGGCTGGTTTGAATTTGAGAGGATGCTCAGCCATGGGCCATTGTGTTCCAGATGCTGTAAAAATGCTAAAGGGAAAAAGACAGACCTTGCCCCAAGGAGTTTACAACTGCAGCAGAAGGCAAGGATTAAGATATTCTATAGATGGAGAATAAGCATAAGCCAGGGAACACGGACATTGCTCAGCACCATACTTGGTAGGATGTGGTGTTCACAAAGATGAATTAAAGAAGACCTAAAAGAGGAGTCACTTCTCTGTTTTGCTTCAACTCCAAAGCGAATTTTCTCCCTGGGATTTCTTTTAACCATGGAGTTTAGCTTCTCTGATGCTGTAAATTTTTGCAGTCCATCTGGAGCCATTTCCTCAGGTCAGCAATATCTGGAGTGTTTTTGACCCATTCCAGTGACTCCTACCTGAGCAAAACATTCCCTTTCCAAACTTTGCTATCTATTCTCATGAAACACAGCATGAAACTCAGGGAAATCACCGGTCTCCTCCATGAGCCTGATTCTCCATGATGTTCTCCTTCCCTCTCCTCTGAGCCAGAAGAACATATGGGAAGACGGAGGCAATTCCTGGGACATCAAGGTGATGATGGTGTGTTACAAAAAGGAGGTGTGAAGATGAGGAACTAATTAAATGTACTGTTGAAGGTTTGTGGATCTGCGCCCTGTGGACAGGCAGGGTTTGAGCCCCAAGCTAATGTGACACGATCCTATCCAGCAGGGCTCAGACCTGAGGAATTTTGGAGTTGTGGGTATGACAGTGTGCCAAGCTGAACAGGGAAGGTAGAAAGAGAAGGGGAAGGCTTCACTCCAACATATATGGAGTGCAAACACACCCTGTTGCAGTCCTGTGCTTTGGAAAGGATTAAGGGCGCAGGCTTGTTCCATTAACTGAAGTACAGAAGAGGGAGGTGTGTGTACAGGACCAGGGAAGGGAGGGAGAGCAGAAATAACGAAGTGCATTAATGAGATAAGAACTAGACAAGGACGAATAATGTATTGTTACACCCCAGAGACAAAAGGGCAGCTTCCAGAGGGATGAGGCTTACACTCTAATCATCGTGACTTTGTAAAGTTATACAAGTAGGGGCACATTCTGTGGTTTGGGAGACTTTGCTGAGTAAAACCCTGCAAGCCACAGAAAAATGCTTAAGCAGCCTTTCAAAGCCTGGCAATGATCCAGCCCTCTTCCCTTCTCCATAACCCCCTTCCTCTAACCCCCACCCCACCACTGTAACACAGCCAGAGAAGCAGGAAAACCCTGGAGACAGACAATCTTTATTGGTGACGATATAAAAAGCTTTGAAAGACAATGGGAGGATTAAAGAATTAAGGCCAGTCGCTGTGTGCTTATAAGTGATCAGAGTGGCAACAAAATATTTAAGCTCCCACATAGCCAAAGGCTTTGAGTTCAGTGAGAAAAGGGGAAATGGTTAGGAGGGAAGGCATCCTGACCACAAGATTTGACTTGGTTCTTGATGCAACACCTGCATGCTTTTCCTTCATTCCTGGCTGGGGGGAGAGGATGGAAGAAAGGGTCAGGCAGTGCAACCCTCACTTCTAAATGTCACCCTAATGCTCCTGATCTGGACATGCTGCCCTTGCTGGTGCTATTTCAGGAGGTGGCAGCCTCCTCCACATTTGCCTGGAGCCACCAGCCTGTAATTTGAAACAGCAAAATCCCTTTTGGTTCAACTTCTCACTTCAGGATAAGGCAGGGTCTGTTCTCTCTCAGCTGCACAGTCACTCAGCACTTCCCCAGCTCCTATCTGCAGTGCCCCAGCTCTCAGCTCCTTAGGATAAGTGCAGCACAGTCAGCTCCTGCCTGTACCAGCCACTCCACCCTGCTCTGCCATTGATTACAGCCCATTCAGATCTCAGGGCTGATCAGCCCTCTTGCTGGCACAGATGCTGGTGGAGAGAATGGCTGCAATGGAGGCAAGTTGCAATGGTGTGAGGCAAAGCTCTATCCATCCAGAAACAAAACAATAATTAAAAACCCCAGCTATCTGCTGGGCTGGTCAGGATACATGCAGAGCTTGGTGGAAAACAGACCAAGAAGTATGATGTCGTTCTTCCAGCCCAACTGTTGCTGAGTGGGTCTGGCAGGACTAAACCAACCTGAAGAGTGCCGATCCCATAGAAGTTTCTTCACTGTTCCTGCTGGCACTCCTGCTGCAAGCCAGGACTGTTGTAGGGGCAGGAGTTTCACACCTCTCTGGCCAAGTGTTTTCTGAAAGGTGACTGTTGCTGATGCTCTGAGGATACTCTTGGAAAATCCATGGTGGGAGCAAAATAGGAGACTCTGCTTAGCTGTGAAATTGTCCTCCAGGTGCAGGTCACAGGTATCCAGGTACTGGTCTGTAGATGCACAGTGTGTCTGGATTGGTTGTTAGAATGGTAAGATAAGTCATCAAACAGCCCACAGACAGGAAAGCAAAGAGGAAAAAAAGAAAGGCAAGAAAGAGAATCAGCCATGGTCCATGTAGCTGAAAATTTCACCCAAATAAGAAAGTTTGGGACACACTTGTGTTTCTTTGATCGAGAGAAGAATAGATGCTGATTTAATTCCAAACTGATTTTTATTGGCTTCAGACCCAGTGCCCTGTCTTCTTAATGCCCAAGAACATTTTGCTCCTGTAGAATATGTCATAGCCCCTTATTTTTAATCCTTGATTTTCAAAGACCTGATTTACCCTTCTGATAATCTTACTTCTTTCCTTCCTTGAAGGAGAAAGGGGCCCTTTCCTGCTTTTGGGGTGTGGTTTCTTGAGAATTGTCAAAATTGCCCTTGTCTCAGCTTTCAGGGTGGTGTCAGTTCTGAGTGCTTGCCGTATGTGTGGATCTGCTGGACTAAATTGGGTCTTCAGTGGTCACTTCTAATGCGTTTTCACTCATGGGTTGCTGCGCCCTAGAGCTTGCCTCCTTCCTTCCCTCCTTTCTGCTGTCCCTCTCTCTCCCCATACTCCTACCATCAATTGAGCTAAGGCAACATCTTCTTGTTGTCTACTCTTTATTCATGTGATAATGTTCCTAAATGCTGGCTTGCTTTCCAGCTACGATTGAGCATTGCAAAGAGCATGAGGAGAGACATGAGGAGAGATGGGACTAGTGGTACATCTTAGCTGGGGAAGGCTTAAATAAATAAATATGCTTGCTCCTCCGTGCTTTTACACTGCAGGAGGCAAGAAGGAAATAACATGATGTGCAAGGACGTGAAGGTGGTGAGGCTTGGGAGGGTTCTCCAGTCCTGTAAGGATTTATTTCATGGTGTTGGACCCACTCCCAGAAAAAGTTCTGTGTCTGTTCCACATGAAAGTTATCCTTACGGTAGAAAACTCTATGGTTCCAGGGGAACAAAGTTGTCAGACATCTTTCATCTTTTGCTAGTAGTGTTGCTATGGGTGTGATGGCAAAAGGCGATCATTCACACAAGTTTTGTCCGGTGAAGGAGAGATTTTCCAACTATAACTACTTCCTGATGCTACATGTCTGGCTTCTTAGCCCCGGTTCTCTAGGGAGACTTACAAAATACTCCAGAAATCTGTGCTGGAAAGCTAAAATCCATTATTCTACTGCATAACCAAAATGATGACTCCAGAAGTTTCTTGATGTGTCACATTATATACGTATATAATATCATAATATATATGCAAATGTTTTATCTACATAAAATTTCACATGCTTACTGCCAGTAAGAAAACACTGGTATCTCATAGGCAACAATTTCATGCTAGAGGACAGACAAAGACCAGTTCTAACCATCAGTTTTAATTTTGTAAACTTTATCTTCTTTTCAACACCTGAAGGCTCCCTTCGCTCAGAGCATCTAATTGATCCTGACTAGCAGGTAGTAGTGGTTTCAGAGAAATCGTGCGTCCTACTGGTGTTTGAGAAACCGTGAACACTTCCAAAAACACGGTCATTGTTTTTATTTCCAGCTCTTCAGGTCAATGGTTAGGTTAGAGCGGTTTTTCTCAAAAGATCATGGGTTGCACATCCAGAAAATGAATTTCTAAGACCCACCTGGATATGTTCCTGTGCGACTGGGTCTTGTGATCCTGCTCTGGCAGGGGGATTGGACTAGATGATCTTTTGAGGTCCCTTCTGATCCCTAATGATTCTATGATTTTTCCAACCCCTAATGTTCTGTGATTCTGTGATTCTTTTGTTTGACGTTTCCAAACTGATGAAGCCTTCATATGCAGGTGTATTGCTTTGCAACAATCCATCAGGTGTGTGGTGCAGGGATGAATAACTAACACCAGGCTGGTGCATCTCCTAGGCAATTACAGGTGGCTGAAACCCTTACTGGTATTTACTGAAAAATGAATGTTTCAACTTGTCAAAGTTGTTTCTCCTGGGCTGTTTATTGGTCAGTATGAAGTTTCAGGTGAAGAAAAACAGGATGGAGGCTGCAAAGAGCAGTTTCCTCTTGTTTTTGGCCCTCATCTTGATCTCATGATTCTTCTTCACTTAGTAGTCAGGTGGAACAGATGAAGACTGTAACTCATTTTATGGTGACACTAGGAGCTAAGAACATCCTTTTTGATACGCAAGCTGAGAAGATTGTGACTGGAAATAATTGAGAAGAAATAACTCACAAGTCACACAGCGCCACTGTTTGGAAGTAGTGATTTTTCCTGATCACGGCCATAACCACACTTCAAACTCTGTTTCAATGCTGGATCAACTCAGAAATTTAAGAACAAACACATCGAGGCAGGAGGAGGGCAGAGGAATCTTTTTGCTAAGTGACTCACTTCAGGCAAGGTGATTTATGGTGTGAAGTGCATTGTGACACAAACAGAGATCGACAGAGAGCTATCGCATGTGAAGTATTTCCTTATTTTCTTAGGCTACCAAGTGGTTTTGTGCTGGGATCACTCTGTTGACCAGTAGTGGGCAGCTGGGTGAAAATCTGTTGCTATTTTTTAATGGTATTTCAGAAACTGGCCATGCTGGTGGCTGAGGAGTGGTAGTTGCATCAGCCCCCTCTGAAAAGGTTAGTCTTGCTATTCTTAAGTACTTTATTTTAAGAGTCCTTTTTTTTTTGTATCCAGCTCAGTGCCAGAGGTCCTGATGCTGTGCATGGATATACAACACTATGTATAGTACATCACCATAGATGTGTCCCACGCTTTTCTTTCTAAGGTCACACTGTGCTGACAACACACGAAGCCACGGTAGCTGGAGATGGAAAGAACCTAATTAGCTCAACAATCTCCTTTGAGGGCTAACTCATTGCCAGACATTTTTTAGGAATTTAGTCCATTCTAACTGAAATGTTCCAAGCATTTAAAGATCTCTTCTTATCTCTTGGGAGACCACTTAAAGGCCAAATGCATATCAAGAAGCACTATGATAATGTTTAAGCCACAAATTCCACTACTTAGCTTTGCCTTTTCACTGGGAGCTCTGCTTCCCTGGGCTACCCTAAGTAATTCCTTTCTTTCCTTGACCCTTTCATGTGCTTCACAAGATTAGTGTACTGCTGTTTATAAACTTTTCAGGCACTGACTGGATTTTCATTTGCTCTAGTGCTGCAGAAAAAAAAAAGGTGAAATTTATCACCACAAAAAGCTAGAATTAGTATTTTCAGCTTCCACAGAACGGTTTGTTGGGTGTGGGGGTGGTTTTGTTTCTTCTTTGGTTTGAGGGGTTTTTTGGGATTTATTTATTAGGGTTTTTTTCCCAATACATTTCTTAACTGAACAGTTCATATGAAGATAGTTTAGAATTCAGAAATAATAACTAAGTGGGTCAGTGGAAAGTCTCATGATTTCAACTTTGCATCTGCTGGCAGTGGACCCTTGTTAACACTCAAAGTTTCATTTGGCCTGTCATGAACTATCTTTTCAAACTTCTGACTGCATAGTAAAGGCAACAGGACCCCGTGAATCTGCAGATCACTCAGCATGACCTGGAAAGCTACTAAGAGTCTTTCAGTGACAGTGTGGGAATCAGCTTCCATGTACATCTGCTCAGCTCCATCACAAGTTCTTGCTTAAACCTGCAGTTTCCCACCTGACACTGCACTTGTATCTAATTTTCCACGTGCTTTCCACGATTTACCTTCTTGGTGCAGTTGCCAGCTGCATCTGGATACACCTTGAAGCTTCTTGCTCATCCATGAGCAGTATTTAAAACAGCAAAATATGTGTCACTAAGCATGATTTTAATTTGTTAGAAGGCAGCAAACGGCTAAAGCAGCTGACAGAGGCTACAGGCATTGTGAACACATGAAAGACTAGCTTGAGTCCCTGCCTCTTCCAGAGGTAAGTTGCAAGGTATGCGTGATCAGTGTCCATCCAAGCATCTACGGCATGGAATTGAAACTCCCTCCTTTTTCAAGGGACACAGGAAAGAGTCCTAAAGGGCTCCTAAGGACTGTTATTAGCACCGACGGGAAGATAGAGGATGGATTGATCAGAAGGAGTGATTGCTTCCTTGTGTCATTCAAAGTGTGACCTGATTCACAGTCACCTTTCAAACATTTCCTGGTCAGGTCTGTTGAACTGTTGCTGTTGCACCTGAATTCTCGTGGCAATGAAAGGGTGGTAGCATGCACTTCCTTTCAAACTCATTTTCTTCTCTTTTGTGTGGTTAATATATTTATAATTCAAGTCTAAATGAACTTCTCTGAGGGTTAGTCACCGAGCTGGTGAAGTCAAGTTTTCCCTTGCATCCTAGTACCCGGATGCTGGAAACACCATAAGGTGATTAGACTTCATAAGCATTTCTCCCTGTGGACAACCAGTAAGGTAACAAAGGCAGTTACAGGGGAAGTACACAGCCTTACAAGTACCAAGAACGAGCTATGTCATTTGGGTTTACCCAAATCAGTCTATTTCCAGCCTCATTTGGGGCACCTCCTGCGGAATCTGAGGAACCCTCAGTACAAGAAGGATGTGGACTTGTTGCAGCGTGTCCAGAGGAAGGCCACTAAAACGATCACAGGTCTGGAGCACCTCTCCTTCAAGGACAGGCTGACAGAGTTGGGGTGGTTCACCCTGGAGAAGACAAGTCTCTGGGGAGATCTTATAGCTGCCTTCCAGTGCCTGAAAGGAGTCTGCAGGAAAGCTGGTGAGGGACTGTTCACAAAGGTGTAGGGTATATGGTGAGAGGATGAGGGACAGCGTTTTTAAACTAGAACAGGGTAGATTTAGATTGGATGTTAGAAAAAAGTTCTTTACAATCAGAGAGGCGAAGCACTGGGACAGTTTGCCTAGAGAGGTGATAGAAGCTCTATCCCTGGAGGCATTCAAGGTCAGTCTTGATGGGGCACTGAGCAACCTGATCTAGTTAAAGATGTCCCTGCTCACTGCAGGGGGTTTGGACTAGATGACATTTAAAAGTGCCTTCCAGCCCAATCATTCTATGATTCTGTATTTCTTTAGGAGTCAGAAGGCTAAACCCTTGGAGAAACCAACTGAATACTAATTTTGTAAGGGGAAATAACTAGGGACCACCTAGTGCACTTGTGATGTAGTAGCACCACATGCTCCAGATCTCCCGAGTCAGAGAAACCAGAGGGTTTATCTCTGCCCGCACCACTGCTGAATGCATGGCCTTTGCAAACAGCACAGGAGAAGTGACACTACATGAAAATTCAAGCTGAGATGCCACTGCAGGAGGCACCATCGTTACATTCTCTTCAGCAGCTAGGAATTGTTTTAAACAAAAACCGCTTTGATTTACCATAACAGTCAAGCGTGAGACCAAAACTGCCCACGTGGCTTTGTGCTGGGCTCGGCCACAAGTGCAGAGAGAAAGGGGCTGTTGTAATATGTTTTAAGCTTTTTGTAAGCTCAGGAAAAGCCGCTCGGGGAATTTCCTAAAAAGCATTGATTACTATTGGAATTTGTTGATTCATCCAAATTAACGAATTACGGGGGAAAGAGCGGTTTTTAATTGTAGTCTGCATTTGAAAGTGAAAAACACTTCTGAGATTTGTTGAAACATCCCATTCCAGCCTTTTCAAAATGAAAAGAAGGTGCGAAGTGTTTTGGTTCAAAACTACCTTCTGTCTGAGTTGGTTTTATGTATTAAAAGAAAAACAAGGTTTAATATTGGAGTAGAAGCAACTTCAAAAAATTTCGACTGATGCAAAATGCGTACTTCTTCGTAATTGTTTTTTGAACATGACATTTGGTTTTCTCTTAGCTTAGAGTGGGAGGGAAAAATTAAAAATCTTGAGAGCTTTGAGGAAAGAAAATTCCATATGTGTTCTGTTTATAGCCTGCATAGACGTGAAATACTTCTAGAACACATCTCGCAAAATGCCCAAACAATGGCCAAACTGCTTAAAAACCAGAGCCTGTCATTGAAGATATATGGAATTGTACCTAGTATTCATACTATTAGCCTTATTGTGATGCTAAACCAGCTTGTCACACAAGTAGGTGCAGGAGTTAAGTTGCTAACATTGAACTTGCTTTTTTTCAAATCCATCTACTTAATCTTTACCTGAATGATAAATATCCGTGTCGTCAATGACAGCCATTTGCTGTCATGACCTGGGAGAGTACTCACAGGGTCAATCTCTAACCAACAGGAAAGGTTATAAGGTGGTAGTGTGCACCGTCTGTGACTTTTTAACCTTCTCTTCTGTTGGGGTCACTGTCCTGTCCAAGTGTGACCTCCAAGGTGTGAGTCACAGCGTATAGTGCTCTCCAGATATCTTCAGCACAAGCGTTTTATTCCAAGTTATTGAGATTTGATTTGAAAGACCTTATGGGAGCATTTCAGGGACTCTTGACTACACATCTAGTGAGGACTTTATTCCTGCTCACAGGATATCCTCCCGTTTCCCTAACAGAAGCACTCAGGATTTTATACAAGGTCATCCCAGTGCTACCCAAGGTCTGTAGCACTGAATAAATGCACTGAGACCAGGGAGTTGGTGTAGGACAGCTGATTTTTTATGCTAACACAGACATACAGAAGAGCAAGGAAACTTTAACTGTAAAAAGTCTTCTCCCCAGATTTTTTCTCTAGGCAATTAATCTCTTTCTTGTCTATGGGGTATTTCAGTAGGACAAATAAACCTGACTGTTTCAGATTGGGATGAGTCATTATAATGAGAGAATAATCTCTTCCTTTGACTTGTCAGGGAGCCTAGCTGAGTGGCTTAGCCTACATGCCTAACCTTGGATCCATTAGTGCATTATGAGATAAAGCTGAGAAACATAAACCTCTTTCAGCCATCCTGCCATCAAAGGGCTCTTTTCAGCTGGTCTTTATGTTCTTTTCTTTTTTCCCTTTCCTTAGCTATCTCTTTAGAAACGTTTATGCCTGGTCTGACAATATCATATCATAGTGAAAATCACAAAACCCTTTAAAACATGGTATTAGACCCACAAAGCTTACATTGCTTAGAGAGAAATGCAAGCCTTGGATGTTCTAATTGAACTGAGGTTTTGGGGTTGAATCACACAGTACTTATAGGAAACAGGAGTTTATCATTAGCTGTAACAGGGAAACCAAAGCCTTAGTCATGCAGAGGAAAGAGATCTGGCCAAGGGGACTCCAAGCAGAAGAGTGGTAGCTCTGAGGGAGATTATCAGAGATATGCTACTATCATATCTGTGTTAGGGTCTTTGTGGTCAAACAGACTCTGAAGGAGATAAATAGAAGTGCCAAGGAAAAGGAGGAAGTGGTATTATCATGGTAGAGATTATCCTGAGACACAGCATGCAGTTCAGACTTGACTTTTCATTAAACGAAATACGAGTTTATAACTTATGCAACAGACATCGTCATTCCTGCGGGGCTGCAGAAAGACACTTGTGAGCAATATGCTTTCAGCTTGCATCAAAAAGGTATTAGAGGTGAGTGCTGACTTAAACTAAACAGTAGAAAATATGGCTATAGTACTCTGAACGCATTAGATTATGCAGATGGACACATTTCTTCCACCAGAGTTACCAGGGTGCCTGTGGGGAACCTTGTAAATATACAGGTAAGATTTTGGCTTAGCTGGAGATTTTGGCTTTGAGTGGACATAGAAGCAGGATGAAGTAAATCAAGGAATTATATAAGAAAAGAGATTTTAACAGGAGCATGAGCAGGATTTTCTTGTTGAAGGGTAAAATTGGTTGTGTGCAAAGGAGGTGTGAAGGCTACCAAGAAATATTGTATGAGGTCAAAGAAAACTCGTGCACTCCACCCAGTTCATCCATTAGCTCTGTCAGTGCATGGGTAGGGATACCCTAGCTTATGACAGCAGGCTGTGATGTTGATTAAAAATAGGTACTGGCACTTGGGTGCTGTAAGAGATGATAAGGTCATTTTGCTTTGTCACTCGCTGTTTTCTTTGGAAGGCACTGCTTTCTTGCTTGCCTGGCTGCGTTATAAACTAGTCACGTGAGCTACAGGTGCAAATTAAAATTTGGAGCTGATGTTGAGCTGGTTAACTGGCTTCATCCTACTGAAATGAGTGACAACCTGGCAATTTACACTGAAGTGAATCTCAGCACCCACGGGTTCCTGCATCACAAACGCACACGGTGACAACAAACTAGGAGAATTTCCAGATGAATTGTGCCTTTCTCTCCAATCTTTAAGATTCACTCGGGATAAATTGTAAAGATTAATGTCTGTATTATTTCAGTTTGGTTTGCTTGCCCTGCAATTCTTTTTATTATCTTGCATCTGAATCCCCAAAGGCGCTAGCACAAACTTTCCTCCTGTGATAACAAACAGCCACATCGACCTGACGCATCAGGAAATAACTTACCACGCCGGAAACACAGACTGTGGTATTAAAGCACGGGCATCTCATCGAAGACCCTGCTTTGAGCAAAGGGTTGGAGAGAGGTCTTCTAAGGTCTCTTTGAGCTTAAAATTTTCTGTGTTTCTGTGATCCTGACAATTTAAAGATGGCGTACTCTTTGTACCTCCCATGACTTTATTTCATTTGCTCTGTTGCTCTTGCTGCAATCCACTTTGCTCAGAGACAGATGATGAAAGGGATGCCAAATATACTTTCTTATTGATGTACAAGGAGCTGCAGAAAGGAAAAAAGTCTTCTCTGTGATCCTCAAAGCCAGATGCAATCACAGTATGGGCTATTTGAGCCCAAGACTATGCAGCTACCAGTGTAGCTGCTTCCTTGCTAGAACCCCAGCCCCCTCAAGGGATGGAGCTGAAGGAATACTTTCTAGACCTTTACATTTCAGAGCCCTATTGCTGGGAGACTTGATGAATAGCTTTCATTGTGGACACTCCTTCCCAGCCACAGCTCCCACCCTTGTCTCAACATTCCCATCTGGTTATAAATCTTGCTTTCCCCTGTCCCCTTCCCCCGCTCTCCTTCTCCCCCAGCAGCCCCCTCCAGACCTCCCCCATCCCCTTAACCTCTGCGGAAAGCCGGAAAGTTGATAGATAAATCATACCTGCCTTGCTGACCAGGGTGATAGTCACACAATCCATAACCACTACACGATTTCCTTCGCCAAATGCTGGAAAATGAAAACCACACTGTCCTTTTGAACAGATCAGCATCTGTGTACACACAGAACTGTTATTGTGGGACTACCAGCATATCTGTGTTAGGGTCTATCATTTGCCACCATGTTCTGTCCCAGGCAAAAGCTTTCATTGAGTATCACTTACAATTCACTGAGGAACCCACTGTTGACTCAGGCCACTACTATTATTTTGGAGTTACTAGTCTCTGCTTAAAGAAAAAAGATCCAGAAAAGAAACTGCTTTAACTGAAAGTTACGTTGACTTTTGCAACTTCACCCCCATGGTGAAAAACATGTGACAGATGAGCTACAAATAGACCCTTACAGGCAAACATTTTTGTGCTTTTATACTGCAGGCCTTGGAGAGGAAGGATAGGTGGTGACGTTTGTGCCAGATTCATGAACTAGTGCCCTGAAAATTGCATCTTCATCAGACCTTACTTCTGACATTTTGAGGTAGCTTTCAGAGCCAAGTAGTGAAGTTCCAGCCCAGTGTCTGGAGATGTGCGTTAGTCAAAGTGTCGCAGGGAACTAAAGGAAAGTTGTACCTGGGAAGGGGCATGATGTGGAGAAAGTGTAATTTGGAAACAGACATTTGCATTGCATCATTTCCTAAGTGCAGGAGGTGCCAGGCTGCAGAGCAGTCTCTGGAGATAAGTGCTGGATGAGGTATTGGTTGGGCTATTTTAAAAGATGACTGAACACTGCTGTGGTGGAAAGCGGGAACAGCTCTCATTGCTTGTGGATCTTGCTACAGTGAATTACGTGCTCAGATACAGCGTGTTACAACTTCTGTTCCAGGAAACAGGGCTGGTGTGTGCTTATGAGGTGAACAAATTGCAGCGATTTGTGACTCCGCATCACTGATGCGCTGCATCATGTGAGGAGCTGGCTTAGGAAGTCTAGAAATCTGCTTCCACTTGCAAAGAGATAACAGTGGAAAGTACAGCCAAAAGGAATATGCTGCTCTACGAGACTAATTTGAATCTGGCCTTGGGCCCTTTCCTCTATGTGACATTCAAAAGCAATAAGGCAAAGTGGAGCCTCCCTTTAACTCAGTGACCCACCAAGGGCAACCTTTGTCAACATCTGTGACACGGAGACTGCTAGATCCAAACAAGTTTCAGTTCCAAAGTAGAGTCAATCACTCTCTTCTCTTCTAGCCTAGAGGAGTAGTCTGGGACAATTATTGCTCCTAATTTGGTGGTTCAGGCTGGCTGAATGAGCAGGAGTGAAGACTTTTGAAAACTTACTTGCCTGTGTAAAGGTGCTTCATCTCCACCTCACCCCAGCTGTCCTGTGTGAACAGTCGTCAGCAGTTCTTTGCTCAGCCTTGTGTATGTTTTTTTGCTGTTTTTTCCTTTCAATCAGAATTTATTTAGAAAGAAGGAGCTTTGGTACAGATACAACATCATCAGCTGAACAGATACACCGCACCGTTACTGAGCTCAGCACAGCAGCCCAGGCAGTGACCCCACTTTACAGCATCTGAGGACTGGGACAATGTAATGGGACAATCTAGCCTTGTCTTAGGAGGTAGGGAAGAGGGGGTGTAATTTTGATTTTTATTCCTTCGTGGATGTTTGGAAACAGGCTGTACTTTCCTGGAATGCGTAGGATCTTCTGCATGGCAGCTTGCGACGTGATCATTAGCAGGCAAAGCAATGCGTGCATGCGAGCGCACGCACACACGTACTTGCACACAGGCACACCTCAGCCTGCTGGGCAGCCTGCCCGCTTCGCACTTGATGCTCCAAGCTGTGATGGTTAACAGCGTTTCCTCCTGCAGACCGTTTGATAACGGAAGGATCGGCGTATACAGACATGCCTTCAGCGTGAGTGGAACAGTGTTTACTTTGTCCTGACCAGGCTCTTACAAGATCTCTGTGGTGTGACAGCTGATGAAAGAGGGGGGAACAAAACATTAATAATAGGTGAAGTTTTGAGGTGAAAATCCCAGGAATGCAAAGCCCACCTAAATTAGTAAATACAGTCATAAGGAAATGTGTCAATGTAGTTTGCATCTCCCTTGCTGATTAAGCTAGCAAACATTTTATTTCTGCCATTAAGGCTCAGGATTTGATCCCAGTTGTGTTCTTGCCTCACTGGATGTACTCCTCTGTCATCAAGCAAAGTAATTTGAGTGACTTGTACTGGACCAGAAGACAATGAGATTTGTTTCTCAGCGTTTCACTGTTTTCCAGCCTCTTCACTCACATCCCCTTGTAATTACCTCACATCTGTCTGTAACACTTCCACGCATAGAAAACCAGCCCCTTCCATGAGCGGAACTGTCTATCAAACCTGCTGGTCCAGTGAGGGAGTTGTCTGTATAGCTATTGTCTCACTTCAACGCATCCCACTTCAAAATGCAGAAATACATTGGACAATCAAGGTCTAGCCATACTGCTGGGGCTCTGAAGATGGGTTACATCTGGTCATCATGCACACGGCGTTGTCTGGTTAGGACAGAGGTGGTGGCTTAGAGATCTGAGGCTGGTCTCAGCCCATACGGTGATCTGAAGCACAGTCTTTAAGTCATTCGTATTTCTGTTCAAACTTTGATTTTTGATGGCTTATGAGCAGAGAGGTTTTACTCTGATATGCTGGAGCCATTTCAGCCTGTTGTGGATCTATGTGATCTACAGCGGTTTTCCAGACATCAGCTGAACCAGTGGGAAGTGGGAGGGGTTGTTTTCCAAAATCATAGACTCATAGAATCACAGAATCATAGAATCATTAGGGATTGGAAGGGACCTTGAAAGATCTTATAGTCCAATCCCCCTGCCACAGAAGGATCACCTAGACCAAGTCACAAAGGAACATATCCAGACAGGTTTTAAATATCTCCAGAGAAGGAGACTCCACAACTCCCCCGGGCAGCCTGTTCCAGTGCTCTGGCACCGTCACTGTGAAGAAGTTCCTTCTGGTATTTATATTGAACCTCCTCTGTTCCAGCTTAAACCCATTCCCCTTTGTCCTATCACCAGACGACACGGAGAAGAGTCTGGCTCCATCCTCCTGACACCTACCCTTCACATATTTATAGACATTAGTGAGGTCACCCTTCAGTCTCCTCTTCTCCAAGCTGAAGAGACCCAGCTCCCTCAGCCTCTCCTCATAAGGGAGGTGTCCTACTGTGATCAAACAAATGTGCACAGAAGCCCAGAATCAGACTTTTTCATCCAATTATATTCTGGCTGACAACAGACCTCCACCCCCAAAGCAGATGTAGGCCATTTCATGCCAGTGCCTCCGAAGTCATAAGAGCTTAGAGTTTCTTACCTCCAGAGGACACTTAAACTAGATAGAACTTAGCAGAGCAGAGGGCAGTCTCATCATGAAGGCTTGACTTCCTGCCCAAGGCTGCATTAATGCAGTTTTCAGGTCTTCTTCAATCTTCCTACTTTTCTGGCATGCCACCTTCAGGTGTTGGCCTTAAAGATAATGGTGCTTACCGTCTTTATCCCCTCCTACAGGAGGAGAACATCCCAGACAGTGCTTCTCACGCTAAGCAAATGTCTCCAGAAATAAGAAGTTGTTGCATAAGCAGCTGAACTATTGAAGCCAGATTTCATTTGGAATAATGTTCTCTTTTCCAGATGTTCCTTTATTCTACCTCATTCATACTAACCTCATGTTTCTTGTGTCCTTTCCACCTGGCAAGAAATGATGTGTACTGAGGCTAATGCAGTGTGTCTTGTGAAAGTCTGAAAGACATGATCTTTGCTTTATAATCAATCTAAGGGAAATGATTGCTCATAAAGAAAATTGCCATGGGAAAATGATGGTTCTTTCCATTGGGGTGGTTATAAATGACAATTTGGTAACTGCTTTCCCCATGTTGTTCTCTTTTACTTTGTTTGAATAAAGCGTCAGTGTGGACTTTTATTCTAGTATCATCAAACACATTTATCTGAATGTCTAAATGAATCAAATGATTTATCTGAAACTCAGCTTTTATTTTTACCTCACTGAAATGTGTTTTCATTTACTGGACAGTCTACTTTGATATTGTGACAATGAAAACTTTCAGTAGTCCCCTGTTGAAATTTTTAGTGCATTCTTTTCATGAGAAATTTCAGCATTGGCTTTCTATTCCAATTTGGACTACAAACTCTCCTCTTTCAAATGCCAGATTATCCTAGGGAAAGGACATTCTGGTTTTCTGACCAGCTATAGCTATAGTCCAAAAACAGCAAATATTTTGTCAGGAAGGTAATACTATAAACCCTGAGTTTCTAGCAGGGAGGTGTGGTAGTTAGTAAAAGTGACTGAGAATTGCTTGAAAACCAGACAGTAAAGTCAACCTGTCCTCATTCTCCAGATATAACCTTAGAATGAAAATCCTGGCAAGATATCTCACAAAGGGTTGATCTCCATGTTTCCTGTCATTTGAAGGTCTTGAGACAGCTAAGTCTGCATGTTAAAAGACACAGCTTCAGCTAGCTCATCCTTCCAATTTGGGGGTCCCATTTGAAGTGAGAGGTGATCTTCAGTGGGCTCAGCTCTAATTAGGAGAAAAGCCCCTTGGGCTTCAGAATGCTGCAGTGGTGTGAAGCTTCACCTCAGTGGTAGCATCTAAAATAGAAGGGCAATATCAGGACACTTTTCAGGAGAAATCATGCTGAGATTCTCCCTTCTTGTTTTATTTCCTGTACCTGGTAGGTTTTGATTCAGGACTTTAATTTGTGGGTTTTTTAGTACAGTCTAAGTCTTTTTTTACGTTGCAGTGTTGATTTAATTTATTTAATTATTACAAACACCAGGCTGAGGTTTTCAAACCTTGAATCTAGCCAATTGGTTCTTTGGTAAATGTCATTGCTTCCTAGCTGTGCAGGAGCTTCCAGCTTTTTGATTGAAATCATTGATTCAATTGCCTGTAAACTCCATTCCATGTGTTCTTTGCCTGAGTGAGTCTTTCAGAAAATCAAATGAATTCTTTTTACTTGCTAAGAAAATAAAATTGAGACTGTATTTTTAAGGCTGGTAAATAGTTTCACAGTTTTAGTTGGTCTAGTTATGAGGAAAAAGTAGTTCCTAAATTGAGAACGATATATGTATGTAGGTGTCAGGGACTATCTATCCGTATGTGTAAGTAAATATGTATATGAAATACTGAAAATTGCCTTTTTCACTAGAAAAATGAAACTGTAGACCAAAGCAGAAAAGAAAAGGGGGCTGTGTGGAAGTTCTTCTTTCTTTCCTCTTAAAAACCCCAGAACGAAAATAATAATAAAAATAAAACAGTGTTTGAAACCTGAGTTCAAAAGCTTATTTAGACTGAAGTAAACAAATAATAATAAGTGAATCTACTTCCAGCACATTTGATCGTTTCTACCCACTAGAAATCCATCCTGTAATACCATGACTTCTCAGGAACAATCCAGCTGGGAAGTTTATCTTTCAGCAAGAAAAATGTCCAGTATTTTGACTGCATCAAATTTGATTTTGGAGCGGGGTAGAGCTGATGCTGTTAATGTTGGCATTAACGTGAGTTGCCAGTGTCATAGCTGTGGTTTAACATGGCATGGACAAACCTTCTGCCGCTTTATGTTCAGCATAAATGGCAGCCGCGTTCATTTGTTGCTCTCAAAAACTCATCTCTGCAATATTCCTTGCAGCGGATCTTATGCATTTATTGAGGTCTTGACCTCAAAATTTATGATGAGGAAGCCTTTGACAAGCCTTGGTTTTTTATAGGCCACGTGTAGGTACTCGTATTTGTGTAGATATAAACAGGCACACTCACACACGTACCTTAAAAACTCTGACAACAGCTCGGTAAACCAGAAGAGTTTATGGAATGCAACAAATCTCTTCAGGCTCCTAAAATGTTCCCAATCTTAAACTCGTAGCTGCTCTTTGCCAAGTCAACATATTCAAGAAGCTTTGGAGACAGCCCCTAAACTGCACTCCGCTCCATACTCATGTTGTGGAACTTCAGTTTAGAGCCATATGCTAGTGTTAAAATATTAAAAAAGGAAAAAAACCCAAACCCCAACATCTGGTAAGAGACATTAAGTTTACAAAACCCCATCCTGCAGTTCCAGCACTTGGACAGCGATGGGAAATAGACTTCACAAGCTCAGCTCTCCTTCAATGGAGTGTGAAAGAAATCACAGAATCATTCAGGTTGGAAAAGACCCTTGGAATCATCGAGTCAAACCATCAACCCCACTCTACAATTTCACCTCTAAACCAGATCCCCTAACAGCACATCTAAGTGTCTTTTAAACTCATATAGGGATGGTGACTCAACCACCGCCCTGGAAATTGAGGATTACTGCACCAGCCTTCAGGCACCAGGCACAATTACCTAGAGATTGCAGATTTCAGCTTCCACTCTGCCCTCCTTACACAGTTGAAAGTTCCCCTTCCTCTCCTTATTCCCTCCTCAGCTGCCTCCCAGCACAAAAATGCTTATGGGAGGGAGAGAGAAGAAAAAAATCAAATAAAAAAATGTTCCAGCTTTGAAAAGAAAGCAGATGGTTCTGGACACTGCTTTAGCTATGGGTCTTGCTTGGGGCTTCCAGAAAAGCAAATACCAGAGCCCCTGTTTATGGGCTGCTTCCTTGCTCACACTGCAATATGGCTTTCAAATGGTACAAGACACTGAGCCAAAGGTCAGCAGAACTGGCTCAGTGAAAGGGGTGGGAGCAGCGTTTTGCTTTCAGATGAGGCTCCCTCCCACCCCCTGTGAACCTGAAAATGAGTCAAACCCTTGGCATATCCCACTCTCTCCTTGTGGGAGAGCTGTGGTAAGGGAGACCCTAATCGAACCATACAATAAAGATACACATGTCATCACTTGGTTTATTAGCACCTAATCAGCAGCGCATGGAAAGAAAGCAGTGCTTGCCAATGGTAAGTGCCACAAGCCTGGCGTTTGTCTAGAGGAAGAAGGGGTATCTGGGCTGTAAAGCTGTGAACATTTTGCCAGAAGCATTGTTTATTCGTCTAACTTTCAGCATCAGTTTCCCTTTCACTCTTCACATTTTTCAGAGAGAGCAACAACCTGTTACATCTTTGGTGGGTGAGGGCACTGCCTGTATAGAGCTCCCCCTAAGAGATTTCCATCTCGGCTCCAAAGTCAAGACATTGCCAAGTAGTTTAGAGGTCTGCAGATAACAAACTGGAGCCTTTGCCTCAGCTTTGCCTCTGGTGAGCTCATATCAGAAGCTGCTTGGGATGTATCCATAAAATTCGATATATTTTATAAACTGGACCTTGTCTTCCTCAAGGTGAGGTCCTTTATCAACACCTTATCTCTCTAAGAGTGCGTGCAGTCCTTACCCATGGCAGAGCCCTGGCCATGGGTGCAGCAGGAGATGACTTCTCCAGACAGTGTATAGGAAAGGGCAGAGGAGATTGTGACCTTCTCAAACTACAGTTCTCATCAGGGCATCTGAAGAGGCAGAGGAAAGGGAAAGGGAAAGGGAAAGGGAAAGGGAAAGGGAAAGGGAAAGGGAAAGGGAAAGGAAGTGTTTCTTTGGCTGTCCAGTAAGCAAGTTCTTACGGCAGGCCTGAAGTGATCAACAAAACTTGGTTTCCTCTAAAAATAGTTCTTTTAGGATTCATTTTTCCATTGAGTTGAACTCTCAGATTTCTCACTGAGAGAACAACACACGTTTTTGATAGGAATTGGTAACCAGTTCTAATAAACACATTAGCACAACTAACTGATCAACCTATGTGAGGCTGATCTGAAGCAGATGGGTTTCAGCTGAGCTTGCAACCCAGCAATGCCTTCTGGTAAAAGACTGCTATAGAAAGCTGAAGGAGGTGGTTGTGATGTTACTGTAGTCCTCTGTAGTGCTTTTCACTGAGAAATTGCAATGCTTTCCGAAGTCTGTTGTTGCAGATGTTGCTAGTCCTGTTTGCTCACAGGAAAAGCTAGCCATCAGCAGTGAGAGGGTCTGATGGGTCAGCCACAAGGATAGACATGATGCCACCCTGGTTGGACACAGGTGGATATTCATTCCTAAAAGGGGCTGCATGGTTGTTTTTGTGATCCTGAGATAGGCTAAAAAAGGTAAAATCAAACTGAGGTCCCAAGACCATTGCTGTATTGTTTCTGTATGTTACAAGCAGCTTGTGCCTCGCAAGTCATCAGACTCCAACCTTTTCCATCATACAGCTATTCCAACATCAGAGGACGGGGATGTGTGTCTTGTGCCAAACTAGATGGTAATCTTGGCAAAGTGGTAAACGGTGTGCTAGGGTGTATGTTACTTTTGACTTTTCTGTTATCCTATGTTGGTGACTACTTTTTGTGAACTACTGTGTCATAACTGGACTGTAGGTGTAGGACGAGCTTTCCCAGTTGAGTTGCCCTCAGATAGAGCTGGGAAAAATCAGTGGTGGACCTTTGAAAACATATCTTCAGATAGATGAAATGCATAACTATTAAACCTCGTTTCTTGATGCCTAGGGTTATTTATTTAGACAGAAAAAATGTGGTCAGCTGTGCTCTCTGGAATGCGTATTGTTGGCATGACCATAGCAGGCTTGTTCCATGATGCGTATACACTTCAACATTTTTTTCTCTGGACTAAGAAAAATAAATGCTGCCCCACTCCATACTGTGTCAGAAGGTGTTTGAAAACAAAGTGTATTTATTCTTGAGGTTTCCTCAGGTTACTTGGTTTTTAGATAAATTAATGAGAGTGCAGATCTCAGTGGCAGGATCTCCCACTGAGCAACAAGATAAAATCTCCTGCTTTTCCGTCATTTTTCAGAGCAGTGTCCTCAAGGAAATGGTATGGAGTGCAACACCTATAAAGTGTCCTGAGGTTAGAGGCCGAGACATTTGGATCTAAATATACTTGAATTAAATTGGAACTACTGTTGAGGGATAAGTTGGTGCCTTCTGGATGGTCATGAATAACATTGGTCTAGTTCGTTACCAGACATTAGCGAGACCTCACTTCAACTGATTGTTCTGTAAGTTTTTGCACATAGCTTCATAAAGGACAAAATCAATGTCAGAATTTGTATGACCCAAGTATCTTCTCATCTTGAGTCATATCATGCTTGATTACTTCTACTTTGTAACCGAAAAACAGGCAAATACAGAGTTCCGTGACTTCCCCAAGGTTACAGAATAATCTATTGCATAGTCAGGAATTTAACTCAGGGGTGTGATTACTCCTTTAGGCATGAAGAAGCTTGTTTCTGATGTCCCTCCATTTTCACAGGCCCAAATCCCAGCCTTTGATAAACTCACAATGAAGGGACCAAGCTTTCTAATGGCACCACTTTATTTTTCATTGACAAGGGCAGTAGGGTTTGGACAGGTGAGAGAGATGGACAGAGAGAGATGGACAGAGAGAGAGGAAAAGAGAGAGAGAGACTTCTTCTCCCCAGCCAAGAAAAACACACCTAATGAAGTTATTTGCCATGACTAGCAAAGACCTATTTCAGCACAGGAACGTATAGCTCGGCTAAACAACACATCCATCTTACCTGGGTAACTGAAAGCTGCCACAGCACGTGATAGAGGTCTGCCTTCTACATGGTGGCTTGCTCTTGTGTGGAATCTCATCAGGGACCTTTCCTGTATCCAGGATATTTTTCTTTTCAGAAAATTAATGGATGTCTGTTCACAATTGATAACCACCTATACGTAGCCAGAGGCTGTATCCAGTGGTAACTGATGGTAGAAATAGCAGCAGGGAAAAGAGTCGTGGTGGAGACTTGAACTTTTTTCAGTGGATCTGCAATTTCCATCTGACACAGTTGTTGATACCACCCATGAGAATGGAGTCCTCAGTTGGGTACGAATGCACACAAGCATGCGTGCACATAGGACTTGGAGACGCTTGGTGAAGGATGTGTAAAGGTTATTCGTACCACTCTTACTTTATTTGCTTGCTGAATTCTGACAAATACAGTATTACTTAAACTTTCAAGAAGATTTAGAATAACCTTAAAGAAGCAACATTCTCATACTTTTTCTCCTTTTTTCTGTATTTTTCCCTTTTCAACCCAATAACACTCTATATGACACTTGACAGAGGCAGAGGTCTCAGAGAAAAGTTCTATCAATTTACTACTGTGCATAGCCAAGACCCCAATTAATGTTTCCTGTTATGAAAACTGGTTGTAATAGAGTTCAGTAGTTATCTGCTCTCTGTGTGTGTGTGTGTGTGTGTGTGTGTGTGTGTGTGTGTTCAGTTGTCTATATTTTTTCCTGGCTGGTCAGGCTGCACATATTCAGCACCATTGACAATGTATTGATATTTTTTTCCCCGGTGGTAATTAAAGAGCATGGGAGAAAGATGAAGGTATATGGAAGAGAGATAAAGGACACTGGAATGAACTTGAGGTTGTGGTGGAAGTCGACTTTAAGGATGTGACAATATGCAGGTACTCTGTGGACTTGGGAAGGGGAAGAAAGTGGAGTTAGCAAGAGGATTTAGTGGTGGAGGACATGCACTGCTAAGAAGAAATCAGGTGTAATTTATTTTGGTCTGGCACCCACCAGTCTATTTGTTTCTATTTCTTAAGGAACTCCCGTCCTGAAGCCTCCAGACATTTTGGCAGATACTGTTATTGGTATTCTGACAATATCTGAAGCCTCCAGGCAAGAACTCTCTTTTTCTAGTTTGTATACAGAA
This sequence comes from Phoeniculus purpureus, assembly GCA_028565055.1. NCBI lineage: Eukaryota > Metazoa > Chordata > Aves > Bucerotiformes > Phoeniculidae > Phoeniculus > Phoeniculus purpureus. Next base: position 13,131,719 of record JAOXOE010000602.1, read on the forward strand.
AAAGTCTAAAGGCAACAAAGTCTTTGAGTCAAAGTGAAGGTAAGACATACAGACTAGAGCACAGAGTCTGGAAATTACTGTGCTCAAGTCTTACAGAGTGTGGGACTAACAACTGCACAAAGAATGCCAAATTCATATTTGTCTTGAGTCAAGTGATTCCTGTTGCTCAAATAACGTGGAACTGCTTGGTATTTACCAGGCAGATGTGCCTGGTGACTTAACTGTTGATTTTTTCGTCAGCTCTTTGGTCTCGGCTTCCTACATATTCAAAAATATTAATTTTACTTACTGAGAAACATTTTAAAGGTCAGTGAAGTTTTACACAAATACAGCAGAATTTTCACTCCGAATGAAAATTTGTTATGACTATTTATGTTTGTGTTTGGTGGCTAATACTGTGGGCCACAAGCCTTGCCACAACACTTACGCACTGCTGTGTAACAGCTTTCAGCTCTGACCTCAAGCAGGTTTCATGAAAAAGAAAAATCTACTACTAAGGTGCACAAAATTAAATGACGTGCATGACTAAGTCCATTAAAATCTTTCCAAGAGTCCACCTAGTCCCTAACTAAACCAGAAAAGCAAAGAATGTTAGGAGATATTTTCAGGCACCGGAATGTGATTCCTAGACCACTAGACAGTGTGACATGGTTGCTGCCAGCGCCAACTAATCCTCTTAAAAATTTACTTCCAGCTGTGGTTCAGAGATTGATTCAGAAACCCTTTGCAATATGCAGCTTTCAGGTAGCCAACCTGGTTTGGGTGTCTGATTTGAAGCTGGAAGGTTCAGTGCAAGTTGGTTTTAGTGCCAGAGAACATTCCTGGGCAAGTGTACACGCTGTTTGTATCAGTTAGTTGTGTTTTGGGTGTGTCTGGCTCAGATGCTTAATCAAGTTGCGGGGATCGGGAACAGAGGTGAAATGTAATTCAACTCAGATTTGCCTCTGTGTTTCTTTGTAGAAAGGGACAAGGTCTATTTTCCAAGTATCATACAGCAAAACTGTTGTTTTAGAACATGACATTTGCAATGACACTCATGTCTTCTGTTACCTGTTGTGGCAACTTCCAGGCTTTCCCTTCAGTCTGTTTGAGATGATCCTGCAGCCTCTGCTGTGTAGGAACATAAGAAGCGTGAGATTTGTAGTTCCTCTAAGTGAAAAAAGCTATCGAAGAGCTGCTGCAGTTGTGAAGACAGGACTTGGTAATGTGGGCAATCTGTCTGAGGTCTCTGGTTCTAACCTCAAGGGAAAAAAAAAATCATGGCAAGTTTCTTTTTAAGTAAGAGAAGTTCAGAAAAGACTAAATTCAATTAACAAGTCAACTTGAAACACTCACCAAAGCCTTTTTCCTACTAAGACAAGTGCTTAAGGGAAACAGAGGTTTTTGAGTCACTCTGTGCTGTGTAACTAGACCAAGTTTATGCTCGTGCAGGGTAGACATCCTAATTTCTAGACTGCAGTGCTTTGGGAAAAGTTAGTGTGACACTTATGTTCTGCAGCTGGAAGCTAATAATTAGAGATTATTTTGTGTTATTTTTCACAGAATCACAGAACATTAGGGATTGGAAGGGACCTCAAAAGATCATCTAGTCCAATCCCCCCGCCACTGCAGGATCCCCTAGATCAAGTCACACAGGAACAGGTCTAGGGGGATTTTAAACATCTCCAAAGAAGAAAACTCCACAACACCCCTGAGCAGCCCATTCCAGTGCTCTGTTACTCTCACCATGAGGAGGTTTTTGCTCACATTTATGTGGAACTTCCTATGTTCCAGCTCACACCCATTGCCCCTCATCTTATCATTGGATGACACTGAGCAGAGCCTGGCTCCACCCTCCTGACACACACCCTTCTCATATTTATAACATTAATGGGGTCACCCTTCAGTCTCCTGTTTCCTAAACTAAAGAGACCCAGCTTCCCCAGCCTTTCCTCATCAGAGAGACGTTCCACTCCCTTTATCATCTTTGTGGCTCTGCGCTGGACTCCAGGAGTTCTGTGTCCTTCTGGAACTGAGGGGCTCAGAACTGGACACAAGATTCCAGATGCAGTCTCACCAGGGTAGATCAGAAGGGTAGGAGAACATCTCTCGATCTGCTAACCAGCCCCCTTCTGATCCACCCCAGGAAGCTGTTGCCCACAGTTTAGTGAAATGAAACTCAACTTTTTGGAAGTACCTGTGGTTTGAGATTTTTGGTTGTTACTCATTGCCTTAAGATTTATCTTTAAACCTCCCATCACTACAGCTGCTGATTAGGACATATATCATCTGTGCAAATAAGGGCAGGTGTCTTAAGTTTGCCATCTAAAGCCTCACTGAGTAAACCTTCACACCAGACCAAGTAGGAAGGGGTCCAAGGATCATTAAGTCTGCGTATGTGAGACTTGAAGTAAAAGGGTTGTGATTGAGGTAAATAACATTTTCTAATTTGTTGCAGCAGTTTTTCTGTATTCCTGTGTGTCCAGCTTATACTTAGGGTTGGTCACTCCTCTTCAGACCAATTCTCTTGTTAACTCTGTGTTGATACAAAACATGAAAAAAGTCAGAGGAAATCCTTTTTGTGAAGAACCTCTTCTGGAATGTGGTGCTCTTCTGCTGTGTACCAACTGCCCTAAAACTAAGGCCTGTCTGGCCAGCTGAATTCAAAAAAGAAAGCAGGAGGATATTGCACTCAAAGGAATTAAGGTGGGGTGTGTTTTTTTCAGTTTAGTCTTTAATTACCCTGTTACTCTAACTGCCTAATGGCTAGAGGAAAGGATCCAAAAGTTCACAGCAATACACAGGGGTAGGCTGAAAAAAATCTAATTCCTCAGGTTGCCGATTTATCTTCAATATTTCAGGATTTTTTTTGCTCTTGCTATGCTTAAATTTGGCCTCTAATAACATTTTTATAATATACCGTTACAGAAAGAGCACAGCAAAAGCCCATTCAGCTTAAGCCCAGCTGCTCGTAAAGGCTGGATGAATGAGCTGTTTCTACTTTGCACTCTGCTCAGTGTGTTTCTCGACACCTCTGAATTTAATGTTAATTTTTTTGAAGGAGGAATTGGGATAAGATTTTTCCTTTTCATTTTATAGATCAGTTACTGTTCATCATTTCTCCTTCAGAAATGTGAGGAAGCATCTCCTGTGCTCAGCACCCGGGGGAATGTAGCAAGCCTGTTTAAGGTATGTCAGAGTCTCTTGTAAATTCACCAGGGGATTGTAAGTTTCATTAGTCTTGTTTGTAGCAAGAGGGAAAATGTGGGCATCTTTGATAAAATCTGTAATGGTACTAAGAAGAGGATACTGAAGATTGAATCATGTGCCTCTACGTAGGCAAGTAGCCCATTTTGGATTCGTAATATCTTCCCTGCAGTGCGTATCTTCTGTAATCCCTCATCCCCAACAGGGCATGTTTGCTACGGTAGGGGATTAAATAAGATCCTATGTCTAGGTACTGATTTATTCCAATGGTGTAGGAAGGTTGGCCTAGGATGCATAAACAGAACATGCTCAGCCCCAGCACCCCTTGTATACATTTGGTTGTACAGTTCAACCTACTACGAAACTATAGTTCCTCAGGAACAAGGAAGGACTCAAAGGAATTGCTCAGCACTTCTGTAGGTACAGGGGTGATGCACATTGAGGTTCTTCCATGTGGCAAGTCAGAGACACACAGTTATTGGTGTGGTGATGGTGGATAGGGAATGCTTGTGCAGTCTTTCATTCAATGTCTTCTGCTTCTAAGAAATTTCCCAGAGACAAATTGGTAACAATTTGGTAAGCGATTGGCTCAGGGATCTGGTCTAGCAGCTAGATAATAAGATGAAGGTTGGACTCAATGACCCTGGAGGTCCTTTCCAACTGTGATGATTCTGTGATTCTGTGGTAAACGATCAAAGCAAGGTACTTTTGCACACAGTGCAGATGCTATGAAACCCGTGGCCACAGGATGCTGTGAGTTCCTGTCAAAGAAAAACACCAGGTGAAGTGGATTTCCTTATTTTATAAAGACTTGTCCAAAAGAGAAGTACATTTTTGTAGTCAAAATGGGTTTTTTTCCCCATGTGCTAACTTAAATCTGACTTGTTTTGCAACTGAGTCAACTTCAGTCTTCAGAAAACCTTAAAAACCCGTGTGTTTTTGAATAGAAAATGAAGCACTTGGTGGTTTCTTCTAGACTCCCAAAAATTATTAGTCATGTAGCTGCCCTTAAGAAAGAACCTGTTTTTTCCCCCTCATGCTATCAAATTTGCTAATAAAAGAAAACAAAGAAATACCAGCAATAGCCTAGAGAAAGTGTCTTGGAACATAGTAAACCTTGCCAAGTGCAACCAGTTTTCAAGCTTGAAGTGGGTGAGGGCATGAATGTTGTTGTACGGTTTGGTAAGTCACTTGTAAAGCACTTTGGGTTGCTCCAGGATGAAAGGCATTATGTGAACACAAGTTTTTATTAGGACTTGTGAAATGTGAAGACATTATTAAAGGTTGGGGTCAAATTTCCCTAGGCGAGAAGCAATTCCACCCTCAGTTTTGCTCACTCCAATTAGATGTTTGCAGGATGCTTGTAGCTGGCTGATTCCTTCTTTGCTGTTAAACCACATCAGTGGTTCTGTTCCTTTTTGTTGGTAGAGCGTTATTTAATTTCTTGGAAATTAACCCAGTGCTGCTGGTTGTCAGACACTCTGTCTTAATCATTGTTTTCTATTGATGTTTCTTCTCTTGCTCTTGAGGGATAAAGCTGGACACTTCCTCGAGGCTGCGGTTTTGCTGTACAGGATTATGGAGGACAGGTTGGTAATCCTAGGTAGCTAGCACTTATTTAATAGAGGCAGGTCCTGCCTGACAACCTAGCGGCCTTCTACAGTGAAGTGACTGTTACTGTATCGGTTGACAAAGGAAAACCTATGGATGTCATCTATCTGGACTTCTGCAAGGCCTTTGACAAGGAGATCAGGATGTTGTTGGGGACCAAGTTGGAGATTTATGGGTTCGATGGGTAGACTTCAGTGGATAAAGAACTGACTGGATGGTCGCATCCAGAGAGTGATGGTCAATGGCTCGATGTCCAGATGAAGGAAGGTGACAAGTGGTGGGACAGTATTGCTCAATATATTCATAAATGACATTGATAGAAGCATTGAGTGCACCCTTAGCAAGTTTGCAAATGATACCAAGCTGGAGTGTGAAGCTGAATGCCTCCAGAGGGACCTGGATAGACTGGACAGGTGGACCCAGATGAACATTGAGGTTCAGCAAGGCCAAATGCAGAGTCCTGCATCTGGGCTGGGGTAACCATCTTTATCAGTACTGTCTGGGAGAAGATCTACTGGAAAGCAGTCCTGTGGAAAAGACTTGGGGATGCTGGTGGGTGAAAAATTGGACACGAGCCACCAGAGGAGGGCCACTCAAATGATCAGGAGAATGGAGCATGTCTCATATCAGCACAGGCTGAGAGAGTTGGGGCTGTTCAGCCTGGAGAAAAGAAGTCTCCAAGGGGACCTTCTTTTGACCTTCCAGTACCTGAGAGGGGGCCTATGTGAAGGCAGGGGAAGGCGTTCTCAAGAGGGTTTGTACGGATAGGACAAGGAGCAATGGATTCAAGCTGGGAAAGGATGGATATTAGAAAAAGGGTCTTCAATATGAGGGTGGTTGATTGCTGGAATGCCCATCTCAGGTTTTAAAGACTAATAGAGAGGCTGACACTCTGCCAGCCCTTCTCTGAAGACTACCTCCTGCACAGAAGATAAAGGGCCTGCATTTGGTTTGTGTTTACCTGCGAGTCACACAATTAATAGCAAATACCACAGAGATAACGTGCTGCTAGGTTTTACAAGGAAATTCACCCAGCAGCTAGCTTGTGGTTTCTGGCATCTGTCCGAAGCTGCCCTCCCAGAGGGTCACAATACGGAAAAAGAAAGGGATGAGTTAGCATTCGTTTTCCTTGCCTGGCTGGGAGCAAGGGGTAGACTGCTTTGCTGCATCAATTCAAGGACACCGGGGAGGAAAGAGCTGGGCTGAGCTCCTTTCCAACCCAGAGTGATTCTGATTCTATAACTTCTCCTGTGAAGTGATCCTGCTGTGGCAGGGGGATTGGACTAGATGATCTTTCGGGATCCCTTCCAATCCCTAATGATTCTATACCACCATGTTCTCCAGGTACTGGAACAGTTAGTGGAGGGATTGTTCTGATAGTCGTACCAAGCTCTCCTTCTCTGTAACTTCCTGGGTGCAGTTCAATGTCATTATGTGCATTGCCCTGACGAAATCGTTCTGCCTTGTTTTGCACTGTCAGTTTTTTTGCAACTGTAGGAAGAGAAGTCAAGAGGTCAAATCACTCAAAATGGAACAGCAGCCCAGAAAACAATATTGGCCTTCGCACATCTTTCCAGTCTGCAGGCAATTATTTCAGTGCATCTCCTCACAGATGTCCCAGTCCTGTTTGCGTTTGATAAGACAAATCCAGGGCTGGGACAGATGTACTTCAGACGCTTACTTCCAAGATTCTAACAAGTTAAAATGGGATGGTGCCACCAAACAGTATCTCCATGAATGCACAGACTTTTATTGAATGAGAATACCCAAGCTTTTGTACCACTCTGACCCTGTAACCAGCTGTTTAGACAGTGGGGGGGCATCCTTGCTCTTAGCGCCGTTTACACTTAGGAAAGCCTTGTCTGTACGTTTACGCTGGTCTGACTAACAATGAAGTTCATAATTAAAAAATACCCCAAACATCCAACAACAAACATGTTGAATCAGAAACCTACTTAATTGCTTGTGCTATTTCCTATCAATGATTAGACCCATGAAAATGTTATGACAGTGCTTAAACATGGGGTTGTTACCTCAGCCGTAGTAGCTACATAGCGTATTTAATGGCAATTCACTTAGCTGGGACTCAGGCTAGCCCCTAATTCCTCTTTGAACGAGTATCCACTTTTCTCAGCCTCCTCAGGTCACCACCCCTTTCTTAGAAGTCAATCATTTTTGTGACTCCCTATAAAAGTAAGAGTGAAAATATCTGCTGGTGATAACATGATGAAGTCTGCCTGACATGTTTGTGCTCAGGTTTTCTGAGATCCTGGCAGTGAATATTTGACCTTGGAGATGAAGGTGATACAGGGAGGAGAACAGTGAGATTTTCTTGGCCTTGGATTGTAATAACATTTCAATGCCTCCCAAACCCACTTGATTGACTTTCTGACCCCTCACTCCCTTCTCCTGCCCTATTTACCCAGGTTTTGCAATGCAGAAGTTGAGAAACATTTGTTAGGAAGACAGCTAACCTCAGTGCTGTGGTTTCAAGCAGTAGAAAATGGACTGCTTTGTAGCCATGAAATGTTTGACCCTCCCTGCTAGAAAAAGAGTGCTTCATCGCCAGCCAAAGCAGAGGGGAGAGGAGGAAGAGGAGGAAGGTGGTAGATGGTCCATGCTGTGCCTGTGACGCTATTGACTGAAGTAGGAAGTCTTCTGATACTGTTCTTATGCCCCATATTCTCCTCTGCATCCTATGGGTTTCAACTCACATTGTGGGAAAAGAAACCTCTATTCCTTTCACTTTAAAGCAGGTTTTCCAGACCTCAAATAATTCTGGGAGGCTATTGTCTCACAGTAATTACTAAAATACGGGTGTTAGAGCTGAACTCCAGATCTCAGAGAAAGTCTTCCTAGAGCAATATGAGAAACTAATTTTGGCTTCCTAATCCTAGCTGGCATTTCATAGCATAGTGTTGTGCTTTTATATTATGTATGGTACATATTTATGCTGGCCAGCTACCCAAGTCACTCTGTTAGGCTCTCTATAAATGGCAATGTAATTGGGAGAACATGTTTACAAACTCTCTTCACACCTCTGTGGCTGGTTCCAGCTCTTCCTCACTCCAGAGGTTTCCATTGCTGAAACAGCCTGGCAAGAACATTTGTTTGCTTAAGAGCCAAGAATTTTAACTTGGTTTTGGAACACATAGATTGCCTGAATGTGATGGTGGTTCTCTGGCCTCGATGCCCTGATGCTCTAAGCCTCTCTCTAACCTTATTAGAGTTGTACTTGAGAAGCAGGAAAAGGCTCCATTCTTGACTGTTACCTTCTCAGAGGAACTTGCTCAGTGTTAGTGAGGAAATCTTTTCTGGCAAAGGCGGGACCCAAATATGGTTTTATGAATTCTGAACTCCGTTCTAAAATGAAAGCCATCTTTTCTTTCCTGTCCCTTGTGAAGAGGAGCAGCACTCTCACGGTGATTCTGTATGCAGCTTGTTTAGCCTCAGAGCTTGCAGTTTTCCATTCGATGTCCGTACAACGTTACTGTACAGAGATGAATCCTCTTCTAGTGGCCAACCCTGATTTGCAATTAGCTGGTGCTATTCAGACAGCATTTATGTGGCACTAGGGTTTTGCTGTGATATGGTTTTCACATCTACATTCTGCAGCTTGATGAAGGTTTTATGAGCTCATACCTGTACTGCATTTCTCAGCTGTGACTCATGAGCAACCGGCTAGCCTATTCACTCCCAGAACACCGTTCTACATTTGGAAACCTCCTTAGCTGTAAATATGTCTGGAGGTTACTCTGGGTTTGTCAGTCAGTGACCTGTCAGGACAGATGTTTACAATTATTTTCCCAGCAAATAGACCAAGAGCTGCGGTAAAGATTAGGAATAACTTCTGTGACCAGTTTATCATTCTGGGTAACAGGACCAGCAGCATTACTCTTGGAAACTGTTGGTTAATTAAAGCTAACAGGGTCATCTGAATATTCATAAAGGCATGCAAGATTTGAAGGTAATTATTTTCTTGGTCATTTTTAAGCAAGCAATAACGTATTTGTCACTTATGCAGCAGACCTGTGTCCACTGTCACATCTCTGGATTTTCATCGGTATCTGGAAGACACTAATGCAGTTTATCAGAACATGGTAAAAGTATTGTGAGCACCTCCTCAAGAATCTGCCCCTAGCTGAGAGTGAGTAGTCAATGTGACCATCCTGTAAGCCTTAAAGCTAAAAATTACTACCATGGCTCTTCTTATCACCTGTAAACATTTTCACAGAATCACAGAACATTAGGGATTGTAAGGAACCTCGAAAGATCATCTAGTCCAATCTCCCTGCCACAGCAGAATCACCTAGACCAAGCTGTACAGGAACACATCCAGGCAGGTTTTAAATGTCTCCAGAGAAGGAGACTCCACAAACCCACTGAGCAGCCTGTTCCAGTGCTCTGTCACCCTCACTGTGAAGAAGTTCCTTCTCATACTGATGTGGAACCTCCTATGTTCCAGCTTGCATCAGTTACCCTTTGTCCTATCATTAGATGCCATGAGAAGAACCTGGCTCCAACCTCCTGACACCCACTCTTCACATATTTATAGACATTAATGGGGCCACCCCTCAGTCTCCTCCAGGCTCAAGCGACCCAGCTCCCTCAGCCTGTCCTCATCAAGAGGATATTCTACTCCATCATCTTTGGGGTTTCCACCATTGTTCAGTCAGCTTTAGGTGTTAACTTGCTGCAGTAAAACTGGGAAGAAGACATCTAGAGCCCGTTTGGCACCACTGGGCTCAGGGAGGAAGGTAGTCAGTAGTAAATAAATGGGGTATGTGGCAAGGCAGTGGGTGGCCGTATCAGCAAGAACATACACGACCTTCTGTTGTTCCTCCAAGCTCATGTTTCACAGAAAGCCCTAATCAGTTTGGGTAAATAGAGCTGTAGGCTACAGGTAGACAAAAAGGCGCTGGAAGGAAATGATTCTGTGGGCAAAGAGAGCAACTCTGCTTTCTTCAGCTTTTTTTGGTCTGTTGGTCTCCATTGAGAGACTGAAAAGGCAGCCGCTGGGGAGTCCTGACCTGTTGGCAATCCAGGCTGATTACTTGATTTGCTTTCACACGGTCACAGTGCTGAACCTCTGCATTGCAGCAGGAGCTGGGGTTATTATTTCAAGTCTTTTTTAGCCTTCACAGTCATCATTTTTTTTCAACTTGAGTTTTCCAAATATGCTCTAATAACCTAACACCGTGCGAATCTGAATTTATATAACCTTAAGCTTTGGTGGCGGAGCAGAATGATGCAGCAGTTTCCAGTTTGTGTTAGCTCTTGTACCTCTGAGCTGCAGAAATAGTAACTGGAGCCCACACGGGGCTGTGATGAGAAGAATGCCCTTTGTGGCTGCGAACACGCTGCCCGTGTAGTGCCGCGTGTGATTCACCCCGATTCATCGTGTGAGGCATCTTTTTGCTTATGGTATTTGTTACAGCTTGCAACTGCTCTCTGTGTCAGAGAAATCCACATGTTTGCTTTGTTGTGATTCTGTTTCTTCATTAGTCATTTCTGTGGGCCCCTAATCCTGAGTGGAAGCAGACCAGGGTGATCCAGATGATGTTTTCTTGAACTGTCTCTGCCAGTTCCTTGTGCTGTAGTAGTTAGAGCACAACTCCGTCGCACACACCGAGCAAATGCTTGTCAATCACAGCCTTCCTCTCCAAAGGACATCTTATGTCCTGGATTCATGCTCCTGAAAGTCAGAATCAGAACAGGAGCAAATACTGGTTTCATTTTCACTCACAATATGTGCAAATGCCCAGAACTCTTACTAGAGGCCACTGACGTCTTGAGGGAACTCACAATCAAGCTGATTGAAAATCTCAAGTCTTGCTGCTTTCTGCAGTCTTTGTGGTGCACATGTGAGTGCCACAGCTCCTCCCTGATGCTGCCCGTCGTTGCCCTCCCAGTACCTGAAGGAGAAGCCAATATGCAGGTTTCACGATACGAAGGATGAGCTCCATCACTTCGAACAGATCATCCTGCCATTAGGGCAATGACTAACCAGGACAAACCAGGGCAAGAGGCAGTGACTGTAATGCTGGACTATTGTTCGTATAGATCTTGTGAAGATGAGCAGAGACGGGAATAGAAACTTGAGAAACGGGTAAAATCAAGGAAGTTACTGCTGTAACTCCGTTCCTGTCTGAGTTCTGAAGTTCTGCAATATTTGACAGCCAGCTAAGAATCACAGGATGACGATTCTGTGACATTTTCTGTTATGAGGAAAAAACTGACAAAAATAATTAGTGGTTCTTCTATTAAGAACCAGGATAAAAGTGAAGAAGAGCACAGAATAGCTCCTGGCAGAGCTGACAACAGCATCCCCTTAGTTTCTGATGCTGAAAGGGAAGCCTTGTACTACGTTGTGAGCTTTGTACAGGTTCCTTCTTCAGACATGCAGAATCTTATCAGCTGAGCACATCCTGTGGGTAGAGATGCTGATGTGGGACTTAGAGAATCCCAGGTAGCCAAGATGAGATCACAGAACCACAGAACATCAGGGATTAGAAGGGACCTCGAAAGATCATCTAGTCCAATCCCCCTGCCAGAGCAGGATCACCGCTCAAAGTGGCCAAGGTATCCTCATGAATGGCATCAGTTCTGAATTCTGCTGTCTCCTGGCCAGGGACAAAATGACTTGTCACTCTGACCACGCAGCAGAGGTGGAGATATTTTGTAAGAGGAGAAGAGCTTTTCTTAACTTTGTCAGATACGCAGGTGATGTGGCTAGGACCCTGGAGAACAGCCTGTTCCTAAAACCAGCCTGGAGATGCCTGAATTAGCAGCTTAGTCACGCAGCCTGCCAATTTAATTGGCGTAGAAAGACAGACGTCTCCAGAGAACAGCATCAATCTTAGTGCAAGTGCCTCCTAAAAATAGCTGTGAGGAATCCACACCTGAGCCTGCTGCAAGAGTGGCTTTCCTGCACTCGACAAAGGACATCAAGTGAAGAATTTCAAAACACATGGCAAGAAATGGGTGCGTATGGAACAAGGGAATAGCCCCTGCAGAAATCTCCCCCTCACTGTGTTTTTCTGCCTTAAGTGAGTACACAGACGCATAATAATTAGGAAATTTAAATAGGAAATAATATAAATGAATAATACATTCCCATAGATGGGTGTATTTTATATGATTTTGAATTAAGCAGTAATGCAGTACGACAGCTATACCAGAGATGGGTGAACAGCAGAGGGTAACAAGGATATATATACACAAGCGATGAGTTTGTGTGGGGGTATATGTGTGGGTATGCTTTTGCAATCAGTTTTCCCTACTCCCTCGTGAGATAAAAGAGCAATCAGATAATTCTGAATAGGAAAGCACACCTAGAGGAAGTCAGAGTATGATTGCACCTACGGCTGGAGAACTTTATGGTCGTATTTCAGGTATTATTTCTATGGGAGTTTCAATGGGGACCGTCCTTCTTTACATAAAGCAGTCAGGTTTTTATCACATGGTTCTTGTGTTAAATATAAGTGTGTACTTCTGTGTGGTAGTTGCAGACATGCCAAGGCACGTTAAAAGGAACAACAGCAAGGTGCTGCTCGGGAAATCAGGTTTAATGTCTTTGTGTTCTTGTAGCATTCCTATTCCATTTCCAGCCTTGGATTTTGGTTTTTTTGCATTGTGCCAATTAATCAGTGTCTCTCAATCTATTTCTTCTGTGCAGCTTTCAAAAGTAAAGTTTTAAATTATGGAATCACAGAATCACAGAACGTTAGGGGTTGGAAGGAATCTCTAGATATCATCTAGTCCAACCCCTCTGCCAAAGCAGCATCACTTGGGACACCGGGCTGCATCTCTGTGGGATTTGAAAGTCTCTAGAGAAGGAGACTCCACAGCCTCTCTGGGAAGCCTGTTCCAGGGCTTTGTCACCTTTACTGTAAAGAAGTTTCTCATCATGCTGAGGTGGAACCATCTATGTTCAAGTTTATACCTGTTATTCCTTGTCCTATTACTGTGCCCCACAGAAAAGAGATTGGCCTCTTCCAGTTAGAAAGATAGAAGTGGGACAGGGAAATGGGGAAGGGATAAGCAGCAACTAGAGGCACAACTCTGGTAATGTGGAAGTTCTACTAACATGAAGGATGTATTCCTTTTCAACAGAGAAATATTCAATGGTTTTTATTTTGAATGACGATGTCAAGTCTGTGACTGACAATAACATAAGGAATTTTCTTAACGCTTATGTGGGCTTCCAGAGAGTTAAGAAAGAAGAAGGAATTATCATGGTTTGGATGTAGTTTCTGACATTTGTTCAGCCATTCCTATGTTCAGCTGAGCTCAGTGCTCATATAACAGCTCTTTATTACCATTAGTTAAAGAGGCAATGTTAATGGCATGTACATAGATGTCTCATACACTTTGTTTTACGTCTAGAAATACTATGCATGTCTCCTAAATGCTTTGTGAAAAGGATGTAGATTTGTAGCAACGGAAGGGATTCAATGAAGCTGGCTAGAGCTGTCCTGCATTTGTTGTGTGCTTGCTCCTGAGCTGCAGCAGGGTTGCAAAAGCTCCTTGAAGCTCAGGATAAGTGAGGAAACCTTAGAGAATGACAGAGAGGGATTCTAGCTTGTTTTTCCTCAAAAATAAGATTTTACAGCGTTTTCTTGTAATGCTGGTCTTCCAAATGGAAGCTGATGCTAGCCAGGCGCTAATGTACTGCAGATGGGCTTGATTTCTATGTGTGAAAGAAGGGTGCAAGGTGGAATAAGGACATTGTGCTGGGAAAGCACTCGCGGGATTTTCAGGGCAACGAACAAATGGTGTAAAAGGACTTGGCGTTAAAACTCTTTGTGCTTAAGGATGAATTTTGGCTTTGAAAAGTAGGAGGGGACTTATGCCCACATATGCTCTTTACCTTTGCTTTTGAAAATGTCGTGTGATCTGTTCCTTTTAAAGCACATGGCTTGTTTGAAGACATTATCTGTCACGTTTACAGGCAACGACCGTGCCTCTTGCAGAGTCATAGAACATCAGGGATTGGAAAGGACCTCGAAAGATCATCTAGTCCAATCTCCCTGCCACAGCAGGATCACCTAGACCAAGTTGCAC
>JAOXOE010000602.1:13145681-13210933 GCA_028565055.1 Phoeniculus purpureus
CACCCCCCCATTTCTACTCGTCTCTTCTCTTATAGCAGCAGTGGGATCTCTGTTGTCTCATGACGAATGGGGTCAGGGAACTGATCTGGTTGAAAAGTAGTGAAAGTATAAAAACAGTTCCATTTCGTTTGGCTGAACTTTCCAGACTTAATTATCATGAGGCTGGAGCGGGACTGTCTCCTCCAGTGACAGCAGAATCTGTGATTGCTGATTCTGCCTAGGAGCTAGGCTGAAGCTTGTCCTGTGATTGCTGATGCTACGTCAGCACGAGGTCATAGTGAGGTGTACCTAAGATGCCCTCAGGTGTGGTGTACCAGGCAAAAGACACATGCTAGAGACTGCAACTCACATAAGACAGTCATCTATATTGGTTTTCTAAGTGTAATCCAAATCCAGTCCCTCCAAAGACTCCTTGCTTTGTGCAGTGGGGTACAGGTTCAGGTGTCCTTGTGCAACGGACCTTGAATCCTCAGGAGTTCCTGTTCATACAAATAATGGGTTGATGTAATGTATCTGAAACAACTGACCTGGCTGCCTGTCTTTAATTTTCACCTCTGTGAATCACAATAACTTTTGATCAGGAAGCAGAAAGGCACTGCAGCATCAATTTCCAATAGAGTTTGGGAACTGTGTTAGAACAGGACCTACATAACCTGCACGAGGCATTTGCATCACAGCACTGAGCTACAGACATGTAACTTACCTGTGTAGTTGCCTCTTTCGGAGGTGGTGAGATTGGCGAGCCAGAGCACATGAAATTAAGCTCCTGATCTGAATATTTCTCTGAAGAAACTTCTGCCTTTGTTTCAAAGGTTGGGGAGTCCTTACAGTTGACAAGTGAAACCAAACCACACCTTGTGTGTTTGGGAGAGAAAGCAGACCACGTCGCTCATCTTTCCCATGTGAAAAATCTTTCAGCTGGCAGAACTTTCCTCACACATTGGAGACACCTTTTCAGAAACCTTTTCAGAAGGTTTTAGGATTTCATTCTGGCAGTTGTTTTGCTGTGCCCAAAGCCCTCCATCTAGATATGCAAGTGGCTGAGGCTTCAGTTGTGCCACAAAAGACTTTCCACTGAAGTTCTGGATGAATTTTCTCACAGGGAATTGCAGGATCTTTCCTTCATACAGTCATAGAATCATTCAAGTTGGAAAAGACCTTGAAGATCATCAAGTCCAACCATTAATCTAACTGTAGCAAGCCCAGCGATAAAATATGTGCCTAAGGTCCATATCTACATGACTTTCAAACACAAGCAGGAATGATGATTCAACCACCTCCCTGGGTGGCCTGCTCCAACACCTGGTGACCCTTTCAATAAAGAAGTTTTTCCTAATGTCTAACCTAAGCTTCCCCTGGTACAACCCGAGGCCATTTCTTCTTCTTGTTACTTGTGAGAAGAGACCAACACCCATCTCTCAACAGCTTCCTTCTAGGCAATTGTAGAGAGCAATAAGGTCTCACCTAAGCCTCCTTTTCTTCAGCCACTCCTCATAAGGCTTGTTCTTCAGACCCTTCACAAACCTTGCTGCCCTTTGGACCCACTTCAAACCTCGATGTCTTTCTTGTATTGGTGTGCCCCCAAATGAACACAGTACTCGAGGTGTAGCCTCACCAATGATGAGTGCAGCTAGACAGTTACTTCCCTACTTCTACTGGCTATGCTATTTCTGATACAAACAGAAATCACAGGGCCAGGTGTAAGCTGGCCATCCCTCGAGGATAGAAGGGGAGAAAGCAGAGCAGACATAGGATCTGTCTTACAAAATTTCCTGACCCAGACTAAATGCCACTGGGCAGCACTGACACATATGTTGGAACTCTTCACGGAGAAGTTAGGTTTTGCTTGGGAGATCTGCTCTACTATCCTCATGCCACCCTCCTTTTTCTGTTTGTGTCCTCTACTTGCTGCCAAGTAACTTTTTCCTGTTAAATAGGTTTTATTATTTTTTCTTGTTTGAGCAGGCTCTGGACTCATTGCTGAGAAATTCAGCAGGGAAAGTAGTTATCACAGATGCCTGTAGGGCAGCAAATAAGAAGAGTGATAGTGTGCAGAAATGCTGTGGTGTGAGACACATATCCGACACAAGTCATGCAAGGGAGACTTTTTGTAGAATACAGGTCCCTTAACTCCAACGACCCGGAGTTTCTGACTCCTCTGAACACCAGTCCCATCATATCCGGTACATCCTGAGTCCTACAGCAGGGGACAGGGAGAACGCATAGCCTGAGAGTTAAGGCTTGGGAAACCTGACTGCGATTCTTGGCTCCTCCAAGGACTGCCTTCCTGACCTTTTCCAAATCACTTCATTCCTTCTGTGGAGCGATGCTGATTGACAGACTCTCCCCAGTATTGGTCGGACCCAGGCCTGGAAAACAGGGACTGTGTGACTTTCATTCTGTGAGATATTTGTCTGATCAGCTTAGATGAGAAAGGTGTTTGGAGGGTGGAAAATGAACAACAAAAAGCGTGGAAAACCTGAACCAAAGCATTCAGTTTTGGCAGAATCGTTGTTGTAAGTGGCAAGGGCTCTCAAGTCAGCTCCCGATAATGTCACTAAGTTTTGAGCATCTCATCAATCTGACTTTTGACGAGGGTTTTCAGTGATGGTGCAGTGCCAGTCATCCCAAATTACACAACACTTTGGGCAGAAAAAATCACAATGGGTGGCAAAAACCTCCCAATCTTGGGAGTTTCAAGCAACCATATGGAAACTTGTAGTCAACAAGTATGCTCAGAATTGCTTCTCTTCTCCCAGCTCAATCCACATGTGCCCTGTTGAAGCTTAAGACCTGTTGTGAAAAGCTGAAGGGGTATAAGGACCATTACACCCTCAGCATGAGAGCTAGCACAGAGGGTGCTCCATTTCCTTCACTTTCAGGGAGGACTTTGTTACGGTGGCTGTACTTCATGGAGAAAAGCAAAATCTCTCTAAAACAATCCATGCCAGATCTCAGCAGTGGAAAAAAAAATCCTTCCCAAAGCCAAATGAGATGAATGTGGATGGCATGAGTACCTCACACCTGCTATGCTCCAGGGGAAACTCTCATTACCTCTAGCAGCCCAAAGATGCTTGGCCCACACCCTGTCTCTAGCTACAGCTCAGCCCCAAAGCACCATGAGAAAAATAGAGAGACAGAATCAGGGCTAAGAATCATGAGACAGAAAATCCTCCTTTTCCTTCTGCCTAACTGGTGAGCCCCTACAACCTCAATGTTTGATATGTGGTTAGTAAGGTGTCAATAAAATACTCTTGCTCTTCCTTTCAGGAATGAACAAAGGACTCGCATGTCTCCTCACCAAAACCTTTCTCTTAACTCCAGGTTTGCCCTGATCCTGCCACATGATCCTTGCTCCATCAGGGCCTCTCTGAAAGCACGCACCTTTCCTTCCAGAAGGCTGTTTCGAATATGATGCAAGTTTACAGCTGTAGAAGTTTCACTGCTGGTTTAGACTGTCACTGACCAGGAAGCATCTGAACAATTTTGTATGAAGGAGAGTTGGCAGCAGTAAATCACCATCTGACCTGATGTTGTGGTGGTTTAGCTTTTTCTCCTGTTTCTTTCTTGCTGGATCTGGGCTCCGGAACACGTTAGACATTATTTTGCTGACTTTAAATCATGTTGCAATATTGCAGTGAACTTGAATAACAACCTTAAGCCTGTAAACTCTATTTTTAACCTTGACCTTGTCAGTGCAATGGATATTGTCATATCAAAGTATTTAAGGGTTTGTGGTAAACCTTTCTCAAGCCATTTTTCTTTCTGCTCAGATGAGAATAGTCTTACTGGAAGCCTACACAGATAGTAGCTATAAAAAATTTGGTTTAAAATGGAATCAGGCTGCAGGGAGAAAACAGTCTTTTGGTACCATGGCAGTATAAACAGGCAGCTTTTTGAACAGGGATGGGTTCTGTTCATAGCATATGCATAAAACCAGCCAAACCAAACGTGCTCTGCAAGGATGAAAGCTCCTGTTCTGCAACACTTCTGCAAAATAGTGCCACATGCGTGTACCAGGGCTACCCTTTATCTGCTGAGCCAGCATGGTTACCTTTCCAAGCCCTTGAGAGATGGGGAGATGGATACACTTCAAGAGAGTTCTTGAACACTTTTGTTCCAAGGGCCCATTGCCCTGACAACTACAAGAAGGAAGGCATACTGCTAGGCAGGTGGCTGCCTGGGCTCACTTGTGGGCAAAATCAGTGCAGCAGCCGGGCACGGTGTCAGCCATGTGGAACTCTGCATGTGCGAGCTGTGCAAAATAATTGGTAACACCTGCCTGCAGAATGAGACAAAAGAAACTTAGATTACAGGTATACACGGTGTAGTCTTCATGGAAACATGCAGCTTTCATCTCTGAAACCAGGGAGGCAACGGGGAGTCTGAGTGCAGAGGCATATCTTGATGGCTCCCACACAGATAGCCGTCTTTGCAGCACAGCAAGCACACCGGACAGTAACTCTTCTCAAGAGGTCACTTCCACTCTGCAGGAGCCATCTACCAGAAATAAGATGTCACTTGAATTCCCTGCACTGTCACTGTTCTTGTCACTGAGCACTGACAACTGTGCTTGAGTTGGCTACTGTTTTAGACAGAGACTAGAGGCCCAGAGGGTTGAATGGGATTCATTTCCAGAGGTATCACTTGGAAGGTTGTTTGGGACTGTGGTTTTTTTTTGTTTGTTTGTTGACTTGATTCTTTACTTTGTTATTCCTTCTGCACTAAAATAAAAACAAACTGTGGAATTGGAAAGCTATAGAAGAACAGATTTTACTTGAGAACACAAGGGCAGATTTAAAATGTTTGATGGACTCTTGGGCTTGCCTGAAAAATCAGGAATATTTCAAGGTAAACACATCACGTCTACTCAACAATGGAGAATATAAATGGCTATCATATGGCTGGGAAATTCTGATGATAAAAATGTGGAACATGAAGATGAGGAAAAAAGACTGATGAAAAATTTTCTTCGAATATCAAAGCAATTGACGCCTAGTTAAATTGCAGGAACCTTTCAGGATGTCCTAGTCGGGCCAGAGGACTGCAATGACTAGATTCTTGTTGATGATCTTGTAAAGGAAAAGATGAACTAAAGAAAAAGATGCTGAGATCAGGATTAACAGACTAAAATAACTCTGAAAAGCATGTTAAGTGCTGATTCCCCCAGGTTTCCATTAGGACAGACAGATGGTGGGTTGAATTCTGCTACCACTTCTCTTGGTGCTGAAGAGATTGCAGCTACCCCGTCTGGTATCTTAAATAGTTTAGCATTCCACAATGGATGTTGGGCCACTTTCAGTTTTAGACTGTCCCTTTATCCTGTTTTGGCTATGTCTGCACGGCTTTTGTGCGGGATCTCAGAGAGCAGCCAGGAGGACAATGTCCTCCCTTTCACCTGCCTGGCTTCCTTATCGACAAGCTTCAGACTGCAGCACCTATTTCTGCCTTTCAGCTCACTAGATCATCTCAGGGGCTGTAAAGGCATCAGTCAGCTTTTGATACAGAATGTCATGGTCTATAAAGCGCTCGGTTGCTGGCTTTTTGTCTGAGAAGAGACCCTAGCCCGCAACAAGCATGTTGTTTCAGAACAGGGCTCTGGGCAGGAGTTTGTGAGACAGATGCAAATGCTACTTGGGAAGCAACAGAGCCATTAGAAGGAAATGCAGCAATTAAAAGGTCTTGCCCTGAAAAGTCCCACGTGTTCAAACAGAGTGCATGTGCATCCAACCCAGTATGCCCCAAACACACATTTGTGCTTGCAAGCTGTGCTTATGCAAGAAAGTGCTTAAAACCTGGCCCAGGTCATGTCTCAACTGGAAGAAATTTTCTTAAATGATCCACCTGGAGTTGTTCAATCACCAGACTCTGCTTCTGAGGTGTAAGCATTCCTGGCTTTGGGCACGCACTCACAGGCAAGCCTAATGGTGTACAGCTGCATCGCACCCCCGTGAGAAGGCGGCTCGCATCTCGCATCTGGACACCAGTCTCCCAGACCCACCACCTTGCAACCTGGATGTGCTAGATACACCTTTCCCGTGTTTTCCCTCACTTTTCAATAACTTCTTGGCTCTGCCTTATGATGCTACTCTTACGATATAAATGACACCAACAGATGCATTTTCACATGTTTCTGCAATGGCACATCCTCCTTCTTCTGCAACACCGGTCCTTCTGCAAAAATCACAGCAAAATGACAATCAGAGGTATGCCTGGCTCCTGCTCTGACAAAGCCATGGCTTTCTTCCTTGGATTTGGGCCCACCGAGTGGTGCTTCATCAGTTTTCAGAATGTGGCTGGTTTATAGCATCTGGATTCACAGCAATAAAACTAGGTCACATCATGTGTGATGCACGATAGACATATTTAATTTTCATAATAGAACCAGATGCCTTAGAAACTGGAGAGTTTGTGTAAGTGTTGAACCTCTTTTTTTCTTTAACCTGACCACGATTTCATCAGCAGCAAAGAGGCTGAAGCATTCCTGTGAAGTGACCAATTAAACCACATTAATTATTTAAAAATAAAAATAGACCAAGTGTTTTTTCCCTTGTGTCTTCTGATTCAAGTGCTAGAAGGAATTTCCACTCCTCCTCAAATGAAGATTTATTCTTTGAAAAAACTTAAACAAAAATTAAAAGGCAAAAATAAACTCTTTCATCTTTCCAATAATATTGCCTTTGAGTAGATTGGAAATTATTCAGTCATTATAATTTTAGCTGGAGGTGATGATGGCCTGAGAGATCTTATTTGTTTGCATGGTCTCTGACTGCAGAGTGCAGAAGGCTGTATTGCAACTTTCCTGTAGAGATGTGGCTTAAGGTATTTTTATTTATGATGAGAGAGAGCACAAACAGGCTGTATGGATACAGCTTCAGTTGCTCTTGTTTAGCAAATGGGGAAGTCTGAGAAGCAGGGCTGTTGGATGTAAGCTCATCATGTTAATACCCACTCACAGGAAAGCACAGAGCAAAGACAGAGTCAGATTTTTGTGAATGGTTACAACAAACCTGTGAGAAGAATGCTGGAAAATTTGTTATTGGACAGAATCTGAGCATCTTCTCTTATATTTACAGCAGACTTTCCACAGAACCTGTGAATAATCTCTCTCTCCTCCAAACTCTGTGTCATATGGTAAAGTGATTGATCACTGGACACTGATGCCCTCTGAGATCTTTAAGCACGTGATCTTTATGATCACAGTCACGCTTCCGTGGCCTCAAATCCAAACCTTCCTCCTAGAAACTCAGAGAAGCTTGGATGTGATGCCCTCAAGCTGCACGTTCTATTGGCTCCCATAAAGTTGCAGCTGATCTGAAAACACTGAATTTTCAGTTTATGGATTTCAATTTCCAATTTCAATTTTCAGTTTCCATGAGCTCAAACTGTACAAGGTTAAGATTCATTATCCAAAGGTCACTCAGCTGCTCTTGCAGAGGCACAGAAAGAGCTGGATACAGAACAGGCAAACACCTGAGGTAAGGAAACTGAGCAAATATTTTACACCCAGGAGAGGTCTCATCTGAGCCACATAGAAAATGGGATACTCAGTGTGCCAGTTTTGCCTTAAAGCTCAAAATGCTCTCCCTTTTTTTCCTTCCCCACCACAACAAGTGAATACAAGGAAAATATGTCTGCTCTCCTCCCTGAGCATAAGCCAATGGCAAACAAAAGAGCTGATTCAGTGAGCATCCCTAGTAGGAGATATAAAGAGAAAGAAGGAGGTCATAGACAATGGCAGTCTGTGCAGAGCAGGACGGCTTCAGATGAGCAGAATTTGCAAGATTTACTGGAAGGCTTTTACATACTCCCATTCTCCCCTTACATCTTCTCTTCCCTCCTCTGGCCACAAAGATCTCAATCTGTACTCTTCAATTAACTGCCTTTACTTTTCACCTTTTCCTGAACTGGCTGCTGGGAATTTGCTTGATGGGGCAGTTTCTATTATTCTACTTCTGTTATTCCCAAGGTTTCCTTGCTCTGCTGTGGAATGTGCTCTAAGTCATGGTACTTTTATACAGGTCCCAGGACTGTCTGCATTCGCTCTGTATGAATGCTCAAGTTTTATAGGGAGTAGAAGAAAAATCCTTGTTCATTTTTCTTTCTGTCCTGCTGCAAGACAAATGTTTAGCTGCCTTCCTCTTAGCAGCACTCAGATAATCCTTAGAGGGTAGGTTTTTAGCAGTGACCAGGGGGAGAAGATTAGAGCACATATCAAAAGGTCTCCAGACTCCTATTAGCAGCAATTGCAAGGCTAATTCTCTGTGGTCATTCCTAGAAGTTTGGTTGTGTATGTTCCTTTCTTAAAAAAATCACCACACAACCTAAAACAACCCCCAGACTTTATGTTGTCATTTTGGCTATTAATTTACCAGTCCTGTCTCATGAACGTTTTCCTGTTTTCTCTCGTGTTCTCCAACAATGTAAGCAGATTGAAATTTTACCCTTCCTGACCTACTTGGGAATTCCAGTCTTGTTTCTAATCCCTGATTCCTCACCAAGTTTACTAAGGGTCTTAGAGCACACTGCAAACTGGCCATGGACACAGAGGAATGCATTGAATAGGCAATTTCCCCAGCTATCCAAACAGGCTCCCCCTCTCCCAACCCATGCTGAGAGACTTTGGGTTCCATGTCCTAGTACATGGATGCTCATGCACTGTTCTTGTTGAAGTTTCAGTGACCCAAACACTCCCTTTACAGTGAAAAATCATTAAAACCATGGCACAGCTTAAATGCAGTCATGGGTTAATTTAGAAGATGACTGAGTGAGGACATGGTTCAGTGTGTCATAATGTAGATGTGTTTGCAACCCTGAAAATGTCTTGGCTGGGTGAACCTCCCACCGTGGATGCAGGAAGCTTTGGTCAAGCCATATATGCACAGTTGTGGCGGTCTTTTTTGTACCCACATTCCCAAAGCTCAGGATGCAGAAGAGGCTTTATTCCAGTTTAATAGGTAAAGACACACCACACAGGTGTTACTCCTTGGGGAAGCTGCATCTGGGCTTGATCAGAGCAACAGCATTAAGGTGTTTGTCAAACCCACATTGTTTCTGTTAACTCCTCTCTGTGAAAACGCTGATCGATGCTGCTAGGACATTGCTGTGTAGACGGCGCTGTTACTTTCCCTGAAAAAATCAGATTTCTTAGCTGATCAAATTTCGGGCTGATACCCTTCACTGGGACTGTTTGTAGCTCTGTCACTAAACCAGTTTCAGAGCAGTGATTACTTATTTCTCAAATCTGTTGATTAAAAACCCCACTGATTCCAAGCAATGAGACTGCAGTAACACTCCTTCCTCAAGATAACAATCCAAAATCTCAAACCCAGGGAGCTGTCCTGCTGCCTGTTCTCATCTGACCTCAGACTTTTGGCTTTGGCTAGTCAAGTGGTTTTGGAAAGCTGCTTTCCTTGGTCATCTTCACTAAGATTCTTCTTAGACACATGTGCTTATGCCTTTACTTACACACGTGGAAAGAGAAGATGAGTTTCTACAACCTCATTGACCAGGGCACATCAACAACTTGGCATAAGTTGCCATGAATTTTATTGGATATGTTCTTTTTCCTACTCTTACTCTCAGGTTCAAGTTTTGAATAAAATGCTCACAAATTCTTTTCCTTCATCACTGTGGTTAGCAAAATAAGTTTGTGTATTGCACTCCATATTACCACTCTTCATTTATGGCCTTAATCTCAAGCTAAAGCTTTGGCATTCTGCCTACCCGAACCTTGACAGGAATTACCTTGCTATCAGGAAGTTCCTCAAAAGCCTTTGGGTGTGTTAGTCCTGCAGAAATCACTGGCAATTTAAGAATGAGGTTCTTCTAGTCCCAAGTCTAACAGCCTCAAGGAAGCCTAAGGATTGAGGTGAACTTTGTTTAGGTTCACTTAACATTACTTAGTTCCTTCTCTTGGAATACCTTGGACTTTTGTTGCATTCTTCCTTTAGGTCCAAGTCAGTTTGCAGAGTATGACAGTAAAGACCCTTGAATATGTATGTTTCTAAACCTCACAGAGAGTAAGGTTGTTCGGGTTGTGTATCAAGAGGGAAGGAAAAAAGCAGACACATAAGCTTAGCCCTTAAGATAGGCAGTAGCAGCACACAAAGGTCACAGTTGAAGAGACAGTAGCTTGCAGACAGACAGGATTGTTGACTAAAAGTGATGTCATTAGAAAGTGGTGTTATTTGAACCTTATGCCCCACTCCATCTTTTTACAAGAAAACATCATCATGGATTAAAACACACCCAAACACTCAATAAAGGTGGGTTTCTCAGCTTGGTTATGTAAATTCTGATCAAATGTAGATGATTTCACCTCAGAACAACTTATAATACAGAAGATGTATGTCTTGGAATAAGCATGGCCAAGTCCCAGGCTAAGAGGATGATATTTTGGGACCTTAGCACCTGTGTGCTTAACCCCTCCCATCCGCTTGGCCCTTCTCTCCTGTGCTCTGCTTCTGAGCTAACAATGCAACAACAATGGCTACAGGTGTGGTGATTCCATCCTGCTCAACACAGATTCAGGTGAAATGGATCATAGTACAAGAGCCAAGGGCTGGCTTTAACAACTAAGCTCAAAGTAAGTTTGGTATGTAGCTTTGACTATGAGTCTGTCATCTTATTCCCATAAATAGTGGGCAGCCCAAGAGCTCTTTGAGCTCTCGTGGATGGTGGCTGGTTGCTAGGGCTCCCCCTTGTACAGAAAACCCCTAACAAGGTTACTCCTCTACGAGGTTCAGAGATTTCTTGCTGCAGCAGGTCCTTGGTAAGTGGCTAATAGCATGTAAAATGCTTTGCAGCTTCATTAAGGACATCTTAAAGACTAAATGTGTACCTATATTCTTTTAAATGGGAGGGTCTCCTGATGGCTTTGTCTGATCCTGTTCTCCATGAGGTAAATAACTTGGTGTACCTTGCCATCTTGTTTAAAAAGTCACATTTACTGGCCACACCTTGTTAAATTACTGTTTAGTATCAATAGATACGGTGTTGCTTCTTGCTTGCAAGTGAAGTGTATAAATACGTTTGTGACATCACCTCATTAATAATGATAAAACCTCAAAAGACTGTCCTAAGCATGTGTTGGCTTCATGGAGGTAATGGCTCCCTCTTCAGCTGATATCTGTGCTGTTTGACTCAGCTAACTCTTTTCCAGAGGGAGACAGTTTGTTTGAGGAGGAGAAGAGAAGAGAGCAAAACACCCCAAAATCCCAGCTAAATGAACCAAAACCACTACAAAAGAGTTTGGGTTTATACTGTGGTGGGACATGAAAATATTCTGGAGTCTCAGAAGGTTTCACAGGATCAGAAAACCATTATCTGTGCAGATTTATTTGCAAAGAAATATTTAGGGACAAAAGAGGAATCTGAATTGGCTTTTAAAAAGGGATTATTTAACTCAAAATGAACAAGTTCTTTTATTCCTTAAGTCATCAAAATAGCATCTTACAGACATGTTTTTTCTAAGATTTAAGTCATGAACTTCATTCCCAAAGTGAATTAAGATAAATCAGACTGAAGCCATGCTAATGTCAAATGAAATAGTCCAACCAGGCATTCAATGTAGTTTAAACATCAAATTTAAATTCACCCCACTTGTGGTGGTGAACGATGCTGCATGTCCCTGTGTAGGCAAAGTTGTTGGGAGTTTCTGATGATCTACTGAGGTCCTGAAATGTCCTTTCCTGCTTACACCCTGCAAGGAATATGGTCTGGAGCCAACACTAGTAAACTACCAAGCAGTTGGCAAGATCATGTCAGATTCTTGTTTGCAGCCACTGTTTCTCTCCAGGGGAAGATTGTGGCAACTTTTTTTGCCTCTGATCATTGTTTCTAATGATTCCATCCTTGCTCTTTGGCGTGCCATCAGACCTTCATTGATTTACTTGTTCTTACACTGGGACATACATATCCTGTGAGATTTATTTAGTGTGTTTATGTAGGATATATATTCTAAAGATCAAGACTCTGTGTAGCTCGCTGGTGCAGGGGTATGATTGTCAATTGAAGTTTTGCTGTGATCAGTAAGAGTGCCTGGGATTGCAACAGGAAACCAAAAATTAAATACATGCTGTGGTGTATGGACTGTTCTATCAAAAGTCTCAAAAGTATCAAAAGTCAAAACCTATGGATTTTGCTAATGGGGTTTTCCACTTATCCTAGAGTGGTTGCTACTGGTTTCCTTCATCAGACTGATGCAAAATCCAAAGCAAATTAGCTTAGAGCCTTGGCTTGCTGGCATGAGAGAACACTTTTCCTGCTTCTTACTCATAACCTCTTCTTTAACTTGTCCCAACAACATGCTCTGCTTCTCCCATCTACCCTCCTCTTCTTTAGAAGAGCAAAACTTGGTTAGATGGAAGCTTCTTTCAGCCTCTGGTATCAAATGCGAATCTTAAGAGGGACTTGACACTTGACTCTGTTAGCAGACTCTTTGGATAAAGACGTGTGTCTCCCATGTCTTGGTTACTGTGCAGTAGTCAGCAGTTTTTCATGGCTTTTCAATTTCTTCCAGGTGCAACGCACTTTCTGCTGACAGTGCAGACACTGGGGGTCAACCTCTGTTATTTTACTGGGGTGGGATATGAGACATCCAGGAAATTTGTTGGCATTCTTCAGAATTCAGGTCTTTGTTGACTGATCAGGGGGATGGCTATGGGGTGGTCACAACCTGGGGCTGAACTGTAGCAGGAGAAATGTCATCAGCTGGTCTGAATTGGGTTACTAAAATCTTTTTCTTCCTTAACAAATTTGCACTTGGTATTTAGGCAGGGTTAAATAATGAGGGGATTGCTCTGTAGAAAAGAAAAGAACTATTGGATGGAATTGCCTGCTCTGCAAATCTGTGCCTGATAATGGAGGAATGGAATTA
This sequence comes from Phoeniculus purpureus, assembly GCA_028565055.1. NCBI lineage: Eukaryota > Metazoa > Chordata > Aves > Bucerotiformes > Phoeniculidae > Phoeniculus > Phoeniculus purpureus. Next base: position 13,158,562 of record JAOXOE010000602.1, read on the forward strand.
AAAAAGAGCGCTGTTCCAAAATCCAGACCAAAGGGAGGAAATGTTCCCTCTTTGCATGAGCCTGAGGAGTGTTTCACTGCTTGGAATGTAAGACCCTCAGCTATCAGAGGTAATTCCAAGCATCACAACTACAGATGAATCTCCATCCCATGGGAAAATCTGACATTTAAAAATTTGCTTTGAGTTCTAAAACATGAAAATTATTCAATTTCTTATCTGCAGAAAATGTCAAAAGCTTTATTTTAGTAGTAGTAAATGTCAAAGTGCCTTGTTTTGACATTTAAAATGCAAATAGTGGAAGCGTTTAATCCCTGAGACAACCTGCAGAAGATCACAGTATCACAGTAATGATAAGGTTGGAAAAGACCTTAAAGATCATCCAGTCCAACCTAAAAAAAGATCGCTTCCTCTGATGTCATTTCAGCTCTTAGTTTCATTGTCCACCAATGCTTTCTTGTTTGGGAGTTGTTGTCCCAGCCTGTTTTCTTCTGTGGGCTGGTAACCAGAATGACTGCCTCTCCCATTGAACTACCCAAATGGAAGCACGTGCTCAAAAAACTGGCATTTGCTTGTATTGTGGGATATGTAGTTTTCTAGTCTGCTTGAAAATCGGCAGCCCTGAGATGGGACTTGGGCACCTGTTCTTCCAAGTACCACAGAGAAACATAACATAAATACATATGAGTTCCTGTTGTGTTGCATGCGTTTAGAAAGACAGCACTTTGGTATCACGTCCTTCACAGGAAGCTGAAACCCAGTGTGATTATTTTTTCTCTTCCCCCTACCTCTAAAATAACAGTAACCCACAGAAAAATTTCATATTCATGTATCCCAGTGGAAAATCCTAGGTAAGGTTTCACTGCAGTGTTTTACACCGTGTAAATTCACAGCTACTGTTCAGCTACTTCTGGTCACCCAATATGTAACTTTGGGGCAGGAGCAGAAGACCAAGGAAGGTCTGTTGAGTTCGTTCCTGAAATCAACAAGTCCCCTTGTAATTTGCTCAGTGATATGAAGCAGTCCACAGCCATGTCAGCCACACAGCAAACCTTGCCCCTTTGTTGGCTGCCAGCAGAACTTGCTGCTTTTCTAGGAGTTGTTCTAATTCCTGCATCATCCTGGCTTTCAGGGATTCACATACCTTGAAATAGGCAATGTTAAGCGTCTCCTGAATTTAAATGTGTAGTAGCTTTTGCAGTGCTGCTCACATTGTCTTCTTTGTGTCTTCCTTCTCATTCAGGAACCTCAATGCAGTTTATAAAACACAGAGAAACCAAGGTCTAGAGAGGGAGAAAGTACCTTATCTAGAAAGAGTGACCCAGTTAATGCAGTCAGGGCATGGAGTGTAGAAAGCTGAATGGGGCAGTTACAAAATATCAGTGCCACGTCTCCATGCCTGTTGTCTTCAGAGTGTGGAAGGTCAGAGGAGAAAATGTAAATTCCTTGCCTTCAGTATATAGCAAGGACTAGGTGGTTTCTCCCTTGGAGTAAAGTTGACTGAAAAGGAAACACATCAATGGAGATTAAAATTCATTCAGAAAAATAAATTATTCCTTGATGGATTTGGACAGCAATAAAAACGTGGGAGAAAGACTATTCTAGAGCTTGTCTCTTTTAGTTGGCATGAACTAGTCGCCAGCAAGCTGTAGGATTGGTTTGTGCAGTGTTAATGGCTGCAGAAACACAACTGCATTCAAGATGGTGCTTCGTGTCATTTGAGTAGGAATAGGATGAATTAGAAACAAGGCGGCAGGTTTCAGCCCAGTACCACGAGGTTCCACCTCTATTCCAGAGAAAGAAACTTCATCTCCAGAAGGTGCCAGGACCAGAGCAGCACAGGGCACTGAGCTGTATCGAAAATATTGCAGGTGGGTTAGGAAAGCGTGTTCCTCGAGTAGGGATGGATTCACACATGGTCTCAACCATACTGCAACCGGCTGTGTCGTTACCACTTGACTGTGGGTTGCTATTGAAAACAAGTGAATGGACTGGGCTCCTAACTTGGAGCCAGCTCTTTGCTGGTGTTGTGGAAGTGGAAGCATTGCACTTGTTCGCATCACCTCTCCGAAAGAGGAAGAAACCTTCCTCTTTACCCCAAGCAGTGCTTGAGAGCCTCTCCAGGCCATTTCAAGCTGACTTGCAGCAGAATGATGGGCCACCAGAGGCCTCACGTATGCTCAGCCAGCAGAGCTAATGGCCTGGGCCTTGCTGGCTAGAATGCAGAGCAATCAATAGATGTCCCAGAGATGCTGCCGAGTCCGTCCGTTTCCTGCACGCAAGCTGCACATTGTAAAAACTGAACCTTTGATTCTTTTTCCTGTTTGCGCTGGAGCAGACCACAGAAATTGCACAATCCTCCAGGACAGACCTGAGGTGAATTGTGAGACGATAGGTTCCAAGGCAATATATCACACTTGCTGAAAGAGTGATACAGTCCAGAGTAGGGGGTTGTAATTAGGGAGAGCAGTGACAATGCACAGACAAAGTGTTTCCATAAGCACAGGAAGAAGTGAAAGCTCGTTCCAAAAGCTCTCACTTGTGTGGATTCTCTAGTGTTCAATAAAAGGTGTGATCTCTGAGTAAGAAAGTCTCTCCCCTTTCTCCACTTGCTTATTTTGGTGAAATATGTTAGCCACAATATTTTTGGGCATTCTCTCCTGCCTGTCAGGTTACAAAGCTGTTAGCTGGAAGTTGTACGGGCTGACACATAAACAACACGATCACATTAAACTCCAGTTCCCGGAGAAGCCACTCCAGAGTAACAGATTTGATTTGGTGGAGACATCTGCAGGTGTGGTGGGGAGCAGGGTAGCAAATTTTGGATAAATAATGGTGGGGGATTAAAGAGAAAACAAACTTTATGTTTCTACCTTTAATCATTCTCCAGAGGGAGTTTTTCAGAGGACTTTTTAGGAAGTGCTTTTCTAATGCTGTACGGGAAAAGAAGGGAAAGCAGAGAAAACCAACAAAAACACTCATCAGAGTGGTTGGCTATACATTCCTCAGCAAATACAGACGGATAAGTGGACATAGATAGGTAGATAGACAGGCAAATAGGAATATGTAAGTATTTTTTAAAATGAAAAGCCATTTCCCAGACAAAATAGAGTGGAAGTATTCAGAAAGTTTTTGTCTTTTGCATAACCTCAAAAAGGTTGCACAAGGCATCGTCTAGAAGAGCAAGTTCCTTTAGTGCCTGACTGGCTGATCCTGGAGGGTCCTGGAGGGTCAAAGCTCAACCATCCAGCATTAACAATAATTCACTCAAGAGTGTCACTATCTCCATGGAGGAAACCTTCCTTATTCTTGCTTTACCTTCAAGGAGGCGTGCAGTCCTTACAGTCCTCAGGCTGGTAACCTTGACCCTACGTGACCCAACACTTCCAGAAAAAGGACAACAGTTTGACACCCATGGTTTCATTTAACTAGCATGAAATCCAAGAACTACAAGAATGGTAGTTTACTCCTGGACATGTGTTTAAAAGTCATGTCGACGTGGAGCTTAGGGACGTGGTTTAGCTGTGGGCTTGGTACAGTTCAGTTAACAGTTGGACCCAATGAGCTTGAGGTTTTCTAACCTAAATGATTCTACAATTCTGTGAGAGAGACAAAATTTTAACACGGAAAGGGAAAGGATGGAAGTTATGCCAATAACTGAGCACTGATTGGGATATCAGCTGATTGTCTCCTGTGGAGGTGGAGAAAGCAGACAGCACTTGGTCAAATGGCATTTGTCCATAAGGCTGACTCCATGCTTTAGAGGAGGATGACTGAGTCTGTTGGTGTTCAAACCTTCTAGGGTGGATGTAAGACAGACTACTAGCAAAAGGACAAGGCTTGTACACCAGTGATGCCAGAGCAGTCACTGAATGATTGTGGCTGTCTTCATCTTGAAATATTGCTATTTTCTCCATTCCTCTCACTCTGGAAAGGCCTCAGAAAACACAAGTAGCTGTTGACGATGCTTTGAACGCAGTTTGAGATCTAGGTAAAAGATCTAGGTAAAAGGTTTCCTCCTGTCGTTTTCACATGCGTAAGGAACAACTACTGTTATTTGCTTTTATCCGGAAATTGTGTTTTTCACAAACAATAAGCGATTCCATCTCTCCACTCTCAAAAAAAGAGAGCCAATAGAAGTGAAGTGTCTTCAGGAAACCATGATGAAGAGGAATCTATTCCACTGCAGATTGCCTGAAGCCTGAGAATGGAATGATTGGCATAGGTGTTAACAGGTCAAGCCTTTAAAAAACCAAAGGATCATGTTTGACCAACACAAGAACCACTGTTCCTGTTATCAGACTGAAAACTGGAAAGTTGTTTGACAGTGTCAGCGGAAGTCCCTCTGGAGAGGCAGATCTAGAGAATGACTGAGACCAATACCTTACACAGTCTCTCCTGTTCAAGTGGAGAGCTTTTTGATAGCTCATTGATCGCATGTGATGGACACACTTACACAGTCTCATTTTATAAAAAACACTTTTATTTCCTTTTCAGTGTCCGTAAAGCCCAGTTCTTTTGCCCTGAATATTGGCTTTCAAGGATGCATTACTAGAAATAAGTAAAAATGTCTAATAGGCAACAAACACCCTGGCTTCACATCTCCTTTCCGAGATTCATTGTGAACATAAAACAGATGTGATCTTGTGAAGAAGTATCTTCTGATATTCCAGATGGGAGTCCTGCATCGCTTTCCCGTTGGCTAAATGTGGTTGGGGGAAAACAGTAGTACCAACACGCAGTGCTGAGGTCCAGTGATGAGAGAGGGGACTGCTTCTTTCATTCTGGAACCTACTGATGGATCTCTGAATGGGCATTAACTGGAAAGCAAAGATTAAATTTCACCTGCTTTTTGCTCTGTATAATCCTGCCTGGTTGGATGTTACCAACTGCAAAGTATTTCCTAGCTCTGGTTTTGTTTTCAATTTTTTGAAATAAGGCTTTTCCATCCAAACATCTGAACAGCTGAATACAAAATGCAGATCAGTTCTTTAAAAAGGGGAAAAAACTGCAAGCCGACCTTGGTATTCTCTGTTACACAGGAGCTGCTGGTTGAAAGGCACCCCAGAGGCACAGCACTTGCTCCATTCTTCCATATGTGTCATCCAAAGTGCGAGTGCCAGGCTAATCTTTGCTACTCTTACTGATGAATCTACAGGTTTATTGTGGATACACACCAGCCCTGGTGAGCACGTGCACAGAAACAACAGTGAAGTAGTAGGAGGTCTGTGGCATGAGTGATGCAGAGTTAAATGCTGGTGGCAGCCTCATGGACCCAAATTGATCATTAATGTACCTTCTCAGCCTGAGGAAAATGTTCACTGTTAGGTTGGATGCGTGTGTCCCAGCACTTCAAGCCGAACCTCATGGGATGGGTCCTTTTAGCTTCAGACATGAGATTCATCCTTTTGCAAGTCAAATTTACCAGGCAAATTCTTTTCATTACTTGAATTGAGGTGAAGGCTTTACCCAATGTATTGACCTCTCCTGTAAACCCTAAATGGCTGCCACAGCAATGGAACAATTAGGTTCCAATTTGGGTGGAATGATTCATGCTTCAATAAATTCAGTTTCAACAAGACATGATTATGGTGAGTCACATAATCGCGGATTAATCACAGCACCTCCCATTTAGCAGTCAAAACAGTGGAGGATTCAAAACACAATGCTTGTGATGCTCTCAGCTTTTATTTCACTTGGTTTCATTTCTGCTTTGCAGTTGATCCTACACAAGCCCTTGGATAAGGCTTTTGGGGTCGCACACGGTCTGTAAGACAGCATGGTGACTTCTCTTATTGTTTTTCATGTGGTGAATGAATGTAAAAGGCAATGAATACCAATAATTTCAGCAAGAACCTGAGGAACTCATGCTTGCTACTGAGCTTCCCTTGGCACAGTGCATTGTTAGGTGTGATTAAAGGCTCCCAGTGCCTTCTGCATTGGAGTGCACACAAAACTGAACTGTGAATTCTCTTGTTGAGTTAGTTCTTCAGAGCTACGGAGAAAGGGCAACTACTTCTTGATGATGTCTAAGCATCCTGTTCCTATCACATGTTAAGGCAATACTTGAAAACATTTGTTAGCGTTTATCTCTGGGTCAGTGCTGGTCCTAAGCATCTTGTGTCTATGCTGGCTCCTATCTCAGCTGAGGTGTGTGGTACTGTGTCTTCTTCTCTCCTTACTCCTTTCCGCTGCTACTGAATCTGGAGACTGAGAAGGGATCACTCACTTGGCAGAAGCTGTGCTCGTCTTGTCTCATTTGAATGACACTTTTCACCTCACGTACACTTGCCACAAACCAGTGAGGGGGAAATTCCTTCTTTGTGATCAGACAATTTGTGGCTGCCCTTTGTGGGACCCTGGGCAGGAACACACGCAGTGGTTTTTCCAGATATTGTAACCCAACTTATTCCGTGCGACCAGTGTATTTTGAATTGCTGTTGGATCATTTTATGGAATTTTTTTGCTTTCAAAGCTTTCCTTCTCCAAAGGGGTTAGAAAGGGGTTTATTTTGTTTTCATTTGTATTGCATTTAATTTTAAGGTGTTTTGGGGGATCAGAACAGGAGGGTGAGCGTTTTGACAAGAGGAGTGAGAGGGAAGGTTATTGGTTGTTCTGTGACATTTGTTTTCTACTACCACTGATTAGGATCAAACTTGACAAGCTGAAATTTACTTCTCTGTGCATCTTGTGAGTTTTCCCTAGAATTCAGTTCAGTTTTAAAAATTGGCTAAAGGATCTGTGGAGAGGATGAGATGTTGATGGAGTTATCAGCAAACTAACAAAGCCTTTAAAGGAAAAGCCTCCAAGGGCAAAGACAAGGTTTCTTCAATCTGTTCTTCTCTCCATCCTTCCTCCTCTGGCCATCACTTTGCACAAGTTGATCTTTTATTAATTTCTTTTTCAGAAATGATTACATTTTTTTCTGTGAACAAAAGGGTGGACTAGAGAAGACCACTTCTGGAGAATTAATATTCTGACAAATAGCAAGCGAAGCTGAATTGGCAGGAGTTGTAAGGCTGTTTCTGTGTGGAAGTGAAGGAAATACTGTGATAAAAACCTGTCCTAGGTATGGCAAAAGTTACACAACCTGAGTAAGTGTGTGTGAGGCACGGTGGTGAACAAAAGACAACAAACCTGCAAAACACCAAAGGTGAGTATGAGGTCTGAGTGGGCCATGGGTGACCCACTAAGCATGCAGAGACCCATCTCTTGGCATGTACAATCTGTGTTTCTCTTGGGCTTCTGCAGCCCCACAGTCTCTGCCAAATGCTTGGCTTAGGGATGCCAGCAGCCTGCAGGCTTCTTTGGAGCCATGACTATGGTGGCTTTCAGAAATGATCTGCACAGTAGTCACAGCTGGAGGTGCTGTTGGATATCTCAATACAGGGGATTTCTGAAGAAACCAGAGTAAGTTTCCGACTGATTGTTTATACTCTCCCTTCAGCAAGCAGAGGGTGCGGTTTTGAGTGGAGAATATTGCTTAAGGCAACTGTAAGCCCAAAAAGCCACATTTATTCCATGGCTCAAGCCTGTATCCACAGTCCCAGGAGATTATATTACTCACAGAAAAAGCATATTAAAATCTCCCATGCATCATAAGATATGCCACCCAACAGGAGGCTGATTCTGTCTTAGTGGCATCTGAATTGTAAAGAAGAAGAGAAGCATCCAGAAATGACTGTATGCTCCCAGCAGGACCTTGCGTTTACAAGCTAAATCCACAGAGCTCCAGGGAGAGGTCTGCTTTAGAGATGCGGCCTCAGTGATTCCATGGACACATCCTACTTTCCAAGTTAAGTCTGAACCAAAATTAATGCTAAAGTAGTTTTGGAGATCAAATTAACCTAAGAGATCCGGTGGTCCTCAAAAGAATAATTGAATCATAGAATCAAAGAATATATTGGGTTGGAAGTGACCTCTAAAGGTCATTCAGTCTAACCCCCCTACAACAAGCAGGGATATCTTTAACTATAACTGATTGCTCAGAGCCCCATCAATCCTGACCTTGAATGTCTCCAGTGATGGGTCCTCTACCACCTCTCTAGCCAACCTCTTCCAGTGATCCACCACCCTCAGATTAATGAATATCATTTATGTTTCAAACTATAATTGTGAAGCCATTCCAGGTAAGTTGTGTAAATTTTATATAACCAGTACCACATGCTTCTTGATGGATTATCCCCTGTCAATTCTTCCCAAATAACATCCTGGGTTAGTTGAGCACTACAAAACCATTGCATTCCACCCCAAACAGAGCCACCTCCTACCTGGGATAGAGATAGCGGAGACCCCTGCTCCTCAGTGCATCTACTCTCACTGATGTCAGATCGGTTTGGTTTGATTTTGTGCGATGGCACTTTTAGCCTGTAGAATATTTTTAATCTACTTCCAAGCAGCAAGTCCTTGGGGACCATTCCCAATGTGCCTGTAAATGTGCAAAGCGTGCAAAACGTGTGTGTAAATGCCCTGTATAGAGCGACAGTGTCAAGTCCACAGCCTAGTATCAAAAAACAAGAGCAGACCTGGAAAAATATTACAAAACTCTTCCACTGGCACAAGCAGGTCAGTGTCAGTGTTGTTCTCAGATACTGTTTCATTGGCTTCCTTCTCCTTTTTCCTCTCCCTCTTCTGAAGTACGTTTTCTTTCCCTTGTGTTGCACAGTAGGGTTATAGCCCTGGAGATTCACAGTGATGAGGAGGAGTAGGCAGAGATCAAAAACACTATTAGCTTTGAAAAGATTATTCCTGGCTTCAAACCAAGTACCGCAAAGTCCAATCCATCCATCTTACTCAAACACTGTTTCAAAACTGGTCACCCAACCCTTTTGGACTCTGCTTTCCTTTCAACTTTATATGGCACACAGAACTCTGTGATTTTACCTTTTAAAGTGTGGCACTGAATTTTTTACTAGCACAACTGACTGCTCATATTTTTAAAACCCAAGGCTGCAGACTTCTGTGGTGTTTTCAGTCCTGCTCAATGCCTTTCAGGGCCAGAGTCTCTCTGTTGATTCACAAATCAACAACACCAATTTTACCCTGGCTCAATGACCTTTAGAGAGAAATAATTCACTTCATTGCTTTGGAAACAATCTCCAGCAATCTGAAGAACCAAAGTAACAATAAAAGAGCCAATGATAATTACAAGGAGTTTGCCAAAAAACAGATGGGGTCTCTTTAGAAGAATGCCAAGATCTACAATATTTTGCTGAAAGAAAATTTAATTTTAACAGCTGGGTGGGGATAATTGTGTTAACAGCAGAAGGTGCATGAGCTGAGAACGTTTTTAGTGCGTATAAAATGTACTACCTTTTCAAACTACTTTTACATTTTCAGAATGGATATCAATGGCATCAGTAGATACCATTGATCTACCATCAGTGGATCGTCTTGTCCATCTCTGAGTCACAAATTTAGGCAGCCAGAAAAGATTGAGATGTTTGGGAGTAGGTTCATCAACTGTAACCTATCACAGAACATTAGGGATTGGGACTCCGAATAATCCTCTAGTCCAATTCCCCCACCATAGCAGGATCACCTAGACCAAGCCACACAGGAACATATCCAGGTGGGTTTTAAACATCTGCAGAGAAGAAGACTTCACAACACCCCTGGGCAGCCCCTTCCAGTGCTCTGTCACCCTCACTGTGAAGAAATACCTTCTCATATTTATTTGGAACCTCCTGTGTTCCAGCTGACACCCATTGCCCCTTGTCCTGTCATTAGATGGCACTGAGAAGAGTCTGGCTCCATCCTCCTGACACCCACCCTTCACATATTTATAGACGTTAATGCAGTCACCCCTCAGTCTTTCATTTTTTCCAAGCTAAAGAGACACAGCTCCCTCAGCCTTTCCTCATCAGAGAGATGTTCCACTTCATCATCTTCATGGCTCTAATCAGAGTTTTGTTTTCATTGTGTATTAGAAGTTGTTCTTACCCTTAAACCCCCTGAAGTAACAATCGTTGAGTAGTTAACCCATCCACGCCTGACTGTTAGGAATAGTTAAAGTGATTTGGCTGGTTAGCTTTAGCTGTGTATCTTGGTGAGTGCAAATGGAAGACATGTCTCAAGGTGACATGTGTTGTATGAAATAGAAAAATGCATCCTGTAAGTTATTCCAGAGAGACAGGTCACACAGTCTGATCATGTACGGGTGTGCTTGGAAAATGAATGATTATCCAACATTGCCTTGTTTTTGGAAAGCAACCAGAAAAAAAAGAAGTTGCTCAAGAAAACAACTCCTTACTCAAATTAAAAATGTTCTGCATGGATTAGGAAGGAACAAGATCAGTGAAATAATTTTATTTTTCCCATATGCCTTGGAAAGTAGTAGGTCATGAATAACGCTTTGAGGATTTAAGGGATGAGAAGAGTGCACATACCTTGGTAGGAGCATGCAAGAAATTCTGGAGAATGTAAAGGAAGTTTTCAACGGTCAAGATATAATTGGGCCAAGCTAATGACTGCAAGAGTTTTGAGAAGACCATTCACTTTCTACAGCTTTTCCTACATGAGATAAACCCAAGACACCATATTCCTCCACTCCTGAGGGCCACCATCAGTATACACAGACCAAAATGTAGCTAACAAGAAAAGACATTTTAAAAAGTATGATGTGGATAGATGAGATGGGAATTGCCGAATATTTGTTATTGATTTTCCTCAGCCCAAAAAACAGGGAAGACAAAACAGAACAAAAAGCTTAGTTTATGTAAGAAGTTGATCTTATTAGCAGCACAGAAAGAGATCGTTAACTACTGTCATTAAAAGTTCAGTTTGCATCAAGTAGTAACTACAGTCTAGTGTGCCAGAACCCCATGAAGACGGTTACAGCTGAACCTGCTGACCATGTGTCATTTCAGACCTAGTTTTCCACTTGGAAAGGATTAAAAAGAGCACATAAATATTAGTCGTACTGGATGACTTTGTATGATTTAACTCAGCCCGTTTAACTACCAGCAAGTCAATCAATATACTGGCAGCCAAACTCTCACTTAATGCCTTTCAAAGTGTTTTTCCCAAGAGGATTATCCACAGCTAGGATGCAGAGGTCAGATATAATTTGTTCAAAAAGTTAGTGTACTACCACAATATTAAAACATCTCACATAGTCCCAGTCAGTACCAGGCAGTTCTTAGTGTCAAGTTCTCTGAATCCAGGCCAGACCATTAGAGTTGTATGATTTGACTGCCTGTGCACTTCACAAAGGCTGGGTAGAGTTTTTCTCCCTGTGTCCACCTAGTACAATTCTGTAACACTGCCAGGTGAAAATGTGTTACCTAGAGAGACGCTCAGGTCTTTTTCAGAGAAGACAAGGCACAAGAGAGTTGACTGCTTCTGCAAGCAGGTTACTCCAAATAATCGATCATTCTTCTCCCCATCACAGTAAACTAACATGCCAAGTTTTAATTCCAGTCCAAGCTCTAGATTCTTGTTCTGCATTCCTCTGCTGATTAAATGGTTCTTAGCAACAATTATTTTTACCTTGGGAAGGTAATTTTAGAGTAATCATGTCACCTCTTTTCTCCCCAGCTGTCTTCATTATTGGTTAAACACATTGATTTCTTGAACCCTCCCGAGGTGAGGTGATTTCTTCAGACCCAGAATGACTAGGTGGTTTTGTTCCCTGGAATGTTGTGGCTTTGCGTCCTTTCTCAGGTACGGATTCAGAACTGGATGCCAGCAGCTGGCATCAGTAAATGTCATCTGCAGAGGTAATGGTGTAACCTGTTAGGTTATTAGTTCTCTTTCAACACAACCTATGACCTCAGCAGCCCTGTTTAGCCTGTCTCCACAACCACAGTGAAAAGCCTTTTTCTAACTTCTGTCTTAAGACATTGTGGTGAACACAAGTCTTTCTGTAGATAGATATACTGCCGTTCTCTTAAGCAGAAACTTTTACTTAAATATTTTATTTGAGTTTATCAATTCATTGCTTTGATTCTAAACCATTGCAATACTTGGGTCACCCTGTAGCCCTTATCAGCAGGGATTTCATACCCACTACTAACTCAGCGATGAAGGTGCAGAGCCAAAATAGTCCTTATCCTTGAACAGCAGCACTAAAAAGACAGCCCTTCAGGCTTTTTCTCTGGACTGACTCTGTCAGTCAGTGTTTAATTGATTCCTGCTTTATAAATTTTTCAGTGCTCATTTGTTTTAAATCAAGTTATGAAGCCCTAACCACTCAGTGAAACTAATGGCAGTAACCCAGACGTGCAATGTTTCTGAAGAGCTCTCTGGTAAGAGCTCTCTGGTAAACGTAACTGGTAAGCTGGGCGGTCACTGGACAGTGACGGCCGTCTTCAGCAATCAGAATAACTTGGGTCAAATTTTTTAAAGTTCTCACAGGATTTCACAGAACATTAGGGATCAGAAGGTACCTCGAAAGATCATCTAGCCCAATCCCACCACCACAGCAGGATCACCTGGATCAAGTCGCACAGGAACATATCCAGGCAAGTTTTAAATGTCTCCAGAGAAGGAGACTCCACACCCTCCCTGGGCACCCTGTTCCGTTCCTCCTGTGCCCTCAGTGGGGCCGTGACTTCTTCGTCAGCACAGGGAAGTTTGTTACATCAAAGCACCTATATTTCTGGAGGGTCCCACACCCTACCCTTAATGACCATGCCTGGCTCTCCATTGTGTCAAATATCAGATCACAGATCTTCACTGTCATGTTCTAAGAGGATTCAGGATGGTAGTGAAAGGTTTGATAGGTGGGAACAGTAATAGTTTTTCAGCTGTCTTGATTTACTTTTTGTCTTCAAGTCAGACTTAACTAGTAGGTTACCCTGCAGAACGGCATCCAGCTTGCTTGACAAGACCTATTGTCCAATGAGGTTTATTTTTATGGTATTTCTTCCACAGACTGCTTTTTCTTATTTTTTTACGTTTTTTTTCTAATTAGTGTCAATTTAGTGAGTTAATAACCTGCTGATGGCAGACAGAAGAGCTCCTGTGGCTCATATGATCCAAGGAAACAAGCTATGATGATGGAAGATACACCTTCAAACAGGAAGAGTAAAACAAGTAATAGTGTTATATTAGCACTGGAAAGCTCTCAAGCAAATGCTGTTCAGGATTGACAAGATCATTACATTTAAAGTCTTTACAGCAGTAGAATGGGAAAATATGCAAGAATATATGTGGGAAACAATTCAAAGGAAATTGAGAAAACTGACTACTGGATTCATAGGCTCATAAAATGAGAGTAAAGCTTGAGGAATGAGGATGGTTCAGTTCACACAGTAAAAAGTTTCAGATTTTTCACTGTAGTTTATTCCCTTACAGTGTTTATCAAATCCTACAAGCTTTTAGCTCTAGATCTAGTGCAAGCTGTATGAGCTCCTAGAGAGGCACAAGGAAATTCATGCAATAGGAAGTCAAGGAGAACAAGGAATTACACTCCCTCATGTAGCAGAAGGGAAGACTGAGTCCCCTTCAGATTTGTCTTCATGGTAAGAGGTCTCTGCAGAAATAATTAATTCATGTTGTGGGAGCAAAGTTGATGTTGATCAACACTCATTACTCAAGCTGTTGAAAGACGCGAAAGTGAAACAAGACACTGGGGAGGGTGAAAGTGGTAATGATCTCTAGGAAACGATGAGAAAGGGTGTTTTGACTGCCAAGACAGATAGCCCCAAGGATACTGTCAGGTGGGCATTTAAAGCTAACTGTGTAGACAAAGGGAGATGCAAGTTCAGCACATTTCCCCATAACGAATTATGGAGAAGACAGCTGTACCTGATCTGAGGGCAAATGCTGATACTGTGGCAAGCGTCACAAGCATCACAGCTCTGTTCCCTGCCTGTTGTCCCACACTAGCCACCCATCTGCGATTCTCTACTCAAAGACTCTCAGAGGAGGGCCTGGCTTATGATTTGAAACGAGCAAGGAAATGCACAATTATTGTTTTATGCGAAGAATGACTGTCTTTCACTGCATCTCACTCAGAAAATGAGGGACAGCCGCCTTTGAATTACCACCCGTGATGGTTTAAGTATTTGCTGAAGGCCAGGGACTTCCTTAAAAGTAGCACTTTCCTAAGTGCCTCACCATCTGTTCAGTGCTTCTGACAACGTGTTTATATTGTCAGTTGCACAAGGGGGAAGAGAATCAAAGCGCTTCATATTTTTTGTTAATGGAATATGTTGAGATGACATTAATCATATAGACAGGGAACCCGCTACTCCTAAGTGAATGCATGAGTTAAATGCTGGGACTATTAATGGGCCCTGTTTCTGATCACTGCTGTCATAAGTGTTAACAGGCCTGAGGCAAATTAAACCACTTTTCACATTTTTCTCAAAGTGAGGGAAGGGATCCTGGCACCAGCAAAAGTGCTGAGGTGAAGGGCTTAGCACAGCAGTAATGCGATCTCTCGCAGCTCAGACACTCCTATGCTCCCCTTCACAGCACGCTGCCCGACCTCTTCTCCGGAGCTCAGACACGGGGACTGGCTTTTCCATAGCAAGGTGAGGAACAGAGCAGGCAGGAGCTACCCAGTTGTCAGTAACCTCAGTTACTGGAGATGGCATCGAGGAACTCTCCGGAAGGAAGTCCAATCTCAGCGTTGCCATTTGCAGCGGAAAAACGGAACCAGAAGCAGAGGTTCATCTTCTCTATGGTGCACTTGTACTTGATTAAGTTGTTGGGGAAGGATTGTCTCACGAAATGCCTGCTCTGCTCCGAGTCTCTGTCTGCCTTGCAGTACCACAGTGTGCGTGCAAGCCCAGGCTTGTTGTTGTTCTGCAGAAGTTGCAGCTGGCTGGCCAAAACCTGCCTTTATCCCGTAAGAAGCAGAAGAAAATGCATCCAGCCTTAAGGCTGTGGTCACCCTGAATTTGTAAGGTCCTTGCATGTAGTGGGCAGGCTGTTCTTGAACCAGCAGGAATTACTTGGTATTACTGCATTTGTATGCCAATGTGGACTGTGTTTGGACTCTGAAAGTGTAGGGCCTTAGTCACCCAGCACTCAACACCACTCAGAAAACATCTGTGTAACTCCACTCGGTCCCACACAAAGCCCCACCTTACAGATCTCAAAATAAAAGTGACTTCAGGTGATTTCTCTCAGAGGCAAATCTATTTATCCAAGCACTTCTTTCCTGTCTCCTCTTTTGCCTTCTTCCTGAGTGCAGGGTTGTATCTGCCAGCTGAACCCTGAGCTGGGGTGGCAGCATTTTGCTGATATGAGGAACGCTGGATTTTTCGGTAAGTTGTGAAAGCCAAACTCCTTGCCAGCTTTCCTTTCAGAGTTTTAGACTGGGTGTTTGAGTTTGCTTTCTGTTTCAAGAGAGGAGAGATGTGGCAGGCTAGCTGTGGTCTCAGTCCCTTTGGAAGTCAGTCCTGCATCAAAGGAGGATACCAGGCAAGCACCGGGCGGTGGTGGGAATCACTTTCTGATGCCCAGGCTCGTGGTCTGCGTGTGTAGTGTGTAACTTTAATGTAAGTAACATTGTCAAAAATCACGACAGTGGAAGGGAATAAACCCCTCGTTTGTTGGGAGATTAGGTAAAAAATCACTGTGATTTTCATGTGAGACGTGTTTCAGTTTGTTTTGCCTGCCTTCCAGGTTCTGAACCCATTTGTTGTTTGAACTACTATAAACTGTTTCTTCTCTAAAGGTTTTACCCCCAGAGATCTTCCAAATCTATTGCAGATTTGAAGAGGCTGTTTAACCTTTTCTGACATTTAAAAGAAAACAGAAAGCCAGCCCTGCCAGCTGAAGAGTGAGTTAAAGGAACCAGTCCAGTTTGCATCCAACTGGATGAAGAAAGGATAGTCAAATTCCTTCCATTTTGCACATAGTTAGTCATGAAATTGTACAAGAGAAAGCAAAAAAAAAGACAATAAAACAGCCGTATTGTAACAGCTGAGGCAAACCTTGGGTAACTGTCAGCACTGAAATGTCCAGAGAGCATTTGTACCATTCCATTTCATTAAGCTGAAGGGTGGGACTGAAGACTGTAAAAGATTATAGCTGAACTCTTAAGAAATTTATAGCTCACAGCACAATGAAACACAAGGGAAGTCTCCCTTTCTCGTGTACGCAACAGGGAGCCTGGGTTTCGTCTCTCCTGTGATGATGTGTAGGAGAAGGTGGTTGCCAGATGCGCCAATGAAAACTGAAGTGTGCTTCATGAATCCCTTTTTTTCCTTCCCTGTTGCCTACAGACTGCATTTGCACAGTCACTTTTACTTCCTGAACCCTTGACTAGGACAGGAAGCCTTATGGGTGGAGTTTAGGGCAATGACTGATGCCTTGGGGGCATAATTCGTAACAGGAACAAGTGCAGTGACTGCCACGGGAGAGGGGACGCTTCTCCCATTTCAAACAGTAGGAGCTGCTCTGTTTTGTACCCACTGAGCTGCCAAAGGGAGCTTAAATTCTGGCTAAATTAGAAATGTATGTCTACTGCACTGCAGTCTGTGCTCTGTAACAGAGCAAGTATACTGGGAAGCTGAGTTTTTCCTTCTCAGAAATCACTTTGGTTTCACCCTTCTCTCTCTTTATACCAGTGCATCCTCTCCTCACATCAGTGGAGCTCCTGCAGACTTCAGAGTAAGAGAATATTTAGAATGGCAGTTATCACCAGCAGAAAAGACGTAGGGCTGATGGGGAGCGGGTAAGAAAGAGAAGCAGTTCTAGGTAACTAGCAGTGTTGACTATTTTACTGGCAGTGTTTGGCTATAGCACTTCCTTTGGCGGCTTTTTTCCTGCCTATTTTGAGTCACCAAAAATGCTGGATTGTGCTTGTTGTTGCTAGAGCAGAGGAGATACCTACCAACAGCACAGATGGCCAAGAGATGTACACTCATGCACGTTTCCATTAGGAAAGGCAATTTCATCAAACTGGTTTTTCCAAAGTGAAGAATTTTCGAGATCACAATGCGAATGAAGCAGAATGAAGTGTTGCAATCCAAATAAAGTGCAACCCAAGCTCAGAAAAATCTTTGTTTTCCTTTTTATTTATACAAAATAGTTAATGTTTCTCTTGATTCACCGTGGCACTCAGCTTAATTTCTTTGTTTGAGCATTGTCTTGTGAGAGTTTTGATTCTCAACTCTGTTCTCTCCACTACGGGGCCATAGTCCTGCAAAAGGGAAGACTGCAGCTCCCAAGGAATAACATGCACATGGCTTGGCCTGAATTATGGGCTGTGTTGGATGCTCATGTGAGTCTAGTGCTGTATGAGAAATGTAAGTTGGACTGAAAAGTTTAGTCTATAGGGAAATCTGCAGGTTCTGGACTTTTAGCTACAAAGCCAAAATAGAGACCCTTGCAAAATGTGAAGTTCAGTATTGAGTGACTTGCAGGCAAATTGAGCACGTGTGTCAAATCCAGCAAACAAAAGGAAACGTTTAAATGTAGATAATGCTTCTTTCTCCTTTACTATTTGAGAAGACTATAAAGTATTGGCAATTCTTAACATAAATTATGAGAAATCTCAATATTTGTGCAAATTTATTACATTGGAAGGACTCGTTTCAACTTAGAATAATAAGTTTTGACATGCTGTAAGTTCCCAAAGAGCGGGAACTCCAACTTTCTCACTGCTGCAAGTCCATGTTCATTAATTCCCATGGTTTTTTGGTGTGCAGGCTCTCCTCTGTGAGTTGTAAAGGCTTGTGCAGTAAAGCCAAAACCTTCACTGAGGATTTGGACAGGAGTAATCAAAGGATTTAATTCTTAAAAATGAAATTGTGCTCAGTTTGGTCTTATAACAAATTTTCTTTTAATATAAATTGCATCAGTCAAAGGACGTGTTCTTAATTGCATTGAAGTGACCCCACGAAAAGCAAAGCAAATGGGTGAAAGAACCACCAAAGTGTGTAGCAGAGCAGAGTTCAGACTCCTCTGCAACAGTTCCTTAGCTTTATGCTGCAAATGATTAGCGGCACAAGCTTCTCACGTAAAAGCATCAGCCCAGACTGGTTTCGTGACTAGATTGTGAATACATAAAGAAACACTCATTGTATGTGCAGTGTTGTGGGAATTCTGCTTTCTTTTGCAGGCATGTGTGGTTTTATTTCTCCCTCAAGAGATCTGTTTCCATATGGCAGCAGTGACCCTTCTGATCACCAAAAGATTCCAGAGAGTCCAAACCACCTGATATGAGTCTGAAGTCCCAAACTAGACCGTTCCACCTTCAGTTTTGGTTTTATGTGAAAAGATTTTGGTTTCAGATCAGCCTTCTGAAGATCTTCAGAGATGCAGCAATAGACACACATTCAATGATTGTGCATTATTTACTCTTGGACACTTTCTTTTCTGCAAGGGCAGTTAAAGGACTTTCAGAGCTGTAGAGCTACTCTGACCATTTAAGTCATGCCAACAGAACGAAGTGATGGAGAAACTATTGAGATGGGCCTCTAATTTTACTGGTCTTTGTTTTGTGTATTATAACAATCATCGTTCAGGAGTTGCTGATGTTGCACTGTCAGGCTCCGAACACTGTTCCTCAATTCTTTATTTTGCGTCCCTTCTTCTAGGACTTAAAGCACTGCCCAAGGGTTTCACTTCACAGCTGCCATTGGGATACCATGAATGACTTGACTGAGGGAAAGAGGCAACAAAAAAACCCCCCAAAAAACCCCTTCCAGATTGGGAGGTATGAGGATTCCTCTGGATGAAAAGCACGAAGGCCAGGTCTCAAGGAATACTCGTCAGTTTGCAAAAGGCAGTAGCCAAGCCTGTGGCATGTGTCGAAAATGGCACACAGCTCTCTGCACAGAGATAAAACTCTTCCAGACCAAGAAAGAGGAAGTAGAAGTTTATTCTCAGTTCATGATGCAAATAGACAATTCAATTCAGTGATATTCACGAGCTCCTTAGGTAAAATTTAGCTCAAGTTGAGCCTTCATGTTTTAGTGGGGACAAAATCAAGGACCAGCTTACAGGAGAGACTGGGGGAGATCTACCAGCAGACGTGGGCAGACAATATAGTTTCCTTCCATTTCCTATTTAAAAAAAAAGGATTTTTATACACACCAAAAGTAATTCTTGTCAAACCAGGAGGAATCTTGCACTTTCATGATAAGCAGGACAGATTAAAGCCCATTAACCCTCAAGATTTTAATATGTTTCACGAAAGATCATTTAGAGTCTGAGCTATGTAGCTCATGGAGTTACAGAGGATAATGTTCTCTCAACATATGGGTAAAGTGCTGCCATTTTGATCTCCCTGCAAAACTTGTGCAGCCTTGATGGCTATAGCCATCACTGCACCTCGTGGACGAGTACCTGAGAATGTGTTTTCACACAACTATTCACACCATGTGCTGTGTTCTGCTGCCAGTCAGTCGCCTGGTGACAATCTTGGTTCTTCAGTGTACACAGATTAGAGATCAGCACTGATTTTCGGTGTTGTGGGACAGATCTGGCCAGCAACCATCTGAAGATCAAACAAAAAACTGCTTCTGCAGGCACCTACATTTTGGAAAAGGCTCAGAGGGACAGTGAGTTTGGTGGGTGAAGAGCTATTTGTTGAATTCAATTTCTTTCCTTGCAAGAGAAGAAGAGAAAATTGGGGTGTTGACTGGTGGAAAGCAAAACAAAAAAACAACCCTGCCTCTACCAGGCCTGGATCCAGCTCTGTGACAGTCTGGTCTGTTTCCACTGGCTCTCAAAATTTGTCTGAAGAATACGACAGAAACGGTGACTGGTTTTTTGGGTTTTTTCTTGTTTTTTCTTTTCTTTTTTTCTTCCTGGTTTCTGGGCTGAATATGCTGCCAATAGGCATGCTGACCTATCTAACTGTCCATCCTGCCCTGGCACTCCCTGGGTCTTTGAGAGCCTAGAGATCCCAAGCATCTGAATGCATAAAGTCAGCGTTCAAAGGCATTTCACATTCCTGGAAGCTCCTGAGGAACCACCAACTTCCCCCTTACCCCAGGAGGCTTTGCAGAATCCAAAGAACAGCCCCCACTATTCTGGGGATCTGTGGGATCAAACCGCAGCACCAAACAAGCACGGAGTTGCCAAATATTTTCTTTTTGTCTTGGGCAAGAAAAACCCCAACTGAAAACCAAGAAACATTTCAGTTCTCAGTGATTCTCAGTGAATTTCACGTGTCTGTGATGCCAAGGAGAAGGGATACTCTTCTGTCATGAATAGCAAGATAATGAGACATCAAAGCTAGTGGAGCATTCCAAATCTCTACGTGAAAGGTGGAGTGGAGCCCTCCTATGGGAAGAAAACCGCTGTCACAGTTGGACTAGGGACAAGGCAGCTAGGTAAGTAGCTAGCTCGTGTTGAGTTTGTGCTTTGGAACTACCTCAATGGGTTTCCCGTCCCCACCCCCAACCTCACATGTGCCAGCTTCATCCGGGCCGGTCTTCCTCCTTGTTCCTCAGTGGAACAGGATTTAAAATTCATTTTAACAGGTGAGCTTGGGCCAAATTCAGGATCTCAGTTCTTCATCTATGACTGGTTCCATCACTGGCTAAGCCAGGATCGAAGATTCTGGGAAGCTGACGCAGTCCTCAGAATGTTAAAGAGCACGCTGCAGGCACCTGCCCCTTCTTCAATGGTCCTTCTGATCGTCTTGCCACACAAACCCTTTGACCACTGCTACACAGAAACTCCCTTTTAAATGGCATCTCAGCCTCCACACGCAAGATCATCCCCAGAGAGGCTGCATTTTGGTGGCACCCTGGGGAGACTGTGGGCAGCTGGAAGCGAAGGAAGCTGTTGACAGAGAGGCTGCTAATGCTGAGATCAGTTTCTAACCCCCGAGACCAAACCCATGCCGCTGAGATTTCAGTGGCGTCAGATTTCACCCCCAAAATTGCTCCATCTTCCTGCTGAGGAAGGCGTTGTGTTCCCGAGTCCTCATCTGCAGGCGCTGGGGTGCACAAAAGCAGTGCTTTCCTCCGTCCTGTTACCAAAAGGAGCAAGAAACCCTCCTCTTAGAAAAAAGGAAATAAACATGTATTAGCTCAGGTGATTGGCTTGATTTAGCCAAACTGTAGCTGTGTCTGGCGGCTTCTGGAGCAAATGGGAGCTGAAGAGTGTCTGTCACAATGTCTGTCAGGAGCAGAGACGCTGTGGTGTGAAGCAGTGCACAAGTCCACACGCCCCTGGTTACAAAAGTGCCCCAAGCACCCACAATAAGCATTGCCAGTCATTGTCTTCTTCAGCAGGATGTATCAACCCTTACTAGGAAAGTCACCCAGTCCTTCCCTTTCTCACGGACTGGAGCACTGAGATGCAGCAGCCGAGAGGCTAGCAATGCATTTTCAATTAAAGCCCACTAAAAACAGCCCTTACTATGTTATAAATCCTATATTTATCCTGAAACGCCAGCCCCATCCCCAGCCTTTCTCTCTCTCCCCTTTAATTGTTCGCAGCGATTTTTCCATTGTGTTTTCTTTTCCGTTTTTTAGGACGGGTACCGCATATAAATAGCCTTTTCTTTTTTCTTCTCTCTAGTTTTGCTAATATTTTGGTTTCTCTACTTGACTGAATGTACACGACTCCGAGGTTTTGTGATCATTTCTCTATGTATAATCTCCTTCCTTCTCCCCGTATTTAAGCTTCTGCCTCTACCCCCCTGAGTGAGGCCAGAGCTAGCCCAGCTGTAAAAGAAGTGACTGTGAATCTGTTAGTTCAGGGTTCTGTTTGTGCCATGCTTCTTCACATGGAGACTACCTGCTTATCTTGGACTTGGGGGCAACCCAGATAAAAAAATCTGAGCGCAGACTGATGTGCGGTATGGAGACAGGTGTTACCCCTGTTCTCTGTAGAGCTGGTCTCTGGCCTGAAATGTCTGATTTCAAGCGGTTTGGTTCTTTTGTTCAGGCTTGTATGCCAAGAAAAGAAGGCATTTTAACTCTTACCCAATCTTCCTCTTGTACTGATC
This sequence comes from Phoeniculus purpureus, assembly GCA_028565055.1. NCBI lineage: Eukaryota > Metazoa > Chordata > Aves > Bucerotiformes > Phoeniculidae > Phoeniculus > Phoeniculus purpureus. The sequence goes on from JAOXOE010000602.1 coordinate 13,180,433, forward strand.
TCTTAATCCCTGACTCAATGACCACACAAGGACACTATGGGGGCACCTGCATCCTTCCACAGGCCATAATTTTTCTGCTGAGATGTCTGACTTCAAGGCTCTGTTACATCCAACAAAACATTTAAGAGTATGGGTTAAGAATAAAAGAAGGGGAGAGGGAGGAAAGAACATTAGCCTCCTCCCTCATCCAAAAAAAATCACGACTTTCTTAGGGGATTTAAGTACACTTGGTGAAAGGAAAGCAAAGACTCTTGTTTCTCTGCTTCCCTTTGACCTCGAGGGACCGAAGCCTGGCTTTGGTGCTCTTAGAGCCATCACAACCCTCTCCACCTCCCAGGTTGTCCCCAGGATTTTGCATGCTGGAATAGGCAGAGGCAGGATCCCACAATCCTTTCTTAGTCTGCCCTTACCCTCTGTCCATGTACAAAGCACAAGAATTCCTTTCTCCTCAAATAACTATTTAAGGAACAAATATCTGAGCTCAGGATTTCACTTTGTTAGAGCAGACTATGTAAAAAATGATCACAACCACTTAAAAAAGCTCGTTTAAAAGAAACATTTGCACTATGTTTTGAGCAGCCTGAATTATTTCAAGGTGCAGAACTCTAAATTTTAAGAAAAAACCCTTTTAATTGCAAGCATCTCATGAAAATAGGAAATGTTAACTTACAATGAAGTTTCATCCTTTCTTCCCACTTTGACACAGAAGTAATCACCTTTCAAATATTTTGGAGAAGGAAGAGGAGGGAAGGGAAGGGAAGGGAGGAAAGGATGAAAGAAAAGAGAAAACAAGGGAAGAGAAAACGTCTCTGAATAGTTAAAAAAAAATCAACTTTCCTAGTTGAAGCTACTCATCAAATCTTAGTTTAAGCCATCAATGTGTTTTATATATGGATCCTCAATTGTGTGGCATAAGCTCGAAAGCATTTACCTACCTACAGTACCAAGGAATCATTTACAACAGGTCTTTCTCAACAGGTCTTTTTTATTTAAATATTTTTTGCACTCTGCTCTCTGAAGTGCCCTGGATCTCATTAGAAGTGTGGTGTTTTCCTCTTCCTCTAAAATTAAATTTAGTTTTCAATTAAAAGATGGCCCCTCTGACAGACACTTTGTTTGACTTTCAGGTCTGCATTTCTTCCCATGTTGACTCTACCAAATGCCTCGAGTGACTTGTAAAAATACTAAGGATTATGCACAGATCAAAAACCTGCCCCAGCATTCAATTGCTATCATGAGTCTTTTATCAGTCTGCTCTAGATTAGAGAGGGAAACAATCCTCCCACCCCATGAAACTGAGATTTCATAAATGTTTCCTTTTCACATCATGACGAAAACCAAAAAGACCTTTCAAAGTTTTTTATTCCTTTTGCAAAAACATACTCCCACACTGCAGGGGAATGCTAACTGTGTGGTTAAGAGATTCCCCTGGGGTATGGAATAGGAGCAGGGGCAGGATTTCTACCTGCACTACCAGGCTACATGAAATGAGAAAACTTCAGGAGACCCACATTTCCATGCTGGTTCACCTCAGACCTCCTGCAATATTACCTTGCACCAGCCTCTTCAGCTTTCTGTTCCTGATCTACTGCTTTCTACATTTCCTAGTATCTCTTTTGAAGATCATAGAATAGTTCAGGTTGGAAAAGACCCTTGGGATCATCGAGTCCAACCACCAGCCCTACTCTACAAGTTCACCCCTAAACCAGATCCCCCAACAATACATCTAAGTGGTTTTTAAACACATCCAGGGATAGTGACTCAACCACCACCCTGGGGAACCCGTTCCAGTGCCTGACCACTCTCTCTGAAGATAAGTTTTATAAGTCAAGAACATAAGGCAAAACTATGGGAAGCTGTCAGCTGGGATAAACTTCATTTCCAGAGCATGAGGTTTCACTGCTTACCAACAGTGACTCCACGCTAAGAACAACTCCTGGTTTCTTAGTAAACTAGAAGACTTCTTTAATTCATATGTAATTGAGTGGTGCCAGCTAATTATTAGAAACTTAATAGCCTATTACATAATCACAACAGCCTTGAAAAATGTGGCTTGAATTATTACAGAGTACTTTATTAATAGACAATAAATAAAATCTTAAATCTAAATTAAATCATCATTTGGTAGGTGCTTCATTTTGAAAGCGTATCAGAATGTGTCATTGAAGTAAAATGTCAGCGTATTTAAAGTCATGTGACAAAAGTCCTGGTCCAGATGTTGTTTCAGGTCTTGTTCAGCAGACAAGTGGAAGAATGTCCTCAGAGAACAACTTCATACGGTACGGTCTTGTCTGTTGCTCACACGTTTTGTCTGAACATTTAACTCCCACTAGCGTAGAAGCACTCTGGAGGTCACTTTTGGGCGATGTGCTTGGGAGGATCTTAGGAAAAATCCAGATGGTGTGACAGCATGGTGGTATTTCTAGCTGGATGACCACTCACTTCCTCTCGTAAGTTCCTTTGAATCTGTAGGAAACAAAAGTGGATGGATTTAAAGCCAAGAAAGAGATGAGTTATTTAAAAATAAGTGTCTTGATTGATAGCAACATGATGGAAATTACTAGCTCCCTAAAAGCAGATGCTCATGAGCACTCTTGAGGATGTCCCACCTCAGAGAGCATAGGGCTACAGTGCCTTGTTCTAGGCAACCACATAGCATTGGCCAGGGAAAGGGCTTTTCGATCATTGTGGTTGACAGGGCAGCTCCAGCAATTGCTTTTTGGGTGGTGACTTCTTCCACAATAACAGACTTTCATAACCCTCGTTGCCATCTGGTCTACCTGGGTCAAAACAAAGAAAGGCAAAGAGACCCTGAAGTCTGCACAAAGAAATCAGTGAATAAACCAAAGACTTACTTGGAAATGTAACCGATCTTTCCACATAGACCTGATGGCTGGATTTTGATGTTCTTTAGAAACATCCTGCAGGCAAGGAAGAGAGGATAGAAGATTCTGCAAATATTTATTCCCACTGAATTAACTCACTTTTAAGAAGTTCATAATAGTTTTCCTCCTTCATACCATGAAAGCCTGGCAATAGAGCAGAACAATAGCAAAACCTGCAAGTAGTCCTACTGGCTATTTATCCTAATGATCCTTTCAAGGATGTGTTTTGTGAACCTAGGAGCAGTTATATGATCAACAAATGTCTTGAAAGAGTACGAGAGACTGTCTGATTACTCAAACGTCTAGAAAAGCTATGTAAGCCAGATCTCTGAATAAAGCTAGCACAGATAGAAATGGCTCTTTGGATTCATAAAAAGGAAAAAATAAAAGAGGCACTGCATGCAGATGTGTGAAGAGAGACTCTAGGTGTGTCTCTCACTAACATATACTGGCTCACCAGAAGAGGATGTGATACAGGAGAGAGACTAAAAGCTGGACCTGGCACAGTGTGGATTAAGGCTTCAGGGCTACTCTGACTAAGTAGAAAGAATAGAAAAAATTTCCTGCCAAAGGGAAAAGGGAAAACATAACCCCAGTTTTTAAGAATGGAAAAAAATATGACCCAGGGAATTACTGGCCAGCCATTCTCACCTCTGTGCCTGACAAGATTGTGGAGCAGATCTTCTGAAAATGGTGGGCGTAGAAAGTCCCTCTGAAGAGCCGACACACACGATTTATTTTTGTTGATGCATAGAGGTTGCCATTGTTTGCAGCAAAAGAAAAATTTCTTGATTCCTAGGTCTGTAGGCACTTTTTGTGCCAGGGACTGTCAGTCACTGGTGCTGGTATTAAACTGTAGAACTTTGGTTCAAAGCCTGCTGTTTAGGAAGGAAGAAGTTCAGCCTGCAGTGCTGGTGTCCTGGTCACTTGGACTGTGAGCACATCCTTTGGGAACTCGTCCAAGTGGTAGATCACATGCAGGTTTGGAAGCGAATTTCTCACACACTTTGAGCTCTTAACAGTCTGGTGGAAATTTTAATAAAATGCAGGCTCATTTGTATTTCTGCATGCAACTGACATTTCCCTGGCACTTCCGCAGTGCGTTGGAATCTGTTGTCATAGCCCTTTCCCCTCGATCCACCATGATCTTTGTCCGCTGAGGAAAAGGCTTTACTTCCTTCTCTGCTCCCCAAGATACTTGTATAACACCTGAGATGCTGTTGGCATGAGTGGAACAGGTTAAAAGAGGAAACATACCTTCAAATGCAACAAACAGTTCAGCAAATGCTCAAGGCATTTTCTCTAGGGATCACAAGAGGACAGATACAAAGAAGTGTGGAAAGAAGTCCACATCTGTATCTAGGACCTGATCTGATGTCGTGCAGGAGCTGATGGAAAAATTGAATGGTCTTCAAATAAGACAGTTATTCCAAAATGGGGAAAGAGTTTAGGAAAAAAAAAGCATAAAAATTCAAAAAGCCAGGGGAAAGCAGCGATAAATAACATTTACCCAAAACAAACCAGATGTTTCACCTCAAATCCACTTTCTGTTTCCATGAGAATAAAGACAAAGAAAATAATGGCTGTTTGCCTGTTCTTTGGGTCGGGCAGCAGAGACCCAATGGGTGACGGGTCTTAAGTCCATGTGACCCTCACACGCTTTCTTGTGTCATCAATGAGTCACAGCAGTATTATACTCACAAATATATTGGAAAGAATAATGTTGGTCTAAATGGTTTCATTTTAGTAGAGGCAATAAAAGACATAAAGAAAAAATCTTCAGTTTGCCTGAGATATCTGTTTCCTTTTTATTTTTCTTTTTTATGTACAAATATTAAAGGAAAGCTCTTTGTTCCATTTTCTCTCTCAAAATGTGTAACGTGTTTGGGATAGATGGGCACTGCGAGGTTCCTGACTTGAGCTGTTGGACTTAAAGTCTCTCTAGAGCATTTAAAGCTGCTGAGGAAGCAAAGCCAAAACAATTTTCCAAGCAGAGGTGACGAGGACTGCGTAGATCTCTGGGTTGCTGACGGACATTGCTTGGGCACAGTGCTTTCATAGGAAGTACTGGAGGTCATGAACCCACGGCTGAGGTCAGAAGAGAACACTTGGATGTTCTCATTCTAACACCATCCTTTAGTGCCTCCCAGGAACTAAGGGACGATTGTCTTTCCCTCATGTGCAGGCAGGAGCAAGGTTGTCTCTATTTAAATATGCTCAGTACCCATGAAATTGAGAGTTGTTCAGTTCTATACCATCCATCCAAATCAATGGCAGAATTCTGAGTGAAATTGGTGTTGCTCCAACAAATACAAGAGAACGTTTGCATGTAGTCCCTTAAAAAGCCTATCAGATCATGTTTTGTAAGCAGGCAATTGTAGGCAATGCAGACAGCATTTGACAATATTCTTCTTGCAGAAAGGCCTCTGATTTATCATAGCTGTTAAAGCTATCACACTGAAATGACTCAACCTGAAGTATTCCATGATACAGGATCTGCTTCAGAAATATTTTCTTTCAAATTCAGCTAGGACACTGTTCTCAAGGAAAGGTAAAAAATGGCTCCTTTTTGTCAAAGTGAAGAAAGAAATAGACAAGTTAACAGAGTTCCATTTAAAAAAGGTAATGCCTTTGCTTAGAAGCATAGAAGCATGAAGATTGGAAAAGATCTTTAAGATCATGGAGTCCAGCCATTAATGTAACTGTACCAAGCCCACCACCAAAACATGTCCCTAAGCTCCATATATCCACAACTTTTAAACACATCCAGGGATGGCAAGTAACCACCTTCCTGGGCAGCCTGTTCCAACACCTGATGACCCTTTCAATAAAGAAGATTTTCCTAATGTCTAACCTAAACCTTCCCTGGTTTGGAATAGGAATGCAAAGCCTGACAGAAGGATTGTACTGCTCTCAAAGGTGGTGCTTCTACCACCAACACAAACACTAAATAGCTACATAAATGTGGTAAAGTCATCAAGTTAAAAAAACCTCAGGCTTCATAGAAAATTTGTCAGTGTTTGGAGAAAAATTCTTTGGCAGCTCAACCACGCAATGAGCGTGCTCTCATCCCCTTACTACTCTTACGCATGCAGCATGCTACTGTTTCGAGTGCCAATATGTTCAAGCAGAGAAGATCAGAGAAGATTAGGGATTGGAAGGGACCTCGATCATCTAGTCTAATCCCCCTGCCATAGCAGGATCACCTAGATAAAGTCACGCAGGAACTCATCCAGGCGGGTCTTGAATATCTCCAGTGAAGGAGACTCCACAACCACCCTGGGCAGCCTGTTCCAGTGCTCCGTCACCCTCACTGTGAAGAAGTTTCTTCTTAGGTTGATGTGGAACCTTCTGTGTTCCAGCTTACAACCATTGCCCCTCATCCTATCACTACATGACACTACAATACTTAAGAGTCTCTAAGAAAAAAAGGTAGGATGGGATGAGTAAGACCATAATAGATTCATAGAACATTTGGATTAGAAAAGACCTTTAGGATAGAGTCCAACCATTAATGTAACTCTACCAAGCTGACTCTGTAACCGCTTCCCTAAGCTTCATATGTATATGACTTGTAAACACATTCAGGGATGATGATTTCACAGAATCACAGAACATTAGGGATTGTAAGGGACCATGAAAGATCACCTAGTCCAATCCCCCTGCCACAGCAGATCACCTGAATTTATGTTGTGGCTTCAGATGGTTTCTTCTCTCTTCCCCAAATTTGCTGTTTGGACTCACCTCCATCTTTCATGTTGTGACATGCTGGCAATTATCATTTAGACAGTAAATTCTGCCCATTTTAACTAGGAATTTTACAGTTCAAGAAACAAATTCCCATATTTATTCGTCTGATCATGAAAACCTAAGATCATAGGCCAAGCAGTTAATGAGAAGACTTGATTTAACTACAAGGCAGCTTTTTCCAGTACTTGACCACCTTTCAATAAAAATGTTTTCCTAATGTCTAACTTAAACTTCCCCTGGTGCAACTTGAGGCCATTTTGTCTTGTCCTATCACTTGTTACTTGTGAGAAAAGACCAACACCAATTTCTCTGCAATATCCTTTCTGGTAGCTGTAGACAGCAACAAGGTCTTCTCTCAGCCACCTTCTGTTACAGTTCCAGCTCCTTCAGCTGCTCCTCATCAGGTTTGTTCTCCAGACCCTTAAACAACCTTGTTGCCTGTCTTAGGACCAGCTCCAGCACTTCAGTGTGTTTCCTGTATTGAGCTGCCTGCATAGTGAACCTGGGATTTGAGGTGTGGCATCGCCAGTGTGAAGTACGGAGGGAGGGACAATATTATTATTCCTGTTGGCCACACTATTTCTGATATGTGCTAAGATGCCATTTGCCTTCTTGGCCACCTGAACACACTGCTTGGCTGATATTTAGCCAGTGATGAATCAATACCTCCGGGTCTGTTTCTGTCCAGCAGCTTTCCAGGCACTCTTCTCCAAGCCTGTAACGTTGCACTGTGTTGTTGTGACCAAAGTGCAGGACTTGGTTGTTGGACTTACTAAACCTCATACAAGTGACCTTAACCCATTTATCCAGCCTCTCCAAATCTCTCTGTTACAGCCAGCACGTTTCATCAATTTTTTGGCATTTAGCTGACAGGTGAAAATGTGAGAAAGACCAAAAAACAAATGAAAAAAGGATTGTTAAATGGTTATACCTGTATTTTAGAAACTGGATGAAATGGCAGAGTTAGAGTACCTGAAATTGTTGTGGAGTTTGTAAAACCTTTGTATTGTAAATATAATGCCTGCTGAAAGTAAGTTAAAGCGATGCTGGCTAAGTTAAATCAGCATAGCTCATTTGGCTTTTATGAGACTCTGGAAAAATCCGCAAAGAGAAATTTGTTTAGATACTCAAACGGTAGTTGCGAACATCTTAGTTTTTGTGTCTTCTACTGATGATCTGAATATTGCAGTATGGTGTCCACATGCTCTCCAGTTGTAATCGTATTTGCAAACTAGGCTTTACATACTATGCACTGATTACAGAAAGGACTTTTTAGTTTCTGCTGATCTATAAATGAGGATTAAATTAATATTCTAAATATTTTTCTTGGAAATAAACAACAGAGAGAATCTCAAGGACCATCAGCTAGTCTGTACTTTTAGAGAGTTAAAGGTTTCTGCTTGGCATTTATAGTTTTTGAACATGGTCTTGTTTCCCATCCTTCAGTTGCAGCTCGAGGTAGCATCTTATACTTTCTTATTACTGAGATGAGCATGGTCAATGTGATGTATCAGACTTCACTTCGGCAGTTCCTGGGGATTTTTGACCGTTCCCTAGCCAGGTAATATTTAGCTAAGTATAATTTAGTATAATTTATTATTTATGCAGGACATGGTTGTAGTACAGCAAAGATTTGTTGTAAACTTATGTCAGAAAGAAGAATATTGGCAGGAATTGTCAGTTTAAATATCCATCAAACTTTGTCTGCTAGTTACCAAGGTAAAGAACCCCAAAATATCCTTACAGTCCTTCAAAATTAGGCATTAGATAATTAAAAAAAAATTATACTATACTATTATGTATTAAACATTAAACTATGCAGATAGGCTTGATTAAAAAGAAAATTTTCTTACTGTTTCTTCAAACTGAAACTTGTTGCTATCTTGCCATCTGATATTCTGTGTTTATGACCTATTTTTTTCATGTTTTGAAGGTTCTGAACTATGGCTTTTTGTTTTTCACGTAATGTTCCTTTTAATGATGCCTACACAAATCAGCATTCACATACAGGCCTTTATTCCAACAGGTCTACCAAGAGCCCAGTAACTAACAAGAGGGTTACTAATATTATTGAATATATGACATATGAAGTGTTCAGATATGCTGCCCGTGGATTTTATGAGGAACACAAATTTCTTTTCACACTATTACTTACACTGAAGATTGATATACAGAGAAACAGAGTGGAACATGAAGAATTTCTGACGCTTATTAAAGGTTGGAACTACAGAACAATTTTAAGTAGAGCACATATATTACTGTAGAAAATTTATCATCTGTAATTTTATCTCCTAGCTGCTTAATTTTGCACATGAGAAGCCAATCAACAAGGAGAGTACATGCTTACCATTCTGGTCTAGGTGACAGACAACATTATAGAGTAGTTCTTATTTTTTAGCTGCACACTGAATGTTGATAAATACAGCTTTGAGAATCAAGAATTTTTGAGAATTAAGAATTTAAAAGAAAAATTGTTAATATCCTTTCACTTGGTATTCATGACTACTGCTGCTCAAGTCTAGCCAGGTATGTGTTTGAGTTAGAAAAATGATTTTACTGAATTTCTTTTAGTTTATTTGATAACTGTGAGAGGACAAGCGAGCAAATAGGAACACAGAGTGATGCTGACAGTTTAAAAGAATGTCAGACAGATGGATGTAGGTTAGCTTTAATCTTAACCACCTGCAAGCACTGTGAGTCATCACTTGAAAATCACGTGAAACTTTGAGTCATTTTGCATTACCTTTCCAAGATACTTAATTTGATACTTAATTTTCCAGGCAACTTTTGTTTACGGACTATACCTTAACTTTTCCATTCTGGCTGTTCAAAATATTTTCACTGTAAGAATTTATTTCTGGGGACATTGCACAAAGAAATAGCAAATAATTAAAAGAGAAACTGGTTTAAGGTGTGTTTTAAAAAAAAGTTAATATAAAATAACCAAACTACAAACTCTGTTTCACTAAAAACAGTTTTGACTTTTACAAGACAGAGAAACTCTGTAACATCATGATGAAAAATCTGGATTCTTGTAGATTGTATTTTCTTTTCATTTTCTATTTCCTTTCTTTTAGCTTCAGTTAAATTTCAAGAAAGGCAAATGTACCTATTGACAAAGTTATTACATTAACTATAGTAATGAAAAAACATTGATATTAATCCTCTTAATTTTTACTCCATAAACTCAAACTTATTCTTTTATAGCAGAACATACGTTTAGTTGCTAATGGAGAGTTTTTATGGATTTTAAAAATATAAGTTTCAAAGTAAGATGAAAAATAAGACTTTAAAATAATTTTTGCTAAACCATTTTTTTTCTCAGTTACCTAACTCAGAAATTTAATTATGACCATTCCTATTATTAAGTAATTTATCTCCCAATTAGGAAGACTCACTCTTGTGAGTGTCTAGTTTCCATTTCCAAAAATTTGGGTGTTTTTTGTGTGTCTAAGAGTTCTGATTATAACTAATTTGTTCTTGCAGGTGGTGCTTCCCTAGACTTTAAAGCTTGTCCTCCTAAACCAGCTAAATGGATTCTGGATATGACTTGGCTGAATTTGGTGGCGCTCAGTAAGCTTGAACAATTTTCAGATATTCTTGATCAAGTAAGAGCTTTTAAAAATTAATCTTTTGTCTGACAGTGATTGTCTTGTAGTAATCAAGGCACATGGTGGGAAACTGGTTTATTTTACAGAATGAGATTAAACTGACAGCAGATAGCCACAGATGTGGCCTAAACTGCTTAGCAGCTTGTGTTGATTGAGACTTATATTCCCCTCTGCTCACAGGAAAATAGTAAGAAAGTAAAATGTTTCACACCCTGTGTAATTATATTATGTTCAGATTGGAATGCGACTTGCTTTTTACCAATTCACATAACGCAGCTGGAGTCTGCTGGTTGTTCTGCCTGTTTGTGTCCCTGTTGTACTTTCGTAACACAAGGTTTTATGATGCTTGTTCCAACATCTCTCTGATTACATGGAGTAAGAGTTTGGAAAGGGTGTTCAGTAAATTCAACACTTGTAAGAATTATCTTAATGGACACTAAGTGTGTGGTGTTAATGGAGTAAGTGAACAGCTTTTGGCATGTGTGAAGAGTAATCACATATGTACCTAGTGTTCTGAAGGCTACCTCTGAGCTGAGCTGTCCGTGTTTTGACATTTCATCATTGATGGAGAATACTGCATAGTAGCTGATATTTTCAGAACATGAATACTTAAGGTCATTTTAAAGTTTGTCCTCTCTTTAAGTCTTAGTAAATCTGTGTACTCACATCACTTAAACAAATGCCTGTGTGCGGGTTACATGTCTCTGACCTGTATTAACAATTTGTGACCCGGCGGCAGTTGAACTGACTTACAATTTAGTGAGATTTATTCCTTTATTTGGTATGACTGCAGATTTCCAGAGCAGAAAGACAGTGGAAAACCTGGTTTGATAGCGAGAAGCCTGAAGAAGAACCTTTTCCTAATGGCTATGGTCAATCCCTAGACTGCTTCAGACATCTTCTTCTTATAAGAGCTTGGTGTCCTGACAGGACCATATCTCAGGTACTGTAGTCAACATTGTCTATTTAGGTGTCCTTAGAATAATAGTTACAAGATGGCAATTCTGTGCTTTTTTATTTAATGGTAAACTTCTTGTAATGGACCTTTACTTTATTTTTCTGTAATTCTTTCCAGAAAATGCAATGGTTTGGCTCTGGCTCAGGGACCAGGTGCCCACCAGAGCCTCTCTGTCACTCCTCTTTCTTGGATGGACAGGGGAGAGAAAAATATAATGAGAAGCTGGAGGGTAAAAACAACAACAGTTCAATAAAGCAGAAAAACCAAAGAGAAAGATTAATCTCTCCTCCCCATCAGCAATTAGCTGCCATCCTAGGTAGCAGGGCCTGATACATACAGCAGTTGCACTGGAGGACGAAAATGCCGTAAATGAACATGCACCTCTTTCTTCTTTCCCCTGGCTTTTAGATCTGGGCTGACATCATATGGTCTGGAATGTCAGTTAGCTATTCCAGCCCATCCCACAGCCCTCCTCAGCCGGGGAAGTTTTAGGAAAGATAAAATCAAACCCCCAGCCTTGGTGCTATTTGAGCCCTGCTCAGCAACAGCTGAAGTACCAATGTGTTATCAGCATCCAGCTATGTCACAGGTGGAATTACACACTTCACTTGCAAGACAGAAGTAACTCCCAAAGGCTTTTGGGCTGCCCAGTATTTACGGGGGTACAGTAACTGACTTGTAATCATATTTACATACCAAACATGCACTTGAGCTTGTTGCTCCAGTCAGCCTTTGGCTATTGTACCGACCTGTTTGCCCTAAATCTGTATTGCGCAGGATGCAATCACCACACCCAGAGGCATAGTTATTGTAGTATTGGCTCAGAAGCAGAGTAAAGGAGATAAGGGCAGTGTTGATGGGAGGTTGAAGCACACCATCACAAGCTACCACCACAAACAGCACCATGAGATGCCATGGAGTGATCAACTTCATCCCAGCTAAACCAAATACAGACAATTTGTTTTCCTTACAAGGGCAATGTTAGCAAAACTATACCAATATGTTGAACGAATATTAGCTAATGAGAGATTAATATTTACAATGGAGATAGGATTTTATCTTGAAATGTATGTGTATATCTGCCTCATTTTTTCAGTTCAGAAGGTGTTTTTGACTGTTCTTACTGGAATTATTAGAATGTCCTTGGTTAGGCTGAAGTAAAATCTTTTTGTGAACTTGACTGATTGAAAGTAAAACATAAAAAACAATTTCCTTGAATAATTTCTTCCATGGAAAAATTAGACCCAACTTAGAAAAATCTGTATTAAGGTCTCTTCAGTATTTTCAGTTTAACATTATCCATTTAGAAAGAGGAGAAGTAGGAAATCAAAGTTATACGTATGTATGACGCTCTTAGAACGATTTTTAGGAAAAAACTTTAGAGGGCTATTTTTAATATCTATGTTTTTCTCTAATGCAAAAGAATAAAAGTAATGCAATTGCTGACAATTTCAATGTGATGGTTGGCAATTTACCAAAGTCAGAATGCTTCCCTAAAAGTGTGGTTTTAATTTTATGGATGCAAACCTTTTGGCATTGTGACTGAATTCAGAGAAAGTTTCAGCAATTATTGGCATAACTGTGACCAAGGAAAGGTTGAGTGGTACCGCATCATGAATTTCTTCAGGTGTGTGCATAAAATGGATTACGAAAAATTAATTCCTCATTTCATAGAATCATAGAGTTATCATGGCTGGAAAGGACCTCCAGGATCATCAGGTTGAGCACTCATCCCAACAAATGGTTCTGTTAATGGGGGCAAGATGCACTTTCATCTTACAATGTTTGTGCAAACTGGTCTTTTATGAAATGCTAAATGCTGAGTATTTTTAGTCTCTGAGAAGTAAACTTAGAGGTATTAGGAGGAAGACTGTTCTAAGACAAAAGTAATGTAGTGGGAGAGATTTCAATAAAGATCATCCAAGACACTTGCAAAGACTTGTTTCTATTAGTGTAAATGAAGGATATTCTAACAATTTTTGAATTAAATAAATAAGGAATGATAATGATGGTTTTTACATATTCCTCTGGATCTTTTGCTTTGTGACAGTTATTTTCATCATATTTTCTACGTTAATTTGTACAAATAAATGAGTGCATATTTCCATTTGTGATATAAATTTATAGCAGTCTGTGCTCTTCAGTTTATTTATTGGTTGTGCTTACTGGGAAGGAAACTATTAAATCATTACAACACAATATTGTTTTTTTTAATATAGGCAAGAAAATACATCATTGACACTATGGGAGAGAAATATGCTGAGGGAGTCATCTTAGACTTGGAGAAGACATGGGAAGAGTCAGATCCACGTACTCCTCTCATATGCTTTCTTTCCATGGGCTCTGACCCTACGGACTCCATTATTGCTTTGGGAAAAAGAATGAAGACAGACACACGTTGTGTATCCATGGGCCAGGGTCAAGGAATACATGCTCGTAAACTTCTACAGCAGACGGTGGCTCATGTAAGAGACAAAAATCTCAATGTACAAATCTCTTTTGTATCTATATTAAACACTTAGAAATTAAAATGTGGTAATTTGGGTGCATAATTAATGCTGATGCAAGAACATATATTTACTTGTAGATGTAAGTGCCTTAAGCCAAAGAACTGTCTTTTCATAGTGATTTATTTGGTCATAATATGCTTTTTGATGCTGTACAGACATCAGAAAGTTTCCTATCTATTAATTGATAGCAACAGATTAATTAAATATGAATACTTGTTTATTTTCCAAGACTGCAACCCTTGTTTAGCAGCTTGCTGTGAACAGACCTACTTCTGAGCTCCCACATATAAGTCAAGAATTATCTGTATTTGACAACACTCAAGGGGGACTACTAGAGAAGTTCAGGTTGCACAATTTAGGACCATTTGTTTAGATGATAAAAGCAAACAAGCAAGCTGGTGATACCTCCAGAAGAAGTAGTCCATAGCTTACCTTGCCTGAGCTTTCTTTTGGAGAAAAAATACTTAACTTGCATATGTACCATTACTGTGGCTACTGGTCTCTGTACCTGAAATCAGTTATTAAGGCTTTGGTTTTGATTTGGTGAGCCAATGGTGCAAAATTGGTTGTGGAGGGTTTTTTTAATAGCTCTGATAAGCACTTAAGCTGTTTCGTTGTAGCTTAGATATGTTGGCTTTTATCCTAACCTGAAGTATAAACAAGGAGTGACTTAAGTTTGTAAACAAAGTTGGTAACTTTATATTCTGTTGTTTTAAAAAAGGGAGGTTGGGTACTTCTGCAAAACTGCCACCTTGGACTCGATTTTTTGGATGAGTTGATGTACATTGTAACAGAGACAGAAACCATCCATGAAGGCTTTCGACTGTGGATGACAACTGACATTCACAAACAATTTCCCATCACCCTTCTTCAAATGTCTATTAAGTTTACCAATGAACCCCCACAAGGGCTCAGAGCTGGACTAAGAAGAACATATAGTGGTGAGTCATAATGATTTAAGATTAGATTCTGCTTATGGTTTGACTTTCTGGTGTTATCGTATAGTCACATTGTAGCCACTAACAATTGGTGTAAGCGAGTACAAGGAACTGATTGCAGTGATGCCAGGACATGTTTTGATTCTTGGTTTGAGCTAGAAGCTGTAAAAATTGAAAGCAAGAGAAGATCTGCTGAAGTTTTATTTGCAGAAAAATTTGAACAGCAATCCAGGACATTTTTTTCTTTTCTTAAATACTGTCTTCTAGATAGGTCAGTTTCTAATCTTCTTGTGTCTTTTGGAAGAAAAGGTCTGTGTTCATATTCTTGGCTATGAAGTGTTTCTTATATTGTATAAAATAAAGAGTCTCTGAGAAAAGCAACTGCATGTGAATTCAGCTATTAGTAAATGGTTGGGTTTTTTCCTGACGTTTACTCTTTTAATTTGAGGAACTTTAACATGCTATAAACTGTCTCCAGCACAGAACACTTTGTAGGACCATAATTTACTCTTGGAAGAGGCAGAGAGACACATGAATATCTGTAGGAGTAATGTTTTGGCAATTATTTGAAGTAGTTTTTAAAAATATCATCACTGTGTTGCTTATGAAGCCTGCTTACAATCAATAGGTGTCAGCCAGGATTTGTTAGATGTCAGTGACATGGCACAATGGAAACCAATGCTATATGCTGTAGCCTTTCTGCACTCCGCTGTTCAAGAAAGACGCAAGTTTGGCTCTCTGGGTTGGAATATACCTTATGAGTTCAATCAAGCTGATTTCAACGCTACAGTACAGTTCATTCAAAACCACTTGGATGGCACAAATGCCAAGAAGGTAATTAATGTTTTTGTGGGGGAAATTGGTTTCGGTTATGGATCTTTGGTTATGATGAAGGGAGTAGAACACCTCCCTTATGAGGAAAGGCTGAGTGAGCTGGGTCTCTTTAGCTTGGAAAAATGGAGACTGAGGGGTGACCTCATGAATGTTTATAAATATGTGAAGTGTGGGTGCCAGGAGGATGGAGCAAGGCTCTTCTCAATGTCATCCAATGATAGGAGCAGGGGCAATGAGTGTGATCTGGAACATAGGAGGTTCTACATAAATATGAGAAGGAACTTCTTCCCAATGAGGGTGGCAGAGCACTGGAACGGACTTCCCAGGGGTGTTGTGGAGTCCCCTTCTCTGAAGATGTTTAAAACCCACCCTGATATATTCCTGTGTGAGTGGATCTAGGTGATCCTGCTGTGGCAGGGGGATTGGACTAGATGATCTTTTGAGTTCCCTTCTAATTCCCTAATGTTCTGTGAGTCTGTGATCTTTCTAGTAGTGCAGTGTATACCCAAGGGTTCTAATAACTGAAACACAAACATTATTGTAGACTATTCTGTTCTTTCTTTGCACAGACGTTTAACATTCTGAGTATATATGTCTGAGTATTATGTGTAAATTAGATTTTTAATGCTCTGCATGTTAAATTTCTATAAATATATAACATGTCTAAAAATAATTCCTCCTAGCCATCTCCCCTAAAAACTTCAGAAATCTCTTGGAAGTATAAGAGATGATATGAAACCCCCTTTCAGTGCTAATTAAGTCAGAGTTAAAAATGGACTACTGTATTAAAATACTGTTTTGTTCAAATCTACTTTGGGTAAAAATAAGATTTGTCTCCCCTAGTCTGTTTTGACAGCATAAATTGAAAGTGTATTTAAATGAATGCGTAAGAATTTCTCTTACATGTCTCACTTTGATATGGTCAGTTGTCACACAGAGATCTGTGGCAAATCACATTGTGATTGGCATTTTAAGTGAAGTTGAAAACATGATGGGAATGTGGCTGTATGTCTCTTGCCCAGACACTGGAATAGCATCTTGAATGAATTGACAATTCTATTTTGCGAAATCCTTGAATGTGTTCTAGGAGTGCAGGGTTATAGAACAAAAAAGTTTAGTAAGAAATAACCGTCTTCTAAAAGAGGCAAAGGTGCAGGACTTGATGTATCAGCTGTTCACAATAGGTATTAACTAAAGTCTGTGCTTTCTTCTTGGTTTTAGGGGATCTCCTGGAGTACTGTTCGTTACATGATAGGTGAGATACAGTATGGTGGCCGTGTGACAGATGACTATGACAAGAGACTTATGAACACATTTGTAAAGGTTTGGTTCAGTGAAAATACATTCAGTCATGAATTCAGCTTCTACAAAGGGTACAGCATACCAAAATGTACTACGGTGGATCAATACCTTCAGTACATTCAGGTTGGTAAATGAGAGCTTTTCAACGCTCAGTTCAATTGTTTCTCACAAGTTCCAGAGTTCCTTACATTTTGTCTTTTCTTCTGTGAACCTTGTATTGTGAATTTTGTATCTAATTCACATATTCTTTATTGCTTTCTAATAGTCTGCATAGCTATTGGTGACAACTAATTGTTGTAATCAGCGTCATCATGGTTATGACAGTAATCTTTTCTTTTTAATGGGGTTAGAAAATACACAGTTGTTAAAGAAGGCAAAGAATGAAGTCCAGACATTGGGAACAACGTCACAGAAATAAAAAGTATACATATATGAATGTGCAAGGTGACTATTAACATGGTGCCTAGAGATTCCCACTGAATTTATTAACCTGTTTAACATTATGATTTGAGCTGTGACATGATGAATAAATCACAATGAGTTACTTGCCCTACGACTATTTGTAGAGAATGGACCTCTTATTTTACAAGGTAATGAGGGGGTTTTTTTTGTGTGTTGTTTTTGTTTTTTGGTTAGTTTTGTTGTTTTGGTTTTGGGGTGTTTTTTGGGTTGTTGTTTTTTTTTTTTTCCCCAATAATTAGCTTATTTCTAGTTGTGATGTCTTTCTATTTTACTATAGAGTCTTCCTGCTTATGACACACCAGAGGTGTTTGGTTTGCACACCAATGCAGATATCACTTACCAGACTAAACTCTCCAAAGATGTATTGGATATCATTCTCAGTATTCAGCCTAAAGATAGCTCTGGTGGAGGAGGTGAAACTCGAGAGGCGATTGTAGCCAGACTGGCTGATGATATGCTGGAAAAGCTTCCTGCTGATTATGTGCCATTTGAAGTGAGTTAATGAAATTCTGTCAAAAACATTTGCTCCATCTTGCTTTGTTTGTATAAAGAAAAATAATTAACAATATTGATTTTTCTAAAAGCATGTCTGAATTCATTCATACAGGCAATACTTCAAAAACATGTTCTAAAGGAGTCTGACCAGACTCTTAAAATTTATAATGAAGACGCTAAATGTACACTGAATTGCATTTGTAAGGGCTTTTTCAAAATACTGAACCACTTAAGCATTAAATTATCATTTGCACAGTGGGGAAGGCAGCTTTTAACTAAGACAGTTGACTCTGCAGAGAAGTAAGATCACATTGCTTCTAAAAGTATTGCAGCTTTAACATATGTATTACTTTGCGATTCAGCTTACATCCTGAAAGTATTTTTAGATTGCTTTTTTCTTTAGTGAAGTGAATGCTGAAAAGCCTGTGAAATGATAGGTTTCATTGATTGAAGACTAATGTTAGTATCTCAGGATCCATATTGACATGTTGTAGCCTAAACAATTGTATTCGTAATGGGCACCTGCAGTCTTGCAGCTTTTTCTGTCTGAAACAGTAACTTCTCTTCTGTTTATGTGGAAGATAGAATGACTCTCAAGGTGAGAAGGCTTATGTACAGTTAAAAAGGGTTTACTGAAGACTAGATATGTGGACAGTCCAATCAACTCTATTTGTGTCCCCATGCTGAAGACTACAGCTAAACTGGCTGTTTGGAAGATTTGTGTTGACTTTAGGGTTTTTTCCATAGTCTTTAGTTGTCCTTTAGAGCCCAAAAAGTTTAGGATGCTGAAATTATAGTTCTTCTTAAGCAAAGCTGGTTATAAGCTTCAAGTAAAATAGAGAAAAATGCTGCAAAATAGTTCAGGTTGCTATGTTTTCTCTATCAAGGAGCACTGAACTTCTATGTTTCATTATACATGTGAAAGCTTAAAAGCAAATAACATTAGTTAGCAACAATTTTGTTATGAAATGGACATGTCACCTCCATGTGTTATCAGAAGTTCACACTGTTATTTGTTTTTTTTAACAGATACCCAAAGTAGCCACCTACTTATCTAAGCATAAAGATGTTGTATTAATTAGATAATTTGCCTGCCTTTTCCTCCTTGAGGAGAGCAAATCTCTTAACTCCTTAGTCATCTGACATTGTACGTACTCTTTAATGCAAGTTAGCATGAAAAGCAGATACAAAGCCAGACAGCTTGAGTGCCACATTTCTCCTGTCAAGGTGCTGAGCTATGAGAAGGAGTAAGGAGATTTCCCCTATTTTTATGATTTTTAAATTAATGTTTCCCTTATGTGGGGTATGCTCACTTTCATTAACTCTCTTCTGGTACCGATGTTTTATATCTGTTGTTTTATATTTTCTGTCGTCCACTTTGTATTGTGCAGTCTTCCTCCCCTCAAAGGGCGTAGTTATGATAAAATGCTTTGTCTGTACCGATGAGTTAATATATCTGAACTTGGAATTATCAAATAGTGTTAAAAAATGTTGCACTTGATGAATTTTCTAACCTACTGTCTTTATAGAAGCTTGAGCTTCATGACTTTTCAAAATGTTCAACTAGGTTTTTGAGATCTGCTAAGAATTTCAGTTAAAGTTTCTCAGAAAGACATCACCGTATGTGTGCTGTTAGCCCGGTTAAGGGTTGCTTTTGATCACATTGACTCTGGTCAGAAGTGACATGTTTAAATTTAGATTGCATTTATAAAAGTGAAGGTGGAACACTAAACTATTTCACACAGAAAAAACTATTTAAACCTCTTTTTGCCTAACAAAGTACTGATGAACTGTAGGTTATGCATATTACAAGAGCAGGGCTGGCACACTGTACAGGGTTCTATACCTGTAAATATAACCTTTTCACATATCAGACAACAAGACCATATTGACTACAGAATTTCTAGCTGTGTCCCTACAGTTGTTAATTTGCTAACTTTACACTTTTGATTAAAAGCATATCTGCAAGTTTTAGTAGAATGCAAGATTGCCTGGCATTGTGACAGTCCCCAGGCACTGGGGTTAAAGTGGCTGGTGCAATCACTCTTGATTGTTTTGTACAAACTCTGCCTTGGGAGCTGTCTATTCAATTTAAAGGTGAAATCCTTGAAACATACTATGATGGCTTACAGGGTGTTTACATTACATTAGCTCATAGAATGGTATACAGAGTAAAAACTTAGCCTGAAAACACAGCTGATCTCAGCATCACAGATTTCTTTTGGAGTAAGTATTTTATTTCTATCCTGTTGAGTATTCAAAGATATCACATGGACTATTTCTAAATGAAATATTATGTCTTAAAATTTGTATTGGGTATAAACTTGACATAACAGCCCCACCTTTGCTTTTTACTTCTGTTGAAAGATCTTTGTTTTCTATCTACAGGTAAAAGAGAAACTAAAGAACATGGGACCCTTTGAGCCTATGAACATATTTCTGCGACAGGAGATTGAACAGATGCAGAGAGTTATTTCTTTAGTGAGAAGCACTCTAACTGATCTAAAACTTGCCATTGATGGGACAATTGTTATGAGTGAAAATTTGAGGGATGCTTTAGACTGCATGTATGATGGAAAAGCTCCTGCTAGCTGGAAAAAAGTAAGTGTATGCCTCGTGTTTTGTAAGAAAATTAAAAATTCATAGAGCTAGATTAAACTGCTAGACAGTAAAAACGTTTTCTAAACACAGATGTTAATTGTGATTGAACAACTGCTGCAGACAGCAATGAAACACCATCCAGCTGCTCGCTCCCTTTCCCCTCCCCTTCGATGAGATGGCAAGGATAATGTAAAACAAGTAAAATTTGTATGTTGAGATGAAAGCAGCGTCACTTAGAGCAGGTTTTCCAGTAGTCTTCCAGAATTGAGTCCATAACCAGCTTGGGCACCCTGCTAGTGTTTGGTACACCATCGCACAAAAAAAAGTAACCCAACACCAGCCAACTGAAAATACCTTTAAGATTGAATAGAATTTTTCATGTTTCATCCTGTGCCCATTGCCTCTTATTCTATCTCTGCAAAGGATCTGGCTTCACCTTCTTCCATTGTCTACACATGAGATATAAGTGGTTGTAGTATTTCTTCTGAGCCTTCTTTCTCCAAGCTACCAATTCCAACTGTCTCTGCCTTTCCCCATAGCAACTGTTTTTAAATATGGTTTTTTGCTAACATTAGCTGAAATTATGTTGTTTAATACCCTGTAAGGCTTTTCTTGACATAAATATGATGTTTTGAAACTGTTAAATAAAATGGAATAATAAACAGACTGTTTACTGTTTTTAGGCATCTTGGACTTCAAGTACCCTCGGTTTCTGGTTTACTGAGCTTCTAGAAAAAAATCAGCAGCTTTACAATTGGATTTTTGAAAGCCGGCCTAACTGCTTCTGGATGTCAGGATTTTTTAATCCTCAAGGATTTTTAACTGCAGTGAGACAGGTAAATTGTATTTAAAGTCTCAGTATGCTTATTCTTTAAAATACTTCAATATATTTTGTGGTGATGGTGGAGTTATCCACATGGCTCCATCATGTCAGCACAGGGGATTTGTGATTGTCTAACGTTTCCTGAGTGAAGTGAAAACAGCACATGCTTTTCCAGTATATCAACCACTAATCTGTTAAATTATATTCCCTACTTCGACCGAACATTATGCAAGTAAGCACTACTTTACAATATTGTGAAAGTAGACTAGACAAGTCTACTCTCATGTTACCATTGAAATATCACTGAGAATAGGTGTTAAGCCTATTAGTTTATTTTCCTTTTCTCCTTCCCTTTTGGTCTGTGTTTAGTACTTACCTGACTGAAGACTTGCCAGAACAGCTATACAGAATTAGTTCTCAATTACAGTTGTGCAGCTAAGTGGTTGATGTGGTGTCCATGAAGTGGGAGCTTCCTTTATTAATGTGTACCAAGTATATACGAAGCCTGAAGTACTTGTTAGTGTATACGTTTCTGTCAGCTTGGTGACTGTGTTGGCTCCTCAGCACGGTAATTGCATTTGACAAATGAGCTACTTTTTACTTTAAAAGGAAGGAATAAATACCTATGTTGTTTGGCATAAAGGGACTCACGGGAGACAGTTACTGTCTGAAATATGTAAAACTGGGAAAAAGTACTCAGGCAGTACTACAGTGGGGCTACAGCAAGAAGCTAACTTTTGTAGGACAGAACAAAACTTTGCAGAGAAGGAAGATCTCCCCTCTTGCTCTGAGGTCTGTGTAGTGTGATTTTTTCAGCTGTCAAACTGAAATTCTAATTGGTCACTTACTTTTACTAAAATTGCAGGCATATGGCCTTGGAATTACGTAACAGGGTATTTATTTTGTCTAAGCAGTCCTAAACTGCTTAGACAAGCTTAGAGAAAGGGTTTAGCATCAGGGTCTGAAGCAGTTGGGATCCACAAAACTTTTCTTGTTCTGTTGATACTTCATGCAGTAAATAATCTGGTGTACCTTGCCATCACATCTCATTAAAATGTCACATTTACTGTTCAGACTTCATTAAATCACTCTTTCATATCAATAAATATATTATTACTTCTCTCTTGCAAGTGAAGTGCTTAACTTCATTCATTGACAACATGACAACCTAATGTCCCACTTGAAAAACCAAAGTGACTTCCTGAGTTTTGCTGTGTGGTGGAGCAAATAAAAATGATAAAAATGAAGAGCCAAAATTATTATTGAACTCTAACCCTTCTGCTCTCCCAAAGCAGTTAATTAACTGCAGTATGGGACAAACATTAATTTCAATTACTTCACAAGTTCTTAGAAAACATGCACAAGACAGGGATAAAACTTAGCTCTGGCATGACTTAACGGGATTGTAAGGGACCGGGCAAGATAAATTAGTGTTATCCAGTACAGTAACTAACTGCCTGGCTAAAGTAGGTGTTGAATCTTCAACTGTGTTTTACTTAGCACGTGCAGTTAATGTCTTCTCATCTCATGAAAGCTGTGAAATTTTCAATTACAAGAGCCAGTGAACTTTGTCATTCAGTGATTGTGTTACTTGGTATGGTGTTAAGATGTTACATATAATAGGAAAACTCAACATCAAATATAGTAGATAAAGTACTGAAAGCTTTCTTGTAGTACCTTGCTACCACTAGAGAGAAGTCAAACTGCTCTGAACATGTCATAAATTCTGTATTTTTGTGTTGAAAAGGCTAAGTTGTGATAGTTTTCTAATAAATGCTTGGAAAAAATGGTTCTGTGCACATGTGAAATTGTAGCCTACATACTTCTGTCCGTTTTTGGCAGGAAATTACAAGGGCTAAAAAAGGATGGGCTCTTGACAGTGTAGTGCTGTGCAATGAGGTCACTAAATGGGTGAAGGATGATATTTCAAGCCCTCCTTTGGAAGGAGTCTATGTGTATGGGCTGTATTTGGAAGGAGCTGGCTGGGACAGAAGAAACATAAGACTGACTGAAGCTAAGCCCAAGGTTCTTTTTGAGATGATGCCTGTTATAAGGATATACGCAGAGAATAACAGTGAGTAACAGTGTTTAAAGGATATTATTTTGATAGAATTCAGCGTAACTTTATTCAGCTGCATGGAAGTATTTTGGGCTTTAGCCCAAATACCTGTTGTTATTAATTATATGCATACTGAATCTTTTACAGTGTGGGAGATTTTCTGGTATTCCATGTAAAAAAAGCTTTAATAATTTATAACGGCACTTCTTTTCCCTAATATTAAGATGGCTCTTTACTTTCTGGTCTTAATGGTGTTAATAACTACAAATAAGCTGTTCTCTGCCTCCTCTGACAAACATTCTTGCATTAAGTCTTCATTGACAGTGTGGCCTGGGTTGATTAGGTCAACATTTATATACATAAACTCTATAGCCTAAACCCAAATAACCACATTCCCAACATCCCCCAAACCAATGTAAATTATGTGTATATAAAATATATATTTTAAATTATGTATACATCTTATATAAGGTATTTATTATAGCATGAATCTTTCTAAAAATACTTTTAATTTTTTTTCTGGGCAAGGCTATTTTTGAACTAACAGAAACAAGAGGTATAGTGAGGTAGTGGAAGAGGTTTTGCTTTGATGCAGAAGAGGGCTCTAAGGATAGAAAGGAAACTTAAGGTGCTGAAGGGCAGTGCTGTGTTCACTGTGAAAGCAGCCAGAATGCTAAGTAATAAACATTGAAGTCTTGAGCGTAACTAGATTACTGTTCTAATTCTGGAATGAAGTTTATAATTTGTAGTCTGAAATGATAAATTTTAAAATATGTTGTTTAAAGTAAGGCATTTCTTATTTTGACTTATTAATAATATATTGATAATAAATAATGTTCAGTGGGCAGATGGAACTAATAATTACACTACTCATGCTAGATTGTCCATTTACATTTTTTGCTATGTCCAGTGCAATGGCAGTAGCACAATACCAAACAGTATGAGAATCAAGTGAGAGCTGTCCTTGGTGGTGGTGAAGAGCTGTGTGCTATGAAACTTTGATTCAGTCTTGCATTTGCCTTATACCCAGTCCCACAGGGCCCTGCTTTCTGCAACCCAATTTCATTGTTTCCTTTATGTCTCTTTCCAGCTTCAAAAGATCCACGCCTGTATTCATGTCCAGTCTACAAAAAGAGCATTCGAACGGATATGAATTACATTGCTGCTATGGATCTTAAAACCCTTCAGCCTCCAGAGCACTGGGTAGTGCGTGGGGTAGCACTTCTTTGCGATATGAAGTAATGTTAAAGAAAAATGTTTTTTAAGAGTTCTTTCCTGTGCTTTTAGATAAATACATAAACTTCTAGTAAGCTATTCAATGGGGTGCTTCTAAAAATGTGTTTTCAAAGGCATAGACTCTGTTATAGCATTTTTAGAAATCTTTTCTCAGTAAACCTCAAAATAGGATAATATGCAAAATTTTAGAGTGACAATGTATTTAGTAAATAGATTGAAATATGAACTTATTTAGTGGTTCCTTCTCAGTTTTGTGTACTTAATATTACTTTGAATAAATACTGGCTTAAACTTTGTTGCTTTTCAATGGTAAATATGTTTGTATCGGAAGTCACCTTCAAGGAGATAAATGCAAAGCTTTTTTTTATTATTTTTGTCATTTATGGAAAGCTAAACCCAGCTTTTTATTCAGATTTGTTCATATCACTCAGGATGATGTCACAAGATTTATCTCCTAGCTGAGTTTCTAGTTTGCTTGCTGTCTAGATAAGGAAGGTAAGACTGGAAAAATGCCACACCTGTTTCACCATTCAAAGAACAATGTCATTGTTAGGTATGTAAACAAACATTTAACAGCTGCTAGAATTCCTTACTAGCTGGTTAATGACTTAAAAATATGTAATGGATAGGAAGAAAATAGTTCCGTAAGAATGCTTGGACATTTTTCCCTTGTGTGAGAACACAAGTTTTGAATCAAATTTCATCACGGTTTTTAGTTTTATCACATCAATTTTAGATTTGTTTCTGCTTTAAATTTGCAATGTTGTGGTATGGGTTTTTTTAACCCTTTCTTTTAACTCTGCAGCTTTTTTGGTCTCTCAGGTGGGTAAGAAACTTTTCATCTAAGGATCCATCTTACGAGAGAAATGTTAGCAGCAACCTTTAGTTAACAGTATTAGCTTTACACATCAAGTGCACTTATTTAATCATCAAGAAGTAAATATATTTTTGTTGCTGAGTCAAACTAGTTAACAGTTCACTGTCGAATTTTGGGGACTAGAAAAACACAGGATTACAGGAAGTATTCCCTTCCTTTCTTTCTGATACTTGTCATGATAGGTACAACCATTTTGGAGACACCTAAAAACAACTGTTACCCAAAGTTTTTTAATCAATTAGTGACAAAATATCTTTCTGAATATAGTGGCAATATTATGGCTTCATCAAAATAAGTTGCAATTCCTTATAAATTTGAAAAGCATTTTAAAATAAACAGCCTAATCTTTCAAATATACACTATGCGGTATAGGCTATTCTGTGTAGGAAAGTTTTCTAAGCCTCTCTTCCAAAATACTTTTTACCCTGAGCTCTGTGCCTACATTCATTCTTTTTAGCTGAAAGGTCACTCATATAGAAATTTTTTTTCTTACTTTTGGGGAGTTATTACACTTTCTGAGATTATAAAGAAGACGTAAACCCCAAGTTTTTATTACAGTGGACAGTACAATTCCAAATGAACATTAAAGGCTGTTGTCATAATTAAAAAGGATTTTTTTTATCACAAGTGCACTGTTAGGGTATATTGACAAACTGGATTATAGAGGAAGTATTTCTCATTCTGAACTACCCTTCACTAAATTCTTCTGATGATGAAATCAGTGTAGAAGTGAGTTCAAATTTTCTGTAACAGGTTTTTTTGTTTTTTTCATTCCTTGCTTGAACAATTCTCCTATTCTAGTTACCTAGTTAATAGAACTCAACTAACTCTCATACAGAACATTTTTATTTTTAACTGTCATATTTGCATAAGCACGATAGGTACATACAAATCTCTGAAGGATTTTGTATATAAGGTTAAAAAATTCAAAGATACAGAGGTGGATTCATATGAGACATACTGCTTCTCAGTTGAGAAAAATTAGTCTGTTGCACAGGTGAGGGGAAAAAGATAGAGTTCTTGACATGTCTGAATCTCAAGATGTACCATTTACTGGAGTGTCTGTCATATTTTAATATACACTATGCAGCTTTCCCTCAAACCTTCACAACTACTTTATTTCCTTTTTTCTATACCTTTGTTCTTATAATAAAATTAAAACATCCAGTGTAACTGACAGTGTGTTATGTCTGTCTGTATATTACTGTAGAAAAAGGAAAATGAATATCTGGTCTTCTGAAACTAGCCAGCATGCTGCCCATCTCAATTTGCCTTGGACGTCTGCACATTAGAAATTTCTTGGTGCTACCAGTGTGTTGAGTGTTTTAAGCAACTATCCAAAACAAAGAAGAACTAAGTAACTGACACTAGAAAAGTTGTCAGAACAAAGATGGGGAAGAACAATATGGTTATAATATTTTTTGGTTTGAGTTGTTTGAAACTTATACTGCCCATTATGTTTTTAGTAAAGCTTTTATTTGCATTGAAGCCACTTGGTGAACTGAAGTAACTGGTTTAGTTTTTGCTGTCAGAGGATATGAGGTATGCTATTTTGGCAA
This sequence comes from Phoeniculus purpureus, assembly GCA_028565055.1. Classification (NCBI taxonomy): domain Eukaryota; kingdom Metazoa; phylum Chordata; class Aves; order Bucerotiformes; family Phoeniculidae; genus Phoeniculus; species Phoeniculus purpureus. The sequence continues at coordinate 13,207,333 of JAOXOE010000602.1, forward strand.
AACAAACCCAAGAGATATTTGACTGCTGCTGTAAAAACATGTTTTTTTCCTAATTCTAAGTTGCTTTTTTAGAAAAAATAGTTACGCAAAAAAGAGAGTTAGAAAAACGTAACCTTTTGTGAAAAGAGCTTAGTATGGTTTAATAAAAGGCACTGTAAATTGTTAAAATACTTTTGTTAGTTATTTGCAGGCAATTCATGTTAAGTTTTCAATTTCTTTGTTACCCTGCCATAAAAATGGCAGTTCCCCCAAAGGCTCTTCTCCATGAACTTGCATAACTTGAGTACTAAAGGTGTATTTGATACAAAAACCCTAACCTTCTACACTTTTCCTGTTAACTGACCTTACTATATAACTGTTCCTGTCTAACTTGCTTGGTCCAAGTGAACTATGGTTCTATTAAAGCAGTAGTAGATCACTTTGGGACAGGTGTTGTGAATGATTCGTCTTATCTTTTTTTTTGCTTTCTAATCTGATTGGTGGGTCCTTGCAAAGTAAGTGTTTACTGATGATGAAGCCTGTTAGTACTTTGTAAGATTGTGGTAACAGTGTGTGTGGAAAGAAAGTCTAGAAGTGCTTGTTAAGTAAGATTTGTTTAATAGATCTCTCTTTTCTGAGTTGTCATTTGCAACAATCAATACCTTTGTTTTAACTTTTAGTACTTTAAAGAAGCTTATAAGAAAGATGGGGACAAAGTTTTCAGCAATACCTGTTGTGACAGGACAAGGGATAATGGTTTTAAACCAATAGAGGGGAGATTTAGACTAGATGAAGAAGTTTTTTATGAGGGTGGTAAAATGCTGGTACAGATTACCCAGAGAGATGATGGAGGCCCCTTCCCTCCAGGAGACATTCAAGGCCAGGTGGGATGGGGCTCTGAGCAACCTGTTCTGGTTAAAGATGTCTTTGCTCATTTCAGGAGAGTTGGATAACCTTTGTAGTTCCCTTCCGACCCAAAACATTATGATTCTATATCTTCAATAAATCAGTATTGGTTCCATTGAAATGTTTGGCATAAAATGCGCAGAAGAGAAAAAAATTAAAATATCACTGCAACCAAACCTCGAATGACTTTGAGCATTCAAAGGTCATTTTTTACTTCATTTAACTGATAAAATGGGTTTGCTTCTTATTTCTTCTAGATGCTACGTAAAGCTCTAATGTGTATCAAAATAGTTACATTTTCACTTTAAGCATTTAGGCAATATTTAATGACTGTGGAAAACAGTGAATCAACAACGAAACAACTTTTGCGAAGACAAAAATTAAATCACTAACCACTTGAAGAATGTTTTCCTTTTAGAATTTTTGTCTCCGGATTCTGCATGGTAATTTTTACTTCACAAGGGTAAATAAAGCTGTTGTTTATTCTTCCGCAGCAAGATGTCTCAGGTGAGTTAGTTTTGAATTCCAGTATGTTTGTTGTTCAGATAAAATGAGAAGCCAATTAAGAAATACATTATCTATGCATAGAGAAGGAATTTCATAATAGGCAATGGTATGACAGAACATAATGGAAATAAAATCCTGATGAAGAAAAATGCTGCTTGGCAATCTTTGTATTGCACAAATTTGATTAATTGGCATTAGTGTCACACCACGAAATGTCAGCACAATAAAAATTATGCTTGATCCTTACATACGGAGTAAGAAATTTAGTACTGAGCAGATTCTGGTCTGTATTGTACTAAAACGGCCAGATGAAATACTGGGCCTTGGAAATACTCAACCCACGTGTTTGGTGTGTGAAGTCTTGTAGAGACATAATTTCAGAATGCTACTTCATGAATAGGACTCTTTTTTGCATTATGTGCTGAATGAGTTCTTGTGTTTGAGAAGAAAGAAAAAGGCTGGGGGGAAAAGGAAAGGGATGGGACATGTGAGAAAGTTAGAGTGGATTAGAATCACCTTAATATTCTATTGTGTATTCTATTGTGTTCTGTGGGCAACCTGTGCCACTGCTCAGACATCCTCACAGTAAAAAACCATGTGTGCCCATTACCTGTGGGTTCTGCCACTGGGCACCACTGAAAAGTGCCTGGCTCCATCTTATTTGCGCTTTCCCTTCAGGTATTCATACATATTAAGAGCCCCTGTGAGCCTTCTCTTCTCCAGGCTTAACAGTCCTAATTGTCTGAGGCTTACCTAATGGAACAGGTGCTCTGACCTACTCATCATTTTTGTGGCTCTTTGCTGGACAGTCTCCAGTATCGATGTAGATTTATTTATGGCAGATTTCTTTCACAAGAGTTGGCATACATTTGGTTCCTAAATATACATGTGTCGCAAGAGCAAACATGTTAAATGGTAACTGGCTTCCTATTCCAGTTTTTGTGCCAGGGGCATTTATTCAAACAGGTATTCTGTGCGAAGAATGTGCTTGCCTCTTCAGCCCATGAGTGCATGGCTGTTTGGCCACTTTGTAACGAAGGCTGGTAATTTTCTAATACCTTTTTAAAAAATAAAATGCATTACTTTGTCCTTAATGCTACATGTGTCTTGAACCACAAAACAGTTACTGGGACAGGCAGGATATAATGCAGATGCTGGATGTTAGACATCAGATGATGTATAGTGTACTACTGCTTTTCTCACGCTGGATAGGAAAGATTCAGGCATATCTTGTGTTCTCAATTATCATATCAAGTCTTTGGGAGTTCTGTTATCATTCCAGATTGTCTTGATGGTTTCATTTCGTGGTAGATTCACAGTGCCTATGGCTATACTGAAAACAGCAGCATTTAACAGTTTCTTTTCAAGAACTGGGGGCATCTGGAGTTTGGATGCAGCTCTCAGTGCATTTAATCGCAGTGGTTTTGTTTCTTATTGTAGTATCAGTGCATGTGGAATATGAAAATGAAGTCTGTTCTAAGAATTAAGTTGTTGGTATTTACAAAACACTTTGACAATGAAAAGCATAGATGCAGAACAAATGTCTTTATTTTTAGACAGTTCAGGGGTTTGGGGCATATTACTGTAACTTGCACCTTGTGGGTTTTACAAGCAAAGATATGTTAATGGGGCAGTTGATAAAAACTGTCTTCTACTGTATCTCAGGAATAAATAGTTCCTTGCATTAAGAGACGATAAGAGAGATCTAAGGAAGGATCAAGATGATTGAAATGAGAACAAAGCAGTTCATGCTATTCATTGGAACAAGGTTAATGCTAAGGGGTGAAAGCTTTTGAAATAAAAGCAGCTCTGTTCCTGAACTTGTTTGATGAAATAACCTTGCCTAGTCTGTTTTTCTTCTCGCTTTATTTTTTTTCCAGTGGGAATATATTATTTTTTTGATTGTGTTATATAAAGACCATAATTATAGTTGTAAAGGATACATGCAGAAGGAACAATTTTTGATATGTCAATTACAATTAATATACATCTTAGTGAGTGACATATTAAGTTGTCCAGTTTTTTTGCATTAACTAATAACAATATTCTTTTGCAGATCCAGGCCAAACTGAGAGAATTATGAAAAATGCTAAATGTATACTTGATGCTGTCTCTAGGCACATCAAGGACAGGAGGGTCATTAGGGACAGTCAGCATGGCTTCACCAAAAGGAAGTCATGCTTGACCAACCTGATAGCCTTTTATGAGG